>CM042759.1:11131622-11148863 GCA_022496165.2 Catalaphyllia jardinei
TTCATTGTTGATATCGTACGCCATCTTGTTAACAGTCTGATCCACTCTAGTTTATTTTGACCGAATCTTGATACGCGTACATAAATAATTTATTTGATCGATTCCTCGAATCGTGAGTTTGGGACGCCTGTGGTAGACTGAGATGATGTGGGCAATTCCCTTACTGTCAAGATCAGTTGTTTTGTGTGAATGTTTAACATCGAGGCTCATCTTGTTGTTGGTGTTTTACATGACATATGGGTGTTGTTTACGTCCTTAGAATTTAAGGGTTACGGGGTTTTCATTGGTTTGGAAATCGTCAGCGGAAAGAAAAATCATGAAGGTCTTGAATTGGGGAAAATTGAAACATAACACTGAAAGAAACCTTTCAGGTCTCCGTGATTTCAACGATGATTTTCTTTATCTAGAAGCCATGTACATTTGTTGAAAACGTATCAGTCGTAAATGGGTGGAAAGTATGTTATGTGCATCTACATTTTAATTTGTGATTATTTTGTCAGGGAAAAGTGAGAGAACTGTTCAACCTGATTACTGTGGGAAACATGACTGACAACCAGTAATATATAGAAATAATTTTTAATCTTCCTTTGGGAAAACATTTCCTCCAATAAAAGGGCTACCTACCATCAAAAATGTGTCAGCGTATGCTGCTTTCGCGACAGATATTCTTAGCTTGATTATTACTTACTTCTTACAATAAAGTGTTATAGCTGCAGTTTCCATTCACACCATATCAGGTTGATTTTTTAACATCAGTTAAACTTTGTATATTAAATATGACATACAGTCTATGAACTGAATGTAGAAATAATTATAAAAATCCTGTTTTTGGTTTCCAAGTAAGGAGGCCTCAGTTATAAACAGGAGGAAGATGCACAAAACGAAAATGTTATCCTAATTCAATATTCTGACAGAACAGAAAACTGATGAATTGACCATTGGCACCTGAAGGGTTATGGTCCACCCTGGCATACCTGAAACAGCAGCATACAAATACAGACAGATATTAAGTAACTTCTACAGTTTTAATTTGACATGCTAAAAGACAAATATATAAATTTTTAGGTGTTTGAAAAAAGAGCTGATTAAACTTAACAAATTGATTGCAAACTCCAAGCCGAGGTACTCCCATGTGAAAAGACTGTGGATGCTTGTCTCTCAGGGTTTTGAAAAGAGGACTGTAGTATTATCATTTGTATCATGATGAAGTCACTAGAGATGTAGATTTGCTACGCATCAACTACTCAGCCCGCTAGTCTTCGTCAGGCAACGAGGTCAACTGATGATTAAGCAGTACCGTTTATATCACAAATGGGGTTTGTGATTAGTGCATTCAATCCTTTGTTCCAACAAAAAGTTCATGAGCAATCAAAACTTACAGTAACATTTAATATGACATTTCTTACAACAGGGCTATAGTGAGAAAAAAAATTGACTGAGGCAATGTCCTCATTTAAATTCTAATTTTTTAGCAACATAATTACTTTCTGCTATCAAAAAATAAACAACAGAAATGGAAACAAAAATGGCTGAGGCAATTGCCTGAGTTTGCCTAATACTGACTACAGCCCTGTCGTAAGGTATTCAAGGTGAAATGTCTTGTCTTGACCCAACAAAGTATCACTTGGGGTTACAAGTGAGAGATACAAAATACAGTCATACTTGGGCCTATCAATATCAGGTATGAAATCCTATCTAAAAGCAAGTTGGATACCATTTATAGCTGTTATTTGTTGGTATGTCTGCTTTAGGATGGCCCGGGGAGGATGGCATCTCTTAGGGATCAATAAAAGCTTCAGCCACATCTACATTATCTGATTCCAATTTCCAGGCTAGTACCCCCTCCCTTCTTCCTTAACACGGCAGTCTCCTCAGTAAGCAATTACTTCATCGCAGCAAATTACGACTAAGGACAAAAAAATCCAGAATCCTCTTGTAAAAATATGTTTTTTTTTGTTCAACTATTAAACGACAATGTTGGTGCTGAGAATCGGCAATTCAAGATGATTTATTTCGGCTTCCCTTAAATTAAATCTTAAGCTTTAAATCTTATTTACAAATATCGATGGCGTGCGAAATCGATTTACAGAATCATCCGACCGCTAAATGACACGTTTCTGTTTCCTTGTTTTATTTTGACTAGACTGAGTTTAGAAAATTACATTAAGTATCTGAAAAGTTAAACTTGATATAAGAAAACATAGCAATAGGTTTTATATACAACGACTTTACCTCGCTTTCTGCTCGTCACAATATGGCTGCCGAACAATTGACAGCATTCCTAGCTTGTTTGTAGAGCGTTTGTTCGTAGGGTGTTCGTTGTCAATGCTTGGCTTTACAATTACGACATTTGGTACAGCTTCTCTGTTTTTGTTTTTGGGCTTGAACTTAACACCCAGGTCAGTCATTACGAAACACTTTGCTCCAAGAGGTTTCTTTGAAAATTTCGCTGACAGCAAGAAGACGAGATGTAGCTTTACGGCCAGATGATTCAAACAGGTGATTAAGTCTATGAATACTATCCTCCTTTTATTAACGTGATCTATTCCTTACATAATTTCTCATCTTCCAAAGGGAGTAGCAAGGCTCATTCCATAGATTTGGAAAGACTGCGACAATTAAACCTACACAAAACACTCATGTTCGCTCTATTCTGAACGGGAAGCTCACCAATTTTGACGTCACAAAATCCAGTGACGACAATTTTCCGACGTTTCCACGAACCGTTCCGTTTGCGAGGCGAAGAAAATGGGTCATTTTCAAGGTCGAATATCTCGGCGATGTTTTAACGAAATCATGTAAAACTTTGGATTGTATATGATTATTTGGATTATTATCTTTTATTTTAACTCAAAATCAAACTAGGCCAAATTTCGCTGCATTTCACCTTTAAAGTAAAACCAAGGAAGATAATTTACCTGTATTGCTTTGACGTTGTCTGCTACATGTTCGTAAATGATGGCTATATTTTTTTGTATGTAGTTGTGGAAACATTTGCCAAGTTTTCTCGAGTCCCCACCAGTTACGACTCCATAAACTGCGGAGTAATCATAAATTCTGTATATTCGAAGGAATGGTTTTTCAAAGAGATGTTGTTTGCTTCCCACCATGTAAGCGTCGACGAGAGCTCCACCAACCTTGTTTGATGAAATTACCTCGTAAATTTCTTCGAAACTGCGGTGTATCTGATCTGAAAAATAACACCATGAAATGCGAGAAAACATCAGCTGTTTCAGTAAAACTACAATAGCAGTTCTTAACAGCCACTAGCTCTAAAAATCAACAACAATCGTTACCAAAAATGGTCCAATTTTCGACAAACTACAATGACGACTTAACGTGAACAATTAAGGCATTTTCACATTTGGCCGATTCCCTAAAAAACGAGAACCCTTTCGGAAACTCTTACTGTAATTTTTGCAAATAATCCCTCAAAGGGTCTCTCCTAACCGAATATAAGGAATTTCAAATTTTCAGTTTCGGTGGCGAATTCTTAATTTTTATAGTCAGCTTAATCGAATCAAGGCCACCACTAAAACATCCACGGTGGACTTGTCATTCATTTGCCGCAGTCCCGTGACACGTAACGCTCGTTACATCCCAAAGTACAATTATTATTAGTAAAGTTAACCTTGTAAACTCTGGGGTTGCAATAAATTAGAAGATAACGATTTCAAATTCGACCAAACACGAAGTAAATCTCACAGGTCTCATAATAATCCTTCCGTCTAATTACATGACTGAAAGAGATTATCAAGGTAAAAGAGCGAATCTGCTATATAGGTCTTATAACCAAGATAATTGTCCCCCTTAAGTTATTTTTAGACATTGTATCCAGTTCTTCCGCGGATGTTACTCGCGCGTTGCGCGGATGTCTATGTTGTGTCGTTTCGTTTCGTTTCAAAGCAAAGGGAAACCTCTAACGCTGTGGGTGTCTTCTTAGATATTTTGATTACAAGCAAGAGAGCTTCGGCTCTCGGTATGTTTTAACACATTTCCAAACTTTAATAGGAGTTTAAACAAGAGACGGATGTCCTCTGTACAAACAATAACAACTGAATGAACGGCAGAGAAATGTTTAGACAAACGAGTGCAAAGCAAACAAACGCCTAAACACAAGAGGCAACCGATCGAACTAACAGATGGTCGAAAGTACAGGCAGACGCTCGCTTCCCAAGCAACAAAAAGCAGTTTAAGCAGCAACAACACCAAAGACAACTTCGATTTCAAAGACTTATGTCCAATCTACGAATTCTGCGAGAATTACGATTCATTCAGTTTGTCCATACTGTAAGAAATATCCCAAACCAAGAGACCATGATCTGCCCAAACAGAATATGTAAGACAGCGTCAAAATCAGTCAAAGAAGAAATTTTAGAAATAGCCCTTTTCACGGATAATTTTTCTCATTTGTATTACAATGTAATCCAACGAGGATGCGAGGCAATTTCGGGCTAAATCTGGCAAAATAGCCCGAAATTGCCTCGCATTATTGTAATGCAAATGAGCAAAGCTAACGGTGAAAAGGGCTATTGGCGGCAGTCGTACAGTTTACGTTCTCTCGAATATGCAGAATGTGACTATTTCACGTTGTTTTGTAACCTTTTGTCAACAACGGCAAAGAAATGAACAAGGAATAGTTTACGATCGACATATCAATATTCTAACATGGCTTCGAGGCTTTCAGGACAATCTTCCATATTTGGTGTTGTTTTCTTTGTATCCAAGTCTCTTTTGGGAATTAAGAGACAAAGGAAACTTAAAAATTTACAATTTTGACCCGAAAGCCTCGGAGCCATCTCGTTAGAATTTTGATATATAGATCGTGGGCTATTATAACCCACTCTTACAGAGCCATTTTACTCGTTGCCATTGCCGTAAAAGTTTGCTTAACTAAACTCCCTAAAATCGCGAATAAATGTTCAAATAATGAATAGTCAAACGAGCACAAAAAAAAACTTGAACGAAAGCCCGGCCGAACAAAAAGACAGCTGAGCGTGCAGGAAACATCTCTGCTATGAAACAAAATCAAAACATACACAATGACGTTCCCGCCATTTCGTCTCCTGTAGTTCCGAGAAAGTCGCTTCAGCCGTCCACGCAGCGTGTGACTAATATTCGTGGAAGAACTGGGTGCCATGTATGAAAATAACTTAAGAGGGAAGGCCTATATGGGAGATTCACTCTCTTACATTTGTAATCTCCTGGTGTAGGTTAGTCTGACGAAAGTCACATTCTTGATTATCCAGCGACACGAACCAGTCGGTTCAGTTTTCCTTTCCTCCCATGCAATCGAACTGATTGACCATTCACCATTTACGTTTCCTCAATCTTTCTTTCTATTGGGGTTAAGCGTAAAATCAAGTACCTTCGTGAAACTTAGCGTTCTTTCTCAATCCCATGTTATATTGTGGTGAACCAAAGATGGCTGCAACCTGAAATAAATAACATTCTCCGTAAAAATGTGCTTTTTGGTAAATCCGGTACTCCCTTATAAGAACTGTTTTCCTCTGGTTCAATGAAGAGTTCACCTTCACATAAATAACCAAACACTACTAAACGTCATCGAGACGCGCGGTGCATGGCCTCATGGTTAGTGCGCTCGTCTCCGGATCGAGCGGTCTGGGTTCGAGCCCTGGCCGGGGACATTGTGTTGTGTTCTTAGGCAAGACACTTTACTCTCACAGTGCCTCTCTCCACCCAGGTGAATGGACTAGCATCCCATCCAGGGGGGAGTAGAAATACTCTCAGTCGCTTCATGCTAAGGAAACCGGGATAAGCTCCAGCCTAATGAGCCACTTGGCTCATAAGCAGACTTCACCTTTACCTTTACTAAACGACTTAGTTTCTAACCTGAGAAGAAGACTCTGACTTTGAGAGGTGAAAAGCTCAGGAACGCTGGCAAGCAACGCTTTGTAAAGTAGGGCAATATCCTTATAGGTGTCTAACTACGTTACCGCATATTCCGATTGAAGGTTATGTGCTAGCTCTGGTGAGGTGGAAGAGTTCATGTACCTAGGCGTATTGTTTGACGAACAAGGCAGAGTGACTAACACATACAACAGAGATCAAGTAAAACCCAAAAAGACTTTCTACGGGATGCGAAGAATTTGGCCATAAGAGAGATTGACATGAAAACGAAAGTTCAGCTGTTCAAACCTTTTATTAAGGCGGCGAAATACGAGATACAAAAACCCTCAACTTGTCGCGCAACATTGTTTCGTTGCAAGTTTTCGTCGATGTTTCGCGTTTTTCAACTTGTGTGATCAATCTGTCGCGCAACAAAAACATTTGTTGCGTGTTGAAGAAAGTTGTTGCGAAAAGTAGAGCGCGGGTCTACTTTGAGCAACAAATTTTGGCTTTGTTGCTCGTTTTTCATCAAACTCACAACTTGTCGCGCAACAAATTTGCTCGTGCCCTGCAAATCAACCAATCAGCGCGCCGCATTTCTTCAACCCGCAACAATTGTTTTTGTTGCGGGTCAAGTTGATCACGTAAGGTGAAAAACGGGAAACATCAACGAAAACTTGCAACGAAACAATGTTGCGCGACAAGTTGAGGATTTTTGTATCTCGTATTTCGCCGCCTTTAGGAACTTACGAAAACAATACGACACAATACGAAAACGCAAATGAATCAAGGAGCGCGATCCATTCAACCAAAATTTTCGGGCTGAGGTTCGAAAATTTCTTGGTGTCGAATGGATCGCGACGGGTCCGAACGGTCACGTTCCATTCCACTCGCAAAACGAGTGACGCGTGGAGGATGTTAGACCAATGTTGCTAGTATTAGCGTTAGATGACGATTTCGACGGTGATATCAATGATATTGTGTGAGCACTTTCGTGTGTAGTAATTTAACCAGTATATAACTGACGGGTTTTTTTAGCAGACCGTTCCCAGATATTTGCCGAATTGCGAAAAAAAATTCCAAATTCTCTCGGGAAATAAATCGTCTTTAACAGCCGTTAACAACCAAAGCATACACTTGCCTTGCGAAGCAGCTACAGACCTGTTGTAACTATACATGAATGTGCGAGTAACACCGATAGATCCGCTTTTAACAATCAATTTTTTGCGTGTTTGTGTAAGGACAAGCACGAGGCCAACATTCAGCCATCTTTACCGAACAAGCTTGGACCATAAAGGATTCATTATATAGAAAAAGAACTATATTTTCTTGCGGGACACAGGTAAGATACCCTGCAACTGAGCTTGCCCGCTCGGGTAGCCAATCACGGTGCAGGATTTGGATTATCTTGCCCGCTCACGGAGCTAGCCATATAATAACTATAAATGCCGTTGTTATCGTGTCTAGGACTATCTAGACTTCGAAGAGTAACAGCTTACCTTTGCTCCGTAAAGTTTGTAATCCACACCAACTGATACACTTGTAAGCGACACAGCGATGACACCAACCAATATACCAATGATGATAGCACCTGTCAGCGTCCATACTACAGCCAGTAACCTAGCTGGGTTTGACAACGGTGTGCGATCACCATACCTAAAGTGTGGAGAACCACCTCACTTACACTTTGCTGTAATTTACTGTAATTTATTTTCTCTTATATACACACACCGCCTTACTCTAAAGGGCATTACAATAATAAAAATAGCTAGTTATTAGTTGTCTAACGCCTTAGTGCATTCAACGATACCAGGAGCGCGCTGGCTAATAATATATGTTAAGCTCAATTAAGATTAAGTATTTCGGATTAAGAGCCATCCTCTAAATTATGTCCTCAAGATATTAAAAGAAATATCCAAAAGATAGAAACATTGACACGTAAATTGAAACAAACGTGAAAGAAATTACTTTTCAGGTACTTTGCGTAGATGGTGTAGACGGGAGATACAGCTGGAGGTACCCATGCGATTCAATTGCTGCTCTCCAGCTGTACCACAGAATCAGTTGGCTCAGTTACAACTTAACTACGGGATTAAAGGTTAACTTGTAGCAAGAGAGAATACAAATCATTTTCGGTGGAATCTTTTTGGCCTGGACTCAATACTTATTTCTGCATCGCTGTAACTTTATAATCGTACTTACCCCACTGTTGTCATGGAAACGAAGGCCCACCAAAATCCTTCCCACATTCCGGGAAAAAATGAACGAGGGAAGTGTTCAGAATTTTGGACTTGATCCTAGAATGTTCAGAAGATAAAGAATTTTTTCTTACTGTTACGCCAAAACAAAACATGGTAGAGTCCATTTGGGGAAGGGGTGGAATCTGCAGAATTCGGTATCCAGTCTGACTTCTACTCAGTATTAAGGGTTTTATTCGTTAAAATTGCTTGATTTGATGGTTTAGGTGACGGTTAATAGCATTTTGAGAGAGAACGGTTTAATCGCTTATGCGTTTTACCGTCCTCAGCTATGATGTTTAAACTCTCCAACATGACTACTATTTGATAAGCGTCCATCATGGGCATGTCATGGAGAACGGATGGAGACTGAAAATCCTGTTTCCCACACCTTTTACTCCCAGTTCTCGTCCCTTTCGTAGTGGTTTCCGCCTCGTCGTTCGTCTTTTATGGCAAACATTAAAGGGACACTATCATGATGTAGCGCACGCGCGAACTTGACTGGTTTCTTTCATTGGAAAACAATAGAACTGTCACTTTGTCGCGTCATGCCGACGCGAGAAAGTGACAGATAAGCGCTATTTATATCCCATTCGCCACTCGCGTTTATCTCTCAATTACAGGAAAAAGGTCAACTCGCTCAACTAGTCAGGGAAACTGAGAGAGACTACTTGTTTTTTCGTGTTAAACGGCAAATAAAAACTGTATTGACCAATGTAGTGGCGGAACACGTGAAAAGCCGCATGAGTAATGCAAAAATAAGGCAACGGTAAGTCCATGGTTCATAACAAGCCTGAATATGCTGATGTGCAATGTTATGATGGAAATTTTACTGATTTTATACTCGAGTCCTTATCATATTTACAAAACTGTCCTGACGGCTAAAAACAAATAAATCGGAGTCAACCTCACAGAGTATACCTGAGCGAAGAGAACCTAATAGAATGTCTGAATATCGAGAAAAAAAAACCAACGAGTAAAGGTCTGCTTGCTCGAGTAAAATGTCAACAAAGAAACGCTCGCACAAGCGCGATCCTTTCAGTCTTTCCCAAGCCTCGTGAATCGGTTTCTTTACAAAAATCCTGCTATGTTGCTGGTTCCATAACTTCTCAGTCCTTTCCCGATTTTCTGAACATTTCTGAAAGCTGCCGGAAGAAAGCCGTCTTCCAAGGAGATCCTCATATGAGGGTCAATGGGTTAACCGTCAACCGTCAAATGACCAAAAACTTAACCGTCAACCGTAAAAAAAGGAATATTTTTACCGTCAACCGTCAAATGAGCGAACCAAAATTAGCCGTCAAATTCCTCAGCAACCTCCTTCCCAGGGCCTTTTCCCTGAATTTGGGGCGGGCCCCACCCCTAGGCCAGGAGAAGGCCCTGGGAACGAGGCTGCTGACTTCCGCTCGGTTAACACTTCCAGTGTCGTAAAACGTCAGTCATCACATGTCACTTCGCATGACCTCGCTATCGCTGTTCGTTTGCTCTTACAAAGCATGACGTCCAGTATAGACCATATTACAGTCGTGTGCTCAGTGACCTGGCCATTGAACGGCAGCGAGGCTGCAGGTGACCTTCTTTTGATACAGACGTCACTGCTTTTATTGTATAAATCAGGTTGTTATAATGCTAACTAGATTATTTTACATCACAAAACCAGAGAGGTCTGTATCAAAGCAAGGTCAACTCCAGCCTCACTGCCATTCAAAGACTAGGTCACCGAGGGACACCCCCCCCCCCGATTGAGACCCTCTCATATTCTGCAACCTTGAAAAACTGACCATGCTTTTGAGTTGTGCGATTAAGACAGCAGGCCAATATAATGGTTTGCATAAACCCTAATGAACTAAATTTCTGACATACCAGAGCCCATATAATAATTCCTGATATGTAGGCCAGCGAAATACTCATTAAAGCCAATGGCCAGCACACCAAAATTGAATCCAACAGCGACGTGGAAAGCTTTTTACCAAATTTCGTGTTTATAATGTAGGCAGTTCCTGGGGACTCGATCATGGCCGTGTATCCAAACTCATGTCTGAATTTGTCTTGTAACTTGTATCCGTGCACGGGAAAACTAAAGTCTGTATCGTGGTTTATGTTCAGTCGATGAGCATTTTCTGTTGGTTGACCGGAGGGTTCACCCTTACCGTTGAAATCAAAGTCGACATATGAAGTGCCGTGTGTTCTGCAGGACTGGCAACATGTCACGACCATGTCATTTACAAAGGGAGTCATCAGACCTCCGAGTCCACGCTTTGTCGAGTTATCCATGGTGACGTAAGGATCTAGTAGTATCCAGTTTGTTGTTAAACGTTTGACACATCGGCACGTTTCTGACAACAGAGAGCGAGAAAGTTATTTTGCGCATCAAAACCATGCATGTCTATCTGAGGAGAATTTGTTCAGTTAAACTTATTCCAAGAAAAGGAAGACGGTCGATACTTAAGCTTTCTTGTTCTAAATTGTGATCATAGAAACTATTAGGTGCTATTGAGAGCCAAGAACTAAAATCAATGAATCAGATTGATAAGTATTGGACGGGGCACGATCCCGAATGATCCGCCGCGGCCTCTTGGAGGATTTTATGCAGACTGTGAATGAATTTTCTAAGATAATTAACTTACAAGGGGAATAAACTTTCGTCTTTTTCTTTCATTTCTCTTCCTCCTCTTTCTTTGAAAACTTCATAACCACGTCATAGTGGGCTGTCAGTCAAAATGCGATTGAAGTTTACGGTCTCTTTTTAATCCACGATGGTGGCATTTTTTGCCACTCATTTTCAGTCGTGTAATAAATTTTTTATTTATAACCAGGCTTGTCAAGAGAACCCGCTATTCATTCATACGGATATCTCTTTTGGTTCATGAAGTACAACTATTGGACTAATTACTATCTTCTTGAGATAACATTTTATCGCGCCTTTACCTATGGTTACCTGCAAAAATTACTTCACTGGGACCGTCGCCTTTAATTGTAAGTCCTGTTACCTCGATACGATACACAGCAAAGCTTTCTAGCCCTCGTAGAACGGCAGATGTATTTTGTGGCGGTAGGATCACTTCCCTGGTGTTTTCTTCATGTGGACATTCGCCTATCTCTATAGCTTGATATGTTATCCTGTAGCCGGTGAGTATTCCGTTCAGTAAATAGGAAGGGATGTGTGTCCACGACAGTGGAATTGTGTGTGTTGTCCAAGTGGTTTCAGCTTTTATATAAAGTGGTGGAGTGTCAGGAACTGGTAAGAATAGAAGAACAAACAAAAAAAACAAACAAAAAAAGACAGTGTATTGTTCTCGAGGTCATTATTGATTGATAAAGTTTATACCAAGGATAACAGATATGTCCAGAAATGCAGGTTAATGAGATGCATGCTCTTTATGATAAGCATCACGAGGTGTCCTCTTTCCTAAAAAGTCACCAAAACACATAATTCTGTCAAATATGAAGTGATATGAAAATGACACTTCTTTATGATTATTCCTATAGAGCACTGAATCTCATTAACCCGCATTTCTGGACATAAGTGGGATATGATAACCTAAACAGTTTTTGAATATCTGGTCTAAACCAGAAAATATTTTTACAATTTTATGTCTCTGTATTTTCCGTAGTTTCCACTGATCAAAAACATAGATCAAATACGCAAGACCGCATTTTACCTGATTTCCAAACACCTCCAAGTTCGACATCAACACTCCCCAACGCGTCGTGTTTTCAACTCTCTCCAAAGTGTTTGAAAATGTGGTAAAACACAGTGTCTCGTGTTTGATATATTACATAAAGTATACTGTTTAAGACGTTTGTTTCTACCAAAAAAGTGATGAGAAACAGACTGCCGTGCTCTGGTTAGTAATGTCTAGAACGTCGCAAAAGTAGATAACGATTCTACCCCTCGAGCAACGAGAGCAACCATCAAGAGCACACACACAGGCCAGACAACGCGCGCAATGCTTCATGGGGTACCTGGGCCCTAATTTCTTAGCAAACATACCATCTTGATCTGTCATGATGACTTTGTTATATGGCACTCCATCACCTTTGCTCGTGTACGCTAAAACGGTGATGTTATATAGGGTGAATTTCTTTAATCCTGTGATACTCAGTGATTGTTTCCAGGGCTCCAGGTCCTCAATCTCGGCTGAACCGTTGTCCGTCATTTCTGTGTATTGAACTTTGTACCCTCTAATGATTCCATTTTTGTAACCATTAGGAACCTCATTCCACAGTACATCTAGGCTTGTTGAATGTGGTGTCCAGACCTCCACGTCAGCTGGCGCTTGGTCAGGTTCTTAACAGGCAAAACAATTCAACCTATGACTAGTCAATTGAATATTATTTAAAAACAACAACGAAAACAGAGCAAAAATAAATTAAGTCGAAAGCTATCTACTGAGCAGTACATAATCATCATTATAATCCATAAAATATTTTCGATTGCGCGCGATTGATCTAGACAAGTCACGTGACAAAATATTCCCCAGCTAATTATCCAAGAATATTCCTCAATTTTCAAAACTGTGCATACTGCGAAAAATATTTGAAGAATAATAAACACAATAGCCTCCATTTGGCGCGAAAATGTGCTCGGATATCTGTTATTGGACATTATCTGTTCCTCGAAGCCCTCAGTTTTCCTCAAGCTACGCTCTCGAAAGACTGTTCGCTTCTCGGAACAGATAATTTAATGAACTCGATGCTTTGAAATGTTTATATATCTGATCGATAATCTTAACTTTGAAAGTTTCCATTGAGTTGAAAATATCAGAAACTTACTGTCTTCATCTGTGAAAACGTTCACTTTTTCGCTGCTCATTCCATCCTTGTTCGTTCTTGCCACGACGTACACAGTGTAATTGGTGAACTTGTAGAGGTCAACTAACTCGACCTCCAATGTGGCGGAGTCCACTGTTACATTCTTGAGCGAGCGACTGAAGTAGGCTTCCTGTTCAATATAATACACGCGGTAAGTCCTGAAAATACCTCTCAAGCCCTGTGTGCTGACTGGCTGCCAGGTGACGTGAAGACTCGTTGAGCTTGTGTTGAACGCGGTGATTTTTGTTGGGGAAACGCTCGGAGCTGGAAAAGCAAGGTAAGCGGTAAATGATAAGGGCAGCACCTACCATTTTTTATTAAACCTATGCGGTAAAAGCTACGAAGAAAATCAGAGTTGATGATGATGAAGTAATTTTCTAATGGCTGATGTAGAATCAAAGTAACACTTGTGTCCTGTTATAGTGAAAACGAGTAATGCAATAACCAAATACAACATGAAGGAAAAGCACGTAATGGCGTACCTTTGTCAAGCGTAGCAAAAGTCGCAAAACGCGGAAAGGTTGCAATTGGTCTTGGTTCTAATTAGTTTGAAGTATAGCATGTCTTTTCGGATTGGTTGAATTGTAGGAACTATTTCTGACCAGTTTTATGGCTCTGCGATCGTACAATTTTTCTGTCATTCTGGTTACTGGGCGTTTTCCATACAATCTCGTGGGAAAACCTGCTTTTTACCGATCCACCAACAGTTACATGGATTTAGTTATTGAAAAGCGTGTCCCTCATAGCAAATGAAAATATATGCGAAAAGAAAGTGTGCAAAAAATGTAAATAAGATCAAATAAGGAACAAATGTACTAATTTAAAAGAATAGCAGGGGTCTGTTTTGGCAACGGCTTTGCGTTATTGCGTGCTATGTTACAGCCTGACACAGACTTCGAAGTTTTCTTTCGCGCCGCCGAAAAATACAATTTTTCATCTCTATTAATATTTAACTTCCTCGTCAGTTATTCCTCGCACAATTGGACCCCAAGGTCCATTTCCTTTTACAGTGAACGCGCACACTTGCATGCTATAATTTGTCCAGACTTCTAATCCGCCAATAGTAACAACTTCAGAGCCAAGGACACTGATATTTCTCATAAATTCCCCAATGCTGTTGCTAAGAGCGACGCGGTAACCCAGTATAATTCCATTTCTGTCTTCTTGGGTGACCGGAAGCCAATAAATTGTTAAAGCTGTTTCGTTGGCAGGAAGTGATAAAAGGTTGACAGGAGCACCCCCTGGAACTGTTTAAAAAAATAGCCAAACTTAACTTATTTAGTAAATGACACAAACACGTCAACTGTAGTACGGGGGAACAGTTGTAAGACGCAACTTAAAAACCGTCAAGGAACTCCTTGTTAGTGGTTACACATTTAATAAATAATGTATTGAAGGGATCATGATAATATGATGACGGTTGGGTGCGTGTACCTGGGGAGAGGGAAGGGAGTTATTAAGTAATTCGAGCGGTTTATGGCCACTGTAAGACGTTCAAATGCTTATTGTCTTGGGTATTCGTGAGGTAACAAGCTCTACGAGATCATATGTAAAGATAGGTCGGAGTTTTAATCACGTTTGATTTCTCGATGCATCCATTGTTTTTGTTCTGTTAATACAATTAATTTGGAGCCGTATTACGGTCTATTAATTCTGACTACACTCACACGAGATATTCAATGTGAAAAGTTTATTTAGGATGAGTCAGTCAGCCATGAGCCGTGCGATTCAATGTTGCCTAATATCTATTGAATTATTCATAATTATGTGTTCCTCACAAAGGTAACTAAAGAGCTCAAGAATTCAGAAAATGTGCTACGCCAGATACGAAAAACCACTAAAAAACCACCCTTTAGATGTGGCCAAAAAATATGTGGAAACGTATTCCTCATCTAATGCAGCAGCACGAGACCCCGAGGAAAGGGCATCTTACAATATACGAGTTAATTCAAATGGAAACGTAATCCTAAAATAAAAAATAAAGCGGGCGAACACTCCGACTGACCGACCTAGAATGACCTAAATCTCCCGCCAAAACCTTAAATACTCCTAAAGCAGCCCGCGATGCACCGCGGGTCTCTCCAACGTGCCGTCAGAATAATAATTTCCGACTAATTCGTCCCTCAAACGTCAGAAATTATATTTGTCGAGCAGATATTCACCAAGGCAATATAAAGGAACAACAATAAAAGCAAGTGACACACTCCAACATCAACTCACGGTCTGGCCAGTACCCTACGCATGCGCATAGCCATATGGCTGTGCGTATGCGTTAGGTACTGGTCAGACGGTGAGTTGATGTTCGAACGTGTCACTTTTTTTATTGTTGTTGTCAATATAAAAGAACTACGTCGACCACTTGCATCTGATTTCAGTAGGTGTTCGAGGGCTGCCTCGTGCGATGCGCATGAAGTTATGGGCCTTTTGCATTCGGAATTCCACGCTCTCTGTCGGTGCTAAATGCAACAGAGCCTGGGGACGAGGAATGTTTGCAAGTGTGTGCCTGAACATCTCCACATTATGTACTTAATGTAAAAGCCATTTACCGTCCTCATCTGTCATGCAGTAAACAGGCTCGGAAATATTTCCATCTCCAACCACTGTAAATGCCAAGAGCAGTAACTCGTACTTTGTATAGAATTCTAAGCTCTCCAATTCTATACTAAAGACAGTTGAATTCACTGAAAGATTACTGAAGTCGTCAATCGCTTTATCAGCCTGTTTGTGGAACAGGCGATATCCCAAAACAATGCCGTTCACGTGATCATCAGGTACGGGCTCCCACGTGACATTGATACTTGTAGAGCTGATATTAAACGCGGTAATATTTATTGGCGGGTGGCTTGGAACTTAAAAAAAAAAACAAAATGCATAAGAGTAAAGATTGTAAATGTGACTTGCTGAAGAGCTCTCACGTAAAGCGAGTAGAGACTAAATGCTATTTCAATAAAATTCCAAAAAGACACATCTAAAATGAAAAATAGACCGACGATAAATTAGAGACGTGGCACATCTTGATTGAAAGAGTATCTGGGGGACTCCCATAATAAAAGGTAGCGGTTGCTGGCCGGAAAATTGTAATTTAACCCTTAAATAAAACCAATGTAATGTAGGCGTGGTTTCGTAGTTTCGAGCCTAGCCTGACCTTGAAAAGATGTCACTTAAAACGGACTAGGCTTGTTTACCAGCTGCTGCTCAGGACAGGAGCCTGATCTGGTAGACTGGACTCGAGAAAGCGGCGGAAATCGCGCCTAAAAGCGATTTCTTCGGGTGCACTCTAATAGGTGCTTTAGCCGCTGACAATAGTGGTGTTTCGTTAGGATCACCCTAAGTGAGGCCCGAATACTTGATTTATACCCCTAAGTATCCCGGAAGTTTTCATGAGAGTCTTCCCCCTTGGGGGAAATGGTGTTGAAATTATGATGCAACGAAAACAAAACCTAATAAGACAGGTAATATGTGTAACATTTGTTTAAGAGATTACCATCTTGTGCTGTGGTGATGTTGATTTCAAGGCTTGGCACCCCGTAGTCAACAGTGTAAGCCATCACCTGAACAGTGTAAATGGTGTACTTTTTCAATCCTCTCAACTCATAGCTTGGTGAAGAAAGATCGGTTAAAGCCCTCCGTTTTCGAGCAGTTGCTACAGGTATCGTGATGTTGTGACGCGTGACATGTGATGAATGCGTGATGAAGTAGACAATGACGTAAGCGCGTAGTACGCCATTTATGTGTAGTTCGTCGACTGGATTCCATTTCAGTGTCAGTTTTGTTGCACTTAGAGTTTGTCCTGTGAAATTTGAAGGTGGGCGGCTTGGAGCTGAAAAAGTAAGAAAAAGAAGAAAGAATTGGGCTTCGCAAAATGTGACATAGCTTGATGAACCACATGCTGTCCAACTTGAAATAATTGGACAAAAACAAAGTTCCATGTACACGAAGGTCTACAATCATGTACTTACTCCGTCATTTGTAATAATCTTTATAAAGCAGTTCCAAGAAAATACGCGCGCTGATTGGTTTAAAATCGTGTTTCTATTACTTGATGGAGATGACGTAATGATAGCACGAGCAAAGAAAATTTACATTTTGATAATCAAAGACAACAAGTTGCTTTTCTTTTTCTCGTCGCAGTGTTTCTAAAAGAAATAGAAAACATGTACTCCGTTTTTCTATCGAGTTATAAGTTTGGGAGAGCTCGAAAAAACTGTGGGAACACTCGCCTGCGGCTGGTGTTCCCTCAGTATTTCTTGTTCTCCCAAACTTCCACTCGTGTTTAAATTTAACAATTAGACAAGGAGCCCGAGTTTTCTACGAGCAGATAGTCAGCCGCCTCGTTGACTAT
>CM042759.1:11148963-11165487 GCA_022496165.2 Catalaphyllia jardinei
TGTTTTCTACCTAACAATTATTCCATGAGCGCGCGATGATAGATAGCCAACGAGGCGCGCAACGGCGCCGAATTGGTTATAATCATCTCATATCCAACAAGCGCGAGTGGAATAATTGTTTTTATTAAAAACGCCCTTAAAATATAGAAAACTAGACTACAACAGAAATAAAAAGGCCCGAAAACTCTCGAATTGCATTATCCAATGATCCAGTTTTTAATAATTAACAATTAGACTACGAGCCCAAGTTTTCTAAGATAGTGGCGCAGTGCATCAGGTTCAAACGTGATGGGCAATGTGCGCTGATGCGTAGCTGTTGACTATCAGCCAATCAAATTCACGGATTCACAATAGAATACGATAAATTTATACTAATAGCAGATAGAAAACGGTAATAAAGCCAATCAAATTCACAGATTCACAATAGACTACGGTAAATTTATGCTAAAACGTGATAGAAACACGGCACATGCTTTCTATTTCTCAAGTAATCAATGCAGAAACACTTGTGACTGTTAATGTTATTTTTGTGCCCAATGTTAATGTTATTTTTGTGCAGTTTATAAGAGCTCCTTTGACTTCAGGAATTTCAAGATATAAAGAGGTACCTTTTATTTTCATTTAATATATTATTATAAAGCAATAAAGTTCTATTCAATTTTGGAAAACCAACCATGGACGCATCCTCAAACTCATTAATAATTCATCAAATTTACGACTTTTTCTTAGTTTTAGTTTCAAATAAGAAGATATATACACTTAAGACAGTGTTTGAACACATTTTCAAACACCTCGAATTTCGTCAAAAACACTCCGCTACCCAGCGTGTTTTCAACTCTCTTCTCGGCGTTGGAAAAGTGTTCAAGCTTGCTCTTTTGTGTTTGCCTTGTAATCATTGTTGGGGCGCCTGTGAACCACTTTTAATTTATCAGGAAAATAGATGACACAGCCCTACCAGCCACAGACTTACCCGCCTCTTTGGTTCTGACCAACACGACGTCACTGGCGTTACCTTGGCCTTTGCTGTTGAATGACACAATGCGCGCTTCGTATTCAGTGTAAGGGAAGAGATTTCCAATGTTTGCCTGCTCTAAAGACCGCACAGTTATATTCCGAGTCTCGTTCCTTAGTTTGTCAAGCAATATAATGTGGTATCCCAAAATAAGTCCGTTTGCGAATTCTTTGGACAGCGGTTTCCAGGCAAACGTCAGACTTGTCGCAGACGTAGCCGTTGGAGTAATATTTTGCGGGCTACCTTCAGGAACTAAAATAAAAAAGAAGAGTTGCAGACCACCTCGCCTCAGGGAACAGTTTTCCAAAGTACCGAAACTTTCCCACTCAAAAATAAGAAACAAACAGCAGTGATAACCATATTGAACTTGCACATTTAGGACTTGTCGTTTTGTATGTACTCTACACACATTTTCAAAAGTAACTGTTGAAATTTAAAACAGCTATTTATATTATCTTTAAAAACACAACAACGCTTTTCAGTTTTCGGAACATGTTTCGATGTTTCAAACATCATCAGCCATTATGAATATATAGTAAAGATTTACAAAAGTGGTCGGTATATACAGCTACTCATATACAATGAAGCCTTATAAATTCAAATAGTCATTAACTGTTAAACTTATTTAAAATAACCAATAAATGATAGACTCAGAAAAGAAATAACAAAAAATTAAAACTAAAACTAAAACTTCCTGTAAACAACAGCAGATAAATTTAGAAATGCAACGACAAACTAACAGGCTCAACTTGTTTCTCGAGTTCAGGTTCAACCGAATCCTAAAGCGCCAGGACATTTTGCAAATTTTGGGTGCACTCCTGCGCATGCGTTTGGTCCTACCTAGAATGCTTGAATTTGAGAGTACAGTCGACTCCCGATAACTCGAACCCTCGCTAACTCGAACCTCGCGCTAACTCGAACCAAAATCGATTTCCCGTGGATTTCGTTCATATATTTACTGTAATTTTACCCTCGGTAACTCGAACCCTCGATAACTCGAACCTCCCGCTAACTCGAAGTAATTTCCATTTCCCTTCAGGTCATTTTCTATATAATTTCACTCTCGATAACTCGAACCACGTTTGTCAAGACGTGACAAGTCAAAAAATATAGTACTGTAGAACAAAACATTGAATTTATTTTTAAGCAGCCAAGTATTCTAGAGGTCAGTCCGTTTAGGGTACGTAGTTCAGATTGCATTAATCTTTGCCGATTAACTCCTTCTTTAAAATGTCAATCCATTTTGTGGGTCCCTTGAAGTTCAGTGTGCATGGCACTTGCATCCCTTCCCCA
Organism: Catalaphyllia jardinei; assembly: GCA_022496165.2. Classification (NCBI taxonomy): domain Eukaryota; kingdom Metazoa; phylum Cnidaria; class Anthozoa; order Scleractinia; family Caryophylliidae; genus Catalaphyllia; species Catalaphyllia jardinei. The sequence continues at coordinate 11,151,269 of CM042759.1, forward strand.
TCTCCACGGTTAATTGCCTTGCCAGTCACCACAACAGTACAGTCGTTGTTCTTATCGGCACGCAAAAAATAGAAAATTGTCTTCGTAAAACGGCCTGATTTTCCTTTCATTAAATGTCCAACAACTTCGTCATCACGTTGCACAGAAACCGCGTACTTGTCAACAATATTTCTTGGTTCTGGTACAGCGCTTAGCATCTCGTGAAGCTCTGGGGACTCTGAACTCTGTCGCAGTATCCTGACGTTGAACGTATTACCTGGTTTTCCCCCGATGTTTTGCATTGTTTTTTTTTTATTGTTACGTTACGTTCTGCTTGCACAATACATGTGTCAAAAAACATCTGATTACGTATTCCATTACAACCAATTATAATTAGATTTACAGTATTTAAAAATGTACTACGTTGTAAGAATAAAAGTGCACGTGCCCGGGTGCATGTGGTCACGGTTTTCCACTTACTTTATGGTTATTTGTTCTCAACTCCCGATAACTCGAACTCCCGATAACTCGAACCTTTTTCGATTTCCCTTGAAGGTTCGAGTTATCGGGAGTCGACTGAGTGCTTGCATGACCGAGAATCTTATAACAAGAGATATCACACTTATCCCTACAACCTTTAGAAGCACTAAGATGTTTAAAGATGTGGTGATTTTTTTCCTGAATGAGATGCTAATTAACACGTGTGGTAAAATGCCTTGGTTTCACCAATATAACGAACTACACAGCTCGCACATGTCAACTGATAAACAACACGTGATTTAATTTATATATAACAAAGTTCCAGACCCCTTACCTTTGACGTATATAAATAGTTGTTTCAGATTTCAACGGTTACTTTTGAAAATGTATGTAGAGTACATTCGAAACGTCAAGTATTAATAAAAAAAATGTGGAAGTTCAATTTGTTTATCACTGCTGTTGGTTTATTAATTTTGATCAAACTACGATGGCCCAAGAACAAAAGTATTTTCCAATCAAATCACTATATTTGGAACCTCTTGCGAGCAACCGTCTGTCATAAGCGACTGCAGCAACTTTTAGAGCTAAAAGTTTGAAATTTTCCTAGGTTTTTAACCTTCCGTAATTCCGTAATAGATTTTCTACAGCGAAAGGATCGGTGCTTCTATTTCATCACGGCGGTCCTTGCAAAAATCAACGTCTTAATTAACAAGCGGCAGGAAGCAGGCTCTCACACGTTATGTATAATGACAACGACAAAGATGCAACTCGGGTATTGACGATACTCTCACAAAACAGGAGAAACTAAACGGTTGTTATGGACAACTAAAATAATTTTATGATTAAAAATTGAAGCGTAGCCAGGATAAGACATATTCAAAAGATAAAAACGTTCGCTGGCTAAAAACTTTTAAAAACTAAAATGAGCTTTCGGCTGTCAGTCTACAGCCTTCGACGGATAAAAATGAAATGCGAAATGATAAAATATATGCAAGACAAGGTCAAATGAAAACAATAAGAACTAAAAAAGCAAAGTATAAACGTGTAAATTGGGTGGCTATTGCTTAAAAAGGATGCTCTACTGGCTAGGAATCGGCTTAGAGTTACTGTCTGCATGCTTGGTAGCAGAGGTGTGCCAAGCCTCCAGTGTTTTTCTAACACGGAAAGAGCCTTTGTCAATGACACTAGCATTGTCAAAATCTATGTGATGGTCGAATGACCACGCATGTTTCGCAATGTTTGATCCATTCGCACATGTTTTAACATTCCTAATGTGTTCCTTCTTGCGAGTTTCAAAACATCGGCCGGTTTCACCTACATAGCACCAATCACAATCGGCACAGGGTATTTTTTAAACCACATTGGGTTGACATTCAATTGATGGTCTGAATTTGGGAGAAGGAAATTCTTATTATAAAGTTTTCAAGGGCTTATTTACACCTGAATGTCGTGCCTTCGGAGAATTCGTGTTAGTGGTTGGGTGAGACCATTGATGAAGGGAAGGACAGCGAAAGTGGTAGGATTCTCGTGGGGTGCAGCCCATTTAAAAAACATGCAAACCAATTCTTCAGGCGTGGGGATAGCGTGTGTGGTTGGTTTCGAAAATTTCCGCTTTAAGATGTTAGAAATAACATGGGACGGATAGTCGTTGACTCGTAGAGCATCAGTGACGTAGTTGATTTCAGTGTTTTTTCCTTTCGATGTATTAGGGAGTTTAATTGCGCGGTGTAAAAGAGTCTCAGCTGTGCTAATCTTGTGGCGTTTATCATGGTGAGAAGAAAAGTCTAAGTATCTGTCCGTGTGGGTTGCTTTACGATATACACCGATAGTGATCGTGTTGTCCTTGCGGGAAACCAAAGTATCTAAGAAAGCGATCTGTTGGTCAGATTCCTCTTCAATAGTGAATGAGATATGTGGGTCGATGGAATTAAGCGTAGTATGGAATGAGTTGACAGCATTCCTTTTGATGATACAGAAGCTGTCATCCACATAGCGTTTCCATACTTTAGGTTGTACTTCAGAGGTGTTGATGGCAACTTCTTCGATCGCTTCCATGCACAAATTCGCTACCACCGGGCTGACAGGGCTACCCATCGCACAGCCATGAATTTGTTTGTATATCTTGTCATCATAAATAAAATAGTTGTTGGATAAGACAAAGTGCAACAGTGAAATGATTTCATTGCTATTCAGGATCGCAAACTTCACTCCACTGATGCCATTCCACCAGCTATCCGTGGATCATTTAAACATCATAAACATGGCAATCCTGTTAGACCCATCGTTTCGTCCATCGGCTCAGCCCTCTACAATACTTCTAAATTCCTTACAGACATCTTGTCGCCTTTACAAAACTGTAATGGTTTCTCTGTTCCCAACTCTGCTAAGTCAGTTTGCTGAAGAAATCTCCAATGTTGACATCCAGGATGATGAGGTGATGCTATCCTTCGATGTGGTATCACTATTTACTGCTATCCCTGTGGATAAGCCGATTCCTAGCCAGTATCGCATCCTTTTTAAACAATAGCCACCCAATTTACACGTTTATACTTTGCTTTTATAGTTCTTATTGTTTTCATTTCACCTTTTCTTGCATATATTTTATCATTTCGAATTTCATTTTTATCCGTCGAAGGCTGTAGACTGACAGCCGAAAGCTCATTTTAGTTTTTAAAAGTTTTTAGTCAGCGAACCTTTATATCTTTTAAAATAATTTTGTAATGCGCTGAGTTATCAATACCTATTTCTTCAGTCTCCTCAACGCTGTATGGTTTTAGTATAAAGGGTGACTTCAACAATACATTTTGTAGTGATATTCTTACCATCCTCGTCTGTCCGAACAGTGATCTCGTCGCTAGCTTTCGCAAATCCTCTATCAGTGACACCTGCTACAGTGATCCTGTAAGCCGTGTATTTGCGCAGGTTTGTCCAATGCATTGTCCCTTTAGTAGAGTTTCCACAAGCGCCTAATATGACACTATACTGTTCACTGGAATGCAGGTCTGCGCGTATCAGGGTCACTGAATACGCGCTTATAGCTTTATACTTCTCATGTGGAGGAATTAGATCCCATGTGATCTGAATACTTGTAGAACTTGTGTTGTGAGCTGTAAGGTTCGCTGGTGGCTGGTCTGAAACTGAACATTGTCATAAGTCGTGAGATTTAAACCATTAGATTGTCGTTGTTTTGGCATATAGCATTCTAAGACAAAATGGTGCACGTTATATCAGTGACTAAAGATAAGACGCCATATTGTTCTCAGTAATAGTCTGAAGAGCTACTGCGTTAAGATCTCCCCATATTTACTCTTGTTTCTAAGGTGGCGGATAGCCAGCCCAGAACCCTTTTATTATCGGAACACCACTTGAAGATTCGTTTATTCGCATTAGGGCCTGTTTACATGAAGGGAGGGTACCCCGACTAATCGGGCTACCCGGCTTTGTGGGTTGCCACATAGCCCCGCTATACATGCAACTCGCCTAACCGGGACAGTGAGTGGGCTGCGTGAGTTATCTTTTGAGCGGCCGCTAAGCACAACAAACAAAATGGCTGACCAAAGAAACTTTTTTTCATCTTAATTCAGCTTCCTGCAGAGGCACGGGCCCGTTCTCTGCCTGAGACCCATGTATTGCATTGATCTCTTCTGACTGACTGTCATTCTGTTCGGCAGTTAACACTGGCTAATGGTAACTTGGAAAAAATTCACCTCGCGCCGCCATGTTTTCGCGGCTTATCTCACCTCGGTTAGCCGAGATAGCCCGGCACGAACCATTAAGATGGTAAAAAGCTATCCCGCCTGGCCGGGTGCCAAGTAGACAGGGTGCCCCGGGTAGGCGAAGTACCCTGTCTAGCATGTAAACGCTTAAGTTAGCCCTCCCAGAGTACCTCGGTTAGCCGGGTAGCCCGGTTAGCCGGGGCACCCTCCCTCCATGTAAACAGGCCCTTAGATTATTCATCTAAAAATGTATCAAGGCGACAAGGAGAAATTACCCATTGTATTGAATGAAGAAAACTTACCACCCTTTTCAGTAACAGCTGCCACAAGAGCAGGGACTCCAAATCCTTTGACTGATAGACCCATGACTTTGATGTCATAGCGGGTGTAAATATCAAGACTTGTTACTGTACACCAGTATGTGCTGTCACAAGTTTGTTGTTTCCAATCTGGTCGCGAGGTGTCGTATTTTGTGTGGAACAAACCGTAGCCAATAATGATACCATTTCTGCCTTCACTCGGAATTGGACCCCAACTGACGAAAATGCTGCTGGAGTTCATGGCTCGCGCGGTTACATTTGATGGAGCAAGACTCGGAACTAGCAAAATAAATGTAAAGTTCTATTAACATTGGTAATTGGACTAATTATTAACAAGAAACGTAGAACGTTGGCTAAAAAGAGTATTTTAAGACTCCAATTTTTGGGAAGAATCAGAATTCTGCTAGTTCATTGTTTGCACTGTCACGCAATAAAAAATAATTCAAAAAACCGTTCAGTGGATCAAGTCAAGAAATTGCGATGTTATAGAAGACAAATAACAAAGACATTTCTCCAAGTTTTAGGTCTGTGCGTTTTCTCAAAACTTCAGATAGTTGTCAAAATATTTTGCTTAAATTTTAGAGAGCTCAGTGTGGAGCCACCATGTTGGTGTACCTCCGTTTTGCACCAACATGGCAGGTGTATATATGCCTCGTGTTCCAGCTGCAAACGTGGTATACCACTCAAAGTTCAATGTAACACCAAATATCAGTAGTGAATAACTCGAGTATAAGGCATACTTGTCCACGATGGCATAGAGGACTCTGAATCCTTACTGGTGAGAATTTTCTAGCATGGACCACTAAGACACACCGCTCAATAATTAGTTTTCGGCAAAATATTTTGTTTTGTTTTGTTTCTAAGCATTGCAACTGAAGAACAAGAAGCAGTTTGTTGTTCAGTCTAATTGTAAAATATTTTCCTCTTTTCGCGTTTAGCAGGCAAAGTGAAAACAGATGTTAAATTTTTGCGCATGCGTTTGCGAGAACGGATAGCAGAATGCATTAAACTGGCTTATTCACTCTATATTGGGGAATATTGTTCTCGATCCATGCATAAATTTTAACACTACACCAATATTTCCTCAGGACGGACCTCACGCTCGTTCAATTACATAAAGTGTTTACTGTCTTAAAACGTTATTTGATTTTACCATCTTGGTCAGTCATGGCGTAGATTGGATCGCTGAGTGGACCTAACTTGTTTCTGTCTGTAAAACCCAGGACTTGAATGCAGTAGTTTGTGAACTTCTGGAGATTGTCAAGAATCGTCTCGTTAATGTTTCCAATCTCCAAGCTGACATTTTGTGCAGTTCTGTTTCCGTCCTTGACAACAAAAAAGATGACGGTATACCCTATGATTGGTCCAATCATCTGCTTGGCAGGGATTGTACCTCACGTGACCATAAGGCTAGTGGAACTCTTGTTGAATGCGGTGATGTTGGCGGGAGAGAGTACTGGTGCTTTGAAAGTAAAAACAAAGACAAGGAAGTGAAAAGATCTGGCATACAAAGAAAGGTTGATAAACCACTAATATATAGATTTAGGCCAGCCTAAAAGGGTAGCTCCTTGGCCAGGTTATTAAGAACCCGATTAAGCTAACCCAGGAAAAGGTACAATTTTGATTTGAGTTCTGTAACTTTGCGGAGAGGTTTTCTGTTTTGAGTTTTATAAACACAAAACAAAGCAAGAAAAGCATTTGTAGAGAAGAAAACGTTATAATTCGGATAAATTTTAATCCTAGGTTAGCGTTAGCCGGCTTCCGAACAATCGTGAACTGTTTTTAACATGACATAAGCCCGCGATCTAATCGAAAACCAGCATATGGTCAGCAGTCAACTTCAAAAAACACGTGACCTCGATGAGTTGTAGACTTGAGCGCGCGATATGGTCCCGTGATACTGGTCAGCATATACCTTGTTTTGACAGGTGTCAATTGCTCATAACATGGATGTCCAATATCAAAGAAGTACACGGTAAACCAAGGCTGCATGTCTCTATCAACCTATTATTTGGAGTATGGCCGCCATGTTTCGCGTCTGCACCGTCGTCGTCGCCGTCGTGCGTACGAGCAATTCCGCTGCCCATGATAACCATAAGATTTTCCTATATGGTTATGGGGCTCCGCTTGGCGGCCCTTCAGGCCGCCGCAGCACCGCTATAATAAAGATACTTATCTCATTCATTGACCCATTGTTTGCATACTTGCACACGTGTTGACCTCTTATTTACCTACTTGTATTAGCTTCTCCAACCTTCCTCAACCTCGCTTTCGAGATCAGTCTGGAGGAGGGAAGGAGAGAGACCCTGGGAACGAGGTTGACCTTTCCTCTCCGAAAAGTGCTACTGGTCGAAATAAGAAACATCTTAACTGATGGCGATTTCTTGTTTTTGCCACAAACACGAAAGACAAACAGGACCGTTTGAAAGTGCCCTGAAACAAACTGCCTTTGAATGGAAATAAATTAAACTAGGATAATAGCCTTAGTTAACCATAGGGATAATTACGCATCTTCTGGCGAAGTACACGAATAGGTTCTTTGTCGTTAGCAACTATATTTGAATTAGAAATTTTTAGTGTTCGTGCTGCTTGTAAATAAATCTCTTTCCTAAATCGATCTACGGAATAAATTTGAATTAGGTTTGATTTTAACTGATCCAGGTCTCCAAAGATCCGGCACCCTTTTGCATTGGTTTGTCGTTGTGGTCTTGCCGATATTAGAAGATTTAATTAACCTCGCCTGGGTCATTCCTGTGGAACACTCTTGTCGGTCCCAAGACTGAAGGAAAAAGAGGGATAACCTAGCAAACAAGCTTCTTGTGGGGAGCCAGCTCACAGGGCAAGGAAGGCTGTATGATGGGCCCGGGGGGAATCCCTTACAAGGGCTTATTAATGGTGACATGGCGCCAGCCAGGGTATGTTTTTCGAGATTTTTGTTTTAAACAGGTTATGTTTTCTTGGGAGGTAAACATCCCGCGCGTATGTTCTACGATCTTATGATGCATACTACGTACTTAGCATAAAGAGCTCCTCGTGACTCTGTTGATCAAGCTGTAAATAGTTTTGTGATTGCTGATGGATTTAACAAGAAAGAGTATTGCAGGGTATGGTTTCGGGTTAAATGAATTAGACAGTGTATCCAAAATCGGAAATTCTGTCTTAAACAGGGTAGAAAATTAGTGATTTTTGTCTTAAACAGAGTCAGGGTATGAGGGGTTCGGCCGCATCTCCCCACCCCAAGGATAAATCCAGTACCCCCAGGGATGTTGGGTCAGTAAATCCTCCATTTTAGACACTTCTCTGGCAACAAAAATGGAAAACAGAGGCATCATCGCCACCCAGCCAGCTTCACCGTGAACCAAGCTCAGCCTTCCAAATGACGATAGTTTACAATGACAACAATCAGCTGAAAGAGCACAGAGCTTTTGGAACAAGGCCAACTGTTGATATTGATGTGAACGCACTACTCTTTCCCAGTCATGAAGAATTGATAGAACTGGTGAGTTTTAACTGACATTACCTGCTGCTGCTGTCCACACATAAATGGGCTCGCTCATTTTTCCTTCGCCTTCCAAAGTGAAGCTCCGGGCTGTGATCATGTGCTCCGTGTAATGTTGCAGGTCAGTTATCTCGTAAAACGTATCACTCCCCCTCAGAGTTACATTAAATTCTTTACCCAAATTCATATCCCGATAAAATATCTCGTAACCCTGAAATATTCCATGTAACAGTTCAGTTGGTCCGTTCCAAGTGATAGACAGGTCGATGGACCCTTGTTTTGGGGTATTCTGAGCTTGAAGGCTGACAGCTGTTACGAATACTGAGAAAGAAATGGACATAGGCAGGCAATGAGTGCGAAGAGTCTTAATTCTGGAATGAAGCAATCCACAAACTCTAAAAGGTCAATACAATCTTAATCAACTAACAGGAAAATGGTGAGTCTGTTAAAAAAATGATCCCTATGAAGTCTTTTCTTTCAGGAATTTTATCTTCTCATCAAACAGAGAATATATGATATGTAATCTTACTGTCGTTCGCCTCAAGCCTGTTAATCTGGTATGTGCTTTCTGCGAGCCAGTTTATAACAGGTTCGACGGCACTGTACCCAGTCTCCGTACATTTCGCAGTAAACTCGCATCCCACCGCGCCTGATGCGTCCCTAAGGAAACAAACCGAAGATACTTCTTGTTAGCAAACATGGTCCCCACTAACCAACTAGGTTAACTGCTAAACGGCTTGTCAGATCAGTATTTAGTTAATACCATAGTGATGTGTTGAAAGAACTGTGTCAAGCACGATAGACAGTGGTAAGACGACCCGCGCCGCAGTATTTTTTTGTCCTCATTTGGGGTGTTTAGAAATATGGTAAGACAGTGTTTCGAATGTTTGATATATCTTCAAGATATATGTCAATTTCAATACACAACGACAGATATGACTTACCAATATTTTTCAACTGTAATATCGACATCGCCAGCCATATTATGATACAAAGATTGGACCTGCAAGTAAAGAAAAGATAGAAGATGCTGCTGTCATAGAGCTTAAAGTATTACTTCATATCATATTCATTTTATTTTTTTCAAAAAAAGGATTATCGTTATCGTGTTTCTAGAAAACTCTCGAGAAGCTCAGAATTTTACCAAGGTCACGAGAAGCCCAGAATAAGGTTTGTTTTTGAAGAAAGAGTTCTTGAAAAATTACAGAACTTATCAAGAAGTGAGGAGTAACTAACGTTTGCAACGTTGGATTGAAACTGCGCAAACAGAACACAAATGGCTCCTTATCAAGTTTGTCACGTGTCCAAGTCGTGTGCATAAGTTATGTCCGAGTCCTATTTACTGGTAATTACTATTTTTTTTCGGTTGAGCGATTGTGTGATTCAGAGACCATTGGATTTTAGTAGGGCGGTAGGAAGCTTGGAAATTATTTTATCCGTCAGCCAATGAACCGGTTCATAAACATGTCTACTTGCAATGCATGGATGAGGTAAGTGAAAACAAGAAACTTATCAATCTGTAGATCGCTTGATACTGGTTCATACAGAATTACAGTGTCATTTGAAATCGCGTCAGGCGGGCTTTGTGCAGGTTCTGGAGAACGAATATAACTTCTCAAACTCGTTAATATTTCATTAAGTAAAACAAAGAAAATCATTACCGTGAAGGAGAATTAGCATAGATTTTGACGATTTTACTTTTCCATTTACTCCTTAGTTGTTGTTTTGTTTGAAAAGATATATCAAACACTCAAGGCAGTGCTTCACCGGCTATCCAAACACCGCGAATTTCGTCAAAAATACCGGCTCCGCTGCGCGTCGTATTTTCAACTCTCTTCTCGTTGTTTGGATATCCCGATGAAACACTGTCTCTCGTGTTTGATTTATTACATACAAATCAAGCGAACACCACTTTGAAAACAGACACACTACATAATTACCCCCAAAAGGATCGTTGCCGTTAGTCCGGACAGGCGTAAATATGAGAGAGAGAGAGAGCAAGCAGTAAGGATAAGAGTCCTGGATTATATATGTCGGCAGAGTTTACACAGATTAATGTTCAATGTTTTCTTTATTTTTCTAATGAGTCCATTCATCCTTACGTGATTTGTTAATTGTTGACTGTAATCCCTAAACTCGTCTGTTTCTGGATCCAACAGTCTTTCATCCCACGTGGTGCCTGTAAAATCTAAACTTACATATAGTTGTAGGTTGGGACTTCCTAGAAAAAGAAGTTTTAAGAGAACAATTAAAATAAAGTTAGTTTTGAGTACAGTTCTAGTATATCGGAGTTTTAACTTTCATCCAATCTTTTCTGGATGGCACTTGTGGTTTTTTACCTTGGGAATACAATAAAACAGAAAGACTTTTATTGTATATACAAAGAGAATTTTAGGTAATAAACCCTGCAAATAGAAATCTATATGTGCTATATTTTTACATGTGAAAAAGCGATACGTCCAATCAACTTCGCGTACAGCATTCTTCAATCAGAGCAAAGCATTCAAATGGCTTCCCAGAAGCGTGGTCTAGAAATCCGAGCGCCCGCTTGAAGTTTGTGTTTTGAAAACATGGCTTCGGCTTCCCGTTTTAGTTCACTTTCGGAAACAGCAGCGGAACATCTTTATCGTTAGCACTTCAGCTTCAGCCAACAATCACCTCAGCAAGTCTTATCTCTGTTTCAAGGGCGAACATTCAAGGAGGAACATTCAACATTTCTATAAACAGCGTAAGTCAACAGAGTCTGAATGTAAGCTTATGTTATTGGGAAAAATAAACCTGATTTAAAGGAGAAGTTTAATTCTCGCTATATATACAATAAACAAATTACAGCATAGAAAGTGCTTTGTACGGATTTTTATTCACTCGTTGCAAAACTTTGAAAAACTCACTCGTTCACTGCGCTCACTCGTTCGTTTTCCAAAGCTTTACAACTCGTGAATAAAAATCCGTACGTCGCACTTTCTATGAAGTAATCTATATTTACTTCATAGAAAATCCCACTAGTTTCCATGGACAGCTCAAGTAAAGTGAGCTTCAAACTTTCTTCATATAATGATTCTCAAACTGATGCCCAAACTCATTAATAATTATCAAGTTATCGTTTGGATATCTGATCTTGATTAGCAAAGATTATATATATCTTATTAACCAAGCGCGAGGGCCGTACTGGGAGGATATCGGCCCGAGATCGTACAAAAATGACCAAGGGCCGATATTCTCCCAGTACGGTCCCGAGCAAGCTTGGTTAATAAGAGATTTATTACACGACTGAAATTGTTTATAAGAAAAGCCTAAATGATAGACTGCAAAGACATCATAAACTTCAAGCGCGCAATTTTTATGTAGAGCAAACTGAACGTTTACTCACGTCTAACGTTTTCAAAAAGAAGAAAAACAAAGTTGGAAGAAAACAAAAGTAACATTTTATGTGGAGTAAGTACTTTTAGAAAAAGAAAAGAAGCAAAACTACGAGAAAATCTTCGTGCGGGATCATTCGGGACAGTGCCCGGTCCAATACTTAGAGAATAGTGGACCGGCAACGGAGCAATCTGATTGGCTGATTTTAGTTATCGGCCCTCTGAACTAACTTAGTCATGTAATAATACTAATTTATTTCTACATCTTCCTCTAAGTTTTCGTTTCGATTGAAAAGATAAAGCAAACACTCCATACAGTATTTCACCACATTTCCAAACATCTCGAAGCTCGTCAAAGTCGCATTTTTTAACTCTCAGTTCTCGGTGTTTGGAAATGTGTTCAATCACGTTCCTTTGTGTTTGATATCACATTCGGAGAAATATCAGCCAGTAATTATGGAAATTAAATCATGGTGAATTCGAAGAACTATCAGCCAGTTGGATTTAAAAAGCTTTAATATTTTTTAACAAGTTGCCAGTAATTATGGAAATTAAACCACGGTGACCGTAATCTATCTAACGGCTATCTAACACGTTACCTTTATAATAACTATAAGCCGCAGCTATATCATCACTAGATAAGTTCCTGTACCAAATGATAATCTCGTCGAACGCAGCTTCAGGGAGTCCTGTATCGGAGTCCCCGACAGAGAATTGAGTGCCATTGTTGAAAGGAAAACTTCCATCACTACAACCTTTAAAAACAAAGTTATTAACTTTCTCTCCATTCAAAAACACGTTTATACTATCCAGATTGTCAAGGGATCTGTACGTTAGTGCGTAATGCGTCCATACTTCTTTTGGAGTCGAGAACACAACGACACACTTCTTATGAGGGTTTGTAATTTGATAAGCTACTTGTGGTGTGTTTCTGCTGATCTGATACATTCTATGACCTCTGAAGTTATTTTCGCTTGAAGCAAGAAACACTTGTCCAGCGTTATTGTGCTTGTACCACAGCCATGACATCATTATGAACCCCTCATTGCATTGAGATGTGTTGAAGAGGCACTGATTGGGATTAAGTCCTTCGGTTAAAGTAAACTTCCCGCTGACCCCCTGTTCGACGTTCAAAGCCTTTCCTCTTATTCCTTTCACTGAATTGATTTCACTCGGTACAACACCAAAATCAGAACCCACAACGTTGTTGATCGTTTTTTGTTCATCCATCGTCCAATAAAAAGCAGCCGATTCTTGACGCTTGTCTATTGATAAAGGCATATATCCTAAAAGACAATGATGTTAAACTAAGTCGATACAATACGTTATACGAAGTCTTGAACCCCCAGGAGGAACTCTCATAAAAAGGACTGGTCGTCGGACGACTAGCCTGCAAACAGACTTCCGGCAAGGCAGTTGTCTGTTTCGTAAACGGTCGATGTCATTTTCACGATACTTTTTTTAAAGGGACATAGTCAGTCTTGGAACGGCGCTGAACTGGACACTTGTTTTCTCACTACAACAACAACAACAACAACAACAACTTTATTAAATCAAATATAATAGTTAGTGGATGGCCCACCCTGCAAATAGCTAGAAAAAGGTAAACGAGGCGGGGTAAGCCACTTCGAAAAGAATTCACCTCAACCTGAAATCAAAATACATCTCGAGAAATCCGCTTCAATCTTCGCAGTCTTTTGCTTGATTTTCAATCGTTTACTGAAAAACCTGTTTTTGAGTGTGCTTTTGCTCATCCTATAATGTTGTTATCATGTTTGGTAAAAAACAGTGTGAATCGTGTCTCGGTGATATGCAAATTAGCTAAGGAGTTATATCTAATGCACATGTGCGCCAGCTGACTCTGTCTCTTTGACTATCAAAATTGTTTTCTCTACTAAATTAACAAAAAGGAAAATATGTAAGTTACCACCTAGTAATTATAAAACGTGACTTTCTTAAATCAAAAGCCCATCACCAGGAGCCTGTAACTACTCCATATTCCTGTCATGGAGTTTTCACAGACCGATCTATTTTTATTTTGAATTTATCTCGACTTTAGATCCCCACAGGAACCTCAGTGAGCAATTGCAATCACAAGCACGGACTAATGTTGACATGTCGACATGTTCACGTGAAGCCGCATTGTTTTATCCTTGCCGAAGCGTGCTCATGTAGACTGGAACTGGCCTATTTCGCGGGAAAAGTATCTAAAAATAAACTGGTCTGTAAAAATGCCGCTGCATTGGCTTATTATGGGAGTTGCAGGCTCCTAGTAATGGGACCCTGCTTAAACGTTAATCATAGACTAGCCCCAACCAACAAATAAAAGCTAACCGCAAGCAAAACAAGTGCAAATATCAACTATTTAGCATTTGGTGAGTGCGGCTTACTCCATCAACAAATTATGATCACTTTCTACCCTGTCCAGGCCTAAACTAAAGCAGATATGGCATCGTCCATTCTGAAAGGCTTGGTTACCAATAATGGCATTAACCGTTAAAAATGTCGACCGTTTACGAAACGGAAATTAGCTCCGGCGAGCTAGCCGAGTGTGATCTGGGGCTAGCGAGCGAGCCGAGTGCGGTCTGGTGACGAGAAGGAATACGCTTCGCTCGCGGATTTCGCTGGCGGAATTTTTTATTTCTCGATAAACAGCTCACTTCGCTCGATGAATTTGTTTTCCGCCCTCGCTTGAATCCTGTTTGCAGGCTGGTCGGAAATTAAAAAAAAAAACTTGAGAGATACCAAGATTCTGCTTTGTGGGCGTGGCTTGAATTTTGTTCACGCCTAAGAGGTACCAATTCTAAACAACATATCATCTCAATAAATTGACCTCGCTCCCAATGTGTGGCTTCATAGCTCAGTT
>CM042759.1:11171136-11181409 GCA_022496165.2 Catalaphyllia jardinei
CCACTACCACTACCACTACCACTACCACTACCACTACCACTACCACTGCCACTGCCACTGCCACTGCCACTACCACTACCACTATCACTACCATTGCCACTGCCACTACCACTACCACTACCACTGCCACTACCACTGCCACTACCACTACCACTACCACTACCACGGCTCCTACTGCTACTACTGCTACTACAAAACAAGGTCCCCAACAGCCTCAATGCCATTCAAAGGCCGGGTTACATATTATCATTTCGTGTTTTAAACACGCCCTTACCTGAGTACTTTCTATACTCAATTGAAAACGAAATGAAATATAATTGCTGCTTATCTGCGCCGATTCCAAAACCAGTTTGTATCCTGTAACAGTTCTGGTCTCCTTCAGCTAGTTCCTTAATAGTGTAGTGGCTATGAAGTTATCTCATGATGTCAGCCTTGCGGGTTCGGCTTTATGTATATCGTATGACTTAATTATTTTTCTCAGAAAAGAAAATTAAAATAAACTTTGACAATTTGTGCCAGGCGCCCATGACATGAGCTCCTGTATGTTCACAAGCCATGTGTGTGATCACTGAGAGTTTCTTGTCATAAACCAATATAAATCTGCATTATTTTTCAAATTAGATTTAAACTATCCTGTCAACTCCGAAAAATGTTTATGTTTTATGTCACCCCGATCATAAAGTCGCCATCTTGATCTATTTGACGAGAGAAAGCTGGGGGGAGGGGAAAGAACTATGAGCAGTACACCAATTAATCAAACATGATGACCACACGATCAAATGTGACAGCCCAATGATTTCAACATCATGTTCACAACCACATCAATTGGCATGCAGAATATTAAACAATTGGATTATTTGCCCTCGATTTCTATTTAAACAATAGAGTGTTTCTGTAGAAGAACTATCGGTTGATAGTTGCCCCGCGGAAATTTGATGTTCTTACAACAAATATTTGCCCGAGAAGCGAAGCTTCGACGGCAAATACGCTAGTTGTTTTTATTGTTCACCAATAAATTTTCTTCCGCTCGCCAGTTCAAAAATCATATCAAATTATTTTGAACTTTTTTTCGATGAAAGCCGGACGACAATTATCCATCCGGGTATCTTCCTCGGACGGGCACTATGAGCTGCTAGTGTCTCACTGCCGATGAGCACTATCAGTTTAAACCAATAAAACCGGAGAACATTTAGTGGTGAACTACAAGGGCTGATAGTAGGGACCTTAAGCACACAGGATGAGACGACGACGACGACGACGACAAGTAAAGCTGCTGTAGGACTGGGTCGAAAACGTCGTTCACGGCGTGAAAACCAACTGCAACTGAGTACAAGTAAACAGGGCCGAGTCCTTGCAAACATTGAGCTAATACTATCAACAATTTTGTCAAGTCTCCTTTCACGATCTCCTAGACTTGTTTTTCTTGAGCTTCGAGAACGGTTCTATCGGTGACAACGAATTTTCAGTCCTACATGAGGAGTCTGATGCCGAAAACTCCCGATCTTCACGGTATAGAACTCTATCCTAAAAACATAAGCGAAAGTCTTCATGAGATAGGAACAAGAAGAAAATGACATACAGAGTCATTTTTCATTTCTGAATTCATTTAATTTTCTACTTTCGCTGACAAACAAATTCCACAACGGATAAATCGACAAATGTTATTGCTACACCAAACTCGCCGTAAAATCTAGTAAATGTAAATATCCAACCTTCATTTCAAGAGTTTGATAAAAATTGTCTGCCTCAGACACTACGTAAATACATAAATACAGACTCGCGTTCGCTCAGAACGGCAAACTTGACGTTTTGAGGTCCTGAACTTCACGTGGACGACGAGTCAAGCATGTGCAGTAGCGCGGTAGGTAAGTAGAAGTTTTACTTCCGGGCGTCGTCCTCTCTCGCGTCACGTGTTCAATTTCAACTAATACGAATCAGAGAAAATTTAGTGGTGAACTGAAAAAGGCGATAGTTGATTCGGTATCGCCTCATAGTAATCTCGAGCTCATAATCTAATTGACTGCTTACCATTCTACAAAAATTCAAGATATATTGAAACTGAAGCAAAAGGTACGTTGAGTAATTGCTTGTTGAAGGAACCATGTCTCGTTCTTTGGACAACGGAGGCAAGATCAGACTTGACTGTTTACAGTTACGAAACCTTGTTAATACGACCAATTTATGGTTGTGTTTAGGCTGGTTCTCACTAGTGCATAAGCACAAAGCTCACATACGCAGGCGCATTAAGATGTTAATAATTAGTGCCTTTTGTTAGGAAAATTCCCATCAAAAGACGCTAATGATCACAATTTTATGGCCTGTTTACAAAGACGGAGGGTTACCCTAGCAAGCGGGTTAACTCTAGCTGGAGGGCAAAAGATAGCCCGGGTTTACAAGGAACATTTCACAGGTAGGGTTACCCTACAACCCGGGACAACTTAATGCGCAGTTACACTCGAAGGGTCTCGAAATAATTAAAAAGTTAACCCTGGTAGGCGGGTTGCCCTACCTGGAGTGTTTACAATGGAAAAAGTTGTAGGGTAACTTGCCTAGCTAGGTGACCCTAGCTGCCTTGTAAACACGACGATAAAAAAGAGGAAATGTATGAGTCCTAAGGCAACCCGTTTTCTAGGGTAACCCTCTCTCCTTGTAAACAGGCGCTCACTGCATCTGCATATGTCATCTGATGCTTATGCTTATGCTTATTCGCTATTGAGAACCAGCCTTTAACGGGCTTTCGAAGTAACTGCGTCTTGATAAAACACAAACTACGACAACGATGGCAACAAGAACGTGATTGGTGAGGACAACAATAGTTGTGCACGTGTGTTATAAATCTTTTTACATTTCCTTTCCTTCCAACTTCTGCGTAGTCTGAGAGCGCGAACGACGAAGGTTAAGTTTCCGTATTTCTATTCAGAACTGAACACTGTCATTGCACATTTAGCCTGAGCACGTTTTTTAGAGCCATTGGGGTACTGAACAGTGCTAGACAATTGCGGATCTTGCTGGTAAACTATTATTTCATTTTTGAGTGATTTCGTTCTATGCGTCTCCGTGGCCGTCGTCACTGCTTAAGCTGACTAAAGACTGACAGTTGTGATC
Organism: Catalaphyllia jardinei; assembly: GCA_022496165.2. Classification (NCBI taxonomy): domain Eukaryota; kingdom Metazoa; phylum Cnidaria; class Anthozoa; order Scleractinia; family Caryophylliidae; genus Catalaphyllia; species Catalaphyllia jardinei. The sequence goes on from CM042759.1 coordinate 11,174,242, forward strand.
GTCAAGTTACTCGACATATTGGTAACAGTGCAGTTTTTTATACAGACGACTCCCGATAACTCGAACCTTCAGGGAAAATAGAAAAAGGTTCGAGTTATCGGAAATTAGAAACACCATGAATTTTAGCTTTAATTGCTTCTAACTCATAAACTAGATCGCTGAACCAAGACAAAATGAGGGGACAGAGAGGGGCGTTGAGGGCGTTGGCTGTGATATGCCGATTCCACTAAAGTTATTTTGAGTTTTAGGCGGAAACGGAAGCCTATTTCCTCAGACGTTCGCATGATACCTTTCACCAGTTGATCAGGCAACCCAAAAATTACTTTAGTGGAATTGACGTATCTCAAGGTCTGGACTGTGAACCTCCCTCTCTGTCTCCTCATTTTCTCTTGGCTAAACCCAGTTTTTATCATCAAATTGTGATAAGCATGTTAAAATTCATCGGGTTTGGAGCCATCTCTTTTTGTTTTCGAAAACGTATTTTAACAAGCCGTCATTTGTTAGAGTGGTAGTAGTTTTAATCTGTTAAAGTACATAACACTGCTCATAAGTGCTAGCCGGAACTGTTGCTAGTCAAAGTAAAACCATTCTACCTTATCTGTATGTTGTCCTCTCTGCCTGTAGTATTGAAAAGTTGCTCCAGCATTACCATATTGCAGCTTGTATTTAGTTACCCTCTGTGGGTAATCATTCCTTCCTTGTGTGGCTACGCCCGTTACTCTGGTGTATATACTGCCTAAATCAACTTGCAGCCATTGATTGGCATCGCTTGTCCCAGCTACCCAACTTCCTTGCTTGCTTCCACTTGGTACAAGGTGAAGTCTGCCAAGGCTGGCCGCGCTTTGGTTATTCATTTGTGAAGAGGCACTAATTCGTTCGTCAGAGGATTGCACCACTGGCCATTCCGAGAGAATCTCGACATCCTGAAGCTTGAATTGAATACAAACACAAAAGTAAACATTGCTTTAAACAAAGACATCCTTTTGGAAGTCCACGTGCAGCGTTGCAATTAGCTGTGTCTATTGCAGTCTAACAACAAATGGAAAATTTGCTTTTAAAAGGTGAATCATTCTCTTATGCCATGAATCAACGAGATGCTTTATTTGCATGGCCATATATACTAGCATTATAGCGATAAGGGACAAAATGTGTTCCAATAGAACAATCTCTCTCCCGAGCCACTCTGAGCCCACCAAAACAGCCTTTTGTATGCAGCCAGCCTCTTTCACTATTGAGTGATGTCAATTCAAAAAAGCCAAAATTCATTTCCGGCGAGCTGAAAAATTACACACACGTACCGGCTGGAAGAACTAGAGCCTTCTTTGGCGAGAAGGAACAATTAGGACAACGTCGCTGATTGCAATGTCTCCATGGTAACCACCAACCACTCCTTCAACTATGACCTAAATGTCAATAAAGGAACGGATATTACATCTATCAGGAATCCCGTTCTCTGACTGGTTACGCTACTCAATATCTATTCTGTGATAGATAGTGAGTAGTGTAGCAGTGCGCCCTTGTTAACAAAATGATGGCCGCTCCTTGGCGTTTTTGAAGTGTCTTTGACGAGGATTTAAATAAAGTTATGAACGACTAGCAGATTTATGCTGAAAGAATTAGATTATTGACGCGGGCTGCGTCTTCGTCAAATATCACGCGTTATTGTTCACCACTTAACTTTTACCGATTCTCATTGGTTTAAATTGATCATGTGACGCAATAGAGTTTGTCCGCGTAGAGACACTTGTCCATGAAAATTTTTCTGTAAACAAGCGGGTTTGTAGAAAATAAACAATTGAAATTGTATAAGGGGGTTTTGTCTGTTTTCTTTTTCAAATTTTGCAATTGGTTTTACAGCTTTCGATTTATCTCAAAAAGTTGAAAGTAATTTAAGTGATTTTTTTAACTAGCGCGCAGAATAAAATTTAATGGTGAACAATAAAGACAATAGAGTGTTTATGTCTCGGAACTATTGGTATGATAGTTGCCCATTGGAAATTTAATGTTCTCAAAACTAGCATATTTGCCCTTGAGGGTTCGTTTCTCAGGTAGCGTGTTCTAGGCTTTCAGTAGTTGGGGAATATCGACCGAAAAAAAAGAGCAAGCGCCCTATTTTTCGCTCGTCTCCAACCACCGAGAGCCTAGAACAGGCTACTTCTCAGGGAAATATTTATTTTCAGAACACCAAATTTTCGCGGGGCAACTATCAGCCGATAGTTCCTCGACAGTAACACTCTCGAGCTCATAATCAAATTGGGGATAGACTTTCAGCAGGAGCCCATTACTAGGAGCCTGCAACTCCCATAATAAGCCAATGCAGCGGCATTTCTACAGACCAGTTTATTTTTACATATTTTTCCCGCGAAATAGGCCAGTTCCAACCTACATGAGCACGCTTCGGTAAGGATAAAACACTGCGGCTTCACGTGAACATGTCGACATGTCAACATTAGTCCGTGCTTGTGATTGTAATTGGTCACTGAGGTTCCTGTGGGGATCTAAAGTCGAGATAATATATCGGTTTGTGAAAACGCCATGACAGGAATATGGGGTAGTAACAGGCTCTTTGTGATGGGCTCCTGACTTGTTTATTCGCTTTGCTCGCTTAGCTATTCTACCCTAAAACTCACTAGGTCGACTTGTAGCAAGTCTAGCATGGGTAGAACCTGGTACAATTCATCATTTTGTACGAAATTCTGAACTTCATCGACAGAAAAGTGATGTTTGAATTTGCCCAGGTGTGCGGGAAACCTTTTCGGCTGAAACTAAGGTGCACAATAAATTACACCATTTAAGGTACTAAAAAATGCCTAATTAATATACCGAAACTTTAAACAAGCAACACACGATGTATTTTACCTGATACGCATATACTTCCCTTATAGGTATCTCTCCTTTCTTCCAGACGGTGCCATGGGAACCAGCGAGTCTCCAGATGAGTGATTCTGCGTCGTTGCTATGACTACGTAAATACACGTTAAGTCTTCCTGTAGTTTCTCCATGCATGTGGTACCAGAATGTGAGGCAGTTTCTAGTGGTGACTGTTATACGACTTTCCAGACGAGCCTTGTCGCCTTTCACTCGTGGGAATGAGGATTCGATGTACATAAATCTCCCCGTCTCTAAAAAATATCGAGAAAGAGTAATGTTTATAGTGTCACGATTTGAAACCATTACTATGGAAGGGTACGAAGGGAGTACACGTTTTGTTAAACCTTAGCCATAGCCTTCCTATGTTTTGCACCGAGATAGCTGTTATGTATATCTTAGTAGGTGCTAGTTAAAGCATCCGGTGGATCGAAGTATTATAAATATTTCAAGGAATTTTTACATAGCTAACGTTTCAGTGTATTTATCCCAACAACTAGACCAAACACACTAAAATACCCACGCTGCAATTAAAACTACAATAACTAAGTCCTATTTTATGAGGGCTGAACGCTCGAACCTCGTCACTAAAATGACATTTACTGACCCTTTACTTTCCTAATAAATCCTGTCAAGTTGGTGTTAAAATAGCAAGTATTTTTCATTAACCTAAAATATAACTCAGTAACATAGTTGTTAAACTGCCCTTGCAATTAAATTGATAATTAGTCTAGAAACTTAACACCATGGATAAAAAAGTAGGGCGAAACGTAATGAAAATCGACATTTTAATCATTTCATTTGACTTACCTCCATAACAAGGTCCTGTGTCGCTAGCATTAGTGCAGTTTGTCTGTGACTGCCAAGCAAAATCCATCATCGGCTGGTCATATGACCAGATTCTGTTTGCATCTAAAATGGCACAAACACGCATGAAGTTACATTTGAATGGTCATGGAGTATTGCGCCATGACTCTGACCATGAATATTAGGAAAATCAGAACAAAACGTATTTTGATCCTTTTGAAAGGCTAAATGTTTTGAAAACGGTATTGCGAACAAAAATATCTGCCACATATCGAAGGAATACATATCTTTCTTTGGCTGAGGGTTTTAATGGAAAGTCCCTTTAATGGTTGAAGGTTAAAATAAGCCATTTTGGCGGTAGAAGGTTAAATTTAAGTTCATTTGAAGGTTGACGGTTAAAAAATAATCCCAGTTAAGTTTTTGAAATGACGTATATAACATGAAATTAAAGCGCAAATTTGGTTGATCTTCAGTGTAATTACATAACCTATTTTACCGCTGGACGTATGAATTGCCTGCTCCCAAAAGCCATTAATTTGATCGGCTTATGGTTGAGTATCGCGTTTTTGACAGTTGACGGTTAATCGTTTTGGCCATTTGACGTTGGACGATTAACGCCAAGAGGCAAGGCAATGTTTTGTTCAATTACCAGGAAAATATTTGTATCTATATAGCCGGATTTTTATCAGTAGAGTGATTATTCCTGATGAAATATTTGAAGCAAAACTAAAACAGTCAGATTCCAAAATAAAACTTATATCCACTAGCTCATGCAGTATTTTGTGGTGTGATGCAGTACGTATCATTAGCTGGCCTCGATCCATTTTGCTTGCTCGTTGAATGCCGTCGAAATTGTGAATGACGATAAACGCAATCGTTAGTTAAGTTTTGAACTTCAGAATTCGCCTGTTATTGACACTGATTGAAGCGCAGCAATTTATGTTTACAAAAATTTGTTGTACATAGATTGAGATGATACCAGCAGAAATAATATCATTTAAAGTCGTCAACAGAATTAAAACTCATCGTTATACCTCTTAACTCAAATATGTTTTCCAGTTGGAGGAGAACATGTCACTTGGATGGGTCAAAACTAAAATGGTTAACTCCCTAAGGAAACATCAACTTGAACTTTCGACTCACACGTAATCACCTTAAAAACACAGAAAAACACAGAAATTGCGTGTTGTGGTCAAGACTTCCTACCAATAAGGCCGCCAAATCTTTCTCATCTATCAAACAATTTTTGTACGACTTATTCTTTGCATTTGTGGTTCCCGCAAAACTTTTGGTAATTCAAAGCATATGAGTAGTACAAGGCGACGATTATTGCCTGGTAAAAATCGTAAAACGGCTTCTTGTAAAATTTTTCACCCCTTATGGATCTCACTGTTTTATCTGGATTATTGCATTTTATTTTCCCGCGAGTCGACATTCCGTTATTCTGATTAGCTTGAGGTTACGTTCACAAAAGTTCGGAGTGGGTGCATTCTTGATCTTGAGGCAGTAAATGAACAGCTAAATAATTACAAGCAAAGGAATTACAAAGGATGCCTTAGAACTATCAAACATTGTATCTATTAATGATTACACCGCTAACTTATGCCATACGTACGACATTCGCATCGGTTGTAAATGATCCGACCCACCGCTTGCATAGCATGCTACAGTTTAGTGAGCCATCGCGCTATGAGCTACGCCACAAAAGGCAATTTGTTGTTCCCAAATGTAAAACAGAACGTTTTAATAATGGTTTTTTAATGCGATCCTGCTTCATTATAACGAAAGTTAGCGTTCTTATCTCATCTTTTAGGCTTTTATTCCTAATAGGCAGCTTCTTGTTCCTAAATGTAAAACAATACAATTTAAGGATAGTTTTTAGAATAGTTTTTTTAATGCGATCCTTTTTCATCAATAATGAAAGTTAGCGTTTTTATCTCATCTTTTAGGCTTTTATTCCTAATAGGCAGCTTCTTGTTCCTAAATGTAAAACAATACAATTTAAGAATAGTTTTTAGAATAGTTTTTTTTAATGCGATCCTTTTTCATCAATAATGAAAGCGTTCTTATCTTATCTTTTAGGCTTCTATTACTAATTTAATATTATTTATTATCATAGTTTTATATATTTATTTAAATATTGTAAATACGCAATTCAACTTTATAAGCTGCAAGTTTTTACAAATAAACTATCTATCGATCTGTCTGTCTGTCTGTCTATCTATCTATCTATCTATCTATCTATCTGTCTGTCTGTCTGTCTGTCTGTCTGTCTGTCTGTCTGTCTATGTATCTATGTATCTATCTATCTATCTACCTAGCTTACCTGTCTCTCTCCCCCTGGGGCGTAATCTTGCCATACTGTTCCATCGAGGCTATATGCCAAGTAGAAGGAAGTGACGGGATTACCTTGAGCCGGCCCTCTAGTCAAGATAAATGCCAGGACTTTTTTGTTCTTCATATCAATTTGAAGCCAAGGGGAAGCTCCCGTCCCACACCAAGCTGCATAGCATTTCTGATCTCTCTCGTGGTACGCTAAGGAAGGAGTGCTCATACATTTCCAAGACGAAGCAGTGAAGCTGCTATTTGGAATAACTGAGGGATTGTCGATTCCAAGGTCTAAAGAAATACAGACTTGTTAATAAAGCCACTACAAAAGTGTCTGAGGGCAGAGGCAATTAACATGTTCATTTAGTTACCACCACAAATTCTTTACTGAACTAAGCATTAGCTTCATGTTGATATGCGTTAAAGATTATTTTTCTCTTTTCCATTGTTTAGAAAATAGTTTTTTGTGAGAGCGAACCGAAAATTACTTGAACAGGAAGTTATATTAAAAGTTACGCGCAAAATGATTGATATATTTAGAGTTGCATTTTTAAATGGAACTTAAAAGTTCCACGATTTTGGGGAAGAACGCTTACGCCATGAAAAATTTGTCGAGTGGTTAATGTTCTTTGTTGCAGTTGTCTCGGGGAGATTTTGGGAATTTTTTTGAAGTGCTGGCAAGAAAAGTATAAGAACCTAAAAAGAAACTATATCCAGTGGAACTTGCCCATACGGACACCTCTCTAAAATGACAGTTTCCTATATGAACCGACAAAATTCTCCTACATTTCCTCTAAGGAAAACCTCTATCTAATAAATATCCTCTCCAAAACGGACAACAGACATTAAATGTCCGCCCTAGAGAGCAAATTCACACAAAATTTAACCTCTTTATTACTGACACTCTGGGAACTAGGTGTCGATAATTTGAGGTATATACCAATTCCTGTCGGCGGTAACACAAACATTGACTCTTCATCATTCCGGCAACGATACCAATACCAGAATTAGGTTCCGAAATTAAGAAGACATTCACTTTTTAGCCGGAGTTTTGTTACTTAACACTCTAAACCATCAATGAAGACTTAAACGTGACGTCATCATAGTGACCTCTCCAGTACGGACACCTCTCTAATGCAGACACCTCTCTAATACGGACACCTCT
>CM042759.1:11181419-11195013 GCA_022496165.2 Catalaphyllia jardinei
CTCTCTAATACGGACACCTCTCTAATACAGACACCTCTCTAATACAGGCCCCTCCCTAATACAGACAACTCTCTAATAGAGACACCGCTCTGATACAGACACCTCTCCAATACGGACATCTCTCTAATACCAACACCTCTCTAATATGTACACTTCTCTAATAGGGACACCTCTCTTATACAGACACCTCTCTAATACGGACACTCTGCTCTGTATGCAAATTGAAATGAGGACGCTTCTCCAGTTTGGAACATAGGCAGCCATGGAATAGAAGTGAAAGTCTTGACAATTTAACACTTAAAGGAAACTTTTTTTGCCTTTTATTCTTGTACATGTAGTGATAGGTAAGACTCTTTGTAGCACCACCACTCCTTTATGTAGGCGTGTACAGGCTAAAAGCGGAACGTACCTGTTAGAACACCGCGGACTTCCTTGTAGACTTGAACACGCATACAAATCTCGTCTTGCCAAGTTTTGGGATAAAATCGAATGAACCTCACCGAGGGAATGTTGACCACTGCAAGATTTTGTCCGTCAAGCACCTGGTAAAATAAACCCATAAACCTAAGAGATTTAATTCGTTATTCCCAAATGTTTACGAAAATGCGCAGCACTATGATTGGTCGGTGATTAATTCAAATTACAAAGTTAAAAGATAAAATCACGAGCTTAACTGTGAATTGGACACCCAAGTTGATGTTTGCCATTATTACGCAAATTTTACAATGTTAGGTCAAGAGAACTCAAACGATATGCGCCAGTATGCAACCTCTTCGCCCTTGTAAACTGTCACGAGATTGAAATTCCGAGCTCATAATCTAAAATCGTAAATTAATTTGTCTTTTATTTACTTTTTCTGATTTTATGCTGAGGGTCACCGTAATTAAACCAAGGATTCATAATTTGAACAAACACTGAAATAGCGTTCAGAATACATCAGGCCTAGAAGAATGTCATCGTAATGCACTATTGAACATCGTAATGCACTATTGAACGACAAAAAAGCTTATATTACCCAACAAACATTAAATCCAGTACCTGATTGTTGTTATAATCTGTCCATGATTCTCCATCGTTCTTATATTTGATTGCATAGGTTAAAACGTGGCCCGTATCACTGCTTTTCTTCTCCAGTTTTATCTTGTTGACACTCTGAGATGTTCCCAAGTCAATAGTTAGCCAATCGTCAGAAGCATCAGAATTGGAACACCATGGATCAGGGCTGGATGGGCGAGCACGATATGGAGCATAGTTGTTGTTGATGAATGTATCACTTGCAGAATACGACGCATACACATGGAAACTGCTAGCTAAACATTTGATAAAAAACGAATTAAGTAGTGTCCACAAAACCATAATCACTTATTTAGAGAGCCAGTCTTGTACCAGATTTGTCAGCTATGTTCTGAAATGATCTGTGGCACACCATCTCAAAACTAGTATACGTTTTACATTTTTTTAAGAATTGTACATACAAATTAAATGCCCAGGGATAATAGAAACTATAATGACAAATATATCTTTATGGTTTATCCTAGTAATAGCCTATCTAAGTAATGTAATGGCTCAACTTCTCACTATGTGGTCTTTTATATCTCAGGGTTAATGCATCCGACCGATATGCGGCGGAAAGTCACATGTTCCGCTCCCGTAAGGGGGGCTTGACAGAGTTCTGTATTCTCTTAAACAACTGGAGAGTGACCAGAAAACGTTCGGGTTACCTCAGTCTCCAGCCTCAAATAGACTTTTTTACACCTTTTATTTATTTACAAATATTTTTTTGCAAAACTATGAATACATAAATAAATTAAGCTCCTGTTGTTGTTGTTGTTGTCGGGAGCTTTTCTTTGTTCCTTGGGTGCGACAAACTGAATACAGTTGCTTGTCATGACTGTTCGGTAGTCTTTCAGCCCCTTTCGAAACTGGTGGAACTAGCTTTCGGGAATCTTCGTTTGTTCTCGGGTAATCTTCGGAAATCTTTGGAATACTCCGCCTGTCAAGTAACTAAATAGTTAGGAATTCCTAAATAGTTAGGCATTCCATTTGTCTGCCAATCTGCAGCATGGCCCAGTTTTCCCGTTTGTAATTTGACAGACTTGGTTTGTAATACGGCAGGATTAATTAGTTCACAATTAATGCAGTCCACACCTTTGTTCCCTACTGGCATGGCTGTCAGTAGAAACGCGCTAAAACTATCTCTTGTACTTACAAAGGAAATTATCAAGGAAAACTTACCACTGCACTGAAACACCTCAATGTCATCTACAATGAACTTGTAACTTCCTGCAAAAAACTTTCTAGCGTCCAATGTACCAGCCCCGAAAGGGTTATTTGGAAGCTCATAGGCGCGACCAAGGTAATGTAAAGATGTAAAGATCATTTTCTCCAAATACAGGTCCTGATTGAGAATCTTGTCTTAAAGCCTTGTTTGTTTTTTCAGGTCTTATATTAAGTTTAACAGGTCCATTACCAGCAGGGTTGACAAGACTGAATAAAAAAGATCTCACACCCACATATCGAGTTGATCCACAGTTGTTCCTGCCATTTTAAATGAACGCCAAATTCAGTTGCGATCAATGTTCTGTAATTTTGCCCCGAGTATAGGCAGTCGTGTTAAGGATTAAATCTACAAGTGATATTTGGAAATTCTCTCAAAATTGGACTAGCCTATAGGAGAGTTCACTTTGAAAGAATTTTCAAATACCACGAGTAGTGTTTAGTTATCGTATACCTTTGGAGGTGTTCAAGCGATGTATAGGCTAGTCCAGTCCCTGAACTCTGCTTTCTACCTGCCGCGTTGATATTGTGGTAAAAAAACAAACCAAAACGGTGGTTTATCGTGGTCTGTACTTCTATCGACAATGAGTACGCGTCATTGCTCTTTTCCCAAAGTGCACTTTTAAGTCCGAGTCGGTGTTTTCAATTGTCAAAAAATCTTGATAAAGACTTCTTTTGTTATCTTTGATATTTTGGTAAATAACAAATCGAATGTGGTTTAACGTGGCACTGATGAAATTCCTCTGATTTGGGATCAATGGACATGTTTCTAACCAAGCTGATTGCAGAAGTTGTTGTTTGTATTATTATTCAGAAAATCGCGCCACAAGTACTTCCAAATATGTTTTTTCCCCCGATTTGGGGGAAAAAATGGCCGCGTTCTAAGCATGCGCATGCAAGTTATCCTAAACTCTCTTTTCGCCCGCCTGGGTTCAGCCCCTGTAGGGGGAGGGAAGAAAGAAGAGTTCAGGGACTGGAATATGAATAGGCTCCATTTCCGCCGCGCTCTCGCGCCCAGTCTACCTCCCCCTTCGTGGGAGGAGCGCGGGCTCCTTTCCCTAACAGCGGCTGGTAATGGAGCAAAAGCGATGTAGCACGTCCGATTCAAAGAGCAGATATCTAAACCCCGTATATAAAATTAAACTTAATGTAGGGATGGCTGTCAAACTATATGAAGAAATTTGAAATAACGTGAAATGTCGAGTTTTTCACGACCTCTAAGTGTAAGTGCAAGTGTTTCCTGAATTTGAGGACCCGAAGCGCTAAAAAACCCACATGCGTTTTGCCGTATTAAGTTGCAGTGAAAACTTACAGAACATTTTTGAAATAGAATTTCCAAAAAAAAGGGGGGGGGGGTGATCGCACAAGCACGCTTACTCTTTTGTTGACCATGTAATCTCTACAACAACAAATGGGACCAATTTGAAATCCTCGCTACTAGAAAGTCCGACTTACAGTGTAAAATTAAGGAAACTCTTTTGACCAGTGAGTTGACACCCTCACTTAATGAAAATGTTTAGCGAGAAGATATTCCTTTATTTATTTCTACCGGTAGTATCAACTATCGGTAGTATCAATTTTGTCATTGTTTTTTATCTTGTCACCAGTTTCCCTCTTTAGTTTTGTATTTTTAAGGCCCCGTTTACACGGGTCCGGACAAATCTTTGTACGGACAAAAACTTGCAAGGTTCCACCTTGCGTTTACACGGGACTGGCGGAAATGGACGAATTTTTGAACGGCTAAGTGTGCAAGTTTGGGACCTGAAACGTGAATCTACTTGCAGGCTAGTCTATATGTTAAACTAGCTACTGTCCAAATATGTAACTTTTACATTACATAAAATGAGATAACTCGTTGTTTTAATTTACATAAGCGATAGTCAATTGGACTGCGTTTTCTCGTAGAGAGAATGGCCAATGATCTTGTCTTCTTAGAGCAAGACTAATCTCCACAACTAGTAGAGAAAATCTATGACTTCCCCATTTGTCCAGAATCGCACATTTCATACTACCAAAAGAACCTCCGCAGAAGCCCCTCACCAGGAGCGTGCAACTTATGTCACGGTATTTTTACAGGGAACATTGATGCAAGGCTGATACTACGTAGACAACGACACAGAAAGCCAAGAATTGTAACCGTGGACAGCTGTTTCGACCTAGTTGGGTCTCGTCACGGTGTAGCAAGTAATGAAGTAATCAGTTGATCGACTGAACATCCACTAAATGCAGATGGTGATGACCTTAGATGAAATCAAATCCAAAATATGTCACATGCAAAACGCGTGACAAAGGACAACAGGAAAAATCCAGAATATCTTGTCTTTGCCGCGAAAAGGAAACTATTCCCCAGAAAATCATGTCCAAGCCATGTTAAAAGTGAGCAGCATATCGGATCTGAAAAGACCTACGACTCCCAAAATACTGGACACAGAGTTCGTACACTTATGACCTGTCAAAATTCAATGACTTTAGATGATTTTTTCCATGACCTAAGTCAAGCAATTGTCTTCCCGTAATAGTGTCAAAACAATCATTTATTCAACTGAAATTAAATCTGATTTTTGGACTCGTCAGTTAATTTTTCAACTTTGGATCTTATTGCCTTTCATTCATAGAAAGAATTCGGATTTTCCATGACTTTCCAGACTTCAGGTGGCTTAATGCAGTTTTTCTGGGTGCTTACCATTATGCCAAAGATTCCGGAAATTTCGGTCGGAATTCAAATGGAAAGGTCCGTTTCCGTTTCTTCTGACCGGAATATTCGGGATCACCTCTGGAGGTGGTCCACATATTTTGGTCGAATATTCCGACCGAAATTCGCCGTTTCATTTTTGCCAAACCAGTTCTTTGCCCTAATCAGGGAATTCGGTAAAAGAATTTAAAATGACAAGAGCCATTTCTATTAGTTGGCCCGATTTAATCGGAAAATGTCGTTCCATTTTCCTCAGGTATTCCCACTGATCTCTGGCCGGTCAGTTTGGTATAATGGAAAGCACCCTCTGAGACTCAGTAGCGCGCGCTACAAATACCTGACAGACGTCAGCATTAATCACGCGAGCAAAAATGACGCAGGTAAACCTAGTAAAAAGCGAAAACATCTTTAGCACTTGAAAGGCATTTAATTGCTTCTATATATGTAGGAATAGTTTGAACTGCTTTCAAACATGTATTCAAGCCCAGAGCCAGTAATAAATTACAGAAAAGGTGCATAAACAACCAGTAAAAGAGCTTAAAATTCACTCTTGCTTTTTTCGCACGGGATGCATGGCGTCACTTGAGCGCGCACTTAAATAAAGAGCATGCGCAATTCAATTCTCGTCCAAGGTTGTAAAAACCTGTCTTTGATCGAGGATTACACGAAAACCTACCGTACAACCTATGATGAAATTTTCACAGTTGATTTGCTGGGGTAAATCACGTTTAGAGCCAAAATTTTGAAGAGAAAGAGTTTAAAAGTTGTGCTCTCATACTCCATCAAAACTGCAGTAAGCCACCTTAAATTTCAGGACTTACCAGGTCTGGAAAATGAAATTATAAAATTCCATGACTTTGTAGGTTTTCCATATCCCGTACGAACCCTGTAGAAGGACAGTCTAAACACAGTGATCAGTGGCGGATCTAGGGGAGGAACCCGGGGGCCCGCCCCCCTAATTATGGGTAGAAAAAAGAAGAAATGACTGAAGGGAAAAAGGCCAGCAGAGCAAGTAAATCAAGACTGCCCCCCCCACCCCCCCCCCCCCCCCTCTTAGTTCAAGGTCTGGATCCGCCACTGGTAATGCAAAGGACCGCAAACGAAAATGCTGCCGGTTTACTTAGGATCTGTAAAAGATCTGATCAGAGAAAATTTTTACAGACTGGTCTATTTTTAGTTTTTTTTTCCGAAAAGGTCAGTTCCAGTCTTCATGAGAGCGCATTGGTAGGGAAAAATGGCGGCTTTTCTCTTTAATTTTCCGATGACATTTGCAGTAAATTCGAACTAAACATAGATCGGTCTGTGAAAACGCCCTGACAGGAAAATTGGGTAGTTGCTAGGCTTTTATAGATTGTGCTAGTAAAAGTAGCATATTATGCCAGTAACACTGCTCTTTTTTGGGGAAAATAATTTATGATTATGCCCGTTTTCCCAAACGATGCTACTTTTTTATTATTGCGCTTCTTAGAAACCATAGAAAATAAGTCCAAAAATATATTTTATTTAATCAGAAGCCTGTACGGTCCCTTTGTTGACTGTAGGGAACGGTCTCTGGCAATTGTGGTTGTTTCTGGCCCGGCATTTCTCTGAGAGAGCTGTAAGTTTTCGCACGAACCAGCTGGTCTGGCCTAGCTGACGCCATTTTGTAGCCTTGCCTATGAGAGATATTGGCGCCAACATTGCTTGCCATGGAACTTCCGCTGCGCGTACACCCCAGTCCCAGGCTTCTATTTCCGGGCTCAGTAAACTGCAAATAATTCTAAGATATCGAACAATGACAGCCTAAAATTGGGATTTGAGAATTAAGGTACCTGTCAAAACCCAAAAATGTTCTGATAATTAACAAAAAATGCCAATTATGCTAGCAATGCTACGTTTTAAAAAATGAGAAATTGTGTTAGTTTTCTCAACTCAGTTATGCTTCAAACTTATGCTAGCACAATCTATAAAAGCCTAGTAGTTGCACGCTCCTAGTGAAGGGCTTTAGGGTCTCCGTCAGTTACATCCCTTGCCACCCCTTGGATTACAACCAGCCACTCTCCCTCCATAAAATATTCCTGTGTTAAAAGGTGTACATACCTCCCCATCTCTGGTCGGAAAATCCTCCAAATATGAAGTTTCGTACTTTCACCAAGGTGACCGTCGCTCCGAACGGGGAACATTTTTGATGAAATCTTTCCCCCCTAAAACCATCTTGGACAGCTCTGTAGCAAGGATTCCAGCGGGCATTTTTTGGCAGGAAAGGTTCAAACCACGCCCTCAAAGTATTCTGGTATTTGCTGTTCAGTCCCAGAATGTGAGAAACAAATGGTACTGCAGAAATATTAATAATTTAATAGTAATTTATCGATTAATTAATGGTGTATTACAAAACGTTACCGTTAAGACTCGATCCAAGCCAATTTATTTTTTTTATGACATCTTGCAAAATATGTCATGCAATAAATTTTCCAAGTGCAGATGGTTATTTTTTGTTTTACCAACACTAACCACACTTCAGTTTCAGTCAAGGATCAAAACGGACAACAAATGTGGAATAAATCTTCACGCAATCATCATCGTGAGGGAGGAAGATTGCGTGACGTCGACGAGCCTAAAGAGCGTTTGCGCAGGAGGCTATTTGTTTTGCCGCTAACAGATGATATTCAACACCTTATTTGACTGGCGTTTTGCGAGAGAGGAAACGCTTGCAAACCCCTCGATTTTGAAAAATGCCCACTGGTTTTCACAGTTGAGTTTCTACGGCTGCCGTGACTGAAAAGGTCAGGAGAGAGCACTTGTCGCCGTGGTATGCCAAATGTTTATAGCAAAGCGAAATACAAAGGTGTCAGAAACATGAGCTAAGAAGTTTAAAATCTCTTTTACTTAGTCTCTCTCAGCCAAATGGCTTCGCTCAAAGGACGATGGCCGTTTTTCATCTTGCTGGGGTGAGCAGATTATTTCTGGATGAAATATATAATTTCAAAGACAAATATCTCAAAGAATATCAAGTGAAGAACATAGTTTTCCAAATATAAAACATCTTCACTAAACCCCCAAAGCAAACTTAAGCTTAAGGTGGCCGAGCACAGTTTTCACGCGCGCTATTGCTGATGCTATTCAGCGCGTGCACATGCAAGGATTTCAAAAAAACAAACATGCCGTCAATAGAGCGATCATTTTATTTACTCAACAATCGCACTATCTGTGTTATTTGTCTCCATAATTGAACGCAGTGTATTGATGGCTTAAGTGTGTCATTACAAAGAGATGCTAGAAAAGGTAACGATGGAAAGAACCCAGCAATAGATCGTTTTCACGTGACGTCATCGCTTTCTAAAATCGAAAACTAAAGCGCCACCAAAGTTTTTATCCCCATCAGGCATAAGAGACGGTATATTTATATCTGTTTACAATTTTAAAGCTTCATAGCGTTCTTCGTTTGGAAACCAGAGCATTTTGAATTTCAGAGTTATGGCGGTGCGTGACACAAAGCTACGATCGCATTTGTCAAAAAATATATACCTATCTCATGATTTGTAGCTTTTTTAGAAGTTAGACTAGAGCATTAGGAAAAGTGCTTATGTAAATGCTTATTTCTTAAGTACAGATAATCAGTCGCCTAGATAGCCAAAGTAACTTCCAGATGTTTACACTATATTCCGGCCGCCATATTGGTGCACATCTGATGTGCACCAACATGGCGTTTTCATACTGAGCTCTGTAAATTTCTGCGAAACATTTCGACGAATATCTGCAGTTTGGGAAAACGCACAGACGTAAAACGTGGAGAAGTGTCCTGTTTATTTATATCCAATAAGATCACATTTTCTTGACTTTATCCACTGAATGGTTTCCGATTTTTTTTTTATTGCGTGACAGTGAAAACGATCTATTCTCAGCTTTTGTTTGTTACCGAAAGAACCCAGTTAAATGCAACGCATGCGCAAAAAAATAGTTCAGAAACTACGTAAATGATCTATCACGGAAATCTGAATTTTGACATAATTTTTAATAATAGAGAAAACGATTTACGGCGAATTACGAAAATCGCCTATGTCAACATTTTATTAGAACAGTGTTGACAGAAGGGAGTTAATGTCAATTCGCAGTGGGCAAACGATGAAAACAATTTAACGACTGGGTTTTTTTTAAATGAACAAAAGACTTTTTTAGCCAGCCCCTGTGGGAGGCAGGGGGACCTCATGGTTAGTGCGCTCGACTCCGGAGCGAGTGGTCTGGGTACAGGCGAATTGTTGGGAAATTGCGGGGTAGTGACCTGCGATGGACCAGCATCCCGTCCAGGGGAAGTAGAAATACTTCTAGCCGCTTCATGCTACAGAAACCGGGATAAGCTCCGGCAGTAATGGGCCAGTTGGCTCCAAGGCTTCACACACTCTTTTAGCCAGCCCCGTTGCCATGGCAACAGCACACATCCTAGCCAAAATACGAGAATAAATACTTCTGTTGTTAACCTTGACTTCTGCAAAAATTGGCGCCAAAGCATAAATAGTCTAAAAGTAATGGTAAGTTATGCATAGGCACTTAAAAACTGTGTTCGGCCACCTTAAACGAAGAAAACAACCTCGTGCTCAACATAAATATTTCAGTTGACTCACTTCGCCATTCCAACACCTTAGCCTCAATTAAAGTTGAGGCCAAGGTTAGCATTTGTTAAGGGTTGGGGTTGTTTCAGTGTTGGTAAAACAATAACCTGTGACCTGTCGCCTGTGTTTTGCACCTGGAGACGTAGCAGCCACTACGGCAAAACATCCCGACTCGCATAGTCAGAGCTACGTCGTCCGCTACGGCTGGATGCAGCCGACGTACATGCGAAATGTCTCGTTTTAGGGGAAATTTACAAAGCAAAGTCACCTCCAGCCTCGTTTGCATTCTTAGGCCAGGTAACCAAGCACACTACTGTGAAAACGGCCAATTTAATTTTAGTTCATTACTTACCGTTGTAGTTGATCCAAAAGCTTAACGAGAGACCGCTTTTACAAAGATCAAGATTACCAAGACATTCTCCCGCGTAGGAACCCAGGCTCACCGTCGATTTATACTGTCGAGAGAGCACTCCAAGCTTTGTGTGTAAATAATTTGAAATATCCATTTGGCCTCCTTGTCTGGATGTAAGCCTCTCATTAAGTTTGTTGTTATCGACTTCTGTAAGTGGCCAGTCGTATCTTGCTAGGTTTTGTTTAAAGGAAAACAAAAAGGAAAAACAGACAAAGTGTAAACTTTAATGTCCGAGTGAGTTAATCGTCCGGTTCTTATAGTAAATGTATGCAACTTACTGAAGAGTGTGTTCTAGTTTGCGTTCACTAGTGTACAATCCCGAAAGGTTCATTTTATACCTGTTAGAAATAGAACCTTTTCGTGGATTAATCAAAACTATAACAAAATTCTCGAATCTGATTGGTCATCAGCAGCCCTGATTAGAGCATTTATAGTAAACCCAACAAAATTACTCAATTTTCATTGGTCGAGAGCAGTACAATAAATGTAAAATTGTACTCCGTAGGAGTGCCTTTTAAGTTTCCATGGAAACGACGCGTAAGCGGCAAATTTGAACGTCAACCAAAAAAATGGCCGACAGTCGCTTCGCAATTTCCAGTAAAGACGGGACCCAAAACTTAAAAGAAAGAGCTAGTAACGACAACACAAAAAAGAGCACACACACCTGGATCAATGTGTGGCGTCCACAGCGGTCAAATGAGTGCGCATGCTTAAGCCACGCGCGCGCGCGTGGGAATGGATTGCACCATTTCCATAGAGACAAGCAAGCGCCAAAATGGCGGAGATTTAAATTTAGCGGTATGTGTTTCATTTCGCAAGGATAAGCCGAAAACAAAACAGCTAAGGTTTTTACCTTAAACGCAGCTCTAAAAGGGGCGTCTCTTTTATATATCTTTTTCAACAAAGAAACTATCTCTGCAACAATAGTGAATTTTCTTGTCGAAACATGAAGACTTGTGTTTTTATCGCGATAGTTGTCGTTGGTCTCTCTGGGGGCAGATTTTCAGATGAGAAAGGCTGTTGCCTAAGCAGTAAAACTCGGGAAAAGAACGTTTGTAGGGGCAGAATGATTGAACTTAGTACCGAGATGGTTTGAGTGGCGGAGGTTGACCGTGGAAATTTTGTGGGATAAAGAGGGAAAGTGACCGGAAGTGCTTGAATCACGCGCGTGTTTACGCGAGTGCCCAGTCGTTTGACCGCTGTGAATGTGTGGCGTAGTTGGGCGGAAGAGCGTGGTATAAATCCGAACCTCGAAGAAAACTCGGCTGAGGTACTCGACTCAATTCTTCAACAATTTTATGCTGAGGTTAGAAACAAAAGAGGCGAGTGCTACGAACCAGAAAGTCTAAAAGTCATGATGGCCAGCTTAGACCGCTACTTACGAGAGCGAAACTATCCGCACTCTATAATAAAAGACCGTCTGTTTCAACGGTCGAAGAAAGTTTTTGAAGGACAAGCGCCCTGTCCATTCCTGAAGAAGAAGCGTTATGGGAAAACAGCAAGCTGGGTTCAAGTAGTCCTCGAGTTTTCTGTCACACCATGTGGTGGATTCTCACGCAGCACTTCGGGTTAAGGGGCCACCAAGAACACCACTCCTTGAACGTGGAAGATTTAAACCTTTGCAGAGACGACGGCGGCATTGAGTACGTTGAGGAAAACCCGAAAAAGACGAGACAAGGGTGCACATTAGCCGAAAAATAAGTCATTTTAAAAATACACTCATTTAAAAGGCTTTTCAAAGTAGAGTAAAATGGCGTTTTTCTTTTTATGATATCTTTTTTTTGTTCCAGAGATATTCACGTTCTCCTATTATTCAAATTTCGTCACTGATGACGTCATCGGTTGTGCAAGTACAGTAGTGTACTCATCGCAGTTAATTTCCAATTTAAGCAATTGGAAAGAAGAAGCCTGAAAGAAATCAGGGCCTTTACTGCGATGATCATTCTTCACTTTCATCTACAACCGCAGTACAAACATGAATTGTTTCATATATACATCACATCATTTCACTGCACGGGAAGATATGAACTCAATAAATTGACCTCGCTCCCAATGTGTGGCTTCACAGCTCGGTTGGTAGAGCATCGCACCGGTATCGCAGAGGTCACGGGTTCGAATCCCGTTGAAGCCCTGATTTTTTTTTCAGGGTTCTTCTTTCCAATTGCTTCAATTGGAAATTTACTGCGATGATCATTCTTCACTTTTAAATGACATACTGCTGCGCTAGTCTACTATGGTCGAGTTTTCTGCGCTGGTCGAGTTTTCAATTTTAATTTGAAGAGAGATTCCTTTTAATACGCTCCTGGTACAGAGTTTCCATCGCAGTTTGAAGAAAATTTCATGTCAGTAAGTCCCTTTTTCTTCATGAATATTCCAAGAGTTTTGTTATAACACTGCACAACATGAATTGATGCCATTTCACAACGGCTCGTGTCATAAGCGATTCCTTCCCATGTAAGTTATTTTCGTTGGAGAGGGGGCAATCGCTGCAATCGAGGGTAGTTACTTTTGGAATTATACTAGTGGTTTTTGCAAGTATGCCTTGTTTATCGGTTTGTACATTAAAGGAACACAATCATGTTTTTACGCATGCGCATGATTTTTGTTTAGGAGGTCAACAATTCAAAGATGCGAGAATTGAGATAGAGCTTTCACAAATCCGTTTGCATCGTTCTCAATCAACTTTGGCTTTGCCCTAAAACTTCTCAGAATCAAAGATCAGTGATATATGGTTCTCGTAAGGGTAAATTTGTGTGTAATCGAAACCCCTCGGTGTTAACTTCAATGCCGTTTGACGGAACTTCGAGTGGAGGGAAGTGTTATGGCGCTGGACGAAGACGGCTTTCTTCCGGCAGCTTTCAGAAAGGCTTAGAAAATCAGGAAAGGACTGAGAAGTAATGGTATCAGCAACATAGCAGGATTTTTGCAAAGAAACCGATTCACGAGGCTTGGGAAAGACTGAAAGGATCGCGCTTGTGCGAGCGTTTTTTTTTGTTCACATTTTACTCGAGCAAACACACCTTTACTCGTTGGTTTTCAAACTCGATATTCAGACACTCTATCTGGTTCTCTTCGCTTAGGTATACTCTGTGAGGTTGACTACGATTTATTTGTTTTTAGCTATCAGGACAGTTTTGTAAATATGATAAGGACTCATGTATAAAATCATTAAAATTACCATCATAATATTTGCACATCAGCATATTCAGGCTTGTTATGAACCACGGACTTACCGTTGACTTGTTTTTTACATTACTCATACGGCTTTTCACGTGTTCCACCACTACATTGGTCAATACAGTTTTTATTTGCCGTTTAACACGAAAAAAACAAGTCGCTTCACCTGACTAGTTGAGCGAGTTGACCTTCCTTCCTGTAATTGAGAGATGGACGGGAGTGGCGAATGGGATATAAATAGCGCTTATCTATCACTTTGTCGCGTCAGCATGACGCGACAAAGTGCCAGTTCTATTGTTTCCCGATGAAAGAAACCAGTCAATTTCGCGCGTGCGCTACTTAACAATTAGACCTGTAGCCCGAAAGGGCTACAGGTCAATAGCCCATGAGGCGGAACCGAATAGGCTATTGACCCGTGGCCCTTGAGGGCGAAGGGTCTAATTGTTTTAG
>CM042759.1:11196382-11198882 GCA_022496165.2 Catalaphyllia jardinei
ACTTAATGAATTTATTTAATAGCTAAAGCTTTTTTATTTCAAGGTGGCCTCGCTGTCTCGGTTATCACGTGACCTACACTGTTTAGCTTACCTCACGTCATTGTCTAGAGCTACTTTACAACGTCGATCTCCAGTGTAGTAAAACGCTATTGTTCTTCCCTGTGAGATATTGACTATGGAAAACACTGCTGACCAGTGTTGAGCCATGGCTCCTCTCATCCACCACGAGATAGTTATAGCCTCAAAGTCCAACACGACTGGTATTGATGCAAAATCCAGAGCCTGGGCACCAGTGAATCTCAGGTAGTAGTCCCAGGGTTTCTCTGAAACAACGCAATAATCCAAGAAAAGTTGCAAAGTGCAAATTACTGCTTCAATAGGCCCTTGTACGATCCGGTCACATGGTACGGAATGGATTATGCTGGGACGCAAATGACGTCGTGGGACTTCCAGAACAAAGGAACTCGTACCAGTCCCCGACTTTCTCTGTCCGACCCCGTAGCTCAATCTGCAGGGTAACTGTAGATCTAATCCAGAGGTCATGGGTTCGATTCCCCCCGAGGTCAAAAGATTTTTTCTTTACCTCGTGTGGTTCCCTGATTCCCTTTACTAGGGCTGACGCCCAGTGGGTTATTCATGGGTTAAATTAGCACTAAAATTTACACTTTAGAGTTAATTCTCTCGTACCAGTCCAGCCCGACTTTCCTTTGTTTTGAAAGTCCCTCTGCGCTATTTGCGTCCCATTATAGTTTATTCCGTGACATGTGACCGGATCCTGCAAAAGGCTACTCTGCTTGGGGAGTGGTGAAGAAAAATGCATTCTGAGAATAACCGGACAGGCACAGGGTCTAAAAGTTGATATTAAGGTGGCTAAAAACAGTTTCCAGCACATTCTAAGACGTAGATTTTGATGTGTTATTATAACCACACTTTATCAATTGATGCTACAATCATGGTATCAAAAAACTGCCCATTCAGTTGTTAACACGGTATTATCATTTCCATTACACCATATGTTACCATAGCAACACTGTGGCCTGCTAAAAACACCCTTTACTTTAGCTTTCGGTACTTCTATTTCACAAACGGCACGGTGAATTTTTTTTTCCTTTTTATCAAATTTTGTTAAAGGCTGGTTTTCACTAGTGACTGAGTCGTGGTCGGAGTCGTAATCACAAGCGTAGAGCGATATGATTTAGTGAAAATCAAACCGACGGAGTCGGAAGCAGAACACTGATTCTGCTTGCGACTCCGTCGCTTACGATCAAGTGAAAACTGCATTGTCGGAGTCGCAAGCAGAAGCGGAAGACTAAGCCAATAACAATGTTCGACTCCTGGCCTTGCGATTGGCTGGTTCTTCCACTTCTGCTTCCGACCCCGACAATCTAGTTTTCACTGGGTCATAAGCGGCGGAGTCGTAAACGGAATCGGAAGAAATAGAAACGTCTTGATTCTTCCAACTCTGATTCCGTCGAGCTTATGACTCCGCTTACGACTACGATTTTCGATTTTCACGAGGTCATAAGCTCTCTTACGACTCCGACTACGACTTCGACTCCGACTCCGACTCCGTCGCTAATGAAAACCAGCCTTAAGAAGTATAAGATTTAACTTTTTGGCAAAGATTAAAAAATTATGTACATGGGGTTTAGAGCCACCTTAAATTTTTTTAAATTTAATGTGGCTCTGAACCCTACGTACATAATTTTTTTTAAACTTTGCCAAAAGTTAAATCCTATCCTGCTTATCAAAAAAATTCACCGTGTCGTTTTTGAAATATAAGCGCTTAAAGCTGAAATTAGGGGTGTTTTTGGCAGGTCATAGTGTTGCTATGGTCATCTATTGTGTCAGGAAATAATACCCTCTACTAATTATGCCTTTAGGTTGTGCATGATTTTGTTTGGTGGGCAATATCTTGTCGGAGAATTTTTTTTTAATACAAGTGAATATATGAGAATTCATTTGTCTATTTTTAGGAGATCGGAAGGATTGCAAAAACAATATGTCGTCAATATAGTGATCATTTTATTTGCTCAATGCCCGAGCTATCTGTTATTTTTTCTCATAATTGGACACAATGTATTGATGGGTTTAGTCTTTTATTAAAAAGGTATGTTACAAAAGGTATCGATGCAAAGAAAGCACCTAGCAATTCTCAGAGTTTTCCTTGTAACTGAAAGAACCCAGTCAAATGCAGCGCATGCGAAGTAAGTCAAAAAAGTGCTATTGAATGCAATCTCGTTCCCAGAGCTTCGTTCTCCTTGACCAGCGGTCGGAAAACGAGAGCTCTGGGAGCAACCATGGCATGTGCCCTAGCATGAAATAGATGCAGACTGAGACTGCGCAGTGAACCGGATAACCAGAATTCGGTTAATTCCCATCGAAATTAGCAGCTCTCGTTTTCCGACCGCTGGTCAAGGGGAACAAAGCTCTGGGAACGAGATTGTATTGAATCCGGAATAGCTTTCTCAGAAAGAAGCCTATTTCTCCAAAACCACTC
>CM042759.1:11203882-11206382 GCA_022496165.2 Catalaphyllia jardinei
AATTTAGTGAGGTGGCGTACTTTTTCGTTCAGCAACTAACGTTACAAAGTTTTCAACTATGCAGCCAAATGCTTTTGGTGTACTACAAAACAACATGCTGAGGGTCAAATGAAGTTGTTTTATTTACACGTCGTGAGGGTTATATTCAGTTAGGGAGTTGTTATGTTAAATTTTTATGACCTCAAGAAGGTTCTCGATTCTTATAATGAAAGAAACCTGGAAGCTATAGCAAATACGATTAAATCATGATTGTGGAAAGTTAAGTTAACTCCATTTATACCGATCGGAAACATTTCAAGAGAAAAATGCAATTTTCAATAAAGGTCTTACTTAGCATTGTACAATTGACAGCTGCAAACAAGGTTAAGGCTTTTCTTTGTTTCACTCTCGTTGTCTCGCTTAGGGGTGTAAAATTCAGATTTTGGTCTCGCAAACGGTGTTGACGAAAAAGCACCAAATGCCTCCGCCACGCCCAGATTGGTCTCTATTAGGGGCGAATTTCAAAAATTCCCGCCAGCATCCCCGTTTGTTTCATATGGGTGCTAAAGTTTACTGTGAGACCCAGACCCCTCTCTTCCTAACCCTGTTATGAAACACTGCAGTCAGGGCATACCTTGCAGTTAAAATGATATTTATTGATTTACAGGCACGTTAGCCTCTGGTTCACACACTCAACATCAGAAGCAAACTTAAATGAACACATTTTGTTACACGTAGCGGTAAATATGACGAGGTATGGCCCCAAACAATTTCTTACTAAGAACAACTCACTTAAACTACTATCACCCACTGTTATCTGAGTCCTATCTGGGCACGATCGAGGCATTTTTGGAAAACTGGATAATTTGAGATGTACATGTAATAATGACAACATCAAGCAGTAAAGTATGTCGCTAATCGGTCTCAATCCTTTGACTCTCGGGAGTGATCAATATATAAATTCACCCTACGATTTTAATACCCTGACAAAGTAAAAGGTAACGAGTATTTTTAAAAATTGTCAGCGTGGGAATTTTGTCTTGATACGAAACGAAATTCTCAAGAATACGCAACACAAAAATGTATGATCCTCAGTTAGGAGAGTTAGCTTTTAGATCTTGTGAGTAAAAGGGTTGAATGCTCGCTTGTTTCATGTCAGCAAAATACAGTTGCAAAGTCATAAGTTTTGTAGTTAATAATAAGGACATTGTGCCTAGTTATTTGCTGGTTAATTAACGTACTCATTGCGCGTGAATTATCGGGATTTACCTGCACGAGGTCACTAACAATGAACGAGAAATTTCAATATCGCGCAAGGCCGCCGAGTGCGGTATTGAAAATTTCGAAATTTCGTTAACATTTTTATCATTCAAATCGAATACACTGCAAACAAAAATCGTCAAACTTTGAGTCAAACGAAGCCATGGTGTAGTGACATTGGTGTATTGAATTTACACCACGATAATGACGTCAAGGACGTTGTTTCGTCACAACCCAAAGTCACGTGGTACAAATGAACCAATCAGAAAATCAGAATTCGTAAAGTGTATGAAATTTGAATAATAAAAAAGAGGATATTACACGGTGGTGAGAAGATATGAATTTTATGTTCTTGCCACGAGAACGTAAAATTCATATCTTCGAGCCAACGTGTTATGTTCTTTTTATTATATGGAGGAGAGTGTTCAACAAAAGCAAAAGGCGGGAATCGTGACGTCATTGAACGATACAACACTCACAAAGGTGACATACGGGAAATACGCCACTCGGGTCCCGGATGAAGTGGCGTATGGAATCTACGAGTGGTTTAGTTCCCAGTTAAACACTCTCCTCCATATAATAACGATTATGAAAACTGCGTTATATATAAGTTCGGAAGGAAACCGTAACATCGTGTTAATAGCTTTGTGGATGATGCTATTACAGCCAACCCGATGGTGCCTGCAAAAACATTTAGAGTAAAACTCTAATTATTGATACGGATTGAAAAAAAAATGTCAACCGAGGTATATCATTAATTAGTATAAATTTACTGTAGTCTATTGTGAATCCGCGAATTTGATTGGCTAAATTACCGTTTTCTATCTGCTGATAGTCAACAGTTATGCATCAGCGCACATCGCGCATCACCTTTGAAACTGATGTAACATAATAAAACAGTTCTTTTCTACACGTTACTTGACATTTTTTTCTTTTTATGCAATGAGACTACGGTAAATTTATACTAAAACAATTAGACTACTCGCCCTTGTTTTCTACGAGCGATAGTCAACTCGGCTGCGCCTCGTTGACTATCTGCTCGTGGAAAACTCGGGCTCTTAGTCTAACTGTTAAATATGAGCAAAGACAATTTGGGTGCTTACCATTTGTCAGAATAAACCTGTTGGGACGAGCGTTGAATAATGGTAAGGGATTTTCCAAAATCAGCAAACCAACCGAACGAAATGGCGCATACCATTTGCAATTCGATTTCCCGTAATTGTTTTCAGCTGATGAGGGACTGGAAACTGGAAAGTTTAGC
>CM042759.1:11211382-11222993 GCA_022496165.2 Catalaphyllia jardinei
AGAATTTATTGTATTATTTATTCTTATGGTAACTACACTAAACAAAAAAATTAACAAATCGACGACATTTTACCATTGTCTCAAATCTCACTGTTCTCAAGTTCACAATCTCAAGTTCATACATCTGTAACTCCTACAATTTTTGCTTAGATAAATTAAATGTCATCGATTGCGCTCCACGAGGCGTTTGTTGACTGATGACTTTACTCAGAGGTGTAATCAGTACAATTCAAAGAGATTATTGTTCATTTGCCTAATCCGCAAAAATTTCGGAAACATTTTCAAAATTGTGCGCCATGTGGACAAAACAGAGAAAACAATTTTGCTAAGACATCAGCCTTGCGTCTGTACCCTAATAGATCATAGACGACAATCAATCACAGAGCCATGCCTTTCCTTAATTGAAATTTTTTTCTTAATTATCAAGAATTTGCCTGGCGCAGTACAAGACAGACCGTTTATGTCACAAACACTTCAGTGACCAATCATCGTGACGGATAGGACGCCATGATAATGTCTTTTTGCAAGAGGAAAATAGAACCGCAACGCTTTGCTTGCCTTGAAATCCAAATTTTGCCATCTTTTTTATGATCTCAAACAGTCTTTATGTCGGAAAACGTTCATTATTACAATTTCTGGGAAGGAAGAGTTTGTTATTCTCATAGTAACTATGGTGAAGAAAAATTGTCTGACTATACAGAGCAATAATGAAACCTACACTGAAGCAGATGAAGTCGATTAAGGAAAGTCATTTGTTTGTAGAGCCGGTAAAGGGAACTTCAAATACAGCAGATTTGATAAAAACTGATAGCAAAACCATTGGCAAGCCGAAAATGTGTTACAGAGAAACAACGAAATACCGCTTTCTTTTTCTCTTTCATGAAGAATGTCAGAATTGAAACCCCTTCGTCTTTGTTAATGGTTATACTCAGCTGAATATATTGTAAGTTTGCCACTTACGAAAAGCAATACAAAGAGGATATTACACGGTGGCGAGAAGATATGAATTTTATGTTCTCGTGGCACGAACAATATCTCACTCGTTCGCTTCGCTCACTCGTGAGATATTGTTCTTTCCACGAAAACATAAAATTCATATCTTCGAGCCAACGTGTAATGTTCTTTTTATTATATGGAGGAGAGTGTTCAACAAAAGCAAAAAGCGGGAATCGTGACGTCATTGAACGATACGACACTCACAAGGGTGGCATACGGAAAATACGCCACTCGGGTCCCGGATGAAGTGGCGTACAGTGGAATCTACGAGTGGTTTAGTTCCCAGTAAAACACTCTCCTTCATATATAATAATACATGATAACCTTACTGCTCTATTCGATCTGAGTTGAAAAATGAACAGTAGCACAATATAAAAAGATAAATAAATAACTGAATAAAAATGGATTGATAGATGAATAAATATATTTAACACCAGGCTATCGAGAATGCTGAGGTTTTGATCCTGTTATTTCACTTAGTGCCTTAGCGTCGAATTATATTCATTTAATACTCACCGTGAGCTGTTACTTTTCCAAACTGAGCTAAGCGCTGAGGAGTCAAGTTCCCAGTCGAACGCCAACACTACCCGTTCCTAGAAGATCGATAAGTCCGATAAGGTAAAAGTGAGCGGAAAAGGTTCGTCAACGACAAAGGCATTCATCAGATCCCGTGCCTCTTAAGTAAAAGTTCACGTTGGGAACGATCAAGAATTAAAGTGACGGAAAAAATTGTATTCTGTGGTTAGTGCCCGTCAGTAGATCAAATGCACGGAAAATATCTACGATTTCTAAATTATATTATCAGTGTTATAAAGGACTAGCTCTTAAAGACGAAGTTTGACTCTGATAAGGAAATTCATATGCTCATTGGTTTTGAATTTGCATGCACTAGTGCAGTGTCGTACAACTTTATAAACGAATGACTTTAGCTGTACTCTCTACGTTATATAAACCTCATTACTTACCTCGGGCCCATGAGAAATGATTTCTTGAAAAGAAACAAACTATGGCTGAACACCTCGCACGATAAAAACACGAAGGAGTGAAACCAGAGGCAGAGGTTGTTTGTCTCAGTCATGCCCTCTGAAAAAATTCAAGTCATTATACACCTGTCTTCAAGCAGGAAGTTCAACTATCTTTAATTCCTAAACTTTTTGCGCTCCACAAGGCGTTTGTTAACTGACGCCTATAAAGGTGTAATCAGTGAAATTCAAAGACTTTATTCGTTTTATCACTGATATGTGCTAAACTCAATCTACTGATACCCAACAGGCACTATTATATTGATTTCTGTGGTTGTCAGTGTTGATCGCCAATGACCCAAAACAAGAATCAACACATGATGAACCACATGCACATCACACTATTCTAGGTTTTTTTTTCGTTTAGTGTAGCCTTCTGATGGACAAGCTTCACTTTTCTTTCCCACAAAATTGCTAAGAGAAAATCAGTTTGAAGGGTCCCTTTGCTAGACGTTATCTTACCCCCTCCCCTAGCAGAGGTTCGCTTCCGAGCTAATGTCTGATAATGATTTTTAAACAAAGGAAAACAACATTTTACCCGGCGACAAAAACGAACTACGACACAACGAATTATGCATGAATGCTATAGAAATGTGCTGGGCCAGGTTGTTTATAAGACCCCAACACCACGCATCTCGGGTTAACTTCAGACGGAAAAATTGCGTTGCTAAGCCGTTAAACTGGGATTTGTGTTCATCGTTCAATTCTTGTCTGTTTGATAAGTATAGTTTTGCAGAATCTAGCTTGCAGAACAGGCGTAATTTTGCGTTTTTGATGCGAACGGAGGCGAGCACGAAGTACGAGTCCACACGCGAGAGGAGGAGCTCGAAAAAGTGATTTTTTTTCGCGCTCTTCCTCTGAGGCATAAAAAGGGCCATTTTAGGGATGGGTAACCATGATATAGGTGTGTATATGGGGCCCAAGATGGTCTTTTCTTTCACTGCGAGACTGCCATTTTCACCAGTACGCGGTCAGCGCTCCTCGTTTTAAGGACGGTGCCTACTAAATACAAAGGTTTTTGCGCCAGGTTAGGACCTCGCGGAAAAAGTAGATCTTTACAAGGGCTATTGGAATCCACAAAGAAATAGTGGTAGCCACGCATTTTTTCGAGATAATTAGCCTTGAATCTCAACAAAAATGCTGAAATCAGCATTTTTCTGGAAAAAGAGGGAAAGGATATTTCCTAACAGATTTCCTTAGAATTCGCCTTTACATACAGAAAAGCAAACACATTTTAGAAGATCTTTAAACTACATGGCAAATGGTTATATTAAAATTATTTTTGGTACGTTTTTACTAACAAAATCGTTGCAAAAGCGCTTGTAGCGTCTCTTCATCTAAAATACAGTCTAAATACCTCTTGCTCACAGTCAGAAAGTAATCACATGTTGAATAGGCTTGCCACTTTCATTTCGCATCATGAAATGTGGGGGTAGCCACACTTTTTTAAAAGTTATTGATCTTTTTTGAAAACTTTTACGGTGCCCGTTACATTTTTTCCTGTCACCTCTCCAGTAAGTAAGACATTTGCGGTTTTTTTTGCGCGAACTACGCCATCTGCAGGTACATTTTTACAGTTGGATTTCATTGCAATTTATGAAAGATAACAGCTAGGTTTTCAGCTGGAAGACGTAAACAGTTAGTGGTAAGTGATATGCTGCCATTCTGGTGTGCGTCAATGTCAACCCCAGCTTTTAGAAGAACGCATTCCTAGTAATAATTCTAAAATCTTTGTGACCGAGACTCTTGAGAACACGCATTAAACTACAGTCAATTCATTGTGTCGGACACAAGTAAACATTTTAAGTTTGATTTATACAGAAATCTGAAGTCTTGATTAAAATTTGAACCAAATTTCTTGACATGGTTACCAAACGGCAAACAAGAAAACACCACAGTGTATCTGCTGTTTTCCTTATTTATTCAATTTTCAGCAATAGAAATCAAATAAGTCTTTTTTCACGCAAAGCTTGTGATAAGTTCATTACAATGACTGGAAAAAAGGTAGGGTGCCCATGCTCGTTGGTGAGCTATAGCCATTTTTCAACTGACAGAACTCAATATTCGTTATGTTTTCAGAATGCGCGTACACGAGTGCGCGCTAAATGACGCCATAAATTATACGCAGAAAGGATGCGCAATGCAAATGTGGGGAATGACCTTAAATTAGCTTTTCACCCAACACAGGTCACATTCAAGGGCTTTGCTGCCTGGCCTTTCTGGTGCCAGTTTCCGGCCGTGTTGCCGAGTCACGTTATAAGTCACACACACGATGGTCACGGCGCTTTACGTATGAAAGATTATTATGGGGTATCCCAGAAATTTTTACAGCGAAGGAGCGGCCCCCGCGGCTAATTTCCAGAAAATAATAAGAGTCTAGAAAGCAGTTCTAATTTCCAAAACTTACACACGCCGAAGTTTAGCAAATGAGCCCTAAGTCCACGACAAATGCTTTGCTTTGGAAGAAGAAGCGTTTCTAGACTCTTCCGCCTGGCTCACTTGCTCCTCAATGGCTAAGTTAAACCATAATCTCGGAACAAAAACACACCTCGGTTCTTTGAGGCATGCTGGTGACTCATCGAGGGTCAAAGGCTTAATGATGCCAAATCTCCTACCAGGCGGGCACAAATATTCCTTGAACAAGCGTTGAATATCAGTGGAAATAACGAGCAAACTATGCTTAATGAACATGTAAGCTCTGAATTTGTGTAACTGCTTTGCGCGCCAAAAGCGTACGTCACAATTCCAGCTAAAAACATATCAAACCCAGATCCTAACGAGTAAAAACGGCAATGCAATTACAATAGATAGGTTGGTTTTTGAAAGACGTAGAGAAACAGAACGAAAAAAATAATTGATTGACCTCGTATCGACTCGAATCGGCGTCACGACAAAACAAATTCGAATCAGCTTCGTTCAGCGCTTATCCACTTGAGCCAACGAAACAACAGTAAGAAATCATTCATACTTTAGCCAAACAAAAGGTTTCTTTTGTTTTTCGTTTAACAATAGATTCCGCTTGGAAGACCGAGTCAGTTTTGCATACGTTATTTCTAAACAACGAAAAGAGACCCTGTGAAACAAACTTCAGAGGAATGTTTCTCAGGTAAAACGAAGCCCACACGTCAAAATTCAGCTACTTTTGAGCACTTTGAAAATGGCCAAAAATTCTAGGGAACGTTCTTGCCCGCGGCCTTTCAATTTAAAGGAAACAATTTTTTTCATAGGGTCTATAGTGAGTCTGATAAACAAATGTCTCAATTGTATGGCACATGCACACATTCACACATCTTTTATTTATTAAACAGAGATCTCTCCAGCCATTTCATTATTTCATTCATTCTTGATGAGATGGAAAGTGGATGTCGGCTGAACTTCAGAATACTGAGCAACTTATAAGCATCTCATTGAATAAGAATAGCAACTATTGTTATATTCCTCATTCCTCAAAGCACACTGACACATGTAAATGGAGTTGCGGGGTATTCTGAAAATGCTCCTGGATGTCATTTGAACATTGATCAAAATAATAAACAAAGCTCCTGCTGCTACAGAGCTACATTGTATCCCCACCAGGGGCCGGTTCCTGAAAGGAGGAATAAATTATACCAGGTATAACAGTTATTTCAGGGATAAATCTGCTATTCTAGGAATAGCTATACCAGGAATAAAACTCGGTTCCCGCAAGCACTATTTGTCCTTGGAATTGCTATTCCAGGGATACGTTTGCTACTCTAGCTAGGAATAAATCTTCCAGCAAAGGGGATTCCCACCTGACAAACAGGTTTGGTGAGAAGTTAAGTGCAATACGCACTGCGAAGGGAGTGAAGAACGAAATTTTTGTGCATCTGTGTAAACATGGGGCCCTTACCATTCGAGCAAAAATTGCGGGGCGAATTTCGGGAAATTTCCATAGGCAATTGGTACAGTCTTTTTCCAGTGTGTAAGACGATAACTGGTCGCTTGGAATTTTTCAGTGACTTCTAGGTTTAAATCACAAATATAGAAGCAAACAGTACACAGTGATAAGTCGCCATCGTGACTTTTTATAGACCACAACAGCAGGGACCTTACACAAACCACGACGACAGCAACAAGGGGTTTAATGAGTCGTACAATGGTTCTGCACGCGTTATAAATCTTTGTATATTTCCCAGACAAACTATGCAATATAAACAAGTACACCACGGGGGCATTATTTTTATAAAACGCTTTTTTCACGAATTTAGCCGTAGCTAGTATTTATCGACATATAAGGAGAAAAGTTCTAAAGCGTTTCTTTTATCGAATGCTCGTCGCCGTCATCCTTGCGTGAGATGACCAACTCGCTGTGATCGCGGCCAGAAAATTGGGAATTTGCATAAATTCCGAAAAAGAGGACAACCTCGTGTGAGGTATACCCAATTCAACAATTTCCGGATTTTCTAGAACTTTACCCAGGAAATTTCCTTGCCATTTGTCCCCGTTTCGAATAGTAAGCGCCCATGAACTCGGAAAAGCATACTGGAAACAGTGCAGAAAAAAGGAAGAGGAAACCACATTTTTCCACCCGAGAGTTGACAATAATTACAGAAAACGTCGAGGCAAATGGAGGCATCTTTAGGCTCTTACCGATAGTGCTAGCACCTTTTTGGCATTATTTTGCTTCGCGAGCACTTTTTTTTACATTTTATCCCAAAAAGCACTGCTAGCATTTTTTCTTATTTTCGACTGATTATTTGTACAATTTTGCGTTAAACAACACAATCTGACTTCATATATGTTGTCCAAAGCCGCATTTTGCACTCATTTTAGTCAAAGGAGCCGAGGAAGCTGGGGAATAAGTTTGATAGGTCAGCGGTTGCCTTCTAGAGTCCAATCACACTCGTTCCAAGATGGCGTCATCCACGAGCAACAATGGAAGTCAACCAAACAAGGCAGAGAAAAAAACATTGATCGTTTGTTGATGAAAAATGCAAGTGAAAATCTAAAAAATGTAATGTTTTATGATTAAAAAAGGTGGAAAAAGTGAGCATTTTTTTGTAACCCACAAGCACTTTTTAAAAAAATTAGCATTCAGTTAGCACTTTTTTGGCAAAAAACAAGCACTGCTTTTAGCATTTAATGCTTTATTTACGAGCACTTTCGGTAAGAGCCTAGGCATCTTGCAAAGTAAGTTTACCGACAATGTGAGTAATAACCTAAGGAGACTTCCAGATAAAAAGGACAGGGGTGCTCGTCATATCTTTCGGGGGTTAAAAAACCTCTTTTGGGACCTCCAAGGGTGTTCAGCCTCGAGGTCCACGGCAGGAGCTTTTACAGCCATCTTGTTTTCGCAAATTTATCCCTGGAATAGCGATTTATTACTACCTCGCAAGGTGTAATAAATTTATTCCAGATTTATTCCCTGAATAGCGCTATTCCTTCTTTCAGGAACAGAATTTATTCCGGGCATAAAGTTATCCCTGAAATAAGGCACATTTATCCCTAGAATAGAGTTATTCCTCCTTTCAGGAACCGGCCTCAGATTAATAGAAGATGAGGTGTTCAAAAACAAATCTTTGGTAAAACAAAAAAATTGAGAAGACATTCACCACTCCTGTGTTCCCACGAAACCTGTTGTTGAGTAAATTTGGTATAGAACATTGTATGACGTTTGATAGAGAAACAATTAGGTTAATCATAATTTGAAGAAAATTTAATTACAATTCAATTTAACAATATTATTGGATTGTGAGCTAAGATTCCCATCAGGTGATAAAACAGCATCAAACTATCACCTCAAAGAAGTCTTGAAATCATAGTCAAATTTAGCCAGCAGAAAAGAAGTAATTTCTTTGCATATTCTAGGCGAACATAGGTGAAAGCAAGGCGAGCGCAAAGCGTGAGTTTAATTCTGTCCAGCATTTATTTACAGGGGCGGATCCAGGCTTTTTCTTGGAGGGGGGCGCACCTCTAAGGAATGACGTAACAGACCGGCGAGGTATGGTGGCCAATACAAATCATACTAATTTGTTGAAAAATCAAAGTACCATTAAAATATCTCCCTTAAATGCGTTTCTTTTCAAATTTCGGGTGTAAGACAATTTTAGTGTTCTGTCAATTTTTTGGCATCGGCAAGGTTAGGTACAACAAGGAGGCATTGGTCACGTGACCTCTTAGTGCAAGAGGCCTGTATATTTATTCAAAATAATATAAACTGAATAACTATATCGTCCCATATGGCGCTTCGTACAAATGGCCAAAGAATAAGAGTGTCTACGATTTGGCTTCTGTCTATGCATGAGAAGATTTCCACGCAAACGTTCATAAACTACCCGATGTTCAAGAATGAATGGTTTGTAAATAAAATGAAGAATGTAAAGACAGAAACCGACACAAAGACGTAGTGCACCGTCAAAAAAAATTCTACATTGTGTCGTTTTCTGCCTTTATATTCTTCATTTTATTTACGGCTATGTTTTGGAAGATCTAGTACAAGCTTTCGAGTTCTTTGCCAATGTATATGTCTAGGAATTTTTTCCTTTGCATGACATAGAATTTTTTGTAACTTTAACTGCAGGTGAGGCGTTCAGTGGCGGATCTATGGTAAAGGACCTGGCACCCTGCCCCTAACCCCCACTCCCCCCCCCCCTTTTTTTTGGGTAAAAAAAATCCGCAGAAGGAATAAAAGAAAGAGATCGCAGAAGAAAGAAAAGAAAAGAAATTGCAGAAGGAAGAAAATCCAGCTGAGCAGTTGAAAATGAAAGAAGAAACCGACACAATGAGTGAGGTTTTTGAAGGTGTACTAGTCGGGCTGCCAACCTGCCAATCCAGCCCTCGTCAGGTATTGCTACAATGAGAATTTTACATTGGGACGTGTTTTTATGTAGCATATTTTCACATTACCGGAAATACGTGAAATTAACGGACAGTGTAAATTAAAGATAAGCATATGGTGAAATAAAATAATAAAATAACATAATATCAAAGTGGCTATGAGCCGCTCAACTTGGAAAATGGATCAAAGGATCAATGATTTCGACTCCTCTAGCGCCAAACACATTTTCACCCAGAAATTTGAATCGCCCGGCTTCCAAATCGAACACAAGATAAACTGAAAGGTTGATGCTTCTTCTCGTGGAATTCAATCGAAGAACCATTTAAAATCCAAGTGCTAACCGCCAGAAAATTTCCGAGAAATGCAGCTTTCGAAACTACCAGCATCCGTGGCCTAGATTTCGTTTGCCAAGGAACAAGAGAAACGCTGTTTGCTCCACCCTGATCACGTGCATTCTTTAGCATTACCCAATCAGCGTGGTGTAACAGCGTGACTGAGGATGAGCTTTCAGAATGTCACAAACAGTATTAAAAAGTCGTTCGAACAAGTTAACATAAAACGATTTTCAAGGAGCTTTTTTAAAAACATCTAACAAGCAGTTTCGTCAGTTTAACGGAGGAGCATTTCAATGAACATCAATTGAAAACAAATACAAAATATCTTATTGCCATAAATTAATCGTGACCTGATGCGGTCGCGGCCAACCTTGAATACCCACAGGTTGCCCAAGCTCACTATTTGAGCATATATTAATAGAGTGCGGCTTAGAATAGCAATGTAGCACTATGAACACAAATAATGGAACAGAGAATTAACTCTGAAGTGTAAATTTAAGTGCTAATTTAACCCATGAATAACCCAATTTACACTTCAGAGTTCATTCTCTGTTCCATTATTTGTGTTCATAGTGCTACGCGGCACAACATTCATATGTACCCTTACTTTCTCTTCGCCGCGATTCACCATCTAAATCGACCCCGACTTTCTCTGTCCGGCCTCGTAGCTCAGTCGGCAGAGTGACGGTAGATCTATTCCGGAGGTCGTGGGTTCGATTCCCACCGAGGTCAAAAGATTTTTTCTTTACCTCGTGTGGTTCCCTGATTCCCTTTACTTGAGCTAACGCCCAGTGGTTTATTCATGGGTTAAATTAGCACTTAAATTTACACTTCCGAGTTAATTCTCTGTTCCATTATTAGAATAGCAATGTTCGACAACTGATATGATTATGTAAGAGATCGACCAGCAGGCCTTATCCACCATATGGGAGTTCGGTTGTAAAGTTAATAATTAATAATTCTTCGTTATAAGAGTTTGTATGGAGAATATTCCTGTTGCTTATAAATGTATGAAATTCGCAATAAAGTTTTCCTTTTAGCTCACCGATGTTGTCTCCTTGTCATTTCTTGTGATTTTGTAGCGTTTTAGGTCTCCTAGATGCAGTCCAAGGCTTTTCTTGAGCAGCCGCTTTTTCCACCCCTTCGCTTTTCTCTCTACAATACTTCCTAAATGACATAAAAACATCTTCCACATAAACTTCGCTAGCAGCACTTCACTTTCCCATGGAAACTACTAGTCGTATAAATAAACAGCGGGACACGTCGTTCGAATTCTCCTCAATTCTTTCGACTGTTGATCTTTCAAAACATTTAACCACGGCTTGAATCATTCGAAAATTCATACAGCTCGCCAATTTTATGACAAATAATAATGTAAATTATGTCCCCTTATTTCTTTTGAGGCAATCGAGTATGGTTTAACCTGTATGAGCGGGCACCTTCAGGAAATGAGAGACTTCTATAATTATAGGTAACTTCTATTTAAAAAAAACCTTCGTGCGAGAATTTATTCAACGTAGAGCATTTCTGCGATAAGATATTGAGTACTTAGGTCAGAATTCAAAGAATAACTAACTTGACACGGTGCAACCGACCAGGAAACGGCTTTAAACGGCATGTTCAAACCCGGGAGGAACTTCCATATGCAAAGTTGATAAATTTTCGTCTTCTCGGGTACAAATCAAGGATTCTGGTCGCACTTAGGGTGTTGACGACGAAACATCACCATTTCTAGCTGTCAAAGTATCGTTTAGGGTGCACTAGAAGAAATAATAATTAAAAGAAACACTCTCATTTAATTTCTAGTCTTGATTTCTGCTGATCTCTCGATTTCGCGAGTCGGGTCTGTAAGTGCCCACAGGATCCTCTCTTGAACAACAGCTAGTAATCGCACCTATTCCATTTTAAATGGTATCGTTTAGGAATATAATAAAGGTCAGGCAACATCCACATAAGTCTCCCGTGGGAGTTAAATTCAAATTTTCCGACGAGCATTCATTGCCTTCAAGTTTCATTTGGGAGCTCCCCCCCCCCCCCCGGTTTTCCAAATGCCTAACGGGAATTTATGGAGTGAAAGAGTGATGGGGTGCTTTCCATTATACCAAACTGACCGGTCAGTGGGAGTACCTGAGGGAAATGGAACGAAATTTTCCGATTAAATCGGGCCAACCAATAGAAATGGCTCTTGTCATTTTAAATTCTTTTACCGAATTCCCTAATTAGGGCAAAGAACGGGTTTGTCACAAATTGAACGGCGAATTTCGGTCGGAATATTCCGGCCGAAATATGTGGACACACTCCAGAGGTGATCCCGAAAGAAACCGAAACGGACCTTTCCATTTGAATTCCGACCGAAATTTCTGGAATCTCTGGCATAATGGAAAGCACCCATGGAGTGATGGAGTGAAGGAATGAAGGAGTGAAGGAGTGAAGGAGTGAAGGAGTGAAGGAGTGAAGGA
>CM042759.1:11233829-11268829 GCA_022496165.2 Catalaphyllia jardinei
ATT
The DNA here is from genome assembly GCA_022496165.2 of Catalaphyllia jardinei. Classification (NCBI taxonomy): domain Eukaryota; kingdom Metazoa; phylum Cnidaria; class Anthozoa; order Scleractinia; family Caryophylliidae; genus Catalaphyllia; species Catalaphyllia jardinei. The sequence goes on from CM042759.1 coordinate 11,233,833, forward strand.
ACTGGTAAAAACCGTTAAAACTTTGATTTCAGGTTAACGTGCGACCACAAAGACGTTAACTTCACTCAAATTACAGCCAACGGTTTACTTCACGCAATGTGCAAGCTAGACACTCTTGATATCAGGTCATTTACTGACAGTTAGAATTTTGATTTCACATTATCACGCCACCGCAAGGACTTTGATTTCACTTAGAGAACAGCGAGAAGTTCATTTCACAACATGTAAGCCCAATTGAAAGCCCGCGTGCAAGAACGTCCCCTAGATGTTTTGCTAAAAAACCAGGTCCAAACTTCGCAGCTGACTTTAACCCTTAGGGTTAAGAGTTCCCAGTCTTATTAGAGTTAGGTTCAGGGTTACCGCTCGAAACTAGGGTTAGCATTGAAGATTAGGCTTGCAGAACAAAGTTAGGCTTAGCGTTTGCCGAAAAAAAGCGCATGAAACGGAAAATTTATCAGCAAAGGAAAGCTGAAATATGAAGCAAAACCTACATTGGCAGCTGACTTTAACCCTTAGGGTGAAGAGTTCCCAGTCTTATTAGAGTTGGGTTCAGGGTTACTGCTCGAAACTAGGGTTAGCATTGAAGATTAGGCTTACAGAACAAAGTTAGGCTTAGCGTTTGCCGAAAAAAAAGGGCATGAAACGGAAAATTTATCAGCAAAGGAATGCTGAAATACGAAGCAAAACTTACATTGGCAGCTGACTTTAACCCTTAGGGTGAAGAGTTCCCAGTCTTATTAGAGTTAGGTTTAGGGTTACCGCTCGAAACTAGTGTTAGCATTCAAAGTTAAGCTTACAGAACAAGGTCAGGCTTAGCGTTTGCGCTCAGGGTTACAGGTCGAGGGTAGCGCTTCGGATTAGGTTAGAGTTAAGGTCAGGATACGTTAGAATCTATTGCACGAATCGATACCTAAATCAAGTCAATGATTAGTGCCTAGAGAAAGACGTTAAACATTTTGCAAATCGGCTACGTCAGTGATTTATAAAATGTTTCTAGGTGAAAGTATTTTTTTGGCCGACACAAAACTGCTCGTTCCATGAAATGATTAATTCTGACAACACAGAAAGAGGAAGCCTTAAGCTAACACGCTGCTCATGCCAAAAAAAAAGCCCATGAAACGGAAAATCTACCAGCAAAAGAACGCTGAAATACAAAGCAAAACTTACATTTGAGCTGAAGTTTTCTTCTTCCTAACCTGCGATCGGGCGTTCTTTGTCTTTTTTTCTTCGCGGCGGGCTCGATCCTATCACAATTCAAAGCAATCATCTGCTTGGAAATCTACCATACACACTCACGGAACGCTTGCTTTTCCAATTTAACCGACCTGCGTTCTTTTTTGGCCCGTAGAAACAGCTTTGAATCTGTTGAAATTAACTTTTCACCTAACACAGGTCAAATTCAAGGACTTTGCTGCCTGGCCGCCTTTCTCACCAATTCCCGGCCGTGTTTGAGTCACGTTGAAAGTCACACACACACAATAGTCATGGCGCTGGCTTTACGTATGAAAGATTATTATGGGATATCCCAGAAATTTTGGCAGCGATCGATGCTACATGGCTGAATTTCAAGAAAATAATAAGAGTCTAGAAAGCACTTCTAATTTCCAAAACTGACACACGCCGAAGTTTACCAAATGAGCCCTAAGTCCACAACAAATGCTTTGCTTTGGAAGAAGAAGCGTTTCTAGACTCTACCGCCTGGCTCATTTGCTCCTCGATCAATGGCTAAGTTAAGCCATAATCTCGGAACAAAAACACACCTCGGTTCTTTGAGGCATGCTGGTGACTTATAGAGGGTCAAAGGCTTAATGATGCCAAATCTCCTACCAGGCGGGCGCAAATATTCCTCGAATAAGCTTCGAATATCGGTGGAAATGACGAGCAAACTCTGCTTGATTAACAGGTAAGCTCTGAATAATCGATGCTTTGCGCGCCAAAAGCCGACGTCACAATAGAGAGATTAGGCTTGAAGTTAGGTCAAACGGCTAACGGCAAAAATGAAACTTTTGCTGTTTGTTTTTAGCTCTTTGAACAGTAGAGTGAGAATATTTGTGTATTTGTGGTGAATAGTAGGAGATATTTTCTATTTTGTGGGATTTGATTTTGACTTCATACAATATAAAAAAGTCTGCCTGTTTGTTGCTCAACAAATTAACTGTGCTTAAGGTTTCTTTTGTTAGTTATTCAACAATACATCTACAAAAGATGCCGCTTGGAAAACTGAGGGGTTTTTTTGCATACGTTATTTCTCGAAAACGAAGAGCAAGCCAGCGAAAGAAATTACGGGGCAATGTTTTTCAACTGAAATGAAGGCCACATGCAAAAATTCAGCTAATTTGGAGCAAGAGTTGGAGTGTGAGTAACAGAAACAACCAAAAACGTCACTTATCCCCTTTTATCACTAGCGTCTTCATTTGTTTCTCTTTTTTTAATTTTTAATTTTTATTTTACTTACACCACTTACAATGTGATACTTTCATTACCTACATTACTTACATTAATCATGATACTTACACCGAATACTCTATTTACATTACACTACATTAGGGTGCTTAACACTCCTCTTGAAGAAAAGTATTTAGTACAGAATGTTTTTTTCTTTTTTGTTTTATATATTTCTTTTTCTTTAAACAATCATTTGCACTACGTATATTGCTATATTTACATGTACATCACTTGAATTTGTTTCTTTATATGCTGGGTGGACTGCAAATTATGGCCCCAGTTGTGGACACTAAAGAACAAAACGACGGATGAACAAAAGAAAATTATATTGTTTTGTGTGATTTATTCAAATTCAGACAAAACTTGAATGCCCCGGAAGTGGACGTAATCTTGTCATGCATAAGTGATTTGCAGAGCATGTGGATATTTGAATTGAGCACGCGTTTATGTGCAGGTTTCACACCCAGATCCCGAGGTTATGCGAAAAGGCCAGGCTGCTCATTGAACTGTTTATGAATGAAAGAAGAAACAAATGCGAGTCACCACTGCTAATTGCTCAGAATTCAGGCAACTATCTTGTGTGTTTTCTGAATAAATGTTGGCCAATCCAAGCTTCATGTTTTGTAGAAAAATATTTCCTGTCTTTCATCTCATTTGACACAAGTCCTCAACTGAAGTACATGTAACTATATAGGTGGCAAAATCATGCCGGCAAATTTCGCAGCCTACCAGCCCTTATTAAAAACCCTGGATGGACCACTTAGCTCATGTTTATATATGCTTTCGCAGTACATGTACTTCCTTGACTCAGGGCTTCTGATATTTCGTGCTGTCATGGAGCTGTGGATTTTATGTAAATCAGCAAAATCCTGTGTATGTCACAAAAACACGCAAAATACCATGAAAATCACTAGAAATACATGTTGGTACTGTCAACATATTTCAAACTTATCTTGACTGTTGAGGCTGTTTACTTGCTGTTAACATGGAAATTTATCATGAAACTTCGTCACTTCAACAAGTAAACAACATCCCAAAACTACCAGAGGTTCTTAGATTAATGTGGCAAAAAACTAGGCATTCTCTGTGGTCATGATATAAAAAGCCTTGCCATAGGCACATTTCTTGAGCACATTGCTTTTAAAAGAGCAGATGATGATCTCTCTTTAAAAGAACCTTGTGTCAAACAAGTACAAACATGTACCATAGTCGAAATGAGTTGCTCAAATTTTCCTGCAAAATTGCTTGTTTTACAATGGCAACACTTGTTGGTAGTCAGTGTTTCTGATGTTCTTGTTCTTGCATAGGCTAACAGTCATCATTTTCCGACAGAAATTGGCAAATTGCCGTCTTTTTTTTAGTTAAAAACGTTCATCAATTCAGTGCAAAACCGATCTCTTTGTGGCGAAATGTGCCCAGAAATTTTCCATGAAATTGGCTGTTTTCTACCAATTGTTTTTCTGCGAAATGTGTCTCAAAAATTGTTGTGAATTTTCTGCAAAATCAACTTTTTTTTCTGTGAATTTGTCTCTGAAAAATCATGCAAAATTTGACTTTTTGGCTGTGACCTACCAGAAGGTATTTTGACTCTCCACCTAGAGGTTAGCTGTCAGGGCAACTAACTACACTGTAAATTGTGAGAAGTAACTGGCATTGCTATGGCTAGCTCTAGGAGTGGGCAAGATTAACCAGGGTTCTCAGATCCAGCTTTCCCACCAATTCTTCCCTGTTAATCCCACCATCCCGTCCTATTTTTACCTGGAAATACTGATCATGCCTACTTTTGAAAGACATTTCTGCATCAATTATTTATTTGTTAAATTAATAATTAATTTATATGTATTTAAAAAATCATATTTTGATGAATGCCATCATTTTTTCAGCCTATTGAGCCACCTTAACAACTTATGATATTAGAAAAGTTAATAATAAGGATAAAACTCTGCAGTGTGCATCAATTTGGTGTAGCGGTAGACTCAAAGCCCTTAATAAGAGTTTTATATGCGTGGGAACTACTCACAATAATGGTTGCTGGTTCTTTTATTGCTGTTTGGTTGCAGATATACCCAGCCCCCTGTTGTCTCCAACCAGCTCAGGAAGTAGGAAGCGATCAGCTGTCAGGGCTCGACAATCAGTCAAGTACACAATGTTGACTCCTGACAGGTAGGTAAAATAGAAAATTTTGTCATGTCAAGCACTCATTTAATAGAGTGCAGAACTGTCTTGAGGAGTAGAGTGATAGGGAAAGTTATAGCCACAGAAAGCACACATGGTAGAGGGAATTAACCCTGCAACTTAACCAAACAAATTAAGCTCAGAGTATTAGCTACCATGGACAGCTGTTTTGGCCTGTTTAGGCGTTGTCAGCATGGCATGGTTCCCACAAAAAGAATGACATTAGTGGCTTTAACTTTCCCTTTCACTCTGCTTGTGCATTGTTAGCCACATCCCACAAAATGTACCAGTTTCACATGTCTTGAGGAGTGACTACTGCATGGAAATACTTTAAACTTAATTATGTGTGAGTTGCATTTAATTACAAGTTCCAGTCAGCAGTAAATATTGTTGAAAATATACACACGCTTAATCAATTTGTGCTTATTGAATGTGAGGTTTGCTTTTGGCTTTAAGTGTTGTCATGCAAGAGGGAACTGTTTTGTCACCTTTCCAGATACTGCTACTGAGCTTCAAGTTACAAGTTTAGAAAGTTACATGTTACATATGTTAGACTGCAAAGCAGTCATTTTATTTTTTCCCTATTCGGAAGGGATGAAGCACTGTAAGTGTGATCCTCTTGTATGAAGTGCGCAAGCCTCACTCACCCTGTAGGGCATTTCTACACTTGCTCCAGACCTTTCATTCGAATTTGCCGCACCACTCGTGTTCACAAAAAATACAACAGTACTGTTTGGCAGTCTAGTTACATGTATGTGGTGAAAGGTCGTCTTGTGTCTTTAATATTATCTCCTGTAACTTAACCTGTGAGCAGTTGGTTTCTCCTATGCCAATAAGAGAGTCTCTCTTGTTTAGTGTAGGACTGGAGGGAACTGCTTTCCTGGTACTGTAACTTGGCTGTTGTACATGTAGTTCAGTTTTTACCTCTGCTTTACTAGGCTGTGCAAACAGTCATATAATATTTGCAAATTTCTCCATATTTGTTTGTCTAATACGTTATTGGTCCCAGACTCCCATTCCTTGTAATGAAAATTAGACTGGTTTGAAAAATGTAAACTGACCATTTGAAAAAACAAAAAGCAGAGGAAAGCATTGAACCATACATGTAATTACAGAACATTTAACTTTGCCTTTGATTTGAAAGTCACAGCAAAAAATATTTGTTAATAAATTATATTATCTGTTAAATTGGGCAGAAAAAATGTTTGTACACCAAACAGGGACTTTGGTTTATGCAACTTAGTCTTGAATGCTGTTGTGTTTCACTTGTTGTTAGTGATCCACATACTCTGGTTGAACTGGTAAACTTCAGCGCTGTGGGAAAAATGCAGCCATTTTCTGTGGATATTTCAACAAACTGTCTTCTGCTTATGGTGGGTGTCAACCCTTAACTTACAATATGTGATAAAATTTTTTCTTTGTGTTTTTAAGCTGTAATACATTTTCCAAAATTCCAGAAGATACTGTAACCTGTGTTTTTGGTTATCATTTTATTTCAGGATTACCACTGTCATTTGACATCAAGTGAAGTTGTAGGATATTTAGCAGGACAGTTTGACCCACAAACACACCGTAAGTGAAACTGTCACAAACTGCATGTGTTTTTCTGAGATGGTGATATATATGACTTTAATTTATAAAGTGGTTCAGATAAACAGTCTGCAAAATCCATGTTTGAAGCCCTCAGGGAATAAAAGTTGTCTAATACACTTTCTGTAATACCAGGGGTGTTAATTTTTCTTATAAAAGATTAATACTTTCTTTAGACATGAAGATCGTCCAGGCTTTTCCATGTCGCTGCCGATTTGCTGACAAAGAAAATGCACCAAAAGTAGAAGAAGAGGTATGAAAATCAGTCAGGTAGTACAAGCAAGAAGAAAAATTACATGTACTGTTATTATATGAAGAAAAATATATATTGACATGTAATGTTATAATTGAAGGCCTTCGTGCAAAAAGGGCATTTATCGGTTTTTTGGCGGATTTTCATTTTTTGCATGATCGAGCTAATTTTCAGCAGACTAAATTGTTTTGACATGAAAAACATCGTTCTGTAAATGATTTTGTTGATTTGCGCTTCGTTTTCGAGAAATAACATCTGCAAAAACACTCAGTTTTCCAAGCGGCATCTTTTGGAGATCTTTTGTTGAATGAAAAACAAAAGAAACCTTTTGTTTCGCTAAACAATGAAGTCACCGAAGCGTTGCCCGTTTGCTGCTTGTTGTTCAAACCGAGACAAGTTTTATTATCCATATAATTATGTGGATCTATCACTTCTGCTTCATTACCACAAGCGATAAGGCGCTGAACAGATTATAGTTGTGTTAGTTTTGACATGATGCCAGTTCGATAAGAGGTCTGTCAAGATTTTTTTTCGGTTTATTTATCCTTTTTCCAAACCCAAACATCTATTTTAAAAAAACCGTACTATCGAGTTTGCGTCGAGTCGAAATCCATCTTCGAAGAATTCGAGCCAATCGATACAGGTTTTATTATCTATAAAATTACCGACAAGTTGTAGTATCACTTCATTGGCACAAGCGATAAGGCGCTGAGCGTACCTCGTGCATGTTTGTTTTGACGTGAGACTGGTTCGATACGAGGTCCGTCGAATTTTTTTCGGTTTATTTATTCTTTTTTGTTCCCAAAAACAAAACATTTATTTAAAATAAACCGTGCTGTCGAGTTTGAGTCGAGTCGAAATAGGCTTTATTATCTATAAACAAGTGACAAGGCGCTGAACGCGCCACATTCGTATTTGTTTTGACGTGATGCCAGTTTGATACACGAGGTCTGTGGAATTTTTTTTCCGCTTATTTATTCTTTTTCTTCCAAAAACCAAAACATCTATTTAAACCGTGCTGTCGAGTTTGCGTCGAGTCAAAATCCACCTTCGAAGAATTCAAGCCGATCGATACAGGTTTTATTATCTATAAAACTACCAGGAGGTTTTAGTGTCACTTCGTTGCGTAGTTACTAAAACAAGGAATGACCTAAAATGATCTAAAATGACCTAAAATGATTTAAAAGTGATTTAAATTACACTTGACTGATTTCTAAAATGACATTTTAACTTAACTGGAATTAAAATGGCACTTCCAGCGAACTGCATCGAATATCCCGATTATGCCGTAGATGCCGCCGAAGTTTGCTCCAACCATTTCTATTTTATAATTTGTTAGAACACTGAAAGTCGATCTATCTTGGTTTCACATAGTAGTACACTTTCGATCACTTTAGATCACTGTATTCCTGGCGGTTACTATAATTTGTAGTTTTTTTTCAGTTAGTCAAACTTTCCTGTCACACTCTGTAAATTTTAATAGCTGAAGACTGAGAACTAAAAGCATGACAGGAAATCAGCGTTACATTCGATTCCCATGCCGAACAACTATGCCGAACACCATGTGGTAAATAATCGATCAGTGGCTTAATGTTATGCTTTCTGCTCTGTTCTTTGTTTCATTCTCTTTTTTAACCTGCCTGTCGTAGCGATGAACCAAATAACCAGAGAGACATGAGTTTAGAACATCGTGTTATCAACACACTCGAAGAACTAGAAGTAATATGCAATAACAAGAACAGCGTGCGAATTACTTATACGAACGTATATTCACACCTTCGTTCACGTGACCGGAAACTGCGAATATTTTCAAAACCGGAACTGAATATTACACTGCCGAGGTCATGTTTTCATCTAAATCACCAAAGGAAAGTTTGAAAAAGATGTTCCCATTCAATTTTTAGCTCTTGAGGGATAATTCTGTATTTTTTGGACCGAAACATCTGTTATGTTTATGTTTATCGGTGTCTATGGGCAACCAGTCACAACCGTTCCTGTGTTTACTCGAGCAATTGAATGAGGTGAGTAAAGAAATTCTAATTACTTTTGATTTTGTTCGAGTTGCTGAAGCTTGAGCATGGTAAAGCTGGATTGATAAGGAATAGATCCTTTTCTGCGGTTGTGTGGTTGTTATCAACGCGAAAGTGATTTATTGCTTTGAAGTCAGGGTTTTTGGTGACAAAAATTAGTAGATCAAACGTCATGTTAGCTCATTTTTCCATCAGTAAAGGTTATTTTCGATCATTTTAGTGTCATTTTAGATTTATTTGAGGTCATTTTAGATCATTTTAGGTCATTTTAGAACATTTTAAGTCATTTTAGGTCATTCCTTGTTTTAGTAACTAGGCACTTCGTTGGCACAAGCGGTAAGGCGCTGAGCATGCCTCATGCACGTTTGTTTTGACGTGAGGCCAGTTCGATACGAGGTCTGCCGAATTTTTTTTCGGTTTATTTACCCTTTTTCTTTCAAAAACCAAAACATCTATTTAAAATAAACCGTGCTGTCGAGTTTGTGTCAAGTCGAAATCCACCTTCGAAGAATTCTAGCCGATTCAAGTTTTATTGTCTGTCAGTGTCAGTTTCGATGCAAGGTCAATCTATCTTTTTTTCGATCTATTCATCCTTTTTCTTTCAAAAACCAAAACATCTATTTAAAAAATCTGTGCTGTCGAAGCTACTAACGGTAACCGTTTAGGTTCACGTCACGTCAATAGACTCGACGCAAACTCGATAGTACGTTTTTTTTTTGAACAGATGTTTGGGTTTGGAAGAAAAAGGATAAATGAACCAAAAAAAAAATCGATAGACCTCGTATCGAACCGGCATCACTAACACGACTTTAATCTGTTCAGCGCCTTATCGCTTGTGCTAATGAAGCAGAAGTGATAGATCTGCGTAATTATATGGATAGTAAAACTTGTCTCAGTTTGAACAACAAGCAGCAAACGGGCGACGCTTCGGTGACTTCATTGTTTAGCGAAACAAAAGGTTTCTTTTGTTTTTCGTTCAACAAAAGATCTCCATAAGATGTCTCTTGGAAAACTGAGTGTTTTTGCATATGTTATTTCTCGAAAACGAAGCGCAAATCAGCAAAATCAATTACAGAATGATTTTTTTCATGTCAAAACAATTTAGTCTGCCAAAAATTAGCTCGACCATACAAAAAATTAAAATCGGCCAAAAAACCAATATACGCCCTTTTTGCATGAAGGCCCTCAATTGCTGTTTAAAGCATATAGTTGGTGTACTTGTAATGCATTGACAGCACAAAAAGCAATCGGCATAAAATTTGAATAATTATTGGGATATCTCAGAGTACTGAAATGTGATTGATTGTAATTAATAATAAGACACTAAGTGTTTAAAAGAGTCTTAAACAGTCAGGCAGTGGAAAAGAAAACTGGCTATTTGACTTAAAAAATGTGGTTTAACTTCATTCAATAAATTTATTTTATTAATAAATCACCAGTGAATGTTGCATGATGTTGTCTTTTCCAAATTATAAATGTAAAATTTTCATCCAAAATGAAACCTTGTACAAATCCCAGTTCAACAGCACTGTTTTTGTTGAAGAGTTGCATAATTTTGAAAAAGAAAAGGTTATTAATGCTACATTTTTGTAACTCAGCAGTTTGATTTTTAGTGTTTTATATTTCGTTTTCTTTTGTTTGTGGCAGGTGCGGAATGCTATTGCCCAGCGAGGTCTTGTTCTTGTGGGATGGTATCACAGTCACCCATCATATCAGCCTGATCCATCAGTCCAAGACATTCACAATCAGCTTAAATATCAGAGCATCTTGCAACAGGAAAATGCACCTTACGGACCTTGCTTGGGCATTATAGTGTGTAAGTACTTCTGGGATTTTAAAATATTATCTTAAGGGATATGAGGTATTGGGGAATTTTATAAGAACACTGATTCATATTTTAATAATAAATCCTATATAATTTAACCAAGTAACTAACTTTTATCCTTTGTATTGGGATTAAAAGGCTGGTTTTAGTCACACTTATCTCAGTTATAAGAATTAAAGGTTTTGTAATGAGGATTGGCCAAGCTAACATCAGTCTGGAATTTTATTAGTGTTTTTTTTTCTGTTTTATTGTAGTCCTGTGAAAACAAAACTTTAACTTAGTTATTTCACCTGTACAGCTATAAATGATAGTTGATACAAGGGGTGAAAGTCAATTTCTACCCAGATTCTAAGAAAAACTTGGAGTCAGGAGACCCAAAACCTTTTCAGTAGGTTAGAGATTATAATTATCAGCATGCTGCAAAATATATCATTCAGAAGCGACCATCTCATGTAAGTTGGAAAAAGTTGGGAGAATCATGGGCACTCAAAATTTTGGGATGATCGTCATACAAGGTAAATACACAGTGTTGCTAAAAGAACACTAACCTGTTGTAATATACAATGATTTTACAAACTGTGAAGTAGTTTCTTTAATTATTTTCTCCTTAGTTTTAGTTTTGCTTATCAATACTGAACACACATAACATCCCTTTTCCAAGCCCTGCAAATTTTATCAATTAAAATGCAAGTGTGAAGTGTTATTTTGACTTACCAGTACATCTTGATATTTGGAAATGTGGTGTAACACTGACTTTGTGTTGTGCTCTTTGGCAGACCCCCTTGTGCCTCTCAAGGGAGAAAAAAAGTACATCTCTCCAAATAGGAAATTAAACAATATTTGGATACTAGTGGACTCTTAGGCAAAAGGAATGAAATTTTTGGGGGTGAGCCATTTCATACATGAAAATGGGATCCTGGTGCTTTAATTATATTCCATTATCGACTAAGTTTGTTTGGTACATGTTGTTAGTTTTAAAATGGCAGGATGTTGACCTCATTCTCTTGTTTATGGACCTCATCTGCATCTTGGTCCATGAATACTAAAAATAACTCGCAGGTCCAGTATCCAGTCATATTGACCTCACACTGGAAGGGATCAACCTCCTGGTTATTTCCTGCCATGCAAAGTAGTATTATAAGTGCTAATGGTGTTGCTGAGCTGCCTGGTCATTCTGCACAATCTGAAATGCTTATTTTTTGTTTCTTTTCTTTTTGAATTAGCTCCCTATGACACTTACAGACCAACAAAAGAATCAGTTATACGTGCCTTCTGGGTTCAAGCATCACCAGACAGCCAACCTCATAAGCTTGGTGTTCCCATGCTCATTAATACAACTCTACATCAAGACCAGTTTCTCACCCAGGATCTTCTTAATGAATTGGTAAGCATAATCAATAAAGGGATCTGCCGATCAGTGTAAAAATAAATAAATAAAATAAATAAATATACATTTATATAGTGCCATCTTCCATTAATTGAATGGCTTTGTGCAAGACGGTCGTAAGTGACTTTTTCGGGTAAAAATTTTTTTCCTTCAAAAGTGCCTGAATTTTTGCATGTGCTTTTCAATTAAGTAGTAAAAGATTCCCATGTAATTTTTTGGGGTGGTTTGCACTTTGCTTCTGAGGAAAACGAAGTCAAAATATCGAAGCGTGCACAAAGAACGCAACAAAGTGGAAAAAGTAGAGAATTTTAGCCAAAAAAAGATACAGGAGAATGTTTTTCTGCTTTATTGAAAAGCACATGCAAAAGTTCAGGCACTTTTGAAGGAAAAAAATTTTACCCGAAAAAGTCACTTACGACCGTCTTGTACCAAGCCATTCAACTGTCCATGGTGCTTTACAATACTCTAAAACCCTAAAAATTAAGATCCTAAGAATTAACTACGCTATATAAAAATGAAAACTACAGGTAAAAACTACAAATCAAATGCACGCTTAAAAAGATAAGTCTTAAGATTAGCCCTAAAAACTGCCTCTGATGATGAAAGCCTGATCTGGAGTGGTAGTTTAGTCCAGAGTCTTGGTGCCGCCACGGAAAAAGCCCTTTCACCATACGTTTTAAGATTTGCTCTAGGCTCATCAAGCAACCTGTTGTTTGAAGATCTTAGTGTGCGACGAGAGTCATTATACTTCAATAGGTCTTTAATGTAATAAGGAGCCAGTCCATTCAGAGCTTTGTAAGTTAGCAACAATATTTTAAACACTGTCCTGTAATGAACTGGCAGCCAATGTAAGCTCCTAAGTATTGGACGGTGTGATATGTTCCAGCCTTCTAGTCAAGGTAATGAGGCAAGCTGCTGAGTTCTGTAAAAGCTGAAGTCTATTAATCAGATACTTAGGGAGACCATGCAATAGAGCATTACAATAGTCCAAACGCGATGTTATGTAAGCATGAACAATAGTCTCAGTAGTACTCTGGGATAAGTATCGCCTAATTTTGGCTATACTGTGAATGCGGAAAAATGCGCTCTTACAGATTATTTTAACATGTTCTTTGAAATCTAAACATTGATCGAATCCGACTCCTAAGTTCCTGGCCTGTTTACTAGACTTGATTACTTCTTCGCCAACTCTTATATAGTCGAGGGGTGGTCGTGGACGATATTTAGAACTAATAACCAAAAGTTCAGTCTTATCCTGATTTAACTTAAGTTTGTTGCGCAGCATCCAGTCACCAATGTCCTTAACACATAATTCTACTGCCATCTTTGTCCTGGATAAATCATTAGGACAATTGGATGTAAACGACAAGTATAACTGTGTGTCATCTGCATAGAGATGAAACAGTATGCTATGCTTCCTGGCTATATCACCCAGTGGACTTGTATAAAGAGAATACAATAAGGGTCCCAGCACAGAACCCTGAGGTACACCGTAGGATAAATGCTTCTTTGACGATTCAATTCCATCAATAAAAACAAAGTGTTCGCGTGAGTGAAGGTACGAATGAAACCAATTAAGAGCAAAGTTCCTAATACCAAAACGATTCTGTAGTCTTGATAACAAAATGGAATGATCAACAGTATCAAACGCAGCCGATAAATCCAGCAATAGTAAAATAACCGATCTGTTATTGCCAATAGCCTTCAAAATATCATTCTGAACTCTCACAAGCGCAGTCTCTGTATTGTGATGAGATTTATATGCCGACTGAAATTCTTCTAATAAGCCCTCATTATCATTAAGATGGTCCATTAATTGTCCTACGACTGCTTTCTCCGTAACTTTGGACAAAAAATATAAATTCGAGACAGGACGAAAGTTAGAAAATAGTTCATGATCAGCTCCACTCTTTTTTTTCAACATGGCAACCTTGAATCTATCAGGTACTCGGCCACTTGTAAGATACAAATTAACTATACGAGTGATCAATGTAAGAGGCCACTGCAATTCTACAAGTTAAACTCTTTTTGTTATTTGTCAGAGATGGATGTGGAGTTTTTACAAAGGTAGTCCAGACACTATCAACTTTAATAATTCCTGGCATGGAAACCAAACATATCTTGACAAAGTGAAGGTATGTGACACAATTCAATGGCCAGTCTGTCTTGGACTGTAAATCTTTCCTTACTTTTAAAAGAACTCTAAAATGTTTAACTGAAAGGTATGTTGCTAGCTAAGCTCATCATGTTTCCAAAAACTTTCATTGGTCTTTGAGCATACTTGTGCAATACTCTGACAAATTTATGCATAGCATTGTATTCTATTGAATTGCATTGTTCTCAATTGTATTGTACTGTTAATCTATTGTTATGTGGATATAATACAATACAATACAATGCTATTCATAAATTTGTCAGAGTATTGGACAACCCTCTCTTTGAACCCCTGCACTCAAACGATTTGAACACAAATGCTTCATACTCAGTTTCCATTTTAGTATACCGTGTACTGTTTGGAAAACTTTCCCCAGTACTTTATAATATTAGTTCGCAATGGATCTGTAAATTGCTATCTGCATAAAAACCAATGCCCAAATAATTTCAAAGAATTTAAAAAGAAGGTGAAATTTTGCTGGCAAATACAAAACTTTCCAAAACAACTAGACAAGTGCCTCATAATTTAAAGTACATACTCTTATCTAGCTTGCTTGAACCATACTGGGGAATATTTGCCCTTGTTGATTTTTATGCTGTGACATCAGCCCATTATTCCACATTATGGCCATAGCCTTAGGTTAGCAAGAGGTTAATACTAATGCTATTAATAGTGCATAAGACAATAAGGCACATAATTTATCGACTTACAAGTATAATAACAAGTCAGACTGGTGAAATTTTTGCAATGTGTAATTCCAGAAAATATCCATACCTCCCCCACAGATGGGATTTTTTCTAAGAACCCCCCACCCCTCTGGAAATTCCAATTAAGCTTCATACATTTATTTAAATGTTTTGGCCTTACAGAACCCCCACCCCTAGGAAATTCCAATCCCTTCTGTGGGGGGAATATGGATATTTTCTGGAACTGCACAATATGAAAAATATTTACTCTGAACATTTTTCCTCGTGAAATTTCCTCCAAAGACTGATTTTGAACATTTTGTGTAATACATGTACATGTATTTCATGGTGATCATGAATTTTCTCACCATGTTCCCAGTGTGTTGGAGAAATTTCATGCACATTTGAGTCCTTTTTTTTCACTTTCACGGCCAGAACCATCTAAAAGCCATCTGGATAAGCCCTGAAATCACACGAGGGGTCACATACATGTATACTAACAGCAAATCACAACTTGAAAATTCTGTCAATAACCAAATTTAATATCTTTTCTTTGTCATAATTTTTACAGTCTTCCCTGATAAAGAAGTTCCCAACAGACCAAACAGATGGAAGATTTCTAGAATTCATCAACACACTTCTTACCTAATACTCTCTTTAATCCATAAATTGTATTAAGAAGTGTTGCGCGTCTCTGTTGTGTATTGTGTATTAAATTATTTTTAAGTACATCGTATTTTGTTGTGAGCCCAGTTACTGACATTTTCCTGTTAAGAACAAGCCACATAACTGTTATTTCTCAGGTAAAAATATATTTATTATGTCCAAGTACACTTTATTCTGTATGTCTGGTTAGTTTAGATAATGCACAACCAGGATGCTTCATATAGAGATCTGCATAATCTGTACTTTTATGCGGAATAAATATAATTCTGTGAAAAGTGAACTGCTCAACACGACACGAGTGTGGGACAAAGAAAAAATCTAAGTTCTTGACAGGGATCAAACTCATGACCTCCTGAATCCTGGACACTGTGCAGGCGCTCTCTCTATGTACTGAGCTACGAGAACTCATGGAGAGCAAGGTTATTTAACTGAATTCATATGTGACAGGCTTCCTGCATACTTCTACATGTAGGATCAGAAATGTCGAAGTCATCATGAGTGTGAAATATATATAAATGAATCAGAGAAATTCATGGTAAATTTTAGGAAAAAAACATATACAAGCTAATGAAGATGCAGGAACTGAAATCAAATAGAAATTCTAATTAAATAATTCTTGTATGTCATCTTTAAATTCTTCTCGTCTACCAAGGAACCACAGAAAATTTCAATGTTCCAGTCAGTTCTGACAGGGTAGCTGTATTTGGTCATAGTTCATCATGCTGGTGTAGGTGTTGATACATCTTTCGTTCAAATGAAGGATCGTGTACTTTGGAACTGTGGAACTTGTGTAGGGCTTTTGGAATATGACTTGCAATGTCTGCCAGAGCAATGTCTTTATCATGTGCTCCAAGATTTTTGACAATCTAGGAAGGAGTGAAAGATAAAATTGAAAATAATTACATACTATAATTTGTGACAATCCAGTGAAAGTTAATTGTAAAGCTAATTACTATTATCAAAACTGATCATGGATGTACATGTATATCACATGTATGTTTACTAAAATTTTATGGGCTGTTCTTATGTTTGTTGTCAAAGGAAATGAACATTGGATGGAGCCTAAGAGGAAAAAAAACACTTACTTGGAGCAGTCTAAACAGTGGATTAATTTAATGGCTATTGGCAAACTCTTAGGGTACCCTAGCCTCTGAGATGTTATTCATTGTCCTTTGCAAAGCAAATTGCCATGTTTTAAAAGGACTGACTTTTTTTGGCCCCTTATTCATGATCAGGAAACTGATGTTGAACCCTAGTTAATTGTCAGTAGTAAATTACATTCACTCTGCACTAGCAGTCACTTATATTATGTTGTTACCTCAGCAGCCTTGCTGGGAGTTCCACCAAGGTCCTTAGAGAAAGAAAAGCAAAAAAATCAAACAGTGCTAAATTTGTGGTGGATCTTGGGGAGGGGCCCAGGGGCACAGACCTCCTCATGTGTTGGGTTAAAAAAAAAGGAATCAGAGAAGGAAGAGAAACCAGCAGGGCAAGCAAAGCAAACCTGTCTTTCTCATCTATAGCTCAAAACAAAAGCAGCAACAAAAGCAGCAGTCTGACCACTTCATCATGCTGCCTCCACACCAGGGATGTAGATAAGAAAACACTAAGCTTTGATTAGCTTTATCTGACCAGGCCTTTGCACCTCCAAACTTACCCCAAATCTTAAGGTCCATTTTTCTAGGTCTAGTAGACAACAGCTGCCTTCTTACAAGCCTGCCACACATACAGGTATTCAGACAGCTTCTCTAATACAATCACGGTAATTAGTTTTATTTGGCAGCAAAACAACTTGTTTAATTTAAGTGCACCTAACCCCAAAATATTTTTTTCACCTTTATGACTTTTTGCACCTGTTTGAAATGCATTGCACCTTTTTGCCCCTTTTTAATCCTAATCTTTACTCTTTCCAGGCTGTAAAAGTTACAAACACTGGCCATCATCTGATGCATGACTGAGCAAGCAAGGGGCATGGGTCTATTCCTGGTTTAACGTCACAAACTTCTTTACAAAGACTTACAACAATGCAAATCTGTCTGTGATGTCAAACCAGGAATAGACCCATGCCCCTTACTAGCTCGGTCTTGCAACAGGTTATGATGGCTAGATTTCAAACTTTTATAGCGTATAAAAAAGTCAAGATTTAGTTTAAAAAGGTGCAGTGCATTTCGAACAGGTGCAAAATATTTATTTAAGCGAAATAAATATTTTGGGGTCAGGTGCACTTTAAATACAAACATATTTTGGAATGTGTGGATAGATCACTGGATTCTGTTGTACAGAGTAAGACATGACTGTCCTGTGACATTTCTTTTCTCTTACCTCTACATAACTTGAAATAAACTGTCGTCTGTCAAAGTTTCCTCTTGTATCATAGCACTGAGTAAGCAGATTTCTGTTAAGTACAGAACAAAATTATTTATTTTGATTAGTAAAATGACAATTGATAAATTATTTGCATTTCATGATCTTGTCAGTTAAGATAATTCAGTTGCAAACACACTAATAATGAAAAGGTGAACATTTTCAGGAGAGGTGGTGGTGGAAAAAGTGAGTGACTAATAAAGGATGAATGATTGACATGATTTGTTTGCCAGCTTGTTTGTTTATTCACTATTTAATCAATTAAACATTGATTAATTAAGTCAAATGGAATGAATGAATGAATGAATAAACCGTTTATCAGATACACAACTCGCAGCTTTACGGCTGAAATACATGTGTTGATAAAAATGCATCAATCAGAAATACTTAATTTAGTTAATGTCTAAAATTCACTAAACATTCCTTTATATAGCTGTACAACATCATGCTATTCACATTTGTTGCTTATTTGAAAAATGCATTATAAAAGAATTTTGATCAAACCTTTTGGGTCTTAATATCAGGTAGAGAGAACATCTGCTTGTTCCTTAGACTGTATTGTGTCATGTAATTGGATGGCATGTGAATGACTTCAACTGATTGTGACAAGCAGGATTGATTGATTAATTGATTGATGATTGATTGATGGACAGACAGACAGACAAAGAATCAGACACAGGCAGTCTGGCTGACTGACTAACAATACAGAGTGACTGACTGGATAGGGAAGATGGATGTACAGGGAAGGGGGTTTAGCTTATCAATTAAATTTAATATCTCGTGGATCAATCAAAGTAAACTAAGTTAAACATACTCAACATCAAAAGCATCAATGTGGCTGTACTCAAACTCTTCAGTATTTGATACATCAGTTGGGTCAATAAATAACAGCACTTCCTTCAACTGATGGATAGTAAGGTTCTGTATGTATTCTTGAGTGATGTAACCATAGCCATCAGGGTCCAGGAACTCAACCAGCTGGAAAGGAATAAATTAACATACTATTATGCCATGGGCAAGCAAGATGAACCAAATCCTTTAATTTGATTGGCTACTGAAGCGGGCAAGCCAGGAAGGACACTTTGTCCATAAACATGCAAAAGATTTTGCCTGGCCTATATCCAAATATCTTGACCTCATGCCTGGTCAATGACCCTTATATAGTGGTCTTAAGCACTAACCTTATTCTGTTACTAAACTAAAAACCTAGTTGCCTGAACTAGCCTCTGACATTTAATTCTTTAGATACTGCCTAGCTCTACTCTTCGAGTTTCTTATATGTCCCTTACCTTTCTTGCTCTTTCCTGTTTATCTTTTCTCATCACATCTCTCTTGTTGCTCTCACTATTAAAGTAATTTCGGACAAAATCCTCCATCCAGATCTTTCCTTCTTGATCTGCTAATGTTAACAAGAACCGTCTCAAAATGTGAATATCCATGTGTCCTTGAGTGAGTTCTCCATGACCAGAGTACTGCCATAACACCATCACTTCGTTCATGGGTGTAAAAGTAATTTTTGCTTCATCGCAGCCTTTGTCTGAAAACTGTTTCAACTGTGAAAACCAAATGGACACGGCAGAATTCATGTAACCCCAAGAGCGTACTTGATGCCAGTAGCCTAAATAAAAGAGTAGCATTATGCGTTGATATCTCAATATCTATTCTATGAGCTGCAGATAAATAAACAATAGCCTCGATCAGAGGTTCCAGATGATGTCACCACACAGGGTGTCAATAAGAAATTCCAATGGGTCAATTTCCACTGTTCCAACTGCAATTCATTTCAAGTTTTCTATTAATTTGTCAAGTCATGTAGCTGATCTTGTTGGGCTTTTGACCTGGGACCCCTCACTTGTCTGGAACAGTGCTCCATTTGGTGAGAAAAGATGCTTGGATTTTATTTTGTCTGTGGATATTATATGTTCTGAGAAACGATCAGTGTTCCAAGAACCCCAGTTTATTTTTTTCAAATAAGGTTTTTTTTTTAACACAAATCGGGTAGAAAAACAATAAATAAACTACTTACACTTACTAAGGGAAAAACACTACAAACATACTTGTAAATACACCACTTACAAGATAATATGACCTAGCCCTTGATTTTTCTGGATGTTATACGAAAAACCTCAATCCAATTATTTTTATTGTTTATTAGATGCAGTGACAGGCTCTGTGGTCCTTTGGACATATTGCAGGCCTGCAACACCATGTCTAATTTACTTTGTTGTTTTTAGGTAATGGCTCTTACATACATTTTCCATGTGTCTCACCTCCAGGCATAAAAATGCAGTCACCCTTATTCATGGTTACTTTAGAATAATGCACATCTTTGATCTTTGGAAATACGTCCAGGTCAATTGAGTCAATATTAATGTCAGAGTAACCGCCCCATTCAAACTTGGAGTCATCAGACATGTAGACAAGGTCTGTTTGATCTGGGTGAACTAGAAGCCAGTCTTTAGTGCCATTAAATACACAATGTATGTTACTGTATGGATCCTGGTGCAGTTTTGTTTGGCCGCCACGAGCACTGAGAAACAGATGCACCTCTTGAATGGCTTCTGAAAACGACCCACATCTGAAGTGACGAAATAATTGCAATTAAGGCTGGTTATTATAATTTGTTGGGCTGGCTAACTGACCAACTGACCGACTAATACCCAGTGACTGACTGACTGACTGACTGACTGACTGACTGACTGACTGAACAATGAACAGACTGAATAACTGACTGACAGACCAACTGACCAAGTGGTGAACCAACGACTGACGAGTTGAGTGACTAAGTGACTGACTGACTGACCAACTGACTCACTGACAGACCAACTGACCAACCAGCCAAGTGAATGACTCACCACTGACTGAAGAAATTTTGACAGAAAGATGGACAGATAAGTTAATTCCCACATGACATTACCTTAGGCATGGGGGTATTCCTATATCTCTTTCCATTGGCTGCGGAATCTGTGAAATCACGTAAGCATCCATAGTCTGGTAGTTGTGTATAAAATGTTTTATTGTATCCCTACCAAGAATTCCAGCGTCACCAACTGGTGCTCTGTCATTACTTTCAGCTCGCGCTTCAAGCCGCACAGTGAGATTCCCATATTCAGAGATTAAAAAATCTTCTGTCCATAACTCATATGCCCTTGGAAAAATATGGAAAATTGCACTGAAAAATTAATATTTCTTAGAAAAGTGGCAAGTTTAATACTTGATGTTTTAGAGTCGTTATGATGCCATTTTGAGATAAGTATAAGAAAGTGAATATTTAAGTAGGCTATAGCTTAAAATTAACATACTAATAAGATGACTATCCATTTTTAAAAATGCTATAGTCATCTAATTAGTATGTTAATTTTTACCCATAGCCTACTTAAGTATTCGCTTTTATTAAAAACTGGATCATTGGATAATGCAATTCGAGAGTTTTTGTTTTTATTGTAGTCTAGTTTTCTATATTTTGGGCGCGTTTTTAATAAAACAATTATTCCACTCACGCCTGTTGGATATGAGATGATTATAGCCAACTCGGCGCTACGCGCTTCGTTGGCTATCTATCATCTCAAATCCAACGCGCGCTCATGGAATAATTGTTAAATAGCAAAGTTTTCAAGTATTCTCTCTTGATGATGGCGTCATGATGACTGTGAAACATATCAAGTATCACTTGTTAATTTTTCGGTAATTTCAGCATGTCTCTCCTTTAGGATATCTCAAGATTTTGATTTACAGCTTTCATATTATAGCAGCGGTTTTGAATATCTGAATGAGCGAGTTAACCGCTTCAGTAACGAACTGACGTCCATGTGTGAACCCTTCAGAGTGACACCAGATGATCCGAGTTGACATTTCACTAACATGTAAAATTAGCAAACAAAAGACGTCCTCGCCGTCTAATTATTATTTCTCGATGATTATAATGTAAATATTTTAAAATGGTAAGAACTGGGTTAACAGTTGTTTCAGGACTTGCACCTTTGTTGAATAACGTTAATTGCATGCAAACTTTAAATATTCACCCTTTGGCAAAATCTTGTAGCTACATGCAGGAAGGCGAGATGAAAAAAAAAACTTTATCTCCTAGTTTCTGCCAAAAGTTTCATCAAAAACAAAATAATAATAAAAATATCACAAGCATGCTTTGCAAAATCGAATACACGTAACTATAATTTTGTTGCGGAACAACTCTGAAAACTTTTGAACAAGCTTACAGCTAACGTAGCGTTTTCCCGAACAAACACCATTTACTTGAAAGCAGTTCTATGTACACTATAAAGAGCAACAGTAAGGGATTTTCTTTAACACCTGGAATGCTTCGCGGCTCCTCTAAAGACGACAGGCTTGTTTTGTGAAACGTAATGTTTCCAAAACTCCGAAGGATGAGGCACTGTTCCTCGTTCTTCTATGACAACATCCGGGTCGCGATGATGACCGAACGGTTTTAGGTGACCAGTGAGTACGTCATGCAAACAAACAACAAGATCAAAGGAAATCAGAGAAAAGCACAGTATACAAAACAAAGCACACCCCCAAAACATTTTGACCTGTATCGACGATGTTTTGATCGGAAACGAACAAAGGATCTTTTAGAACCCAGTCTTCTAACAAGCTCAATAGATCGCGTGAGATTGGGTTGAGAGATGCAAACATGGCTTCCATTGTCGAGGGATTGGGTTTTTTCTGTTTATTTATCGTTGTTTTTCTTCATTTTTCTAGCATCAAATGCGCCTCTCCTTACGACGAAATTGTACAATATAAAGAAGAGTACAGTCTGCCGCATTTGCCGTACGGTTATGGTGATTTAGAGCCTTTCATCGACGAAGCTACATTGCGCGTTCATCACATGGGACACCATGGAGCTTACACTAAAAAACTAAATGCGGCGTTAAAAAGCTGGCGGGAATCGGTCAGTATAAACAAAGATGAAGCTTGAACACATTATTCTATTTGATATTGTCTAGAACTGCATTGCGGGAGTAAGTAGTTAAGTGAAAGGGGTACCTTTTTTGAGCAAAACATAATGGGGCGGTGGACGTGGAGCGGGGGAGGCTAATTTTCTGTCAAAGGGTACGTAAGGGGCTGTTTCTCAGTTCGGAGCGGAGCATTCCCATGCTAAAATTTCTAGAGTAAACCCAGGGAAGTAGTAGTGCGTAAAAATCAAGTGTCCCCAACTCCAGTTGATGACATGTAACCATAGCTAGGAGAGTTTTTGTTTTGCTACTTCCCCTGGAACTGGATGCAAGGTCCATTTAAGTTGATTTTCAGATTTTTAGCTTTTCTCATGCCCATTAGGCACCACACTGAGTGATTATATTGTTGATGATGGAAATTCAAGCAGGGCTATTGCTGGTTACCTCCCAGCATTTTTTGTCACAAAATTACCCCTGGCTAACTATTTGCTGGTATTCTTTTGTTCTCTTGGGTGGTCAGATTGCACTGCAGTGAAATAAAAGTACCTTGCACACGATCACATAATGTTTACTCTAGTCGTTGCTAACCTCCATAGAGTCTCCATACACCTACAACAACACTTTGAACAATCTATTGTCAAAAAGACTTTCCATGAAAGGAGATTATTAGGAACAGGCAAACAGTCAGTGAAAATAGCAAGCAATAGATTTGTGTCTAAAATCTACTTCCACTGCTCTTCACCTTCTTTCTTTGTGTCCATTGCCATAAGGCCTTCATTCTCTTTCACCCTCTAAGTTTGTTTGTCATATACAGCATATATCTAACTTGTGAAGTATTTCTGTTTCTGTAATAGCCTCAACTTCTTTTGCTTTTTGAGGGGCAAAGGACTTTGTCCTACATTCAACCTAGAGGGCCAGGTGCTGTGTTTGTCTCCCCTCTCACCAGCTTCTCATTACCAAGGTTGAACTGCCTGGGACAAAAACCTCTGTGGGAATACCTTCTAAGATCATGAAAGTTTCCTGTCAATCTCTGATGTCATTTTAATATTGTTTTAATTTACCATATATTATTATTTTATATTGACTTAAGCAACCCTTCCCAGTACAATAACCAGCATCATACAGGGAGGAAATTCTAATTTCGGAGCTTTTATATTTTAATTGTCCTCCAAAATAATGTCTGCACTAATATTGCTATCATCTTCTCAATTAGACCAGTTATGGTATATTCAGCCTAAAACAACACACCTGACAGTAAAAGGCTCTTGGGAATAAACCCCACAAACTCTGTAGCTATTCCCCAAATCCTTGGACTGAAGTCTATTGTTCTAGGCTAAATTTTTTAGACTAATTTTGATATATTAAAATCTATCAGAATTGGTCCATGAATTCCACAATTATAACTTATTACGATACCAGTAGTAGAAAAAAATTATTATTTCGACAAAAAGTTTTTTTCTGCCTGCCCTAATACCGATTCAGTGTCTGATGTTGTTAATCAAGAAATAAGACATTTTGGTAACATTTGCAAAAACCATCTATAGCAGTCTTACCCACTTTATTATTTCCCAGCTTGTGGGATGTATGAACAAAGCGTTCTGGGAATACTTCTAGACAGTCGATTCTTTCTTAATGATTCTGCACTTAAATGGTCTTCAAATAAAGTGCCCAAACAAGACTGTTCAAAACTTACTTCCAATAATAATGATTTATTTCTTTAACTTAATCTTTCAGGGCGAATCTCCAGAACTGTCGTCTAAACCCATCTCAACTATCTTGAATAACATTCAACTCATACCTTCTGATTGGCAGCTTAAAATTAGGAACAACGGTGGAGGGTTAGTTACTTTTTCATATTCTAGACACAAATCCATGTTTTAGTTATTGTTTTGTGTACAGTATTAACCTCCATGCCTCAAAGTATAAAGTGTGTCAAATTTAAAAATTAGGAATTACTTCATTTATTCATTGTTTTGTCATTCCTAATTAAAATAAATTATTACTATGATTAACTAAACTCTTTGTGTGTGCAGCATAGAAAAAAGAACATATTCATAACTGAAACTACCATGCAATGAGGTCTCATGTGGGGGAATATCATTAAAAAGAGAGATGAATGTCATTTAAATTTGAAAAGACTCTCCACATTAACCTCAGTTGTAAGCTACATGTAGTTCTTAAAAAATGGTCAAGAGTGGTTTTCAATTGAGTGTCGCAGAAAGTAATCAAGCAATTACTTTGTTTTTGTTTTTTCTACTGTTTGAGATTGGCTGAGCAGTCTAATTGGTAAAGTACTGGTTTGGTTTTGGTTTTACAACACTCAATTGAAAATCGCTCTCATATATATTGTGCTGTCTTTTCAGCTATGTTAACCATGCGTTATATTGGGCAATCATGTCTCCAAACCCAAACAGCGAAGAGAGAAAACCCTCCGGCAGAGTAGCCCAGCTTATTGACGAGACCTTTGGCAGTTATTCTAACTTCCAGTCAATGTTTGAAAAGACTGCCTTGGAAGTTTTTGGTTCAGGATATGCTTGGCTCTGCCTGGATTTCGAGCAAGGTAGGCTGAAAATACAGGGTTCAACAAACCAAGACAGCCCTTTAAACCTTGGCCTTCTGCCTATCTTAGTGATTGATGTGTGGGAACATGCATATTATCTTCAACACCAGAATCGTCGAGCGGCATACGTGAAAAATTTCTGGTATGTTATCAACTGGGATGCGGTTGGTGAGTTGTTGGAATGGTGGCCAAAGCAAGGCAAACACGATGAGCTGTGAACTTTTAACAGAACTTCAGCGTGAGGATAACCAAGAATAAAATTGAACGAAGACAATTTTGTGAAGAGTCTGTATGAGAGACCCTTTCTTAGGAAATTATACCGGTTACAGAAACTAAACAAAAACAAAACAAAACAGACCAGCGCTTGTTTCACAAGTTATAGTGGTAGTGGTATCAAGACGCGAAAAGCGGATGCAAATTCCTCCTTTTCATAGTCTCTTCAAATGTTGAAATGTTGTTTAAAATCTTTCAGAATAATAGAGCAAATTAAGGTTATAGATTAGTTTATGGTAATTAAAGTCTAATTATTTTACTTTCCTCAATAAAGTTTGCATGGAAATCTTAGAAATCTTAGAACGTTTTCTTTCACATTGAAATAACGCGTCAACGCGTCCCAACAGGAAGCTGCTATTTTTTCCTGATTCCTGGTATTCTTTCTATTTTTCCTGTGTGAACCATGAACCACTTTATTCTTTTCTCGGGATTTTCAATTTTATCTCCTTGAATCACCGAGACAATGTTTACACTTCACGTGAGCGCTCTTTTGTTTTTACGCCTCAAAAAAGAACGCTTAAATGTTGTTCTTAGTGTTTTCAGTTAGCCATGGTCTTTCGTTTACATCTGCAGTGTTATAGTCCTTTCAAAGCCGCGTTTAGAACGCAGAAATCGTTGTTAACATGTTTTCGCTTCCTAAAAGTAATTCTATACAATAAGAAAATAAATCTTTATTAACAAGCTACGATTTGGCGGTCTCATTACTAATTGCATGGTTCACTCGAGCAACCACGATTTGTCTCGTATAAAATGGCCTGGACGAAATTGTATGCGCCTCTAAGAAGAAGTTAAGTCTTTACCATTTCTTACCCGACAAATATTTCTTTATGCCCGGACGCTGATTTTGTTAAAAGTATTTAGTATTCCCTCTATTCATGATTTTGACTTGAAAGTATATTTAGTAATTTGTAACGATCGCGACAAGGTTTTCTCCTTTGATGGGTTTATTACTTAGCTATTCTAAGCCCCCGGCGGTGGCTTTTCCGCAAACATTTCATTTTCATTTGTAACTTTTAAATCGATTATCATTATTTATAAGAAGCCAATCTTCCACAATTTTTACGGAGTTTTAAGTATTTTACAAAGAGGAAAGCTCCTAGTGATTTGCGAAAAAGTTCACTCGCTCGTTTCTAGGAAACATGGCAGGTCTTACTATGAATGTTTCGCTTTGCCAACGCGACATGGTCATGAATTTTAATTGAAATCTTGTCCACGTTTATCCCTTTTAGTTGGCTTTCGCTCTACGTGGACTTATTCAAATTCATTGTAACATCCTCAACCTGCAAAGCTCGCAGTCTAGTTTGCTTTTGCAGCTTTCGAAAGCTGGTCTACTCCGGTCGCTTGACATTTTCAGTTCCGTGTTGCACGCGAGAGTAAAACGTTCAGTGTTTCCTTTATCAACGGAGGACGAAATGATTTCTACTCGGTTTACTGGTTTAGTAATATTGGCGGGTTTCCTCGTTTCTGCCTTCGCCCACAATGGGGATGAAGGCCACGAAAGACCGGAGCAGGAGAGAGACCATTTGTCGGTTGGGATTATGCGGAAACCTGACCATTGTCCAAGAGAATCCAAAGATGGCGATCATTTGACGGTGAGGTACAACAATACGCTTATCGACCAAACTCCTGTCTTAACGACAAGGTAAGTTTCAATTTTAATTGAAATCGTCGTTCTCTCAAGCATGTAACACAACCCTGTATGTCACAAACTTCGGCATTTTCTCTGGCCACTGATTTGCCTACTACCGTGAATTAGTTGCGTTTTTGAATTTACTTCATTGTGTTTCGAAAAAGCTTTTTAGTCCAAATTTACCGTAACAAAGACCCAAGTATTGTTATATTCGCAAGAATCACACAATGACCACTGCTTTTACAGCAATTTATGACCAGGGGCCTGTTCTCGAAAGTCCCGGTAACTTAACGGCCCGAAATCAGATTTTGAAATCAAAGCCGGTCTCAAGAAAAGTAGGGTGTGTTCTGACCTCTAATGAGGTCCATTTTGTTTCTTTAGCTAATAACTCTGCTGTATAATATTCAAACCTTTTAAACTCCCATCTGGAATAGAAAACAAAACAGCTTAACAGGCCCGGTAATTACCGGGAGATTCGAGAAATGGGCCCCAGCTCCAATAATTTCTAGTTCTGTGCTCAATAATGCTTAACAGTGTATTATAATTGTCAGAAAGAGTATAGAGCTTAAACTTTTTAAGCTTGGAATTCATAACTCATAATGAAGCGTCGTGAAATAGCCCTTTTCACGGTATGTTATCTGTAAAGCAGCTTAGGGTAGAGAATGAGACTTTACAGCAGAAAAATATTCCCACTGAATGGCTCCAAACGGTTAGAGAGTGCAGCGATTGCCTGATTTCATACCGTGGGGGCGTGGGTACAAGTCCGTGTATTATGGGATTAACAACACAAGACCCATATATTCAGAAAGAGCACACCGAGCTTTACAAAACCCTTAAGTTTCGTGTTAATTGGGCCAATATTGAACAAGATACAGCCATTCAAGAACTTCAAAATTTGCAAAGAAATGTATGGATTTCCGGACAAGTGTCCGGCAATATAATCCAGACAAGTAAAGTTTTTGAATGGCTGTATCTTGTTCAATATTGGCGCAATTAACACGAAACTTTAAGATTTTGTAAAGCTCAGTGTGCTCTTTCTGATTATATGGGTTTTGGGCTGTTAATCCCATAATACACGGACTCATACCCAGGCCCTCACGGTATGAAATCCGGAAATTAACCCTGCAAAAGGTGGACTGCAAAGCAATCGTCACCAGTCTCCCTTACTGTCACATGTCATGTCAAATCAGGGTTTATTTGCCAAATTCTTGGTTTTCACGTGACGCCATCAATATTCTAAAATGTAAAATCGCAGAGCCCCCGAGTTTTCAGCTTTCTTTGGTTATTGAACATCCTCAGTACGTGTTTTCCCGCCACAGGAAATCAAGTTGGCCGACAGAGTGAGTCACGTATGTTTGAAAAAAATACTCATCTATTTTTAGCAATCTAAACTGTTGAGGTATTGTGAAAAGTGTTTATGTGAATATCTGCTAGTTCAAAGGGGCGACCGGATCGATTTTTGTAGCAGAAGTGAATTCCAGATGTTTTCATTGATTTCCGGCCGCCATTACTGTGTCCCTCTCCAGGACACAACTATGGCGTTACCATACTGAGCTCTATAAATTTGTGTAAAACATTTTGAAGGCTAACTTGAGTACGAAAAATCGCAAAGACCTGAGACTCGGCAAAGTAGATAAGCTGCTAATCTCCAATAATATCAAAAATTCTTGACTGTTTTTATTCAATAGTTTTGATTTTATTTTTTCGTTGCGTGACAGTGAAAACCAGCAATAAGTACTCTTTGCGATAAGCCGGATTTTTTTTCTATTCAAATTACTAGATAGCCATCCTCGGAGACAAGCGGGGCTTGTCTGCTCTTGAAGTATACTTTTGCCCGAAAATATCGCTCGCCCAAATATATCGCATCGTCGAGACTAGCAGCCCCTAGGTCTCCGAGGATGCAAGATAGCCTGACGTTACATACCATTTTCCGCCTGGTTGAGCATACAAGCTGTAATTTTCAACTCCCCCAAAACGAGAGAAAATCAGGTATGCTGCACTCGACTACCTAAAGAGATTTTACGAACTCTTTTAATTTGCTATTAGATGTAAACATAGAGGCATAAATACGGTAACAAATCTTCGTTGCAGTGCAGAACTATGAACTTTACCACCTCCTTCTCTTTTTTTTTCTTTTAGCGAATTTGAGTTCACGCTGGGTGAAGGACAAGTAATTCCCGGCTGGGATCTGGGCTTGAAAGATATGTGTGTGGGGGAGCTCCGTGAGCTTGTCGTCCCATCCCAGTACGGATATGGGGAATTCCCCGTCGGAGACAAAATTCCCCCCAGGGCACTCTTGGTGTTTTACGTCGAGCTTTTAAAAATCAGCGACCCTGGCGAGGACGGTGGGAGAACGAACATGTTCAGGGAGATTGACGTCAATGGAGATGGTCTGATCTCACATTCAGAGGTAGGGCGAATACAAAATCCAACTGCAACCTTAACCTTATAATAAGTTCAAAGTTAAAATTCTCCAAATCCTTTATCAGATGAAACAATGAATAGAGGATTAAGGGGGGATTCTACCTGACTAGGAGTGAAATTTGAAGTAGTTTCAAAAGGGAATTGTTAAGATTAAAATGGGTTGGGAACACTACCAGACAGTTAACCCCTCCAAAAAGAGCCCCAGGTTGGCAGGGGACTGTTTGGTGTCCGTCTATTAATTCTTCACTTCAAATTTCAGTTTTCCAAATCCATCAAATCTTCAACATTTCATATTTTCCTCAATTTAACCTATCCTTTAAGAAAAAATATCTTTTGCACAAAGTGCCCAAAAATCACCCAAAAATTGACACAAAACCGCAAACATTGGTGAATGCTCTAAGTGGAGAGATTTGGGGTTGCTTAAAGCGTGGACGAGATATTGGCACAAAGACCACGCTGACGTCAAAAGCGACGTCAAAACAGCCTTCAGGTAAAATCATTCGTGTATGTTGTGCTTTGGACCTGACCGTTTCGAATTTTCAGCGCGTGGTCAGCTAGTGTGAGCCTGGAACCAAGAATTCTACGGAAACTATTTCGGAGCCCTTTGAAAATTGTAGCTTCTTCTCGATTCTTCTCCCGAGAAAATTTCGAATTTCCCCGACTGTTAGCTCTAGCTCCCAGACCCCTACTAGACCTCTTTAGCTTGGGCAGTCGTTTTCCAATAGACCATTTCCGAGTCTAAATACGAAACTTTTCATATGAAAATGAGTTCTACATGCAGTTTTATTCTCATGCAAACCAAAGTCATTTTCAAAGAATGGTTTCGCACTTAGACTCGCTTTGAAACAGAGGCACAAGGGAGCTCGAAAATGGCCTATTTAAGACCACGTGATATTCTCTAGAGAATTGTTCTTTTATCCATTTCAAAATTTTGTATTCATATACTGACGCGACTATTTGAAAGTCTGAAAGCAAGAATTACCAACAGCATCATCAAATGGTCTAAAATGGGGCAATAATCCACCTAAGCTAAAAGGGCCTCTCTAATTTAGAGTTCCAGCTGTTGACCACAAATTAAAAATTGAAAATAACATTTCACAACTCACAACAAATCTCGGTCAAACTCAGATTTTGCTGGAAATATCAAGCCCAAAAAACGTCATCTACCTGACGCAAATCTTCCTTTAAATTCATGTTCATATAGATATAAAAGGTTTTGGATGAAAACTGATCAGGCTTAAGCATCTTGAAACGATATGGCTTTAGTTTCTTTTTTATTATTATTTTCAGGTCGCTGGTTATTTGAGGCGAGAGGGAATGTCAAATGGCAAAGGAGACGAAAGTCACGATAACTTGATGCAAGAAATCTTCCACGAGGAAGACAAAAATAAGGATGGCTACATCTCGCATGACGAGTTTCAGGGAATCAAGCATGGAGAGCTCTAGACATTTTTGACGTCACTTAGTGTTATTTAACAATGAAAAGCAGCCTTTCAAAGCAGAAATCGAAGCTAGGCTTAGAAATTACCTTTCGATTTAGCAATTTGATGTTAATCGTTGTCGCTCGATGAATTTTAATAAATATCTCCAGTTTCTCTTAGACATCGGATTTCCTCGACTCGACTTCCCGTGTGTACTTGCGTGGCTGTTCAACTCACGATACACCGTTCTGAAACTTCCCTCAGAGCCCTGGATCCTGGAGTATAGGAGTATCAGCGTATTATTGGGGAAATTCAACAGGATTTCTTCGCTACTCGTCCCTCCCTCCCTATCTCTATCTAAATTCTCCCTCCTACACTCCTTTCCCCTGGACTAGCTGCTGGCCGTTGAAAATAATTCTATCGACTTTTGGTTGACTTGCATTCCACTCTATTAGGAATAGCAATCACGGCTCCCACAGCAGTCATTTTATGCCTTGGAAACCAAAGCTAGATTAAGTTGGTAAACTGTAACGCAAGGACCACTTATACAAACAGCAGCGGAGTGAAGCCGGATTTTGGTTTAGATCAGGACCAGCAGTGAAAAATAAACTATAAAACCAATTGCTAGATTGATTAAGCCGTCAGGCTCTATTTCCGTGAAGGAGCGCGGGCTCCTTTCCCAAACAGTGGCTGGTCATCGATCTTATAGAACTATCGTGGGCAATCGTGGGCACGGTCTTCAAAGAGATTATAAGCATGGGCGTAGTTTTCAAAGGAGGGGTCACACTGAGTCATACAGAGGGTATTCACAAGGTTGTCACCTGATTATTGCAGGTTGTTTGCTTACAAAAAGGCTCACAAAGGGGAGTGGGGGGTCACGGGCACCCCAGGACCCCACCCCCCTTCCCTGGCTACGCCATTAATTTAAGACATACAGTTACGAAACGTTAAGTAATTAATCAAAGCCTTTCACAACATGCGTTGTTTTGTCATGTTTGTAACCGCAGTGTGTATATTATTTCTGTTTAGGGAGGATCTAGTTCTGTGCAAAAAGCACACACTTTTATTTACCTCGCCGCTTCGCAGTTTGGTTAATATCCACCACTAGCCACCTCCACTTCGGTGAATAGTTGCTAACTATTCGCACTTTCCGCTATTCGCCACTCTTCGCTATTTGCCTTTAGGGTTTTCAAGACACTCAGTTTAGAAGCGCCACCGCGTTACTGAGAGCGCCATCCGCCCAATTGTAATGAGGCTGAGAAATTAAACGTGTATGAGGTGTTCTAGCGGGGTCTTTTTTGATCGGTAAATTCTCGAATTCTGTAAACTCAGTATGTTGCGTTATCAATGCATGCCAAAACCTCGCATCCCACCAGCTTGCGTTCCTTTGTGTTTCCCGGTAATTTGGCCATGTATTCCCTTTGCTACAATCTTCAGGAAGTTATCTCCTGATCGACGGAGCTCCGCTACAAATGGTATGAAAGTCTTATGACATTGTGATACATGGAGATGAGGCACCACTGACAAATATGAAAATAGAACGCAAAAGGTAGCCAGAAAAGCCTTAGATCTCGTAGTCCAGTCCCTAAACTCTCCTTTCTTCCCGCCCCATATAGGGGCTGAACCCGGGCGAGCGAAAGAAGAGTCCAGGATAACTTGCATGGGCATGCTCAGAACGCCGCCATTTCCCTTCCCCCCCCCCCCCCCCCAAATCGGGGGAGAAACCACATTTGGAAGTATTTTTGAGATTTGGCTTGTGATTTGATTTTCTGAATCATATCTGCATTCAATTTCTGCATCAATTTCTGCATCGATTTGTTTTTAATCACAATATCAAAGATAATGAAAGAAATCTTTGCCAAGATTTGTTGACAATTGAAAACACCGACTCGGACTTGAAAGTGCACGTGCTAAATTATGCAAATGAGCTACTTGTACGCGTCAGACTTTCCTTTCAAAAACTTTTGCAAACTCGCTTAATATGCAGAAACAATACGAAAAAATGTTTGGGAAAAGAGTAATTACGCGTACTCGTTGTCGACGTGATAAAAGTACAGACTACGATAAACCATGGCTATATTTCGATAGTTACGTTTTTACCACAATATCAACGTCAAAGAAATTGCTCGAGCGCGAGCTGAAAAAGGAATTGCGCGACACATTGACGCAAGCATTATTCTCGATCGATTCTCTTACAGTTAGTTTCTTTCGTTTCCTCCTATGGAAATATGCCCCAACCAGTAGATAATAATCTTGTTGTTGTGAACGCCCCAAGTGTTGACAAAAAACACTTTTTTAATACAACAGTAAATGAGACAGTGAATTTTACTCCCCCTGACTAAGTCTTCCCCTCGCTCCCCCCTCCCCCCCGGTCGAGTTAAAACCCATTAATTTTAACTTGGTAAGAAAGTACCGTCCAATGAAGGCTTTTGTCTATGATGTTTTAACTATACCCGATCGATACTCTCTGACAGTAACCTTTTTTAGTTTCTTCTTTTGTAAATGTCGCCCTGAAAGCGACAAGTGTTTGAAAAAGCTGCTATTTACAACACTAAATGAGACTGAGCTTTACTCCTCCTAACTTGGTCTCCCCCCGGTCAAGTTAAAACCTATTGATTTTAACTTAGCTAGCAAGAAAGATCCGTCCAAGGCTTTTGTCTATGAAGATTAACTATACCCGATCGATATACTCTGACAGCTTGTTTTGTTTCTTCTCAGTGTGTAAACGTAAAAAAAAAATTCAGACGGTATATAAAAATTGCTGCCCTGAACACGACAAGTGTTAAAACAAATCTTCTATTTAGAACGGCACCACATTGTAAATGAGACAGTGAGCTTTACTTTATGTGGCTTAGTCGTCCTCCGGGTTGAGTTACCACTCATTAATTTAAACTAAGAAATTCGCATAACCAACGCGTTCTTATGTATTAAGACTATTCTTGAAAAAAAGCCCTAAAACATGGAGCTGCTTTGAAAAGCATTTTTCTGCTGCTGGCGAAAAATGAATCGAATTAAACCTTGAAAAAACATTGGACATAAAAGAAACAGTGTTACAGTGTTCATCTCCAGAAGGTTGTTAGCTCGTTGCTTGACTTCTGTGTGTAAGGAGCCCTCCATTCATGAGGTCATTGCTTGCCTACAAAACCAGAATTAAAGGAAATTATTAAAAGATGTCTAAGCTCCTGCAACAAAATTTCTATTTCCTTTCTGCGAGCGATCTGATCAAGACTGAAAACATTGTCCTGGTCTGAAAATTGAATTCAAGTAAAAGGAAATCAAAATTTATCGTTATGATTATATCTGTCGTGTTCTAATGATGCGGCACAGTATAAATTCGATCGTGAGTCTCAGCTTCTTTCTTGCAATGAAGTGGAAGACTGTTCTGACCGTAGCAAATTTAACTTGCACATGTGACCAATCAACCAAAATCAGCAAACGATTTTGCTTCGCTACTGAATACTTATCTTTATTTTCCAAAGGCAAATGTCACGTTATCTCCAATTAGCAGAAACGGTGCCCACTCAGAACTGAACCTCGGTAAAGCCATTGTCCCTGATCCATTTTATGGCCTCGTGAAGAGATTCACTGGCAGTTTTTCCACGAATAAGGTTCTCGTAGAAACGACTCATCAGCTGCTCTGTTGCTCTGTCTAGAGCCCACAGTGCCACCAACACTGAGCGCGCTCCGGATCCTAAGAACGCACGAGCGATTCCAACAAATCCTTCAGCTTTAATTTGTCCAAGGCCGCTGTGACTACAGCTTAGTACCACCAGTTTAGCTCGAACATGGACTTGTAAAATGTCAGACATTTTCAACAGATACTCGTCCTCTTGAGGAATCCCAGCAGTAGAGACTGGAGGCGCAAGAACAATTTCTCCTCTCTCTGGATTACCATGTGCAACAATATGTACCAGACTAAAGTGAAGAGTGATCATCGCAGTAAATTTTCCAATTTAAGCAATTGGAAAGAAGAAGCCTGAAAAAAATCAGGGCTTCAACGGGTTTCGAACCCATGACCTTCGCGATACCGGTGCGATGCTCTACCAACTGAGCTATGAAGCCACACATTGGGAGCAAGGTCAATTTGTTGAGTTCATATTTTCCCGTGCAGTGAAGTGATGTGAAGTATACATGAAATAATTCATATTTCAGTGTACTGCGGTTGTAGATGAAAGTGAAGAGTGATCATCGCAGTAAATTTTC
>CM042759.1:11290436-11292936 GCA_022496165.2 Catalaphyllia jardinei
CCAGCCGCATTTATTTTTTGCTTTTCGAGACACCAATCGTGACACTTTGATCTTCTTCAAGTGCATCCCGAATTGGAGTGGTCTCTCGCTAGACATTGTCCATTGCTTTTATAACATAGCCAGACATTTTTCACGCTGAGAAGTCGCTTTTTCTGCACTGATCAAATTGTAAATTCTGCACGTGCACGTGCATGTGCTGTTTTCACTTTCCTTACACGCGCACGCGCACGTGCACGTGCACGTGTTGTTTTCACTGGGAGCACTTTCGTTTTGTTGATCGTTCGACGCTTCCGATGTTTCTGCAACCATTTCAGACACGTTTTCTAAGTCTTCAAAGTCATCGAGAAACTCTAACTCAAACGTTGGGTTATTACTAGCCATTAGTAACAGCTAAATTTAAGTTTTACTGGAAAAACGTTATGAGAAAAACTTTTGCTAGCACGAAATTTCACCGACAATGACGTCATCCTGAACCATCCCTATGAACCATCCGTTTCTTTTTCATAAACAAATTAGCCAATCAGAGCGCGCGCTAGCATATAGCTATTTAACAATTATTCCATGAGCGCGCGTTGGATATGAGATGGTAAATAGCCAACGAGGCCCGTAGGGCCGATCCAACAAGCGCGAATGGAATAATTGTTTTATTAAATTCGGTGTGGTTGTATGCTTGGAAATTAGAGCTAAATTTTACTAGTTTTTAATTTTACAAAACGACCGGAAGTTGATGTGGCAAAAACAACAGCAAGTGGGAAGTCACATGGCATGCGCGCCGTTTGTAAACTTTCGTTGAATGAAAATTTGAAAACGAAGCCGGCGAGTCTGCTGAAAGAAAATTACCATCATCTATAATTTAAGGAACGTCTGGCAAACGAAGGATATTCAACCTTGATCAGGAAGTTTGAAAAGCGTTCAAGTTTGAGTCATCGAGAAGAGTTTTAATTGTGCACTTGCACATTACATTAACTTTGATTGCTATGTGACAGACGTTGTGTCAAAATTATTCTCGACAAGAGCTCTATCAGCGTTCCCTTACTGTGGCTGCCCTCGCATCAGTTCGAGCTGTATATGTGGAGATTGTTGCTGGCCAGTTTTAGAGTCAGGGACAGAAACTATTTTAGCATCGGATTCATCTTCAGAATCTCCGAGATCCTGATGGTTTTTTGTGGCTGGTAAAGATTCGAGCCGACGCTTCGGTTCCCCTGAGCTCATCAAAATACTCAACTCCTTGATGGATTTTTCGCAAGCACGGAATTGGTGGCGTTGGTTGGCGTTGAATCTCTTGTCGTGGTCAGCCAAAAAGGAGACTGAGGTAAAACTAGGTCGCCCTCTGTAGTTTTGCGGCATTTTTTTCTCTCTGCCCGTCCGAGCTCACGGCTGTCGAACAGTTTCTTCATCTGTTCATTGGAAATTAGTTTCTGACCGTTTCTTATGGGCTCTATTAGGCCGGCAATGTTGCCTGTTTTTCTGAGGTCATTTGCAAACGCTCTAATGCTTTGTTTGCCTCAGTAAAAGCGGGGTCAGAGATAGTGGAAAACGGTTTGGTCACCGGGTGCGAGCGAAGGAAAGGATCAATGGCGGCTCTCAGATGGATTTCATTGATGAACTTTTGTAAACTGACATTGTGCCATCTTTATTCCTCACAGACGTGCAAAGCCTTTTCCGAAAAACACCAGGACTAGCAAGCCATTCAGCAACATTAAGGTAAAAAATTGTCGTTACGTAATCTTCATAAATGCGTAAAATCTCGATGTTCGTGTTTGAAATTTTACAGCTTTTACGGGAAACTTAACGAGTACGTACCATTAAATATTCTCATTCCTAACTTTATGGCTTTTTTGTTGTTACTTGGATGGGATTGTCCTTTAATTTTTTGTATTTCTTCTGTAGGCAGCTCACCGAATTTGTTTTATTTCATCCAATTTTTTGCCGACGGAACTTGGCTTCCCACATAAAATTTTATGCCAAGCAACATTTGCCGCATTAATTTCCATATAAGGTCAAACGTAGGTATAATCGCTGGTAACCGAGATACAGTGAACCAATCAGAAAGCAAGAATTGCATTATTCGAGGTTGAAAATTTAATAAGTTATAACACACGGTAAACCAAGGCTGCATGTCTCTATCAACCTATTATTTGGAGTATGGCCGTCATGTTGTGCGACTCCACCGTCGCCGTCGCCGTCGCCGTCGTGGTCGTCACCGTCATGCGTACGCGCCCATGAGCAATACCGCTTCTCATGATAACCATGAGAAAATCAATACATGGGTTTCTTTTTCCTATATGGTTATGGGGCTCCGCTTGGCGGCCCTTCAGGATGCTGGAGCTCCGCTATAAGTCACGCGCCATGGTCACGGCCTTTTATGTATCAAAGATTATTATGGGATATCCCAGAAATTTTTGCAGCGAATGGTGGTGGATGGCTGATTTCAAGAAAATAATAAAAGTCTAGAAGGCAGTTCCAATTTCCAAAACTTACACACCGAAGTTTGGCAAAT
>CM042759.1:11300436-11312675 GCA_022496165.2 Catalaphyllia jardinei
TTCATCAACAACCGGGCTTTTACAGAAAGATATTTCATTGACAAAGTCCATGCCAATCTGATTAATATTCTCACATTTACTTGCAATGTTTAAGCGTTAAAAGCTCATTTGTAAAGTATATTTTTTACGAACATTAGTGTAAGCAAGAAGCTCACGACAAATATAAACATTTGCAATCGGGTGCTCGTTCATCGTAAACAAATTCCGTGTGACTGATTCGAGTATTTCCCCTGGCCTGATTAACAAAGTACACAGTATTTACAGTTCTGTACCCTAATTCAGGTCCAGTCTTATGGATCTTCCCCTCAGAGTACTCTTCCACCGATTTCAAATAATATTTCGACCGGATAAGACTGACCTTTTCTGTCGCGACTGCAGAATTTTTAAGCGAGATTTCTGCTCCTACAATTTCCACATGTTTCGATTTTCATCTTTTCAATGTTCTGGTAAAGGGGAGGTAGATATACATCTATGTGTATGTGTATGTGTATGTGCTTTATTGTCTCGATCCCTTGTCACATCTTATTCTTACCATCGATGCCTAATGATGCACATACAAGGACAGATTTTAAGTTACACGCCACAATTTGATACTAGTAAAGTAAAGGTTATAATGTAAGACTTGAGACGCGCAGATAGATTAATGACCACGTAAAATATGTCACTATCAACAGAATGTGCCGCAGCGTTACTTTCTTTTAGATATCCTAGTTGCGTTCGACGAAGTGGAACGCAATCCTAATTTTTGCCTGTGACTCTGCAGAGTTGGTTGTCCTGTGTAAGGTTATTGTCTGGAAAGCCCACATTCCTGTAAGGGCACGAAAATGGCCACCCCGCTTAATTTTTGCAGGGGCATGTCACGACATAGTTATTAACTATGGTCCCGGCCAGTAAACTGGAACCGTAACTGAGACATGTGATAATACATGTGACGAACATGTGAGCACGTGAGCAGGCCATGTAGACTTTGGACTTTCTTTCCATGCGTTCTCGATCACAGAGGTAGCGTTGGATACTTTTGCCGTGGAATTTTAAGGCTGAGTAGTTTATATTCAATAGTATGATGTTATTTAAACGTTCGTTCGGGCTCACGAGGAACTTGTTTATTTTATAAGATGCGTAAGAGTGAACCTGAGCAAGGGAACGGAAATGTAAATACTGTATACTTTGTATCAGGCCAGCGGAAATACTCGAATCAGTCACACGGAGTTTGTTTACGATGAACGAACACGCGATTGCAAATGTGTACTTATATTTGAGCTTCCTGCTTAGAATAATGTTCGTAAAAAATATACTCTTACAAATTACAAGTTAATAATGTGAGAATATTTAGCACGAAATCTGAAGGCTGATGTCAATATTTAAGTCCTATTAAACTTGTGAGTCGGAACCTGGCGCCGTCACGCCACGTAGTTTGCACCGAGACCTGTTCAATCAGAATGGCATGGAATTTGTCACTGAAATATCTTTCTAACTCTGGTTGTTGATGAAAAAGGTTGGTTTTTAGAGGTTGAAAGTCAGCTAGGGAAATCATTTAAGGTATCTGTATAAAAGTTTATACGGCGTTTATACGGCGCACTCTCATAATCTTGGATTACTGCTAGTAGTTTAACATTATTGGAAGATTTGAAACAACAGATGCCAAAGGGTTGTCTAATGTTACCGGAAGTTTATATAAACTCCCAGCATGCAACATCACCGGAAGATATGGAACCACGCAGGCGTAGAGGGGATTTAATCTGAATTCTGTAATGGCGGACAAAGAATATTGTTTCGTCAATGTTCACAGTGGGAACTTCAGGGTAGATAACAGAATCTGAGAGTTAGATCAACTAATGCGTTACCCTTCATCCGAAAGTTCGACTATAGCACAAGGCTATATCACATCGCTGGAAAACGGGGGAGCAAGAAATGTCCATAATGGAGGGAACATTGTGGAAATGGACTAACTACTTAAGTGGTTTGTAGCAATAATTTTGATCTGTCTTTTCCTCTTGTTATTGTTTGGAAAGTGTTGGTTTTCTGCTGAAATTCAAGAGCTTGTTCCCACGTGATTGTTTTTCTGGTTGTGGCAAAGTTGAATAGCTCTTTCTAGTGTTGATACGACGATGAAATAACTTGCGAGCTTAGCTGAAGAAAGTGTTACTACGATACGCTGAATCGATTTGTCACTTAACGTCAGAGTTAAGTTTCACTTTAAAACACTGTGTTTGTTTGCTTGCTGTCTTTGCCCATATTTTGATCCGCTTTTTGGAAACGTTCTAGCTAGGAAATTTTCTCCGTGTGAAAATTTAAAGTGCCTTAATATACACTGTAGGAATTCCCGCGGTTTTACGTTTTGGTTGGCGAGTTAATTTACCCGGAGTCATAATTTATTTATCATTTGGGGAAAATTAAACAAAGGAATCCATTATTCATTAATTTTCGAACAGAACCACATCGATTTTTTTTTACTATAAATGTTGCAAATTCTGGGATTTACGGGACCAATTTGTTGAACTCAATTTTCGTCTTGCACTGTTGATGGTGTAAATCTATCGTATTGTACAATATAATTACGTCAGGAATTTAGTGGCAGTCTTAACCAGAATTTCATTAAAACACTAATGTAAAATCCATTGTGAAATTGTAGCTTTTAATGCACCTGGTGTTTTAGTGCCAAAAACACTTTGAATCGTGATGGCTTTCTAGGTACATGTTATGACTAATTTGCCTTTTCATGTGTTGATACCCTACATAAGGACATTTGTAAGACAAAGCACCAGGGAATAATTTTTTCATCCAGTCACGACAGCTTTCATCAATGTGTCATCAGTGAATCTATGCCAACTCTCCTATATTATCCAGGAGCCAGTTTGCAGAGTATGGCTAGGGCACGCACGAGTTCCTTGTTAGACATTCAATGATGCATCCACTAAAATGGCTCTGCATGCTCAAGATCCCTTCAAGTTCTGCCATACTCTACAAACTGGTCCGGGAGTCTCCCAGATACAGACCAGACCTCCTGGTCTCCTGTATGGGTTGCCAAATCTCACCAACAAATCATATGAAGGAAAGCATATAAATTATATTTTTCAGACATATTTTGGCCAACTTTTTGTTGTATTTTTTATGGGAAACATTTTCCAATATTTGATGCTTTTGTGGTTAAATTGGCAGGTTTTTAATTTATTTTAGGGTCAAGAAGGTAAAATAATTTGGCAGTATCTTGGTTTTAAATTTTTTCAGGTTAGCCTCTCTGATAATGAATCATCTACTTCTCTCACTATTTTTATGGACTAGAATTGGAATGGATTACCATAATGATGTCTTAACATGTGTGTACCCTACATTGGGTTTTGGCTTAATTTGTTCAGATGTATACATTTTGTTTGAAATTGATAACATTGCAGACCTGTTATATCGATCAATATCAATATTATTTCTGTCTGTACATTGTGTAATTCCAGAAAATATCCATACTTCCCCTAAGAACCCCCCACCCCTCTGAAAATTCCAATTAAGCTTCATACATTTCTTTCAAATTTTTAGCCTTACAGACCCTCCACCCCCCAGGAAATTCCAATCCCCTCTGTGGGGGAGTAGGATATTTTCTGGAACTGCAGATTGTCGGGAAATAGTTGATGTAACCAACGCACCGACAATAGTTAGATCGTAAGACAGTTCTGACAATGAACTTCAAACAACCAGAGCTCTTTACTTTAATAATCAACATGACGTTGCCAGTGGTTTCTAGGATAAGTTAACAAACATAATATGTTAAGAGCAGAACAACTTATATAACAATGGAAATAGCAGAAATAAAAATAACATACAAAATACGAGACAACCCAAGGAAAAGGACATTACCTGACGATTTGGGAACACAGCGAACAAATGACAAAAAGGTAACATAGTTATAACAACTTGAGACCTCGCGCAGAATACCTTACAATTTGCATAACCTGCGTGTAGAACAAAATACTTATGCATAGCGACGCAGACTGGGTCAAGGCGGGGGATTGGTTACTATAGTTGATAAGTTAATATAATTGTAATAAAACTTCTTTTTCTCTACTTATATTAAAGGTTTTTTACTTATCATTGCTTTGCTATTAGGCTGGCAGCCAAGATGGTTTGTGTTGGAGGTCGGTGTGCTAGCATATTACAAATCACAAGAAGAAGTTGGTCTTGGAAGCCGAGGATCTGTCAAAATGACTTGTTGTGAAATTTCAGGTAAACTAGAAATTCTTTGCTGTTACATTCCCTACTGAGGTTATACAAGCAAAAATCAAAAGACAATAAATAGTACACAGACCAATGGACAGGTAAATTGCTGACCAATATAATGGTCTTCATGATACCAAGTTTAACCTGATAAACTTGTGTCATTATGACAAAAAAACGGTCATGTTTTTTTTAAATACTAAGTTTCATTTCTATTTGACATTTAGGTCAAATCACTAAGTTGTAGTGATCAATTTTGGACAATTGAGCATGCTTTTTGGGACACAATATAAACAGGGTGTTGTGGATGTTGTGAAACTCTGATAAAGGTGTGCAACTCAGAGCATCCAAGATAACCAGTTATTACCAGCGAGGGTGGCCAATTATGGCAATTGATGTTAATTAAATATTGATTTGATTGCCTAGCACATGATGAGAGATTTCTTGTCATCATATACATGTATTTGTATGTTTTCCTACCATTGTATTAATATGTATTTTCTTAAGCTGGTTGTTAATCTTGGGCCACTCTTTTTTAGTCCATCCTACTGATACCGTCCGAATTGACCTAAAGATGCCACCCGACCAGTACATCTACCTTAGGGCAGCTACACCTGCTGAACGGCAACAGTGGTTAGTAGCACTGGGAACAGCAAAGGCGTGTCTTACAACAATGAAGCATAATGGCCATTCAGAAATGCCTGGAGAATGTAAGTCATTATACATGTACATGTACCTAGGGTTTTCAGTGGATTTCTTCTTAGGGAACCATTCACATCTTGGAACAGATACACAAAAAGTAATTTCTCTGTGGATGTTAAGTTTCCTTTCTAGGTGGTCTGGGTCCATGGTTGCCCAGTTAAGTTTGAAAAAAATGAAACAAGTTACTTGTGATTTTTTGGATTCTGAGCGGCAAAATGTCCCTTCTAGATACTCTACATTTGTACTTAATTGGCAATGATCTTAGTACTTGAAAATTAACTACTGGAGTCAAAACATTTAAATTTGCGTGTATTTGTTTGGTACATGTACTATTGCTGCTACCAGAATAAGTCAATTTACATTGATTTGTCATCATTTTCTTCCCCTAGCTGTGAATCAGTTAAAAGAGAAGATGCAAGAGCTGAACATGTATCGCAGTTTGTTACTACAACAAATCAGCACCATTAAGTTACTCTGCACCAACAAAGAAGACAATCAGGTACATGTAATTTACAAAAAAATATATCAAAAAAGAAATATAAAATCAAGCAGATTACTGGAAATTGGTGGCCGCATGCACAGATCAATAATATTAGTGATTTTCATAAAAATTAACATGTAGCATTTTACAAGAGTGATTTGAGTAAATATACCCAAACGGCTGCAAATAATGAGTACAAATGTATTTATATTTTGTCTGTTGTTAGCTTGTTCCCTTGACTGCATGCTTCGCAACATACTTTAAAAGGCTTTATTGTTCAATGTTATTTTTGTGTAATTAATAACAAATCTTCTAAAATCTCTT
Organism: Catalaphyllia jardinei; assembly: GCA_022496165.2. Lineage (NCBI taxonomy): Eukaryota > Metazoa > Cnidaria > Anthozoa > Scleractinia > Caryophylliidae > Catalaphyllia > Catalaphyllia jardinei. Next base: position 11,306,150 of record CM042759.1, read on the forward strand.
TAAGTATCTGGTTGTGCTATCAGACTTCCTACTAAATAACCTCTCTTAGTATATACCACACAAGTGAATAGTACTTTTTGCACGCACTGATTGGCTAGCTGGGTGGTGATTAGCCAAGTACTATTCACCTGCGAGCAGCTGAATAAAAACAAAATGGCTTTTGTCGGTATATTGTCACAAATAAAGTTACTCTTTGGGCCGCTAGTTATTTAGCTTGTGTGGTATATACTAAAACAATTATTCACCTCTATTCACCTCCACTTCGGTGAATAATTGTTAATTATTGAGCTGCGTTTTTTTTTTTATTTTTTCAAGGAATTTGGAGAAGCAGCTACAATGCTGTCTGCAACTTGTGATGAGTTTCTCAAAAACATGTGTGACTGTATGGATTTGGCAGAAAGTAACTTTGGTAATTTGTTTTAAGTATTAAACATCTGTTAAAGGGACACAGTCAGCTTTGTGACTGCGCAGACTGACTTTGAAAAAAGTTTACCTCACCTAAAATCAAAGTTCATCTAGAAATATGTTTCATTTTTCTCAATGGTTTGCTTGATGTTCAATAGTTTACTGAGAAACCTGTTTTTGAGTGTCCTTTTGCTGATCCTATGATATTACTTTTATCATATCTGGTTAGAAACAGTATTTATTGCACCTCTGGTGTATGCAAATTAGTTATGGAATGGTATGTAATGCGCATGTGCACCAGCTGACTGTGTCCCTTTAAATGTTTGCTTATCAAATGTACTATTTAATTTGATTACTAAAAATTTACCTTTCTGTAAATGTACAAACACATTTAAGGAAGATTTTTATTAGAAACAGTACTTTGATCATTTAGAGAGGAACTTTTCTAACCCTTGGTCTGTGTGTGAAATGCACAGCCAGCCTCAGATCCAAATTGTATTAAGTCCATGCATGTACATAATTATCCAAAAATGTATAGTTATTAATTAATTCAGGTGCTGATCACCACTGGAGCCAATAATTTATACATAGTGCTCTACAATGAAGAAGCTGATACAAGGAAATATGTTGGGGACTACTCAGATCTTGAGTACGCATGGAGTTAAATGCCGCTCTGTTTTGTAGCCTTACATAAAGTTGGCCAACTTATCACTAGTAGGTTTCAGTGTTTATGTTAGCCTTCCAAACAGAGTTGTATTAAACTCCATATTAAACTCCATATGTACTCAAGATCTGAATAGTCTCCCAATATATTCTGTTAAATATTGAATATTAATATATTATGTTGTTGCTGACTCATGACTCTTGATTTTTTGCACACTTTTGTAGGAAGCTCCTCATCATCACCTTCATCACCATCCACTACCATGAATAAGGTAAGAATACTAACATCTTACTAGCCAATCACGAGGGCTGACTGGGGAATATTGACCCCAGGGTTGTGGCATTGCTCTCAAATTTTTCCTACCCTGGGCAAGTCTTAGTTTACTTTTTTTTAGTTAGTTGGCAGACTCCTTGCTTGGGCTGTTGCCCATGGAGCAAGTGAGAATGAAAACTTACATGTACTAGCCCGGCAGGAAAATCTACTTGCCATGGATTTTTTCGAACCATTTGTTACATATCTGCATGTTAGTTTAAGCCTCAAGGCCTTCACTGAGCATGATTGAAGGAATTTTTACTTGTCACTAGCTCCTTACTGCTGCTGCTTAAGGTTTGTACTAACACCTGTCATCTTCTTTGACCCTAGACCTTGTCACTAACAAAGCACAATACATTTAGAAAGCAATTACTTCATGAAGGTCACAGGTATTGCCGTGGATCCAATGTTCAATCAGATCTTGCCCTTGGCAGTTTGTTCATAATTACTGTGCATTGTTGATTAATTAATTTTCTTTTGTAGGTCTTCATCACCCCCGCCGTCACCCACTTCAAGTGTTGCAAGCACATTAAGTTCTACCTTCAATGGTAAGTAGCAACATACATTGCAATCTGATTAATGGTTAGTGTGCTATGCTAAGGATCGTGCACTCTGGGTTTTGAACCATAGCCAGGATCTTTATGAGAGTGTTTCTCTTCACCCATGTGTCTAATAGTGTACTGAAGCTGGAGCTAGCTTTGTATTGATGGACTAGCATACATCTAGAAAGGAGTAGAATTACTTCTTTACAGTTTCTGGCAGTTTGGGGTATTTTAAGTCCAAGACAGGCTTGATGTGTATCTTTTCCCTGCTGGTCTAAAACTACTGGAAAGATTTTGATGATAGAATGCACAGGGTACAATAATAATAATTAATATTAAGTACAATTTCTCCTTTCTCTTTATGTGACGGCATGGCTTTTAGAACGGGTGTACATGGAAAAAATATTGAGAATGACCCATTTTATGTGAGAAGTACTAGACCTCATTAGTAAAATTATCTCTGACCTGAAAAATATTGAGAAACTTTAAGTTGCTAAACTGGACGAGGCTTTGAAGTTCAGTTTTTGTGAAAACACACTTTTAACTGCACATGGAGCAGAGAAAATAATAAAACCCTCTTTCATGTACTTGTTGACTTTAGGACCACCAAGCTTATCAACAGTAAGCGACCAATTGGCCCAAAATGACAGAACATCATCACCTGCCGTGAAGCTTCCGTCAACCCAGACTCCTGATCAAATTGTTGGGAATCGCTCCTTGACAAACTCTACTGAGAGCATTGACCGCAGGCATTTGCAAGCTAGCGGTGTGACAAATAACTCTGCCCTCAACCACAAGGCAAAGTACATTGAATCGTCTCGGAATTCACTTGATTCACAGTCATCAACTTCCAATTCAGAGGAACTGAAGGAGGAACCATTAACCTTCTTCACTGCTGCAAAATTTAGGTAAAGTGGTAGAAATCAATCTTTTAGTCTACTTTTTTGGGGTGCGTTTCTTTAAGAAAATCGAGAATTGGATTCTTAAATCCGAAAGAATCCAAAAGTGGATTTTGCGTTTCTTTACTAAGAAGATCAATCCGAGATCTTTCGGATCATGGTACGTCAAAGGAACCGAAGAATCCACTTCCAGAGTGGATTCTTCGGTTCCTTTGATACACCATGATCCGGGAGATCTTGGATTGATCTGTCTTGTAAAGAAACGCAAAATCCATCCAAATTTCTTAAAGAAACGCGCACTTAGATTTATAAAAAAAATTGTAAAATAAAGATCAGAAAAATACAGTTAATAAACAGTACCCCATGAAAGTACAATAGCTTTCACTTAAGGGTTTCATTCGATTTCATTTACAGACTTTAAAGTACAGCCTTGTACATGAAAACACATTAAACAGTACCACATTAAAGTGTTGCTCAATAGCTTTTAATTGAATGGTTACACACTAGGGTTTCATCCACGGACTTAGTTTAGAACCGCCTTGTATAGTATAATAAACAGTACCACATGAAAATTCTGCTCAATAGCTTTCATTTGAATGGTCACACACTGGGGTTTTACAGACATAATGGTTAAAGTTCGAACCTGCAAAATATAACGAACATTGCCCAAACCAGATGCAAACTACAGACTTGCAAGTGATTGGTCTTTAGCTGAACAAATGTATTTGCCTTGTAAAACGGCTTTGAGTACTTATTGTATTTTCTAATAATTATATTATTCAGCTACACTTTTAATTTATCGGTAGGTTTGAAAATATCCAGATTGGTACAGATAATGGTGTCCCTACAAAACCATTTCTTTCATCATGTTCGTGTATAATCCCATTTCTGGGTAAGTACGAGTTGCTTTCTAAACGTGTTGTCGCGTGATAATCTGACTCCTTTTTTCTCCAGAACTCTAAGGCGACATTCACGCTACGCTAGAGAAATTTGGTTATTCCTACCGTTCACGCTAATCCGTCACGAAAACGGAGCTTTTCGAAAACGCTCTTCAAACTGGAGGAATTTGAAAATGCCGGCTTTTCATTCCATTGTGGACGGGAAACAGTTTGAAAACGAGGTTTTCCGAAAACGATGGCGTCACGATAATCACGTGATTCCCCTGACGAAGTTTTCCTCAAACATAAATCCAAAATGATCGGTGATTGGTGCGTTTCTAAATTCTTGTGGCGTAGTGTGCAAGGATAACATCTGATGCGTTTTCAGAGTGAAACGTTGGTCGTTTTGAAATTCCTCTGGCTTAGTGTGGACGGGCCGTGGAACGTAAATGGCGTATGAAAGAATACTCAAGACCGTACAACTAACAGCTCTCATGTAAATGACCACAGAAAAAGGGTTTCAGTCTTAACTAGAGAATTACCCGCCGCTCGGATTGAAGTAGTTCTTAAAATTGCTATATTCGCAGCTGTCAGCAAGTCACAGTTTCCGAGTGACAGTGTGTTCTCGTAAGCTTTATACGTTTCATTTTAGAAGGTAGTTAAATAATGGCTGCAGATTGACATATCATTCGTTGTATGTTTGTTTGCAGACGTTCTCGGGTCAACAGCATTTGCTCCCGTGAAGTTGGATATCAGTGGCAATATAAAAGTTAGCATTTGCAAACTTTTGTTCCCTTATTTTCTACCTGCTTAAATAGTTTCAGTTGACTTTAACTGTGTTGGATTGCTTAGTTTGACGCTTACTGAGCTCTCTTATTGGTTAAAAACCCCCAATGCGATCTGCCCAATCAGAGCAAACATAGGCTTATTATAAATTGAACTTCCACCGCTTTGCACTTGTATAACTGAAGACGACAGAAGTTTCTGTGGAAACATATTTTATAAATTGAAAAGTGTTGTCGTTTTATTAAAATTAAAACAAAGGCCTGCTACTTCAGCCAATCAGGAGCTAGACCAAAGACAATATGACAAGGACTAGGTTGACTAGCGTTTTCCCGCGCTTGGAGACGGAAACCCATTTTCCCGCGCTTGCCACGGTCTTCATGCTCTTAGGTTGATCTCTGATTGGCTCCTTGTGCTATTTGCTCATTTGGTATTGGCTGGTTGTAGGGTTGCAGGGATTGATCAGATGTGATAACTCTTTTTGATTTTGTGACCTACACTGTTAATTCAGTTTTCAACTGCCAGAAGTGTTATTATTATTATTATTATTATTATTTGATGACAGTCATAAGAAACCATTGATTGACAAAATTAGTAGATCATTTTTTGATCTCGTAGCTTGTAAAATAGTAAAACTATATCTCACTTTTGTTTTAGAAACTCGAGGCCAAACACGCCACAGACCCGAAAGCTTTTGTCACGCTACAAAATATTGTTTACCAAGAACTCAAAAGCAACACTTGCACAGTGAAAAACTCGGCTACAGACGGGCTGCTGTGGCTGAAAAGGTGAGGAAGTGAAATCTTTATTTTATTGACTAGCTTCTGATTCTCTGTCTGGGATTATAAGGTAGCATGGCGAAACCTGATCAAGACAAACTGACGTCGGAACTCTCTTATTCCTCGGGAATGCTCGTGTGGTTTTCTGATTGGATAATAATTCTCGGGAAATTTTCGGTACTTCAATGGTCTCTTATCTCAAGCAAGGGTGAAGAACCTCTTCTTAAGCCAGACCGGTGGGGGTTGCTTGTTTGGTTACGTTTTCTCTCGGTGAGTATTCTTGCGTTGTGTAGATGGCTCATGTTACTCTGTCAAATTAATTGCAGAGCTTTACAGTTCATGCAAGTGTTTCTCAGCGAAGTGGTTCGAGGAGAAAAAGATCTCGCCGTAGCAGCAGGTGAGGAGTTTGATTTCTTTTGTAACTTGGACTTCGCGCAAAAATCTTTCAATATATTATACTAGTTAGTTATGCAACGTTTTCGATAAGTACACTATGGAATATCCTAGGAGTCACTTGTATTTTCTCCTATACAAACGAGCCTTTTATCAAGAAAATACAAGTGACAAGTGAGATATTTCATGGTATACCACGTGAGAGCATAGCAAAGTACAGTGACGAACACAGTCACCGGGACACACGCGCAGCGCATGGTGGGAATGTTGGATGTAATGCTGTCCAGTGTACAATGCCTTTCCTGTATGCTGATTGGCTGTATTATCTACTGCATGGTATAAGCATGTAGTTTTTCTTTAATCTTTTACTGTGGTTAAGTAATGAGTTTCTTGTGTAATGCAAAAAATAAACTGTCAGCGTCTTCGTTTCGAAGAGAAAGCGAGTGGAAAAATATCCCGATTTTTTAAAAAAAAATGGTGCAAAATCACTCAGCGTGGTCTCCAGGGTTTTTAGTTTAAAATATTAAGACCAGTCAACACACGCAACATATCTTGACGTATTTTATGTACCAAGTTATATACAAGAAATATCAACCTCAGCTTTTTCAAGAGGTTCATTCCATTTGTGTTTGATTGCATGTTTATTTTTATCTCATCTTTTAGGCACAGCATACGGTAAGACACTTCGAAGATATCATGGCTGGGTCGTCAGAGGAGTTTTTGCGGTAAGCGTTTGATTTCCTTTAGTTTTTCGTTTGTTCAGTTGCTCGTTCGTTCACCCATTTGTTCACCCATTTTGTGCATTTCGTCCCTTCCTTTGTTCTTTCGTTATCTGTTCGTTCGTCCCTTCGTTTGTTCGTTCGTTATCTGT
>CM042759.1:11312685-11315185 GCA_022496165.2 Catalaphyllia jardinei
TGTTCGTTCGTCCCTTCGTTTGTTCGTTCGTTATCTGTTCGTTCGTTATCTGTTCGATTGTTCGTTCTGTCGGGTGCTCTTTCGTTCGTTCTTTTGTCCGTTTGTTAGTCTATATGTTCGTCTACATATAAATGTTGTGCCGCGTAGCACTATGAACACAAATGATGTAACAGAGAATTAACTCTGAAGTGTAAATTTTAGTGCTAATTTAACCCATGAATAACCCACTGGGCGTTAGCCCTTTTAAAGGGAATCAGGGAACCACACGAGGTAAAGAAGAAATCTTTTGACCTCGGTGGGAATCGAACCCACGACCTACCGTTACTCTGCCGACTGAGCTACGAGGTCGGACAGAGAAAGTCGGGGTCGATTTAGAAGGTGAATCGCGGCGAAGAGAAAGTCAGGGTACATATGAATGTTGTGCCGCGTAGCACTATGAACACAACTGATGTAACAGAGAATTAACTCTGAAGTGTAAATTTTAGTGCTTATTTAACCCATGAATAACCCACTGGGCGTTAGCCCTATTAAAGAGAATCCGGGAACCACACGAGGTAAAGAAAAAATCTTTTGACCTCGGTGGGAATCGAACCCACGACCTCCGGAATAGATCTACCGTTACTCTGCCGACTGAGCTACGAGGTCGGACAGAGAAAGTCGGGGTCGATTCTGTTCGTTCGTTCGCTCGGGCGTTCGTTTATTTGTTCGGACGTTCGTCTGTTTGTTCGTGTGCTCGTGCCATCGGGTGCTCTTTCATTCTTTCGTTCGTTCTGAATTAATAGTCAAGTTTGTCAAGGTTTTAACATTTCATTAATTCTCTCGTCTCCCGCCATTTCCATGTTTACTAATTCTAACCAATCCTAATCGTAGTTTGAATATATTTCAGTTGGCGGTTAAGGCAGTGCCGTACCGATCAGACCTCCTAACTTCGCTCGGGACCACTGACAAAGGCGTGGCTCCTCACAAGGATGTCATACGAGACATGAGGATGTGCGTCGAGGGACTGGGGCGAATAACGAATATTATTAACCAGTTTTACCGGAAACACAAACTCGACTCAGAGGACACCGTGTGATAGCGTCACGCTAACGGCATCATAAACCCTGATGGGCTGGTATGAAATTACGGCAGTCGTGACTCTGTCACGCTTCCAAATACAGTCACGTACACTTGCAAAGTTTTGTATGTAGTGTTATCTGTACATTAAGTAATGAACCGGATTAAAAAAAAGATATTTTTTATTTTAATTTATGACTAAACGCAATTGTGTCAATATTTTAGCCTTCCTGGTATTACAGGAAAACTATGTAAATGATACTAAAACTAGAATTCTTCACAATATTCGTAAGGATACATTGCTCTTTACAGATGATGTAATCTTCAATCCGTTGAGAGGTTTAATGAAATTAAAAATGAAATTTTAAATATTAGTACATATATTTTTGGGCTTCTAGAGTTGTAACATAACCAAATAGAATGTGAAATATGAAGCTTAGATTCATTAAAAAAAGACGTATAATTGTAAACAGTTTTATACACAAAGTGAAACTGAGAATCATTGAACTTTGCGTGGTAGATCTATCAGAATATGAATTAAAATTATTTTTCACAGTTAATAGACCCTCAAGTTCCCAAGTTGGTGATCAATGTCGTTTTTCTCCTTTCAGTATCCGTGTATTGTTAAGAAGCTGATGAGAATTAAGAAATTCATCAACTGGAGTGATTGCCTTGATGAAACAAACAATTCTCGCCGCTACTTCAGTGAAAAGCAGTGTATGATATTTGGTTGGGAGAATTAGTTGATTGAGCGTGGGACTAAAATGACTAGCATACAGAAAGATGTTTTGTTGTGTGCGTTTTACTCTCATAAACAGTTTAAGGGACAGGCTTAGTTCAAAGCTCGAAAGAGTTGTCGCTCTTTGGTCAGAAAGCAAGAAGGAAACGCAGATTAACCCAATAAAGCTTTTCAGAATAAGCTTGACTGCGAAAAATTCAAACGCTGACCAGTGATGGGCTTTCAATAGAGTTTGATTGAAGACGACTGGAGACGAAGTTTTACGAGCTAGACCGACACTGTAACTCGGTAATATTCGGTTGCTTTCGTAGCTGTGGTTGGCGGCACCGCACAGCAGAAGTTGCATCAGTTGCGCATGCGCGACTTTGTTCTATTCCTCTTGACAAAGTGCAGATTTCACAATACAGTCACCTCGATATCATCCTCGTCCCCAGTGCTACTCGTCGTGAAATGTCGTTGACGATTCGTGACCACGTGACCAAAAGAAACGGAGACTGGGAACGAGAATGCCTCGATATTTGAAAATAACTTATTTTTCGCCATGTCAGCATTAATTTCGCTGAAACGTCAATTACTGGTCAGCATCTCGTTCGACGAAATTTTGAGAAATCCGTTCTGACTTTTGTAGAAGTAGTAACTTCATCCTCTTGCCTTTATAAGGCTGTATATTATCAAGATAAAACAGATATTTATGATAAGTGATTA
>CM042759.1:11320185-11337439 GCA_022496165.2 Catalaphyllia jardinei
AGATCGCCATTGAAATGCAAAGAGAGTACAAGCTTATTGTGCAAAGTACAACAAGCCGATGGAGATTTCTGACAGCACAAAAGTCTTGTGTATTCGACTATTTTTATTTTCAATCTATGTGTTGGCTGGTGCAGCGACCTTCCAAGCTATTGAGCGTCAGAAACAAGTGAGAGAAATGGAAAAGATCCGAATAACGAGAGAGGAAATTTTGACGAAATATAACATAACACAGAATGACGCGCAGCGCTGGTCGAAAACCTTTTTGTCAACCTCGCTGGAAAACGATGACTTTCTTGAATGGAATTTTGGCAATTCCTTCTTATTTGCAATGGTTGTTCTCACTACCATAGGTAAGATTAGCGAAAAGTCATGTAGTTAATAAGAAAATCTAACCCTTGAAATTGCATGAATATCTTAAAACTCTGTCTTTTATCGCTGGTTATCTATTGTTCGATTACTTTTAAACGATCGAGGAGATTTTGAATTGTGGGATTATCACGTCCTTTTAGGAGACATATATACCATGTTCCATTGAAATACGTCTTGTGAACGTCAAAGTTAATCCTCGCGACTAGGTCTTGCTCAAATAATCAATGATATGATATTAAAAGGTCCTCCAGTTTTGTCCATATTTTATATATTTTTTGGCTTTTTTTCTCGAAGTTTAATAGTAAAATTTATAAGATGCGTTTCAATTTCATTGAAAATTCAATACGGTTAACTATATTCTAATATCCATATCCCAATTAGAAGAAGATTTGCATTTAGGAGATTAAAAAAAAAGCGAAACTGTGGTAAATTTATTAACTTAAACAACAAGAGATTTTCTCATAATATTGATAATTGTCACAGTAGAGTTTTCGACTCCCATAGATCAAAGAGGATGCTACATGCATCACAGGCGTCCCAAACTCACGATTCGAGGAATCGATCAATTTATGTACGCGTATCGATTGAGACGTGACTGACTTAAGTGCGCGGTGTTGTGTTACACATTGGGCCGTTGAGAATTTGAGCGCTCTACAAGGGATTGTATGGAATTTATAATAACGAAGGATAAAATCGCGCAATGAAATAAAATGTTACTTTTGTGAATGAAATTAAGTAAATAAACTCACCTTGCCTGATTTCTGTTGTCCATTTGGCCTGTTTCGTCGTTTTTGGGGGATTTTCAGGTGTTTCTCGTAGCTTCCTATCAACCTCGACATTATTTTTTTCAGTTGTTCTGTTCCCCTGAGCCTCGGAGCCAATTTTGAATTGTAACATATCGAAATTATCCTATGAAGGAAACCAGAAGCATATCACCTTGGTGATATGCCTCTGAGGAAACAGAATGTGTGGGAATGGAGGGTGAAAGAACAAATAAGGTTCTTTAAATTTATCTTATTAACCCTGCAGTACAACTTAACTTCTCATGTTGTGTTATGTGACATAGACTACCACTAATAAAGCAATAACACGAACTGGTCTTGATGTAGTACTGAATTCTCAGAAGCTACATTACGAGAAATGTCTGGCAATCAGTAAAGAGTATTTCTATTTCAAGCTTAAAACATTTTAGTAAGATTTTATTTTATTTGTGCTACAGAACAGAGTGAAATCTGTGTGATTCCAGGAACAATGATTATGGCTCCTGGTGAGACACAAGTTTTTACTTTGAAAGGAAAATGTTAAATGAGTTGTTCCTTCCATCAGGTTATGGCAACATTGTTCCTAAGACTTCTCTTGGCCGTATGTTTTGTGTGGTCTACGCTTTATTTGGAATTCCTGGGACTTGTTTGACTCTCAAAGCCGTTGGAGACAAGATCGCAGAACTTTTCACAAGAATCATTATAAACTTCGAGAAACGCATTTTAAAAAGACCTCACCCTCAAAAAGTGGAGACTAAGGTAGCGATAACAACAATATTTATTACTCTGTTCCTCTTGTTACCACTGATGTCATTAATTGTGAAAGTCAGGCATGATCAGTGGAGTTACATCGAATGTTTTTATCTTACTTTCATCACATTGAGCACGATTGGTTTTGGTGATTATTTACCTCATTTTGAGAAAGACTTTGATTACATCCTCGTGCTCGTGGCCTTTGTCGGTCTCGCGTTTGTCTCGAGTATTTTCTGCTCAATGAACACTGTTCTTGAGCAGTATGGGGTGAGTGTACGTGTGCTGCGGTCACTGCGCGAAAAAAACGCGGACGAGTCTACCGAGAAAAAAGCCGCTGCGGATGAAGGTGAAGCTGTCTTAGAAAGCCAAAGTAATTTGACGTGTGGCACTAATGGATTACAAGATGCGACTTCTTCGACAAAGAAAACGGAAGATCTACAAAATAATCTTAAAGTTATCGGCGAAACCCACGAGCTGAATATGACACAGTTGTCAAATCGAAACAGCTTAATCACAGAAGAGGATGTCAAAGTGGAATATCGAAAGCGCGGAAGTTCAATAAGTCTTGGAATATTCCGCTGTTAATAACATGTTGAATGCATAGCGATTTGGATTAGTTGACTACTAGCCCAAGTATTCTATGCAGCAAACGATCAGCGAGGGGCAGCGTGATTATTGACAAAGTATATCATAATCGTTCAAAGGAAACGGGAGAGGGAGGTAGCTTTGCTCGCCAAAACGCAAGAATACTTTTCACGAGCAATCTTGGGACGTGAGTTATAGACAACAATAGGTGAACAAATCAGACTTGAGGATTTCAAACTGATGATACTGATGATGGCTTATAGTGCGTCCGACTGCGATTCAAGAGGTCTGGGTTCTAGTCTGCCTTTGTCATGGCGAGGCTCTTTACCCTTAAAATAAGTACTGTACCATTCCTTCACCAAAAGTTTGTTTCAACGGGACATCTAAACGGAGCAACGCAAGTGACTGTTGAGTCCTGTTTCGTAAAATTGCCTTGTGTCGAGTTACTTGTGCGTTATTTTAAGGTCGGTTCTCTCAACAACAATGGCCTAATTAAAATTTTCGGTTTTTATGAAAAGGGGAAATAAAGACTCAACTTTTTTAGCCGTTTCAAATGTGGATTCCTATGAACATATAAAGCTTGAAGAATGTCTAGCTTGTCGAGTAAACTTAATTCTGTCAAATGAAGAGGCTATTGTACAATGTATAGGTAACATTTGGCAATTAACCAAAACAGTAGTATGAAAGAACAGCCCGAAATTACATGTAACAGCTCCAGCGAGATTTGACTGTAGCAGGATGTAAAGCTAGCGATCAAATAAAACTTGTCTTCACTTTGCTTGGTTTCATCATTTCATTATCTGAGATGATTTTTATCGTATGAGCGCGAGTGCAATAGGCCACTTTCGATATGTTAAAATTCAGCTTGATAGTGAAGCCAAGAGAAAATAAACTGTCCTGCTGAAATTTGTTATATCGAAAGTGGACTTAAGAATTCACCCTACACAAAACTCTCCTTCGTAAAATAACCATTTATCCAAACTAGCAAATTCAGACAAGCACTTATTTTGATAAGATCTCCTGGAGCCCTTTACAATTTTCAGTGCATATTTATTATAAGCATCGAGACGTGAAGACTCGCGAAAGTTCCGCGCATGATTAGATTTGGAAGGAAAGCCCAGTTCCATGCCACGTGGTTAAGTTGTTTCGCTCCCTAAAGGAAGTTGCGGATAAAAGATCATTTTTCTGCGCGAAACAGGAGCAAGCAGTTATACAGAGCGACGAAGGCATGGTCTAGGGATATTAAGGTGCGATTCTTTCCAGCATTGCCATCAACATATGTTTTGTATTATTATAATAAGGTCTGAGAGGTACATTTGCCTTTTTCTTGACCGTGCTGTTTCTGTAACTTCGCGGGTAAAAACAAGAGAATTTAATGCTGTTTTGCCGGGACTGCGTTACGTTAAATTAAAGATCGTCACAGCTAATTGTTCACAAAAGGAAAGCTTAGAGCGTCAGGTGCAACACTGCCTGCTGTAATCTGGAAACACCAAGTTTATACTTTTAAAGACACGACTTGTTTTCTTCGATGCATGCTATGACGTTATACCTTTGTGTATGAACGCACATCATAGTGGTTGACTATCAGCAACAAGTTGATCTCCTATGAAATTTTCTTTAATTTTTGAGTTATGTTTTTAATGCAAATGTTGGGGAGAATTAGTTGTTTATATTTCTTGTGTTTGAGCGTTACCTTACCTACTCTATCCTTTGCCTAGCTTCCTTTGTTCTACCCCGCTACTTATTTCATACATCTTCCTTTCTAGTGGTGCAAAAATTGTTAGTGAGATACCAGCTAAAGGCGGTGTACAAATCTCGTACTTACTATTATTTCCTTATCTCATGGCATGTCACCCGTAAACGAAGCGAAGCAATTATCTGAAAGATATACTACCCTAGATGTTGAGCGATTTCCACAGCTAAATCATTAATTTTCCTTAAAACCACTACAGAAACATTTAGAAACAGTTTTCCACGTTCTGTTGTTTGTTCAGGTATCGATATGTTGCTTAATGGCGTCACTGATTTTTATAACACAATGCCGCTCAAATGACGAAAGTGGAGAAATTTCATTTACCAGGGCGATCGAAGGATTTATTTTTTTCATGCGTGATTTTTGACGAAATACATTTGGAATATAGACAACAGCTAATATCAATTCCAGTTTTAATGTTCAATGTTTGTTGATTTTGATATTGCGCAAATTTGCGAGAAGAATAAATGAAATAACCGAAATATTATTTCCTTTAATGCTACTCTAAAATTCCATTGTTATTTTCTGCATGATTTTTAAAGCCTTCGAAAGGTACAGAAAAGCGTATTTTTGATACTGTGCGGCCTTGATAATATTATCACTCCTTTTTGCGACTTTGTTTTTGATTGTTTTCCAATTTGCACTTAAAATAACAATTTGTTTTAAATTGACTGGGTCATAGGAACTCTTCGCGGAGTTGAACGCAAATCAAAGTATAAGTAATTTTTAATTAACTCAAAATGCAAAATAATATGTCGTTCCCAAGACAAACAACATGAAAACGAGTATGGCGTACAAAAAATTTTGCTCGAGGCGAGGACACATTGTCAAAATGTATGTATAATTTAAAGGCAGTTCGAACAACAGCTACTGATCTCAGTCAAAACCATTTCAAAACGAGTATCTCACTACTTAAACATCAAAAACGGACATTATCCACAGGCAGTCTTTCATTCATTCCTTTTTCTTGTTTTGTTCGAAGTTAATTTCACCAGGTGTTCCTGTTAAGAATCCTGCTGGCGGTGGAGGCCTCGCTTCCTTTGGCCTCCAGTAGACCCAGATGATGCCATCTTGCGCTGGATAACCAATCGATTCTGCTCTTCGTCGTTGCACTGGTGGAATGACACGTAGTCTTGAAAGTATTTCTCGGCCTTGCCTTTCCCACTCCTCCCTCGAAATCAGCGTTTCTGCGGTCTCGGTTGAGGTTTGAACTCGATTTCCACGGCTGACAGCGACACCCATTGCTGTTTCACTTTAAAGGCGATGTGAAGTTGACTTAAATCACTCTTTCAAAAGATTACAGTTAAACTGTTCGATAGGAGTCCACCAGATAGCTTTCTACTTGCCGCTTTTTCGTCATTGAGAGAAGAAGCTTTATTTTGCGATTTGATGGCGTCATTATTTCCATGGCAACATCTTTCATTTCGTTCTATAACACATAATTTCAGCGTATCGCGTAGCCGGGTTTCCACTTCCGCACTCCACCACATGTTTCTACTTGGTAATTACGCCAGGTAGAAATAGGCGTGGATGGCCAGTACGAAGTAAAACATTATTCATATTTTGCCTTTACTATTCAGCCGAACACACTCAGAGATTGAGCTTTAAGGCATGGGCGCGTTGGTCAGCCAGGCGCACTCGCCAAAATATGTTTTAATTGTGACATTAAGCTTATTACAACAAAGTGGACAAGAGATACATCAAATAACGTCGTACATGCGCCAAAGCCGGACAGGTAAACCCCAAAACCTCTTGTTAGGAAAAATAGGGACCGTGTAACCACAAACAAATACAGTGGCGCCACCTGGGGTTTTAAGGTTGATATATAAACAGCAGAATGAAAGATAAATCAGATAACGCTTATTACCATATATTTTGTCACATTATATGTAAACCAGAAAACGTTTTGCTGGTTTCTACCGAGCATGAGGCCGGCTCCGACTCTTGCAGCTCCCTCCTGGGTGGGATGCTGGTCCATCACAGGTCACTGCCAGCATTCTGTCATTCTGCCACAACAATTTGCCAGTACTTATTTATACACCTGGATGGAGAGAGGCACTGTGAGAGTAAAGTGTCTTGCCTAAGGACACAACGCAGTGAGCCCGGCCAGAGGCTCGAATCTACACCGCTCGATCCGGAGGCTGGCGATTACCAGTCATTAGGGATTACGCAAAACACAAAGGCAACGGCAACGAGAACTTCAGCAAACAAAAGTTTAATGAACAGAACAATAGCTGTGCACGTGTGT
The DNA here is from genome assembly GCA_022496165.2 of Catalaphyllia jardinei. Classification (NCBI taxonomy): domain Eukaryota; kingdom Metazoa; phylum Cnidaria; class Anthozoa; order Scleractinia; family Caryophylliidae; genus Catalaphyllia; species Catalaphyllia jardinei. Next base: position 11,326,655 of record CM042759.1, read on the forward strand.
TTTAAATCTTTGTACATTTCTTTGCCGTCTGCTGCTAAGCAACAACGTGAAATGACCAAATTCTGTGTAGTCTCTGGAACATGAACCATAACGGCTAAGTAAGTATGTCTGCTTGGAATTGAACACATTCGTAGATTATATTTAGCAGGGGCAAGTTTTGATAACAACAGACACACTGGATAGTTCAGGATAAAGTAAAATAGAAACACATCTTTTACCAGGCGTCGTCCTCGCCTTGTCCGTCGTATATGCACAAGGTCCCTATTTTACTGCGATCAACAGTTAGGGGCTTGAAAAAGTGGACGATATGTTACTGTTTCCTCTCATCGCACTGATGAGGAAATCTTAGAAAGTAATTATATGAATTTTTCCAATGATGAGAAATAAGTTGGTTGATTTTTTCCAACCTCGTTTCCAGGGCCATTTCCCTGGCTTTGGAGCGGGGTGGGAAAAGAATCAAACATAAAGTGCCCTTCATAGACGAGTGAAGCGACAAAGAGGTCGATCGAGTGACCGAACAGAAAACGGCAAATCTATAAATGCCACGAACCGTAGAAGTCGTGTAGGCTAGTTAACCCAGTTTACACAATATTATTGTCCGCCTAGAGATTTGCCAAAGCTAGTGGGTAGAACGGTAACAATATCTTTGCCTTTCAGTAAATATTCAACACACTTCACTTAAAGTGGGTTGAAACAAAACGAAGGAAAGTTACAACGATTAAAAGCAGATCCAAGTCGATTTAGCACAGACAGTTCCTTCGCCATCTTGATTTTGCACTTTTGATTATGCAAACCTTGCTAATTTATTACACCCAGGATTTCAGGGTGTAAGATGGACACGTGACCAGCCGATGCCAGGGCCTTTTCCCGCCCCGCCCCCAAGCTAGGGAAAAGGCCCTGGGAACGAGGTTGATTTTTTTTCCTATCGATTTTGCGAGCTACACGTTAAATTGCTTAGAGCAACTCCTTCTACTGATTGTGGAACTGCTATTTTGATAAAGCTACTCTAGAACCATTTACGCAGCTACGCAGAGTCGCCCGGGTAATTTCGTCACTAGCCCTCGCTGGCCAGAAATATCGAGGAGTTTTGTTTTGTTGACGAGAGTGATCTCGACCCGCCATTGATACTCCATTTTATTTGAACCTACACACAAAAGTGGGGGGGGGGGGAAATGGGGGCTTATTCTACCCCCTCCTTCAGTATGTCTATATATGTTTGTTTCAGGAAAGCAATAAGGAATGCTGACGACATATCATGTGGTAAATACGTCATGATATCTAAACAGCCGCCATCTTGGATCCGCCATCTTGGGTATATAGACTTTTTGAAAATGACAGAAAGACCCCTCAAATGACTCAGAACTAATATATGCCAATTAGACAATGCTAAAATGTTCTAAAGATGTAAAAATAATTACATGAAAGTTACAAACTACTTATTAACCGCGAGTGGAGTCTCAGACAGAGACCTTGCCGTATTGACCGAGTGATAGCGACGTCAATTACGGAAGACCGAGATTTAAAATTTTTCCATAAAAACCGAACGTTTGAGGTTGAAAAGTTGTTTATTATATGGCTGTTTACTTTGCTTTTGCAGGCCCGTAATCGGCCTGTGATCATTACAGGAGAATAATGCCCTATATAGAATTAGCCAATCAGAACGCGCGTTATATCAGCTACAAACACAAGCCATATAATTAGTTGTGTTAATAAAAACAAGAAAATTCCAAATTTGTGATACATGCTTGTCAAAATATGATTGTAATGAAAACATCAAGTTTTGACGACAATGACATGGTCACATTAAATTGTTTCACGTCAATTACGCGCGCTTTATTTCAATGGCTTTCCTTCCCGATGTTCCCAGTTGCTGTTTTTAAGGCATATAATTTATGCAAAGCGCTATTAATTTTTGGCTCAAAATAATTTCTGAAAATATTTTTTTTTATTTCGAAACTTGTAATAGATGCGATTAATTGGTAATGGGACCTCGAGTGCAACAGTCCACAGAGTAATCATGCTCGTAATTTTGATTAAATCGGCCTCGCGCTGCCTGCTCGTTCAATTTTAAAAGTACTCATGCCATTACTGACTGAATTTTACTCCACTAAATCCAGTTACTACTAGTAGTAATCAAAGATTATGAGAGTGCGTTCGACGCAGTATAAACTTTTATACAAATACCTTAAATTATTTCCCTAGCTGACTTTCAACCCAGGCTTTCAACCTCTAAAACCCAACCTTTTTTCATCAACAACCGGGGTTTTACAGAAAAATATTTAAGTGACAAAGTCCATGCCATTCTGATTGAAGAGGTCCCGGTACGGCAAACTACATCGCGTGACGGCCCCAGTTAGTTTAATAGGACTGAAATATTTACATCAGCCTTCAGATTTCGTGCTAAATATTCTCACATTAACTTGTAATGTTTAAGTGCAAAAGCTTATTTGTAAAAGTATATTTTTTACGAACATTTTTCTAAGCAGGAAGCTCAAATATAAGTAAATATTTGCAATCGAGTGCTCGTTCATAGTAAACAAACTCCCTGCGACTGATTCGAGTACTTCCCCTAGCCTGATTAACAAAGTACATAGTATTTACATTTCCGTTCCCTGGTTCAGGTTCACTCTTATGGATCTTGCCCTCAGAGTACTCTTCCACCTATTCCAAATAATATTCGACCGGATACGACTGACCTTTTCTGTCGCAAATTGGAACTAAATCAACAAATGCAATCAAATACAGCCCGGGAATTACAGCTGTTTCCACGGTTAACATCCCAAAGCCTAGGCGATCGTGTTCGTGAACATATAAAATAAACAAGCTCTTCGTGAGCCCGAACGAACGTTTAAATAACATCATACTATTTAATATTATACTACTCAGCCTCAAAATTCCACGGCAAAAGTATCCAACGCAAGCTCTGCGATCGAGAGCACATGGAAGTCCAAAGTTTACCTACTCACGTGCTCACATGTTCGTCACATGTATTTTTATCACATGTCTCAGTTACGGTACCAGTTTACTGGCCGTGACCATAGTTAAATAATAATAACAAGCAGGCTGACACGTGAAAGAAAACGTGACACAGACAAAGCACATGGTCGATTGCAATGACGTCATTTGCATCTGAAGAATTTGCCCCTGAAGAATTTTTCGGGGGGCCAAATTTGTAACGATGAATACACGTCCAAAAATTCCAAGAATGTCGATTTAGACTGCATTATGAAAGCGTTCTTTGACGAACGCAATTACAAATTCAGTACAGTCACTTTCCTCCCCCCCCCCCCCCCCTGCCTTGCCCTGCCTCCCCTCGGGCATAGTCTGAATAGAGTCTTTTGTTCCTTTGCAGACTTCCTGTCGTTTCAGAGGTATCTGGTTTTGGTACGCGGTAATAGAAAATTCTAGCCCATTGTACATGTCGTCAATAAATCCGCAATTCTAGACATCTCAGTCATGATCTTATGAAAATTTTCACATTGATACAGTTTTCTGTTTGGAGATAAAACGCTTTGAAATTCCTGCCGATCGTCTAAGTTATACGTAAACCCGATAAAACAATTTTCGCGCGATATCAAAATAATTTTCCGGTTGTTATATTACATAAAAACGTAAGGAGTTTCTAAATGAAACCTAACAACACTGAAACCTGTTAACCCGAGGCATTAAAAATATCTTGCAACAAAACAAAGTTAATATGGACAGAGGTTAAAAGTTTCTGGGAAACTGTCATAAGTGTTATCGCATCCATATCTTTCAATATTGCTTACTTCAATTTATGCTTCCACCGATAAAAAGAACTAGACGTTCCTTAATAGAAGTTATTTAGCATAAAATTTTAAGCAAATTTCTCAATATAAAGTTAATCAAACGCGTCTGTTTTGAGTTCTGCAAGAATTTAATTTTACGTTTTCGAATTAAGTCAAGCTAATCCAGCCTGGAGTTCTGTTGTTTAGTACAATGTAACACATTAATTATTGAAGACCTTAATTTTGAAGCGAAGTTGTTTGTTTGTTTGGAGCCTAGCTTCGTTTCGAGAGAGCTTCTTTGCCCCGTAGTTTTTGTAAATGATTTGCACAGTTCTGTTGTATCAAAAACGCCTTTCAACATTCAGGTTTGTAGGTCAACCGGCAAAACAAGCTTCGATATAAATTCTCTTTCACTGTTATGTTTACTTCCAAGTTTCTGAAGGACGAAAAATATGACTCCTAAAAATATCACGAATCAAAAATGCAATTATTCAATTTGCTTGTTTGTTCGCCTAACCTGTTATTCGTCAGTAATTAATTTAAAGAGTGTTAAGATGCAATTCGTATCGGCTTCGTCTATTTTGAACTGTAATACTGATCGTTAATTATTTTCAATCGCTCTGTGGTTTCAAAGACTTCCGTCTGGTACAAATTTTCCATACTTTCGTTGTAAGCCATTCCTTGCCTTTCTCTCTCAACAATCACTTTTGCCATCTTAGTGATCTCTTTGCCAGATAACGTTGAAGTGCACAAACATAAAAATTTCTAAGCATTTTCTAAAACATACAAAACATATCCAATGGGATCATCCGTCTTTTTGTACTTCACTGTTTCCATTGTCTATTTTCTCCGCATTTGGCCACGAAAACCTCCGAGGTGTCCAGTGAGTCCAAAGTTTATTTTCGTCGATACGTTCCTCTGAATGTGTCAGCTTTTCATGTTTGATAAATGCTGCTTTTCTGCGACAGGTTGGAGATGAAATATTTATAAGCGGTAGAACCTTTTTCAGTTTCATTTTCCGCTTCTTGCCGGGTAACTCGCTACTAGAACAACTCGTTTCGCTCGCCGCGTTGCTTTGAAACGTTCTACTTGGTGCAGAGCCCATTATTCACTGGCCTCTAAAAGCTCAAATTAACAACGCATCGAGACCGGCGGATTTGTTTTTTTCAATGTTGTTTACGAAAGCCTACTGCCGGACGAATAAATTGCAGAATGCAATGCATGTTTCTAGATTATCTGTCGTTACTTTAGCAGCACTTTCAGCGGTGTCTTGGCAATAATTTACCCTTTACAATGAATAAATTTTCCCCCTAAGAATTCATTAACTTCTTCAGCACGGAAAAACTACAGTAGATAATACTTTTTCGACGACACGACAAGTTAAATCTTCAAACCTCTCTCAATACTTTTACTAATAAGTTTTAATTTCAAACAGTTAGAGTCGTAGGTCTTCGTACATTTTAGCGCGGGTGTTTAATTCTTTATGATTCCTTTATGAGTTCCCGCAGCTGAGCTAGCAGGTGAAAATGATAAAGTATTGTTATTGAACTGTACTTGGCAGGCATACGACTTAATAAGTGATCGAATAACGTCATCTTTTCACAAAACTTCTCATTAAAATATCAGTTGATTTGAATGACAACAGGTGATAGATAAAAGAAAATTTATTGTCCTCGACATAAACCCCTATCATCGTGAACAGATACCTAAATTTAAACCTTGTCTAGTTACAGAAGAAGCGATAGAATTAACATATGGGATTTGTAAACTTTTACTTTGTAAGGGTTATAGTTGAAACGAAAACCGCGTTTGGTTTACACTAACGACAATAACGACATAATCATGATCACTTTATATCAGCAATGCAAACATGGACATAAAGGCATAAAGAAATGATCAGTGTTTTTCCTTGTGTCGTTATCATCATGCCGTTTTGTCATTTTCAGGATGTTCACACTGCAAAAATAACCACAATAGGTCCCTGTTATGTCGTTATGTTTATACTGTGCTGCTCATGTGAAGATGGCCTTGAGCCTCGTTCACACTAACAACATAACCACCCATTGCTTTTGTCGGTAATGTAAACATCAACACAAAGATGTGAAGAAAAGTTGAGGGGATTTTTCCTTATGTCGTTATGTTCATGCTACCATGTTGCTATAATGTCACGATGTTCACACCACAAACATAACGTCTCTCTTATGTTTCAGTATTTCGTATGTGATGTTGCCAGTGTGATCTGGGAATAACGTACGTTGAAAGAAATTAAACAATGAAGCCTAAACTTTGGCATGTTGTAAGCATCTTTTATTGGTGATCATGATAAGCAGCGCAAGTCGTAAACCAGATCTTCAAAAGCCATTTCAATAATAACAGTTTCAGATCTAGTTAACCAAAACATATCCTTCATTTCGAATGACTCTAAGATTGCTTCAACACCACCTTTCGCGATAGTAGCACACATCAGGCCAGTAAGGCCATTCGGGGATCTGGCCCCAAAGCATATGACGCCTAATTTCTCGGCTTAAACCTAGCTCCTGCGACAGTGTACTTAACAAATAAAGAAGCCTCGACTGTGCTCTGTTCTGTTGTAAAGCACGCAGGAAGCGGTAGAGCACTCAAGAACTTAGTAAGGAAAAACACTCGACTACGTCTCGTGTTTTCCCCTACACTTCTTTCGTAGAACTCTAAAGCTCTACATTTCTAAGTGCTTTACCACTGAACAGAGCAAAGTCGAGGCTTTTTTGTTTTAATATAAAGAAACCGATAATTCTCCCCCGCATTCGGCTGAATTTTCAAACGAAACTTTATTTTACAAAGAAGTATAAGTGGGGTGAGCCGTGCTCTGTTTAAGAAAGACAAAATATGTACCGTGGTTCTATGGAGTTTCTATCGAAAAAATACCGAAATCGCTCAGAGCCTGCGCGGAGCTCAAAGCGGGACAATTAGCAAATTCCCGTAGCGATAAAGGCAGACTGATCTTTTAAATGGATGTGAAAGCTCCCTGGGGTTCTCACAAACTTTTACGAGAGTTTCTGTGAGCTCGAGGTCAATCGCGTCATAGTTGACGAGGAGCGCGCATCACGCGTAGAAATCGAGAGCGAATAATCTAATTGTTTAAGTATAAGTCTACAAGCCGATCAACACTTCATCTAAGTCCTCTTCACAGACACTTCATTTGGTAGACAGCTACTACGTCTTGCAGCCGCTTACAGCAAGGTTGCCCTAAGCTATCGACTGATCATTCGTCGGGTGAGCGATGATAGGAAATTGTTGAGGTTCACTTCGTCGAGATGACCGGAGATCGCTACTAAGAAAGCGAGCATTATTACACTGCATGTAAGTGCTTTTTTGAACATTTTTTTCAAAACTAAAGCTTCTCTCCATAAACAGAGATGAGACAGCTCTATTGGTGTTTTCTGTCGTTGTTTTACTTCTCAAGTACAATTTCTGCCTTCGTAATATATTGTCTTTCATGGTAGCATTCGCTAGGTTGAGAATTTATGTCGCTACGTTTATCGGAATCTAGCAAAACGTATTTTCTTACAGTTTTTACACTACTTCTGTTAACAATGGTCTCCATGAGCCATATTTATAGGCAATTGCAAAAACGTGAGAGGACTGGGAAAGAGTATGGTTGTTTTCCGTTTGTTTGAAAAACTAAGATATTCAAATGAAAGATCAACTAAATTTGAGAGTCTTAACTAAGAATAGAAGTATTTAGATGAGGAAAATGGCAAAATGGTAGCTCTTCCAATATCACCTAAAATAGAGAGTTTGTATGGATTGGGTAGACAAGCCACAAAATTATAAGGATTTGTATGGGATTTTGCAACTTTCGCGAGGCTCCCATTTGAACAATTTTCCGCTGAAAACTCTTACTTGGCTGGGTAGCTTTTCATCCAGTAACATTTTAGTTGACATGTCTCGGTTTTCAATCTAATTGATAAACGAAACTCGTACCAGTCCTCTCACGTTTCTGCAATTGGCTATTGCTGACAAATAGAGGAGTTCACCCTCTAAGGGGCATGGGTAATTAGGGCAAATTGCCGTAAAACAAATGTTTTTCTATATATTTCCGTTCTGATTTCACATTTGGTGACGAAACATATACAGTAGACGAAGAAACCCCTATTCTAGGTTTACGAGCGTTTTTGAGTCGATCGAGCGAATTTTTGTTACGATTAAAACCGATTAGATCAAGTCTTAGCCGCTCAAGCCACTAAAATAACATCTCCGTTACTCTCATAAGTGGACTAATGCCTAGCTCAATCGACTCAAAAACGCTAGTAAATACAGAAAAGGAGTTTCTCTACGTACAGTAATAGTTTCTTCTCGGAAATTAAACTCAGAACGGAAATATGAAGGAAACGTATATTCTTCAGCTTTGTTTCTTTTCAATAATCTTGCCATGTTTACCCATAATGATCCTTCGAGCGTGATCTCGTCTATAGCTCGTCTACATTGCGTTCGTCTGAGTCACAGGGGAAGTTTACTTTGGGTCAAATTTGTCAAAATTACGAACCAAAAATTTGAAAGCCAGCTTAATGTCATCAGCCAGCCAATCAGAGAGCGCGTTATATGGAAACTTTCTTATAAGATCAAATGAGGAACTCCTTTTAGAACCTCTTTGTGTAAAGACTCTTGCTAGACTTGGAGATAAAGCTTTTATGGCCGCAGTAGCAAAACTCTGGAAGAAAATTCCTCTACAACTTGAACAGACTGACTCACTTAAATTAATTAATTGAATTTAAGACTTGTAAAGTATTTTATGTTACTTTATCTATTTATTTTTTATTTATTTCTAACATTTTGCGAGGAGCGTTTGAAAACTTATCTTGAATTGGCGCCATAAAACTCTTATTATTAATAAAATATGCTACCCTTATAGGGACTTCTAATAATAACTAATAATACTTACTCTACTGATATTTCTTTAAATAACCATGCAAACAAATAATCTTGAAATTAGTCAACTCCCACCGTCTGTTGAGAGAAGTTAACTGTTTGCAAAAATATTTAGCATATTTCTAGACTCGAAATTTGATCGAGTCCCCCACGGTTCCCATCTTGCAGGTTTCGAGGAAACTTGTGTAGTCTCTGATAAGTTCACGTTACAATATATCCCAAGTGCTTCGATTTTTCTATGGGTATTCAGACAGTTCTTTGCTGGAGTGAAGCACGAAATTTTCCGCGCGAATCACGAATATTTCTGATTAACTTACGGAGACAAGCTGGGAACATAGTCTATAATTTATTGCTTCTCCGTGAAGCCAATAAAATTAGTAAGCAAAATAAAAATTAGGTTTTTTAAATACTCTATTCTTAAATAACTACCATATAAATCTATCGAACTATAAAATAGCTATCGTTTCTATTTTAAGTCGTAATAAAAGCACTACCGTCTACCTGTATCAAGATGCCGAGAGAAATCTCAGATTCCCAGTTTAGAAAAGAGCTTCTACTGAGATTTGAAAGTTCCTCTTTTTCACTTAAGAAATACCCTATATCTTTTTGAGGACAGCTGCCACATACAGCTTACGTCCCAAGTCGCTAAACAAAACAGCCCGAAACTTAGTTGCTTTTATTTGCTTTTTAAAACTTTTTGGACTGAAATGATCCGAGAGTGTTCCTGTAAAATGCCACTAAATTCAAGCATCTTAAGTTTGTAATAAAACTTCAGCCGAATGCAACCTTCATATAAAAAGCGTTTTTTTATGTTCCAACTTCTTAATTTTGCCGCTCCTAATTGTCCTTTAACTTCACATGAGTCGGCATCTATCGTCACAGCTTTCGTTACCCTTTCGGTCATCCTCGGGATTGTCGTCTTCTATTCTGATGGCCATCGAAGATCCATCTGCTGACGATTGCGTTCCACTGTTCAAGTTCTCCCTTGAAGTACCTTCAGGGTTGTCTCCATAGTGATTACCTGGAAACGAGGCTTGACCATTACGAGCAGTTGTCACTGATTCGTTTACATTTGCACCTGCACCGGCAGGGAGGGTGCCATGCAAAATCCCAGGTTCTCTCGAATGTTGTGCCTTTCGGTGAGAAGACTCTTTGCTGCCAGAAGGAGAGGGGGCACACGTCGATGAACTGCTCGAGCCACATCTTGCACCAGCCTCAGGTCCGTTATGTGATTCTCGTGGCGCACACAGTTGATCCAAGCTAAACGTTTCGTTAGTATGCGATTTACTCTCCTCCTCCAATAATCGTTCCTGTGTCATCTTTGACACTCCACGAGTCATTGGACCGGCTCTTCTAGGAGCTTCATGTCTTATATCTTCTTGCCACTTTTGCTTCGATGCTTCACCATCAAATGACGTCGCTTGCAAAGCTTCCGCTTTGTCACAAGATCCAGAATCCACGGCAGTTCTGCTGTGTTCACAATGTTCAACAGCATCAGAAGGCGCAGTAGCTTTCTCTGAATAGCTATCTCTCACAGCATCAGTATGTTTAGCAGATCCGATACGCTCTACAGCTGTTTCATCATTAAATGAACTGCCAAGTTGAGTCTCTCCAGTAAATCTGTAATCGCTTGAAAGTGATAAATCATCGTCAGGTCTGGTTTGGCTGCTCATAGAGTGTCCAGAGGTACACAGCTCCTCTGTGTTAGAACCATTAACCGCTCCATCCAGTTTTCGGGGAGAACTTTCTTCGGACACTGCATAGCGCAGTGACACATTCGACTTACCCATATGCGATTCTTCTTGAACTGGAGTAGTTGACGATGCATGCGATTTATCCGTGGGACATGCCTCTTGAACCGGACGGGATAATGATGACACGTCCGAGGAATCTGTGCGGTGTTCCTCTTCAACTGGATGGTGTAATGACTCTTTCAATTCATCCTTGGGAGATTCCTCTTGCACTGGACTAGTTGATGATACATGCGATTTATCCGTGGGACACTCCTCTTGAACCGGACGGGACAATGTTGATACGTTCAAGGAATCTCTGGCGCGTTCCTCTTCAACTGGACGGCGTGTTGACTCATTTAACTTATACCCGGGGGATCCTTCAGCCTCTTGAACTG
>CM042759.1:11342839-11388609 GCA_022496165.2 Catalaphyllia jardinei
TTCCCTCTGAAAATATTCACCAATGCTCACTTTGCCTTTGGCAAATAATTGTAATAAATATAATAACAAGTTTATGACCCGTAAGTAACAAAACAACATTCATTTTTTATGAAGCAACATTAAATGAGATCAAAATTGATGAAATTCAAATACAAACTGTCTCTTTATTTTGCAACATGTTCACTCCCAGCATTTTCTTTAAGTTTTTAAGTAGCTGGAGTTTTGTGACAAGTAGACGGTTAATGCGCGGTTGTTGGTCCAGAGAAGCCACACAATTGGTTTTAGCTCATTGTTTCTAGGGGGTGTGGGGGCATGCTCCCCCAGAAAGTTTTTTAAAACTGGAATGCTGGAAAATGCATTTTCTGGCATTTTGGGCCATGAAACTGAGACATTAGAGGAATGAATTAAGCTGCAATTATACTGTGAATACCATGTTACTCACAGAAAGACAAAGCAACATTTTAATAATGCAACCATATAAACAAAAAGTGGGATGATATTTTTGTATTTTTTTTGGTGGTTTTGCTGGAGCTAAAGAGCCTGGCAAATATCGTCACTTGACAACTTGTAAACATGGCACATACTTGAAGGACTAGACCAGTAAACAGGGATTAACTCTGCTCAGTAACAGGAACTAGCCTAACAGTCTAAAGCTCTAGTATCTTCAGTCTTATTGTCCCCTTTCAGTTCAGAATTCCTTCTTTTGCAAGCCACTACAAAGAATAGAATGCCTTGAATAAAACACCATACATGTACTTTCCTGCCACCGCAGCAAGATTTGTTCAAAAAGACAGTCTCACGCATAACATTTTTAAAATGCCCATGAGTCAAAAGTCTTTTATATATTTTCAGAAGAGATAGGCACTGCAAATTGTTATTTTTATTGAGCCCAAGTAGTTTAGACTTGATAAACATCATCTCCTTGACATGAAGCAATGAAAGTAGCCAGCAAAAGCTGGCAGAAAATCCGGCAAACTTCACCAGCTCTCAGCTCTTATATACAAACCCTGCACTCCAGTTTCAACATACACTATAGCATCTGATCACACAAGCAGCACAGGAAAAATTTGTAGAAGAAAACTGTGGAAGAGTGACAGAAGTTGTAAGGCTCATAAAAAACTGACCTCTTTTGCTTTTAGAGGATTTTCCAGTAGTGAAACGATTTCTTTGTTACCATGCTCTTTTGCCAAAACCATTGCACTTTGGCCTAGCTGTGATGAAAACAAAATAGAATGTAATCATAAATAATACCAACAATAATATTGTTACACAAAACACATGCAAGAGAAGGATGGTTTCATATCCACATTTGCATTTTTCTAAATCATTGTGGCAGCAGAGATAAAGGAAACGATATTGGCTAAAATACTGGTATATCTATTTGGTCATCAGGGTTGATGTCAAAAACATGTTTTAAAATGATATACAGTGGAATCTGTTTTTTAACAACCAAATAGGGGAATAAATGACAATTTGATTTTAAAAACAGGTAGTTTGAGGGTAAGATTATAGTGATGGACTGAGGAAGGGGGAACACCTTTTGATTTGAGTTGTCAGTAGGTTTAATTTGGAAAGGTAATTAAGGGATGGGAAAATCAGGATTCCACTGAGTACATTAATTTATAGGAAAATAGGAGAATATTCAGAATCAGAATTACATACAGAGTAATATCATCCAAACTCACTCAAATGTAAATGTGTCAAATTTTCGAGTTGTAAATAATTGTAAGTTGTTCATTTTGCTGTACCTCATTTTTCACATCCATTGTAGAAACTGCACCAGCATTTAGCAACATTGCAACACACACTACAATTTTACTAGTAACAGCCAAGTGAAGAGGTGTCTCTTTATCCTATAAAAATATTATTAATAGATAGATATTATTAAAATGGTAAATATGAATTAATCTCTCTCCACTCTGGTGTTTATAGCTATTTATTTGGGTGCCAGTGAATTAAACACTACAATTTATATAGTCACGTGATAGACTAGCATCCATTCATGAGGGGAGGGGTGAAATAGCAATACTCATAGCCACTTCATGCTATAAGAGCTGGTCGGAGTGACAAGCACCACTTGGGAGGGGCTTTAGGATCTAAAGCATACATGTACATTTTTACAAGGATCCATCTTCAATTTTGTTTTTTTTCTCAGTTGGGCAAGTATGCCAAATGACATATGACATACTAAAGCACTGACAAACTTTTACTAGCCTGTTAAACAGGGGAGAATGGCAAATAACACCCAAGACGTACAAATAACGCCCAAGAGGAGTACAAATATCATGCAGTATTTGTACTCCAGAGGACTGGTTAGACAGGTTTGTTTGCTGTTGACCAATCAGTTAGCTGGATTTCCTGCGCCAATTCCGTTCCGCTTCGCAAACTTCTGTCACACATTCCCCGTAAATATGCGCGAAATTGGCCCACACTTTGCCGTGTTGGATAATAAATCTCTTATTACACGTTTTGTTGTGTAGTATCGCTGAGAATTTTTACTCGTTGTTTGACTCGCCCTATGGGCTCGCCGAAATACGGCACAACTCGTAAAAATACTCATCGATACTACACAACAAAATGCCTAATAAGATATATGTATTTAAAATAAAACGTTTACTTTTTAATTATTTTCACACGACCAGTCTCCAAGTAAACAAACTGCAGCACATCACATCTGTAATTGAAGGCTTTGGTGGAAAAAGGGTGTTAGGAATTTTACTCAAAAAGGTACATTAAACAATGTTCTGTATCTTTTCTTCCTGAAGTTTGCTTCGTTTTCAAAAAATTACGTAACTACGCAAAAAACTTGTATTTGTTGTCACATCAGCATGTGACTGCAAAGACGGTAATTTCACTAAAATCCAGCAAAATATTTATCTTTCACAACACGTGACCAGGAAAATTTTGATTTTATGTTGACATGCGACCGCAAAGACGTCAATTTCACTCAAATTACAGTCAAATGTTAATTTTACGCAATGCACAAGCTAGACAGTGTTCCTTTCAGTTCATTTACAGACAGCTAAAATTTGCCACCGCAAGGTTTTTGATTTCACTTAGAGAACAGTGAAAAGTTTATTTCGCACCCTGGACTACTCCCCCCCCCCTCCCCAATCTCGAAGCTTGGATTTGAATTTGAATATGTGAACCAAATAGAAAATCAATTGAGGCTGATTCAATCGAGGCTTCGGGTTCAAAAGCGTTGCTTCACTTTGTGAATGAAACTTATATTGGATTGCATGTTTGAAGCATGGCTTCACATGTCAATAACAAATACAGAATCAATCGAGGCTTCAAGTTCAAAGGCGTTGCTTCACTTTGTGAATAAAAAACTAAACTTGGATTGCGTGTTTGAAGTATGGTTTGGATGTGAATACCAAAATAAAATACAGAATCAATCAAGGCTTTGTGTTCAAAAGCACTGCTTCACTTTGTGAATAAAAAACTAAACTTGGACTCCGTGTTTGAAGCATGGTTTCGCAAGTGAATACCAAATACAAAATCAATTGAGGCTTTGTGTTCAAAAGTGTTGCTTCACTTACTGAATGAAACTTAACTTGAATCATAATAAAACTTAACTTGGATTGAGTGTCTGAAGCATGGCTACACCAAATACAAAATACAAAGTTAATTGAGGGGGTTGATAGTTGGTCGTTGACTTTTGTAGAGTTGGTGGCTTCTAAAAGAGCTGTGATCTTGTTTTTTTGTTTGTTTGTTTACTTTATTGACAACTAGAAGGGGTATTGAATGGTCTTTGCTACTATTTGTGAGAATGCAAGCAGTGCATTTATTTTTGCGAGCACAAGCAGTGATCAATTTTCTCATGCGAGCAGTGAGCACTTTAGAAGTTACAAATGGTGAGCAGCAAGCACCTCGTAAATTTTCTGCCAGCTGGAATCTCTCTTTATTAAAACATTGTTTTGCGCCAAGTTATCTGGGCTGACACAGGACAACCGGGCAAAGCTAGGCAACATGATAAGGCCTTATCACGGTTCAACCATTTCCAGTAGCTTACAGCCTATCATACTTTGTTTGGTATGCCATTTGCTGCAAAATTACTTCACTTAAACTTCATGAGAGTCAGTGGGTGCATGCTCAACGGGATCTGAAGCTTTCTAGGGCCCTGCTTACAAGCAAGTAGGTTCCCTATCAAGAGGGTTAAAGATAGCCTGCCTTTACAAGCGAAGTGTTTCAGGTACGGTTACCCGGTTACCTGGGACTGAACTTAGGCAAGTCAGTTTCAATAAACGTCAACAAAACAAGGAAGCATTTTTCCAGAAGCATTCATGGCGCATGCATGTTTCCCCAATGTTTCCCAGTTCCCATGTAGGAAACATTTGTTTTCAAAATGCAAATTATGCTTACGTTACACAGCAGGGAATTATACTGTAAATCCGAGCATGTACTCATCTAATTTTTGTAAGCAAATCGAGCAAAGGCTGAAATTTGCGTGCACTTTCAAATTGCATGGGACCATTCAATACCCCTACTAGATGTTCCATGGTTTGACCAAGTGAGAACAGGCCTCCAGCAGCTCCCTGGAGTTCTTTTCGCTGTCTTCATGCTGCTTCCACAGTTTAAAAAGCTTCTTCTGCATTGTGTTGTATGCCGTTCGCTGATGTTGCTTCAGCTTCTTGTCAGAGACAAGGTGAATTTGCAAGGTTACTAGGAGTGGCTTCCTTGCTCAGCAGCTGGATGAGAACATAGAGGGGCAGCTGGGCTCTTCCTTTAGTGCACCTGTTTAGTCCATTGTGCCATCCCTCCAGGTCATTGTTAGTCCACACAGCCTCCTGGTAGACACTCCAACTTGCTGATAGGAGATTTCGTAGTTATGAGATAATTTCCATATAATGATCACTGATTGAATGGGTTATCTTCTGGCTTTGCAATCATTATACACCCGCCCAGATTTTTAATTGATTCAGTCGGATCACATTAAATTCAATGTCTTAACAGTGATTTGTTATTAACTGTATACAATTAAGTGCAAGTGAGTTTTCTGAGAGGTCAGCCTTAAACATGCTTTGCTCATTAACCCTTGAGTAAGTCACTAACAATGCCGTACTAACTTGTTAACAATGCTTTGATCGAATTCATGAGCATTTTCAATGCTTTAAACAAGGTTGACCATGGAACCTCAATAATAAGGTGGATTTCCACTGTCGCGTAATTTTTAAGTGCGTACAGACGTAAACTTTAACTGGCTTTACGTGCTTAAATAAAATAGAGACAATGTATGGAAGGTTGGTTGTAAACGTTAAAGTTGAGTGAGGTTTAGAGTGCTTTTGACTTGAAAGCTTTTACAAAGCTATGCAAATGAAATTTCAACTTTTTTAAACTTCTTATTCCTACTTGTGAATGCTTTGAACACACTTTGATTAAACACCCGCTTTCAGCAATGTTCAGGCAGATGAAAACCTGGGTTCCAATATCCCCAGTATTCAAGATGGCGTCTAAACGCTGCTGTGTTTACATGTGGGATTGAAGATGGATATCGGTTCTGTGAGAAAAGATTATAACCTCATGTCTCCAGGAAGTAACTAGGTAGGTTGGAGGACGAGTTGTCTAACATGTGGGGCGAGTTGTCTAAAGTGTGGGGCGAGTTGTCTAATGCGTGGGGCGAGTTGTCTAACGTGTGGGGCAAGTTGTCCAAAGTGTGGGGCGAGTTATCTAACATGTGGGGCGAGTTATCTAACGTGTGGGGCAAGTTGTCTAATGTGTAGGGCGAGTAGTCTTAAGTGTGGGGCGAGTTGTCTAAAGTGTGGGGCGAGTAGTCCGGGGCGAATTGTCCAGGGGGTGAGTAGTCCAGATACTTTACAAGGTACAACTGTACTTAAAAACAATGCTTAAGATATTAGTTGACAGAGCTGTAATGCATCACATCTCTTTTCTGTCTGAATGGTATTTTCCTTTGATGCGCAATCGATTCACCTACTGTGTTTCATGTCACAAAAACCTGTGTAAACAATCTGTTCACAGATTTCCACTCTATATGCAATTTTTTAAAATAAATTATGATGTTCATTTTTGAAAGATGTAAGGGAACACAATAAAAAAAATTGACCATCAACCTCGTATTGAGCCGGTGCCATGGCAAAACAATTTCGAATCTAGCCCGTTCAGTGCCTTATCCACTTGTGCTAACGAAGCAGTAGTAAGAGATTAAGGTATTTAATACTGACTTCATCATTTAGTGAAACAAAAGGTCCCCAGAGAATGCCCTTGGGAAAATGTGGGTTTTTTTGCATACGTAATATCTTAAAAAGGAAGCAAACTTCGGAGAAAACATGACACCTACTGGTAAACAAAATTTGGACAAAGTTCACTTTTGAGTAAAATACCTAATGCCTTTTTTCCATCGAACCCTTCAATCACAGCTGTCGGCTGACATAAAATCCAGGCATGAAGCAAAACCAAGGCATCTTCCACTGTCATGAAGGCTGAAAGGAATGCTTTTGCTCTTCCTGCTTGTACCTGGCTTGTTTTTTGAAGTGTTAACACCAATGCACCTTATTCCAAAATGGCTGCCATTTTAGTATTGTTTTGTTTTCTTGCAAATTAGCCCTTGTTGCCTCGTTGAAGGGAAAATATTCTTTTGAATTTTGAGTTTAAGAACGAGGCAACAAGGGCTAATTTGGAAGTAAACAAAAGGAAACCAAAATTGTGGCCATTTTGGAATAAAGTGTATTGCCTCAAAACAGTTACCATGGACAATACCTTATTCTGTTTACCAATGATTCCTGTATTAGCTAGTTTTTCAAGTAATAACTGCAACACGTCTTTGTGTCCTGTCTTAGCAGCAACATGAATAGATGTGTTGTCCGCCTACAAAAGTGTTTGAAATGACATTTGTAATTCACCAAAATAGAGATCTCCACTTGTTTGGTCCAGAAAGTATTAAATACAATATTCTCAGTTTAACACACACATAAGTTCACACCTACTGTCTAACTAGCTTGGCCGACTCATCTTTCCAGCTAATTAATTTATAAAAGCTGGCATTTTATTTAGCCAAGTCCTGTCACCTTTCCAAGTACTTCTTTTATAGTTTAATGTATAGCTATTACTAGTTGCCATAGATATTGTGTGCTCTTCTTATATCAATGTTCATTATTCATTATATAATTTTAACTATTTTAGACTTCCTTCATATCATGTAAATACCGTTTCATTTTCCTCTTCTTTCTTCTTGTGTGTGCATTTGTGCTTCAATCTTCTTGCTGACCTGTATTCTATTTCTATGTAATGCTGATGTTAATTGGCTGCCTGGTTCCGCTAGCCCTTATGGAGGGTCTATTATAGTCTGGCGGTTTGGCAGTTTAAGCCAATTTTGAGAGCCGGTGTGCGGTTTCATTCACATTTATCTGGCGGTTTACGGTTAAGAAATTATCGTGCGGTTGCGGGAAATCATAAATTTAGCTTGCGGTTTTTGGTTTTGACATGTTTTTGTGGCGATTATTCAAACAGAGTTAAGAGGCTCAGAAGACTGAGCGGTAACTTTATCTTGTTTACAGCTTCCCTCTTTAACTAAGGATTGCCTTTTAGGGCTAGACCAAGTCAGTCAGGGCTTCCCTCTGTGTCTCCGGCCATGTGGGGAGGGATGGGGAGGTAATTTGATATAAGGCCAGGCTTCAAAGCTTCGAAAGGGTCACGAAAGCACATGGAAAGACGGCGGACTTTAAGAACTTAAAAACAGCGACCTTTTTCACGGCATCAGAGAGAGAGAGGTATTGTGAGGCCCTGAACACAAAAATAGCATCCAATGGTCTTCAATTTACACTGCTGGATCGGCTTGCTAGATCCCTGGCGCATATCAGAAGGCCTCTGTCCTGGGTTGAGATAATTCCATGGTAAAGGTATTAAACGTAAATTTCACAAGCTTGTTTAATTGTCCATAAATCTATGTTAGAACGACCACATAAGAACAGAAACACACCCAGTCCTAAAAACTTGTACTTTTACAATTCATGGAGCAACTTCTGAACACCCCGCAACTCACGTCCTCCCTAAATCTACTGCTGCCGTGGTCTGCGGTCCACAGTCGGCTAGCAAGGTTATATGTATGTATTAAGTGTTAAACTGAAGTGCTACCGCGGTCCGCAGTCCCATAGTCGATGAATAAGTATTAAACTAAGTGTTAAACTGAAGTGCTACCGCGGTCCGCAGTCCCGTGGTCGATGAATAAGTTTTAAAGTAAGTGTCTGCAGTCCTGCAGTGGATGTAAGTGTCTGCAGTCCTGCAGTGGATGAAAGAACGAGGTATGTTTGTGGTTTTTATATACAGTTTATTATGTAAATTATGTCGACTGCAGGACTGCGGTAGCAGAAGATTTAAGGGGGGCGTGAGTTGCGGAGTATTCTGAAGTTTAGCCCAATTCGTTATAAACATCTCGAGCAATCTTTGACATCTTTGTGTTTGTGAACAGCCCATTAGACATCAAAACCTTTTGGTTCGCTGATTACTGAATGGAGTTATAGAAACAATTTGCTCAGTTCTTAAGATCTTGTGGTCTTTGTGAGGAGAAATATGATTATTGAGCTAACATATCGCAAAGAATTTGCTACATGCTGTTAAAAGATTGGCTATGAGGATAATCGTCCTAACTGTAGGGCGGTGTCGGTTTTTAGAAGAAAACGAAAGCGGTTTGCGGTTTAGAAGGAACAAAATACGGCAGTTTGCGGACCGACGACCCCCTATAATAGACCCTCCTTATGGTTATTCCAGGCAGCTAGTACTCCAATTTTACTTTTAATAATTTCATTCAATTTTATAACTTTTTTTTTGGTTAAAGCAAGTATGAATGTGAGTACAAATAAAGATTGTTGTTGTTGAAACTTATTAATTATAATGTAATGTTTATGTAATGTTAGTAATGTTTATTAGACTAATAAACATGTAATTACATAAATATTTTTAAGACTAGACTTAATAAACATGTAATTACATAAATTTTTAAGACTAGACAGTTACCGGTACCTTATCAGCTATAGTAATATCTGCCCCTTTGTCCATGAGTAGCTTGACAGCATTGTTGTTTCCCTTTTCAGCAGCAAGCCATACAGGAGTAATGCCATTCTGTAAACAAAAAATCATGCTTATGATGATATGCTCCATCTCAATACAGTAGAACCCCACTCTACAGAAACCCACTTACAGTGCTGCCCAGAACCAAACGAACATTGAATGTGCATTCTTAACGTGAAGGGTTAAACACGCACACATGTTTTGCTGTGTTAGACAGCGTTTAGTATGAACAGATTAGAACAAATATTACATTTGAGCTGAAATTTTCTTCTTCCTAACCTGCGATCAGGCATTCTTTGTCTTTTTTCTTCGCGGCGGGCTCAATCCTATCACAACTCAAAGTAATCATCTGCTTGGAAATCAACCATACACACTCACAGAACGCTTGCTTGCCAATTTAACCGACCTGCGATTTCTCTTTGGCCTGTAGAAACGGCTTTGAATCTGTTTAAATTAACTTTTCACCTAACACAGGTCAAATTCAAGGACTTTGCTGCCTGGCCGCCTTTCTCACCAGTTCCCGGCCATGTTTGAGTCATGTTATAAGTCACACACACAATGGTCAGGGACCTTTACGTATGAAAGATTATTATGAGATATCCCAGAAATTTTTTTAGTGAAGGATACCCCGTGGCTAATTTCCAGAAAATAATAAGAGTCTAGAAAGCAGCCCCAATTTCCAAAACTGACACATGCCAAAGGTTAGCAAATGAGCCGTGAGTCCATGACGGCTGCTTTGTTTTGGAAGGGGAAGCATTTCTAGACTTTACAGCCTCGCTCACTTGTTCCTCAATGGCTAAGTTAACGGCAGACTTAAACCATGATTTCAGAACAAAAACACACCTCGGTTCTTTGAGGCATGCTGGTGACTCATCAAGGGTCAAAGGCTAAATGATGCCAAATCCCCTACCACAACATGTACATTGTAAGCTCAATTGAAAGGCCACATGCAAGAACGTCCCCTAGATGTCACAGATGTCACAGCTGACTTAAGCCCTTAGGGTTAAGAGTTCCCAGTTTTATTAGAGTTAGGGTCAGGGTTACCGCTCGAAACTAGGGTTAGCATTGAAGGTTAGGCTTACGGAACAAGGTTAGGGTTAGCGTTTGGGCTCAGGGTTATGGGTCGAAGTTAGAGTGAACATTCAGGGTTAGGGTTATTGCTTAGGCTTAGGGCTAGCACTCAGGGTTAGGGTTATTGCTTAGGGTTAGCGCTATCGCTTAGTGTTAGGGTTTGCGTTTGGGGTCAGGGTTTCAGGTTGAGGTTAGAGTTAACGTTCAGGGGAAGTGAAGCGAAGTTTTTTTGAAAACCGAAATACACGGCGATCTGAAATTACTACTGAAAATTTCAACACAAAAGGTAATTAATAGCAAACTTTCAAGTATTATTTTTGCTTTGTGCTTTGTAATTGGGGAAATTTTGGAGAGTACTTGATAATTGTTTTTAAAAATACCAAGCAAAATAATGTTTTGGTTTTGTAGTGGATGAATTCTCAGTCTTTAGCTTCGGCATACTCTAAAAATCTCGACTCACGGGTTCCACAGCTGTTGAAAAATTTGTTTTACTCACATGTGCAATGTTGCTTTAAGGCATTCATTTGCGAAAATATGTCCTGCAGTTTCGAATAAATCAATATTGTAAGAAGTAGCCTGAATAGTGCTTTCAAATGATGCGGTTGGATGGAACTTATTTTGCCGATGCTACAAAAGAGACAGCAAATGTTTATGTCCACGATATTCATAAGAGCTAGAATCATGGCACAATCACTTTGTTTTCATTCAATCCATTGCTAACAGATATTTCATCCTTTTAAACAAAACAGGCCATTCAAATTTTGAGTTGTCCAAGCGGTGTGATCAAGAAGTTTTCACAATGCTGAAAAAGCTAAATTAGGCCACAAAATGCTGCATAGTATGGACACTTGCTTATTACCAACAATTTTGTTTGTGATGACCGCAAGCATATAAATAAATTGTCTCTCACATTAGCCCAATAATAATGGACATCAGCCCGAGTTGGTCTTTGCATGATCTTGTGAAGATTTTATTTAGAACATGTCTGTGTTGCCTTAGTTAGACACCACATAATTTTAACCTGGAAAAAGAATCAAATAGAAGTTGGCTCTTTCTATAATACAGTGTGCAAAGAGATTCACGTCCAATGATTGCCTCTGGAGAGGATGTGGATTCTGCAATTAAGCTAGTTAGAGCTAGTTGATTCTCTCCTTTGCCTGCCTGACAGGTAAGTGAATATCAAAATAAAAGCATAATCTAATCTTGCGTCTGGCTTAAGCAAACAAGAAACAATACAACATAGGCTCTCACCTCATCTCTGGCATTAACATCAACTCCTTTACATTTGAGAATTAATGCAATTATTTTAGTGTCTTTATTTTCATCACAGGCAGTATGAAGGACTGTGCGTAAATACTGGAAAAAATTACAAATGGAATCATAAGACATCAGAGAACTTTACATTCATGTGGTTTAACGTACATTATTATTCAACTTTCATACAATACAAATTCCAATTAATTTTTCTGATTGGTTGTTATTTCCCACTTGACACTGGGTTGGGACAAAACAACCTCCTTGACGTCATTATCGTGGTGTCATAGCCGTGGTGTAAATTCAAGACGGCTTTGGCTGACTCAAAGTTTGATGATTTTTGTTCACAGTGTATTCAATTTGAATAATAAAAATGTTAATGCACTCATTGCTTGTGAATTATCCAGATTTAGGTGCACTCGTTCACTAACAATGCCGCACGAGGCTGCTGAGTGCAGTATCGAAATTTCTTGTTCATTGTTAGTTAACTCGTGCAGATAAATCCAGATAATTCTCTCCCTGAGTGTGTTAACCTGTAATAAATTATCATTCAAGATATAAAGGTGAAAATTCTATTACTGAACAAGGCCAAACACTGTTAATTCAATTTTTGGTAAATTTTGGAAGTTGAGTAAGGCTACTCTTCCTCAATGGCACACTCGTCAGTGAGCCTATTGCATCCCCTAGTATATGTATTAATAACTATTATTTTTAACAGTTTGTCAGATAGTAACTTCCTTTGTGGCAAAGTTATTTGACTTGCATAGCTCGTGCAATGCTTCTCTCCACAAATAGCTGGTTCAGCCCGAACCTCGTTCTTCTACAGTTTAGCTAATCATAGCTTTGCTCAATATGTATGTTTGTCATCATCATCATGATGTTAAAATTATTATTATTAGCCACACCATAAGCAAAAAAAAACATAATTATACAATAACAAACAAAAAGGCAGCAATGAGACCTCCAATAAACTGCCAGGCTTGTAGCAGAGGCCATCTCAGTTGTCATTAAATATGGTGCAAATTTTTGTAAGTTATATGTTTGCAGCATGACCCATTTGCCATCTTATAGCAGTCATGCCAATATTTTCACACTGTACTAATCAAAAGCTGTATCTTGTTGTGGTCAGAAAACCTCTTATGGATGCTCCCTTTTGAAAAAAACAAATAATAACTTAGACTGATATGAAAAGTTCAAGAACTGATTAAAGCAATCTAGAGGTGTTTAGGCAAATACCAGCTGTCACTTCTCAGGTTTAAGCAGCTGTCAGTGGTGAAAACCACTTTGTGACAACTGAGTTCAACTTGATTTGAGTTACATTTATTTTCCATCCTTAACCATCCTTGTTCCTTTATGGTTTATATTTATTACCTCTTTGGTGTTCACATCTTTGTAAAGTATTATTTTCGGGCTTCCTTAAATAATTATTTAATGATAGTTTTGTAAATGGTCAAAATAATACAAAATATTGTGACGGCCTTCCTTTAGTACATCAAACTTGCTTATTGTGGAGACAGCATGGCCAAGTGGCCAGTGTGTTGGACCCGCAATCTAGTGGTCCTGGGTTTGAGTCCCACTCTAACCACCACCTGGTGTTGTTTCTCGGTAGCCCCGAGTTCAAATCCTCAGCCATGCTTGTAAATAGCCAATTGATTTGTCTCCAGCCAGTTGGGATTCTTAACAATGTTATGTTCAATTTGAATTATTTGTTTCAGTTGTTTGCTCGGCCCCACTAGCATGTATGCTATAAACACTGCCGAGGGTAAATAAAGCATTTCTTCTTCTTCTGCTTCTTCTTCTAAAGAACATAATATTAAACTCATCAACAATCAATGAGCTTGGGAAATGGTGTCTGAAAGGATGGAGGAGCCCGAGAGCAAACTAAACCTGGCACATTGGGTACCCATGACAACCCTGTGAGTGGCAACCACCAGGAATCGCCATACTGAAAAAAAAAAACAGTGGAGACAAAGGGTACTAACCACATAATTACCATGGAGACAAGGGGAAAAGGTGGGCTAGGAGACAAGCTTTAGAAGATCTGTCCAGCAGTGAAAATCAGATGGAATGAATTGATATCCACAGCTAAAATTTAAAATCTAGGTGCCCCTGCACAAATCCTCCAGTCAGACTATACACAAACTCGAGAAAGACTCCTGGGAAGCAATCTGGCCTCATGTTTACCTTAGCCTGATTACATTTAGCCCCATTACAATCTTACCAAATCAGTTGCACAAATATCAGCTTCACACTGCAATAGCCACTTAACAATGCTTTCCTGTTGATATTTAATTGCAATGTGCAGAGCTGTTTCCTGTGTAATAGAAAAAGAATTGTGTCAAATTACACATTATAATATAGATAGGGCACTGCACACGCTCTGATTGGTCAAAAACCCATGTTTTATCAGAGTTTAGAAAACAGTCCTGAGAAAATATGCACACTGATTGGTTAAATATCGTGTTTCTATAACTTAATGGAGACAACTAGCTCGAGCTGTTGACATAATGATGGTGTGAGCAAAGAGAATTTACATTTTGATAATCAAAGTAACAAGTTGTTTTCCTTTTTCTTGTCACAGTGTTTTCTAAAAGAAATAGAAGACATGTTCTCCTTGTTTCTATGGAGTTCTAGAAATACTCGTGAAAGTTTGGAAAAACTCAAAACAGCAGTAGAAACACTCGCATGTGGCTTGTGTTCCCAAAGCATTCCTCGTTCTCCCAAATTTTCACTTGCGTTTATATAACTTGATAGAAACATATATATATGATTCTATTTCTTAGATAAAACACAGAAAAACCATGTTTTATTGTTTTTTGCCAGATTGCCTCTATATCATAAGGCAAATGAAAAAGCCGAAGCCATGTATTACACTGTGATAAACACTCTAGACATTTGACAACACTCAAAAAATGTACAATGTAGAAAACACTCGCCTGCAGCTCTTGTTTTCTACATTTCCCCCAAGTTCTCAAATGCTGTCATGTTTTATAACAGTGTAATACACAGCTTAGGCTTATTTATTTATAAAATACATGTACCTTATTCAATGGTTAAGAAATAGAAAACATGTACCGTGTTTGTATCGAGTTATACAAACACGAGTGGAAGTTTGGGAGAACGAGAAATGCTGTGGGAACACGAGCCGCAGGCGAGTGTTTCCACAGCTTTTTCGAGTTCTCCCAAACTTTCACGAGTGTTTGTAAAACTCGATACAAACACGGAGTACATGTTTTCTACTTCTTTGAGAAAACACCACGACGAGAAAAAGGAAAACAACTTGTAAACTTTGATTATCAAAATGTAAATTCTCTTTGCTCGCGCCATCACTACGTCAACAGCGCGCGCTTAGTTCTGTGTCTCCATTGAGTTATACAAACAGGCTTTTTAACCAATCAGCGCGCGTGCTTCCTTAGGACTGTTTTCTAATTTAATATACAATACGCACAGACATTCTGCTACTTGCTTGGTACGACCTATTATTCCACAATTTCCTAAATGCATAAGGCATGTGTGAATAACCCTGATTGCACTCTGTAAGGCTTCCATGCCAAAGATACATTTACACCAATGCTGATGGCCAACAATCTATAATACTCCCACTCTCTTACTCTCATTGGTCTGCTCAAAATTAATGATCTTACATGTAATTTTCGTCGTATTATGCTCACTGGGAAAATTTAGGCTCAAAGGGATTGTATAAGATGCTCTTCATTGGCCAGGATGCAGCATTCAATATGGGGATTAACGATAAGTCAAGAAGCCCTAGTTGTCACTACTATACACCAGCACCAGCAAATATAATATTATATGTGAATGCCACTATACAGCATTTTCTTTAAGTTTTTAAGTAGCCGGAGTTTTGTGAAAAGTATATGGTTTTGGGACCTGATAAACATCATCTCCCTGACATATCTTGACTAGTGAAGCAATGAAAGTAGCCGGCAAAACCTAGCAGAGAAGCTGCCAGCTCTTATGTACAACCCTGCTATATGACAATGCACCCTGGCAAATGACAAAAATAACAATACAGCACATCTTTAGCTCATATTTTATGAATTCTCTAGACCTAAGATCAATAGTAGATAAAATGTTATTAATAATAGTGGAATAATAAAGGTCTATTATTGGGTTAATGTATAATATGTATAGCTTGTATGGCAAAATTTATAGTAACCTCCTGATCCAAGCTGCGACCATTTTGGTCGCCATGGGGAGTGAAAAAAATTTTTGGCGACCAAAATTGTGGTGAATGTTGGGTGATAGCAACCATTTTACAGTAAAGGTCGCCAGAAGGCGACTTTTTGAAAAAGTAAGCTTGGAGCGCTGTGATGTCTGCGTGTGCAAAGGCTAGTTCAAGCCAAAAGACAGTGACTGGACAGACAACTCACTGGATAAAGGCTCCCACAACACTAATAAACCTTCTTTTTCAAAATTACTATCTTTTATAATCCATCAAATATTTTCGCTTGCGCATGAAAACACTTCACGTGACCAAACATTCTCCAGCTAAAACTGGGGAATATCCAAAATTTTCAAAACTGCGGATGTTGTGAAAAAGTTTCAAGGATAATAAAAACAATAGCCTCCATTTGGGGCGAAATTCTTCATATCCTACTCAGCCTCATTCAATAATTGCTAAATATCTTATCTTCTTTATTAACTCACTTTGTGATCGTTTAATCTCTCTTTCAACCACTCCTTCAACCGAGGATTCGACTTATCAAGGTTTCCAGTCCTTGAACGTAGGAAATTCTGGACGCCCTCTAAATCTCCATTTCGAATACGTTCCACAAACCCTGTTTTCTCGGAGCTTCTGTTATGACTCATCTTTCTGCACCGTACAGAAAGCTATATGCAAAGAACGTGCAAGTCGTGTCCTGACTTTCGATTTGAGCACAAGAATTTAGAAACCTGCTATGTTCTCTAAAGGCTCTGGAAACAACAACTGTTAAAACGTATGTCCAGCCTTTCAATGACGACCTGTCCTTTCTGGGATGACAACAACAAATTTTCACTGAGCCGCCATATTTTTAATATGGACAGAAAGCGGTCTGGACGGCTTGTGCCCAAGCTCTCGCGTTCCATATCGAACTCGGAATTATAAAAAAGTTCATTCACTGTACTGATAATCTGGTCCGTTTTGCATGGTCCGCTTCTCTTCACGCTTGCTTGTGAAAGTTTTATATCACATACACTTTTTTTACATTGATTCAAGAAGGCTGATGCAATATTAGAGTACTAAGGTCCGAATCCAGAGTATGCTGAGTTCTTCACCGTATTAATTTGGTAACAGATGAGTTGTTAAATACTTCTCTTACCCTAATTAATTTAGTGAAATTTACTACCAATTTTTAACTTCAAATTCTAATTTTAAAACAACATCAAATCTTCAAAATTTCCTATTTCCATAAATTTTAATAAAATAGCCAAAATACGGTCTTCATTACTTACAGCGATAAATGATGCATTTTTTTTTCATTTTCGTTTCATATTCCATTATCTTTTACCTGAAACTTTCGCTGTTATTGATTTAAAGCGCCTCAATACCAAACCCTGGTCCGAGAGGTTTTTTTACTTTTTTCCGTGTCGCGTGAATGACATTTTTGCTTTGCGTGAAGCGTGAATGAGGATTTTTCTTTAAGAAGGTTACGACATTTTTAAATTTAAATTTAGAAGACATGTTTCGATGTTACGAACATCATCGTCAGTTAAAGAATATTTGAAAAAAACCCGTTGGGACTATATAACAACTAGGCGAAACATGCATACATAATTAATTATGATTAAGTGACAAAGAAAAAATTACATATTTGAGTGAATAACAAAGTGTTGGAAAGAATATTAAGCCTAAAGCGTAAGTGTCAGATTGACGTGATGAACTTGCTGGTTTAAATTAGGTTTTTCCCAGTTTATGTGCATAGCCTCCTTAAGTTTAAGCTGAAATTTAGTAGGGGCGGAATCAAGGATTTCAAAACAATCCGCAGAGCAAGATTGACGACAACTTTCTGAGTTTTGTAAACGTTTGAAGATATGTGAAGACTTGTCTGAAGAGAGATGTTCACGGACGCGTGTGGAAAAATGACGACCGGTTTCGCCGATATAGCAAGCATTACAGCAAGCACAAGTAAATTTATAGACCACACGTGCACGAAGTTCTCTAGGGACAGAATCCTTCACTGAAAAAAGACTTCTTAATTTAAACGTGGTAAACACTAACTTGATGTCAAGATCATTACAATAGCGATTAACAAGGCGACGTATTTTGCTTTGAGCTACAGTAGAAAAACTGCCTAAATAAGGTAACTTATAAAAGCAGTAAAAGTATTGTTTACCCTGTGAAGTGGTATTAGAGGAAGGAGGTGTTTGAGTGGAGCCATTTCGGTCGATGACTGTGTTTAAATATCGACAAACGCATTTATCGATAAGATGAACGGGGAAAAGATTCTTGCGTAAAATGAAAACTAATTTAACAATGTCCTTGTGGAAGCCCAACCAAGTATTGTTGATTTTAAAAACTCTGTCAATTTATGTCCTGATAAGACCGATTTTATATGACAGAGGTGCGAAACTAAAGTAATTGGTGAGCAGACCTGTGAAGGTCTTCTTACGGAAGGTACTAGTGACAACGGAACCAGGGTGGGTATTGTCGATTAAGACATCCAAAAAGGGCAAAACATTATCAATTTCTTTCTCCATCGTGAAGCGTATGTTGGGATGTTGACTATTGATATAGTCGAAAAATGCAATGGCGTCCTGTTCTGAGTGGAATAAACAAAACGTATCATCCACATAACGACGATAAAATAGAACCTCAGGACCTTGATATTGCTCTAACCAGATTTTTTCATGGTGACACATAAAGAGATTGGCGAGGACAGGAGCTAGGGGTGAACCCATGGCAACCCCATCAATCTGGTCATAAAAGGAACCTTTGAACAAAAAGTGAGTTTCAGCAGTAGTAAATGAAAAAAGACGTTCGAGATCAGAAGTGGTAAGCTTGAGGTCGGGGTTTCCCTCGGAGATGTACTTGACCGCTAAGTCAATACATTCCTCAAGAGGGATGTTAGTAAACAAGCTCTCCACATCAAAGGAAATGAGAAATTTGCCAAACATGGGTAGGTTGTTGATTTCTTGAACAAACGTGAAAGTGTCAGAGGCATTGTAATCATTGGGGATATATGGTTCAAGGAGATTGCATAAAAGCTTAGCTAAATTGTAGTTATATGTGCCAATGGATGAAACTATGGGGCGGAAAGGGGGTGTGGATGGGGGATCGCGTAATTTATGCATTTTGGGCAAACCGTATATTCTGGCCGGTTGGGACCCGTTGGGATAGATGTTGTCGTATATAACATTCTCCAATTTGCCTTGTTTTTTCAGATCCCTGAGGAACCGTTGAAGCCTACTTTCACGGGTAAGGGTGGGGTCTTTACTAATGGGTTTAAACTTAGAGGAATCGTTGATTATACTAAATAAACCATTGTCATATGTAGTTCTATCAAGGATTACAATACCGTTCCCTTTGTCGGGTTTCAAAATGACTATGTCCCTGTTACTTTCTGAGACTCCTCAAAATGCTGTGTTTTTTGAGATCTTTAACTGACGATGATGTTCGTAACATCGAAACATGTCTTCTAAATTTAAATTTAAAAATGTCGTATCCTTCTTAAAGATAACGATTTGCTTTCTGAATGAGGATTTATTTTTCCGTGATTCGTGAATTTATATTTTTCCGTCCTCGGGAAACTGGTTTTCGATTTTTTCGTGATCCGTGAAATATGCATTTACTTTCGCGTGATTTGTGAACCAGCGACTTTTTTTGGAGATTTTAGCGTCATCAAAGCTCGTAAACTACACATTCCCGTCCCCAGAGGCCGCGCTCCTTTTGGTCAGGACCAAAAATCGCGATCTCTGGCCAGGTCCAACGACCTTCTGGTTTTGAATGGCTTTGTAAACACAATAGATTTAGACCAGAACCAATCAGATTTGTCAGATTTTACTCTGAACATGCGCAGAGTGACGGGAAGTCCGTGAATCGCGGACCTCCGGTGTTGGACCTGGCAAGAGGTCGCGATTCTTGGTGCTGACCAAAAGGAGCGCGAGAATGGTAAACTACACCGAACTAGATGCAAAACCTGCCCATTCGATGCGCTTGCGCATGAAAAACTGATCGAGAACTAACCACAGCGACAATGAACCTGAAGGGCCTAGAATCTGCAATCATAGACAAGAGTCTTGGGACAAATTTGAACCTTCGGCGTTTTTGAGCACACGGCAGACACGAATACAACCTACCTGCCTAACCTGCCCCCCCCCCCTACCCCGATCCCCAATACAATGTTGAAAACTACTACCTGCACAAGTTCTTCTGATTTTCAACGTTGTATTGGAGGAGTGGGGAAGAGTAACCCGTTTTTAAAAGGAAAGCAGCGCTTTTTTTTCAAACTTCAGTATTAAAACACGGGTAATTTGTTAAATTACGTAAAAAATGCACAATAAGGATGATTTTTTATGCCCCCAAGTGCTTTTAGAACCTGATAATATGAACATCTGACATTAGAAAGGCATTTCTAAGAGTTTGTACACGACTTTTCCGTATTTGTCAATGGTTTTGGACCCACTGGGAAAGGTGTTGATCTTAAATAATATAGAAACTTTTGTATGTGATGACAGCGATAAATTGGCGTCGCTTGTTTTGGATACATAGCGAATTGTTTACATTGTAACGTACAGTGGTGCAGATACTTCAAGTAATTAAACTATAAATTTGGTCAATCTTAGTGATGACTTTAACAGTTATTACAGTGCGTTACACAGGGAGGAAGAAGATACTGAGGCGCTATACTCTTCAGGTAGTGACATCAGCATTCATTGGTCATCGCACAGTACTCAGCGGCGAAGGAAGACAGTGTCAATTCAATTTCCTAAAAGTATCCATTAAGAAAACCAGCAAAATATTTTTCATCACGAGATTTATAATCCTTTTTTGAAATTATTTGGAAGAATTGGCTTTAAACAATCATTAATGAAAAGTGAGTACCGTCTTTGCAGAGCTCAAAATTAAGTTTTTTCAGCAATAAAGGTGTAGGGAGACCGATTGCCAAGTACAGTTCACTTCAACATGTCTTAAATGTGAGCTTTTGGAAATAAAGAGGCAGAATTTAAGGTTTCAAACTGAGTACTGATGCTGAGTCCTATTACGTTTTGTAAATAAAGAGTGACCAATTAAATTAACTCATTGTGCATAACACTAAGAAATGTCACCAAGTATGTCACTAAAAGAAATGTGACTTCAAATGGCTGGAAATTACCCTTTGGATGAATGCCTGCTCATGCAGTTGCATGTATCATCTATTCATGCTACAGATGGTTTCGAGATTTGACATTTCCGCGTGTTTTCCCGTGGTCAAAACCTTCTATTTTTCTAGAAAAAGACTTCTTGTCGTGTGCACCATTATTTTCACCGTCAAAATAGCCACGGATTTAGCCTGCGCGCAACGCCGGTATCCTTGTAACACCTCAGGGTTTAGGCAGACCCTCCACTAACTATGGTTTAGGAGACATTGCTATTCAAGTCCCCAGGGAACTCATTCGCCTATTTATGTAAACCTTCTCTGGTTTTCGGTCCCTTTCGCCAAGTTACGCCGTTCTAGTCCAGTGTGAATTTTTTTGCCCCTCCTACCTCCCCTTCGGCGACGCGTGCGTCTTTCCCCTATCTCTGTCCTACGACCCTCTTCAAAATCTCGCTTCCCATAAGTTAGTATCGCGAAGGCAGTCAGTGGTTGTATTGACAGTGAAAATGGTGGACGATCTACAGTGCCCGTTGCTGCCTCGACCGTTAACCATAGATGTTCTTTCAAATACCGCACACGCGAGTGAGATAGAACGAATTCCGATATAATAAACCAGAACGCTCAAATATGGTCATCGTATTACGATCTATTAACAGAGTCGAGAAATACACACATTTAGAACATGAAAAGCCACTAAATGTTTAATTACATTTGTAATGATTGTATTTGTATATATGTTTGCGCAACGTGAATATGATTTGTATTTTTACGTGATTGCTTGCTTTTTTCTGTGAACGTGAAGCTGTTTTTCGAATTTTTCGTGATGCGTAAAAAGGCCAGTTACTTTTGCGTGAAAGTGTTTTCAGAAGAGGTATAGGGGACCCTCTGATTAAGGAGGCGGCGGAGGAGGGAGCCGTAGGGGGCCGGAAGGGGGCTGGAGTGGGCGAGAGGGGGTAGTTACGCAATTGCCAAAAAAAATTATGCGTAAGAAAAGTCAGGAACTGTGTAGGGCTGAGCTCTGTCGCTGCCTTTAGACGTAACACTGCGTGCGTTATCTAGAAGACTTCTAGACAAGCCGGGCCATCGTTAGTCACGTTTGTGCTGAAGTTTCAGCCGCTCGAACACACAAATAGCAACATAAATATTAGAGAGACGGAAGAAGACTCGTCAGTTGCTTCAGACGAGCTTTATTCAGCAAACGTTTCCAAGAAGTCCATAACCATTAAAGTCTAGAAGAAAACTTCAAACTCTCCATAACTTTTTTCTGAAGCAACATTAAATTTGCTGGCGGAGACAATGAACCGAACCTGGAACACGTAACAGTGGTACCGAGGCCATTCGAGGAAGCATGCAAACCACGACAATTAAAGACCTGCATTGTCTGCTATTGGCTAATTGACTGCAAACAGAATGAAGGTGGGTATGTATAACATTCTCCCAAAATGAATCAGAATCGAAAACGCCTCTTAATGTCATCTGATGATAACTACTCAAAATTTGTATCCTTGCAAACTGCAACGATTGATAATAAAAAGAGCCTGTGGTAAACAAGGGGGAGGGGGAGGGGGGTACCAATCACGTACGCATCACGCAGAATTTTTCTGTATTAAATCACGCATCGCGGAGCTGAGAATTTTTTCCTCCAATCAAGCGTCACGTTCAGTTAAAGAAGCAAGTAAATCGGTAATTTTACTTTCTCGACCTTAAAAGCGTCAATAAAAGGAGAGCTTTGCCGATGCAATCACAAAAATGCATCGGCAAATATTCCAAACATTTTCACCCGAAAACAAAAGTGGTGACCCGTACGAGACCGGGAGACTCGGTCTGTATTCATGAGGCTCCTTGATTATCTAGAAGAGTTTTCACTGTCTGTGAACAGGCTCCCGACGAGAGTGACAAAAATAACATGGGACGAAAGAAGCAAACATGGCGTGGTGAGATTTTTCCCTCTCTAGACCACTCTCCGCTATCTCTACACGCCTGTTTTTGTCATCCCCTGAATCGCAGAATCCAGAGCATGTTGACAGGCTTAGTGGGTGCCCAGAGATCTTATATACGTATTGAGAAGAAGTCAATGCCACTTTTTCCATGCTTTAATAGAGAGGCAACATTTGTGTCTTAAGAAATAGAAAACATGTACCGAATTTCTATCGAGTTTTAGTATAAATCTACTAGCGTTCTATCACGAATGCCGTTCTGCGATTGGCTACGCTACTCGCTAAACCCAAGTTATTCTCGCATTTTGATTGATTCTTGCCTATGATCTATTAGGGATTATATAATAACCCAAGTTATTCTCGCATTTTGATTGGTTCTCGCCTATGATCTATTAGAGGACAGATGCACGATTGACGTCATCATTACTAAGCTTTCCCTCTGCCGTTTTAAAATGGCGGAAAGTTTTGAGAATTAGGATGATATTTTACGTGACTGGGCAAAAGATAAAGTACAAAAAAAGTCTTGCCGAGGAATTGAACAGGTTTGAGAAGCCAGAAAACGAAAGATAAAGCCGTTTCTTTTAAAAAAATGATACAGAAATAATTTTCTAGCAGCCTCAGTCGGCAGTTGAGCGCGACTAAACCACGCACAAACTTGGTCTTGGTAAGCCGAGAACCACTCCGTTTTCTCGAATTTAATAAACCCGATAAACAAAATGCTTCTGAGATTAATTTATTTAAAAAATTTAACTTTTCCCAGTGTCAAAACAACTGTTGACTCACTGATTGATGTCACGAATGAAACATCAAAACATCACTTCTTAAAATCACCAACCACAGAAGACAAAATTCTCCACCGTCATTTACGCTCCTTTCATTCAAAACTCGAATCAAATGGCCTCTAGGTTGACCGCAACCACAAGTTTTCCGAGGGTATTTTTTCAACTCCTGTGATTGTCAAGGCAACATCCAAGCTTTTCGGCTCACAGGGCTGCTCTGATGACAAATACTGACTTGATTTTTCCAGCAATTTCTTCAAGATTTGTAGATTTCGCAGTTCAATTCTGCTTTCGCTGTGAGTTTTTATTCAACGAGGAACAACGCTCGAGTCAGGTTTGACAGTGGCGTGATTTTTCTCGACCAATCACAATTCTTTGCCGCGCATAGCAATTAATGAAATTGCTTCATTTTGTATATATATATATATATATATATATATCTCACGCGCGATAGAAATCTCAAGCTCATAATCTAATTGTTAATTATCACAATGTAAATTCTCTTTGCTCGCGCCATCACTAGGTCAACAGAGAGCGCTAGTTCGGTGTCTCAATCGAGTTATACAAACACGATTTTCCACCAGTCAGCGTGCGTATTTTCTCAGGACCGTTTTCTAGAAGGGTTTACAACTGTAAATCCTCTTCTGTGCGGAAACGTTTTTATGTCTGTTATGATGACATCACGTGGCTTTTGAATTAAGCTCATAGTCCTTGTGCAAAGTTTAACTGTTTTCAATTGACTTAATCCTATTGTGTCACAATTGTTTGGACCTATAGTACCATGAAGTTCCACCACGATCAAAGACATCAGATGTTAAGAAAAGGACGAAAAGGACCAGAAAATGGTGTCACGTCTGCTACAAAAGCATTTGTAGTTTGATTTTTGTCGAGAAAGGC
The DNA here is from genome assembly GCA_022496165.2 of Catalaphyllia jardinei. Taxonomy (NCBI): domain Eukaryota; kingdom Metazoa; phylum Cnidaria; class Anthozoa; order Scleractinia; family Caryophylliidae; genus Catalaphyllia; species Catalaphyllia jardinei. Next base: position 11,367,098 of record CM042759.1, read on the forward strand.
CCCTGGTTATGATAATATTTCTATGCGTATTATAAAGCATTCATTTCACCTGATTTCCGCACCTCTGGCAAATATTAGAAATCTTTCTCTTGTAACTGCGGTATCGTCCCAGATAAACTAAAAATAGGTAAAGTAATTCCCATGTACAAAACAGAGGGATCCGTGTCTTTTAGTAAATTATAGACCAATTTTTCTCAAAATATTTTGAAAAGATCATGACGAAACAAACGAAATATTTTGTCTTCGTCAGTTTGGATTTCGTAAAAACTCACTCCACATCACACGCGTTAATTCATTTGCTTAATAAAATCTCGTCTGCAATTGACCAACATGAATCCACTGTAGGTCATCTTTTTGGATCTTTCCAAAGCGTTTGATACCATCGATCATAAAATCTTATTCACCAAGCTGGAACACTATGGTATCTGTGATAAGGCTCTGCAGAGGTCTCTGCAGTGGATTTAGAGCTACTTTTCTTATCGCCATTAATTTGCTCAGTTCGTCAAACTTGTTCTCCGATGCAGACCATTAAATGTGGTGTACCGCAAGGTTCAATTCTTGGCCCATTATTTTTCATACTTTACATAAACGATCTCCAAAATGCTTCAGAATTGATAGAGCTTCTACTCTTTGCTGACGATACTAGTGTTTTTTATTGTCACTCCAACCCAAATACCTTAGAATCTGTACGAACGAACTAAAAAAATAGTTTGGCTACGTTGTAACAAATTATCGGTGAATGTCAGTAAAGAAAACGACTTAACTCATTTTCACACCTTGGTAGAAGAAATGTGACCATAACTTTTTTATCTCCCTCGATGACCAACGTTTAACACAAACCAACGCTGCTAAATTTCTTGGGGTATATATTGACGAGCCCCTTACTTGGAAAGATCATATCAGCTATTTATGTAAACAAATCTCCAAATCAATTGGAATGTTATTCAGGTCCCGCTTCCATCTGACTTTAAAAACTAAACTCACCTTATTCTACTCGCTAATTTATCCTTATAACACCTATTGTAACTCCACATGGTCGTCTATATACGCAAGTAACTTAAATAGAATTTATTGTTTGGAATATATTTACAGGTAAGAAATAAAGATGTTGTTGTTGTTGTTTGTTGTTTGCAAAAACGCGCTGTGCGAGCTATTACCAATTCAGATTATAAAGCACATTCTGCTCCCTTATTCTCCATTAAGAATCTTAGACATCTATCAAATCAACACTTTTCAAATAGCTAAATTCATGTACTGTTATCATAACAACCTGTTGCGTGAATTTGCGTGAACCTGTTTTTTTTTACAAACAGTCAAATTCATGGCAATAGCACCAGAACAGCCCATAATTATCGCGTGCATCATTGCCGAGCAAATCTGAAAAAACTCATAATTTTTAACAAGGTCCAAATATCTGGAATTCCCTTTTAGTAAAATAACTGCTTCTATTTCTTCCTTATTCATCTCAATTTATTTCTTATTACATTTATCGACATTCTCAAAATTTAAGTTCTTATCATCACTTTGCTGCGATGGCCAGAATGTTGTCTCTATTTAGCAACTGTCATTACAAATTTCATGTTTTTTTTCCCATGGTTTTTTTTTACGCTTTCATCAAGTTTTCGCAACTCCATATTGTCTGGGTATTGTATTCGGCATCTGTCAAACATACGAAAAACGTAAGGCTGATTGCACAGTATAGGGATATATTTTCCAATATTTCGGAAGGCACGGCCTTCCTTCTTCAGGGTGTTATAGAGAATGACTCTAGTTTTGAACGTTACAAATTTAAATTATGGGAAATACGATATGACTAGTGAAAAGATAAATAATAACAAAAGACTGATAGACACGGCTAAGTAAAAAGTAACGACGAAAAAAGCGACGTACAAATTCAAAAATTTAAAAATATGGGAAATCGTCACTGCTATAAATACTACAAATGACCTAAACATAGAAAGCTTAATGCAAAAGAAACATACTAAGTTTCATCTTTCTTATTGAGACCATGAGGTTCAAGGGTTTGACCTCTTCCAATGAGATATGCTTCTCTTGCTTTACGTACACTGTCACGATTAGATTTAACGAGTTCAAGAGGAATAAGTTTCATGTCAGTAGCGTTATGATTGGTACACAAAAAATGTTCGGATACTGTGATGGGCTTAGAGCTGTTAGTTTGCTTATCAACAGGTCTTCGGTGTTCGTTAAAGCGGTCTTTAAGTCTACGTTTGGTTTCTCCTATCTCATGATCAATGTGACGATTAATAAATCTAGTTTCGCCGATAGAATTAAATGTATACTTAGTAAGTCCGTCATTTATGTAATTGCATGTTAAGCAGTTGTTGCCACAACGGAAAGAGCCGCGATGATCGTTAGCAGTGGTAGATGGTTTATGAAGTTTAGCACTAACTAATATATTACTAAGGTTGTTAGACCGTCGGAAGGCAACGAAGGGTTTAACTTTGAAAACGTTAGTGCAACGGGGAGATGAAGACAAAATGTTGAAGTGTTTGTTAATGATGCATGATACGTAGCGAAGAGCTGGGCCGGGTTGTTCAAAGCCCGATTAAGCTAACCCTGGGTTAGCGAGGATTTTGATTTCAGTTTTGTAACTTTTTGGTCAGGTAATCTGTTTATATTGTTTGCCCTTCAGTTTTGAGCTGTAGTAATCTTAAACTACACCAGACGTTAGAGCTCAAGAACATTTTTAAACAAGAAAAAATCATGCTTCAGTTAACATTTAACCCTGGGTTAACGTTAACCGGCTTTCGAACAACCCGGCCCTGGATTATATGTTATGACGAGGGGTACCCGTTGCGGCTGATTAGTGGTGGGAGTGTCTTTGGGAGTAAGTGCTTGAGTACGAGTGATGTTTTGTACGCGTGCTACTTCTTAACTAAGTAAAGATAAATTGTATACGCGTTTGTTGAGGCAAGATTTGAGTTCGTTAGGACGTTGTTTGAAGGTCTCGTCAGAGGAACAGATACGACGAAGTCGAAGAGCTCAGCAGCTGAATGGAATAGCTCTTTTGGTATGTTGAGGGTGACATAAAGAATGTAATAAGTATTGATGTTTGTCAGTGGCTTTGGTGTAAAGGTCAGTCGTGATATTGCCGTTATCGACAAAAACGTTAACGTCAAGAGAGGGTATAGATGTGAATGAATAATTAGATGTAAACTTAATGGTGGGGTGAACGCTGTTAAGGTAAGAGGTGAAAGCATGAAGGTCGTCAACAGAGTGTGTCCATACAGGGGTTTCAATAACTTTAGTTATAAGCGGCCATTGAAGATGTAATAGGCGGCTGTGACCACTAAAGTGGCTGCAAGGCCCTTCATAATGAAATCCAAACAGACGGCGCTAAGAAACCTTACAGGCGGCGGTAGACCGCTGGTAACCGGCTTCTATTGAAACCCCTGCCATATCATGAAGATGTCGTCTATGTAACGCCACCATGTGTGTGGTTGGAATGGAGCACATGACAAAGCGTCTGTCTCAAATTTGGCGAGGAACAAATTGGTATAAGAAGGTGCCATTCTGGTTCCCATGACTGTACCGTGTATTTTTAGAAAGTGTTTGTCGTTGAAGGTAAAGTTGTTCATAGAAAGAATCATACGTATGAGATCGCATATCTAGAGTCTCTGTACCAACAGTAAAACTGTTGCGTTCTCGTGTGTCAAGGAAATGTCGGCAGGCGGTGATGCCTTCGTTATGGGGAATGTTAGTGTAGAGAGAAGAAACGTCTAGAGTGACAAGAAGGGCTTTGTGGAGAGTTGTCCAAGTTGTTCGAGTTTGTTGAGGAAGTGTGTAGTGTCTTTGATCAACGATTGCGTAGTCTGCACCAGAGGTTGGAGATGGTGGTCTACAAATTGTGAGATACGTTCCGTCGGGTGAGAATTGCTAGAGACAACAGGGCGTCCAGGGCTACCCTGTTTGTGCACTTTAGGCAAAATGTAAAACCGTCCGGGTTTAGGGTCAGTCTGTTTAAGATAGCGTTTAGTTTCTTCGTTAATAATTTTGTCACGGTTCATGCGTTCGGTGTATTTAAGTATGTGTTTTTGTATGTCAGTAGTAATGTCGTTGTCTGAGAGTTTGTAGAACTTGGTGTCGTTGAGTTGTCGTAGACATTCGTTGATGTACCAGTCTCGATCCATAATAACAGTGCCAGAACCCTTGTCAGCCGATTTGATGACAATGTCATTTCGCCTGCTGAGCATTTTGCAAGCCCGTCGTTCAAGTGTAGTCAAATTGTCTCTAACATGAGCTGGTGTGAGTTTCAATAGGTCATGTTCCACAGCATCAAGAAAAGTGTCAAGTGCAGGGTCCCTGTGTAGGGGAGGGGTCCAATTACTTTTGGTACGGAATGGGTTAAGATTAGTTTGGGGGAGGAGGGGGGGATAGTCATGAAAGTGCTCGAGGAGACGCATCCGTCTACTGAATTCATGGAAATCAGCTCTAACCTCAGTCCAGTTGATGTTGCGAGGAGTAGGACAAAAGGAGAGGCCACTAGCAAGCAATTGGTTCTCGTCCTGAGAAAGCGTGATAGAGCTTACGTTGATGACAGCGTTGGTGTCGCCGACGGTTTGATTGCGTGTGGGTGTGGAATGATTGACAGTGGTAGTGATGTGGTTGATCGATTGGTCGTTAACGTGATTAGAGGAAGTAGTAACGGGGGAATGTGAACTGTTGACAAGAATTTGCGGTCGGTCAAAACGGTTAAGTTGGTTATAATTATTGTGACGAGTACGGATAAAAGCAAGAGGAACACACTCACCAGTGGAAGCGGATAGTTTCTTGCGATGTCTAGAATGAAGTTCACTGGAAAGTTCACAGGCAGACTCTCTAAGAAAGTGTTTGATTTTCTTAAATGTAGAACACTGTGATCAAAGTTGATCCAAGGTGTGATCAAATTCTGATCTCAACAGTTTCAAATGTTTTTGACATTCTTGTTTTAGAAGTATGATCATATGATCATAATTTGGCGCCAAAATGTGTCGCCGGCTTCCGGTATGGCAACTCGCTCGTAGCTCACCGAATGGCAAGTAGGATAATAGTTGGGCCATTTTGAGCAAAATATGCTGTTTCTCGTCAAATTAAACCCGGAATTTTCAAGTTAACTATTACGTATGCAAGGCTATTGATTGTAAACCAAGTTCACCTAATCTTGACTGCATCAAATTCTCAGAGGAAATAGGAGAGGTCAACTGCATTGTTGAGCTGTGATTTTGCATAAAAGGTCTAATTATTACTTCATGATGATCAGTGTTGTATTGAGGTCCTGGATTCTTCTCAACATCTTTACTTAATTTGAAATTCACATAATTGGTCATATGACTCACACAATTGCAAGAAATGATAATTATTATACATTGAACTCTCTCACTCTTTTCTGATTGGCCGAAAGTGTGCAATGAATTTTCGAAATCAACGCCTGTGACGTCACAACTGGAGATTACACAATAATCATGTCAAGGACACTCAAGGTCACGGGTAATCATGTCATGTATGACCGTGGTGCATGATTTCTAAGGGTAATAATGTCAAGTTCGCGCTCTTTGTGTTCAACCAAAAACTTGACTTCCATTTTTTTTTCGTTCAATGTATGAGGTTTTTGTGATATCCAGAATAATCAAGGTCGAAGTAACGGTTATCAGCCGAAGCCGAAGGCTTAGCCTACGTTTAGCCGTACCCTCCCCCCGAGGAAAAACGGGAGGGAGGGAACGTCTACGAAAAGCTGGCACGAATCGTGTTATGTGACGTCACGCTTTTGCATGGAAATATATAATGGCTTCTTATTGGATAAAGGCGACAAGCAATACTTTCGAGAATACTTATTGGCTAAGATAGATTTACCTTGTTTTCATGACTAGTATTGAATAATCAGTGATCAGTAGTGGCGGACGGAACGCGGTCGGAAGCTACACGAACTCGGAAAGCGTTTAACGCAGCGATAAAAGAGGTTTATGAGGCATTTGGAATAGAGAAAAAAGCCGAACAAACGCAGCACAGTCAACAGACTTGCGTGTGAGCTTCATATTTGAATCCTGTGGTACCAGAACGATCAAAGGAGGAATAAACCTATATACATCGAGCTGCAGACCCTCAATCAGAGAGCTGCAAGAAACAAATAATTTCTTTTAAACAAGCCTATAGCTTTTTCGAAGTAAAGCTACGGCGTCTGCGAAGAAAAACGTGTCAGAGTAAATATGATACCCGTGATAAGAATCTACCAACACGTACTGTACTTGCAAACAGTTCTAATCACCAGCCGAGCACGGCCTCACAAGATAGAAATATGCAAGCAACATCCCTCAAAAACATATATTGTAATAGAAATGAGCCAAAACAACGCACTAACACATGACAAATTTGACGAAGCGACATGCAGATATAAACAGCGGAAATCATGCAGACCTGTGACCTCTTAAGCACCATCTGACGGCTCCAATTTCTCCTGATCACAACATGACGCGCCCTTCATAAACAAGAGTGAAGCGACAAAAAGGTCGAGAGACCAAAAAGGGAACGGCAAATGAACAAATGTCACGAACCGTAGGAGTCCTGTAGGCTGTCAACCCATTTTACCCGAACTTTTCAGCAGGAAAACAAGGCCAACTCTCTGGTTCCCATAGATTTCTGTAATTCAGGTTCTGCTGCAAATTATTTCTCATAAAGGCAAATAAGCTTGAAACAGTAGTTTGTTTGCGTGAGGACAGCCCGAGTACAGACGTTCTTTCGGGGAAAATATAATTTATTTACATACTTACATAAATTACCTCGACGTCACATAACACGATTCGTGCCAGCTTTTCGTAGACTTTTCCTCCCTCCCGTTTTTCCTCGCGGGGAGAGTACGGCTACACGTAGGCTACCGAAGGCTGAGGCTGATAACCCTTGCCGAGACCTTGATTATTCTGGATATCACAAAAACCGAATTTAATAATTGTTTAATATCGACGTGCTTTACATTTTAGTTTCATTGCCTTATGATAATGCCTGCAAAAGAAAGACAGCAAATAAGCTTTCTTGGGCATAGCCATTTTATTTTAAGGTTACTATGCACCTTCAGGGGTGTCTCGCGTGCAAGCGATGTAGCGCGTCCGATTTAAACTGTAGATATCTAAACCCCTATAACAAATTAAAGCTTATAGGACTGTCTATCAGACTATACCAAAAATGATGCAACAGAGAATTAACTCTGAAGTATAAATTTTAGTGCTAATTTTACACTTCAGAGTTAATTCTCTGTTGCATCATTTGTGTTCATAGTGTTACGCGGCACAACATTCATATGTACCCTATACCAAAAATGGCTTAACTGCAGAATACCCTGCCTCCAAAACACATCTAGAATCCGTGGCTACGTGGCTACGGAGCTACACAGCTACGCAGCTTAGTGGCCTGGCGACGGGCTTGGCGACCTGGGCACTACATGAATATATCTCGTTCTTTAATCCATGACCCGAATTCGCGAAACAAGCGCGCTACATATGAATATATCTCGTTCTTTAATCCATAACCCGAAACAGGCGCGCTAAACACGAATATATCTCGTTTTTTAATCCATGACCCTACGTAGCTCCGTAGCCACGTAGCCATGTAGCTTTGTAGCTCCGTAGCTCCGTAGCCACGTACCGACTTAGCATCCTCGCCCTGTCACCCCTGTGTAACTCGTCAGCTTTGTGGCCACGTAGCCATTATTTTCAGGGGTGCAACTTTCCAATGGCAGGGTATTCTGCAGTTACTCCATTTTATGAAATGCTTCCTTCCGCCTTGCTTCCCGAAGCTTCAAAAATACAGGTCCAAACAATTCTACGATTTTCAATCGCCGGATCCAAGCCAGTGTTTTGGAGGTCATCATGTCTCGAAAACTGCAACACGTACTTCGCTCTAATAAACATGAAGCATTCTAGAAAGTAAAATACAAACTGATTTAATAGAACAACCATACCTTGACAAAATACATTCTCGCTAACGACAACTGTAAACGGGCTTTATAAACACTCGTGAGAACCTTGTGTTTAGGTAATGAATTTACCATCCAAAGCAGTCCTTGAGTTTTCTTTCCTGCGTTTTGTTTTCCTGCTCCTTCACTAGCTTCGTATCTAGCTTTCCATTCCTAATATACAAGCAGCTCGTCCACAAAGAGTTCTTCCCCGTCGTTGAAATATTCCGTTGCAAAGTGCTCTCAAAGCTCCGGGCAGTGATTTCACAGTTGCCGAACGTCTGAACGTGCACGATCGAAGTTTATTTCGGAGTCTTTGAATCGAAACTTAACTCTGAGTCCAGTGATCAAGAAGAAATGATTCTTAAAAAAATCTGGGACGTTTTAGTTCCAAAATATATTGGAACGATTAACCGTGCTTGCCATTTTCTCCGAAAATACAGAGAGCTGACTGAGGTGTTTGGTTCCTGGGTAGACGTCATCAGCAACCGTCGCCCCAGATTCCCTAAAACTCGTGCGACTTTGAGAGGGCAAGGATTCAAGCATATTCAAAACTTTTTGCGCCCAAATGCTTCAAAGAACAAGTAGATTCGATTTAGCGAAAAACAAAATTGGGGTTAGGTGCACTTTAAGTGTATATGGCTATGTGCAGTAGTGGTCAGTATCTATCAACAACGCTCTGAACTGAAAATTAGTGGTAAAGGATGGCACAAACAGAGGACTTAATACAACGAGGAGCATGTGCCTGACTAGAGGTCAAGGGCACGAGGTGGACATGTAAGAGAAATGACTGGAACCATTGATACACCGTCTTTAACAGATTAAGATAACAGTGGCCTTACTTGGGAAATAAAAGGTTTGTTGTAATAACTAAAGGGGGTGATTGCTTTCAGCTAAGAATCCCTGATGGACTTTGAGACCAGGAATTATTGCCATGCTGCTCATGTTACTGGGATTTACATCTGAGAGTGACAACAGGTTCATAGCGTTACATGTCTCTGAAATAAAGTGTTACAGTGCGGAATGTGTGTGCTTGTCTTTGAGATATTGTCTCTCAGGTATCATTAACAACCATAAACTTAAACAACAAAATCACTAGTTCGAATGTAATCAGGTGTATTTGTGTAGATTCATCAAACTGAAAATTAAAGGTATTATTTAGGTAAAGTTCTTTTTTAATTGTAGCCTAATTTCTTGCTATAGATAAGAGGTGTTTCGGGATGGTACTAATGGCTTGATAATATTGAAGGAAATTATTCTTCTTACAGAGGTATAATTGTTCAAGAAATCCTGATATGACATTAGATGTCCGGTCGTTGTTAGAACATTTTGGATTGACAGGATGCCATTTTGATACCATTCCCTAATAAAAAAGGGTCTGTCTCCAACAAGTATGTCTTTGGTATTGTGTAGAATAATATTTTGCACTTGATTATGATAATACATAGTTTTTAGTTCCCTAAAGTATTTTAGAATATTTCCATAGAACACCGGTACTGAGGTTAGGTAGTTTTCTACGCAATTGCATCTTAACAAAAAGTTCAGATCCCCTACTCTTCTTAGCAATCTGGTATTGTCTTCCGATTTGGATTTCCTGGCATCAAAAGTCCAGGAACCCAGGCTAGTTTTAGAGCCTTGAACATTATATCTGTGTCTACAATACGCATTCCGTCTTTAAGGATTTCTTGGTAAGGCCCCTCCTTTTAAATTTTATCTTGCACTTATAACATTAATTTGATATTCAAGCGATAGCCATGGTTACCCTTCTGTCACTTCTCTCCCCGGCACCCAGGATAAGTAAACTCCGCTACTTCTTTTGCAATGAAATTTTAGGTTGTCACTCGATGCCAAGCTACACACATGATCCTTAATGCATAAAAGCCCTTTTAACAGACCTTTTTCATTTGCACTGAAATATAATCCAAAATGAATTATGGAAAAGATTATGTTTGATTTTGCGTCAATGACATGGTCGGAGTGAACTGTCTTGTTATAGCCAAGTTGCTTGTCCTTCTACATCGCAGTGAATTTAAAATGATTCACACTTCGTGTACACCAGTTCCTGCTGTTAAACACTTGTGAGAAGCAGCACTTGGTCCAGCCTCTAGGAAACTAAGAATATTTAAATAGTTAACCTGTTTTAATCATTTACTTTCGACCCGTCATTACTAATAAGACTGACAATTCTTGACGTAACCATATTCCAAAATTAAGAATCACCTTTCCTTCTGAGGTTTTAGTTTCATTAGATAAAAGATCCTAAAGAAACTTGACGTTTCAGTGTTTTATCTCGACAGGGTTCTTCTTTTTGTAGTAAACCACGTTCGCAAGTTTTTGCGTTGCGTGACATGGAAATGGAGGCCCGAGAAGGCTGTCGCGTAGATCAAAAGAGGAATTATCGCTTTAGTTTTTGCTTGCACTAGAAGACGCATTCATTCTTATCGGTTGGAGCTCGAGAGTAATAATGTTTCGTTTTAATAGCAAAACTCAATGACAAATGTTCTTGCTATCTTACGGCCGCCATGTTTGTGTTCCTCCGAAGGACACAAACATGGCGTCTGCATTCAAAGCTCTATAAATTTGGGTGACACACTTCTAAGAAGAACGCGCCAAATGAAAAACAGCAGAGACCTGATTCTTGGCGAGACTGTTTATATAGCAGTCATCTATCATATCCCAGATTCTTGACTTTATTTATTGAATGGTTACGATTTTTAGTTTTGGTCACATGACTGGTGAAATGAGAATAAAAGACTTCTCTAAAATCTTTTTAGTTTCAATTGTTTACAGCGAACCGTTCTCAAGGGTCGCCAAATAGCGACGCGTATTTAAAGACAGGGGTAGATTGTAACATGACTACAACAAGACACAAAAGCGGAACTATCGATCGACCGGCGAGGACCCTTAAACCAGCCGCCGTGAAAAGCTGCTTTACTTTCTTAACAATGGGCCTAGAAGGCGCGCGGCTGCACTGGCTTGTTTAACACCGATCAATCAATTGAGAAATGCTAAGAATAAGTTCCATTTCATACCGCTGTTCTGTACTGGGCAGTTGCATGTTCAGACTCGTATTCTCTCCTGCCACGCACACATGACCTCTCTGGAAAGTCTGATGGTAATGGATCTCTGAAACAAAAGTTTTGAAAAAGTGATTGTGTTAAATTAACTTCCCAAACTACATATCATACGCATTATCGCCGGTCAACTGATGAAATTTCTCCATGGTTTCTTCTTGACTTTGCCAAGATGTTAAATATGTAATGTGTGTGTATGAGTATGAGCCTCATGTATAGGAAGAAGCATAATCAGTTCTCACCAATACGCCCGCGCTGTTCATGTAAATGCCTCTGAATCAACTCGGCGTTTGAAGGATCCATTACTAAGTTACCGCTGTAATTTGCAACTGCCGAGTCGCTTGCTGCTGGAAGAGCTGGCAATTCACTACCCAAGGCCAGTTGATTGACCTCTGCTGAAAGACCGGTAGAAAGAGTGGGATGTTTTTTTTTCTTTTTAGCATCAAATTAAAAGCTATTTAGAATAAAGCTGTCATTCAGAATGAAATGGAATAAAACATAAACAATAAAAACTAGTTTTGTTACATTTTCAGCCAGTCTTTGTAAAGTGTGGATTAAATGTTAGCTGGAAAAGGTGGTTTCCTGAGTAAACATTCTTCTATCTTAAGACCCTTAATCCTTTCCCCACAAAACAGGCGTCTAAGATTTCACCCAAAATATTCTACAACGAATGTTTTCTCTCTCTTTGACCTTTGTGTGCACTAAAAATTCCGAATTAAGCAGCAACCAATAAAAGAAACTAGACAAATATCTGCAGTCATGTCACCAGCTGAATGGTGATTAGAATAACTGTCAAGAGGTTTGATGAGGGGCGATGTTTTCTCTTTACGCACGCTGGCATACATATAATTAATTTTGTTGTGAAACCCCTTGTTTGAAACAACTTCTTTACAAACCTGGTATTTCTGGGTCAGGAACAGAAGCTCCTCCTGTAGTTGAATCAGCAAGGGTCATAAAATCGTTGCTGTCAAGAACAAGCGCCTCTGATCCCCATTTGTGAACCAAGCGCAGTTTGACAAGTGTTCCTGCCTTCGCGAAGCTTCGGAGTTTGAGGTGGGATGGTGTGATTTCCGTTTGACTCAAGTTAACTACATCTGCTCCTAACTCGTTCTCCAAGTATTTCAAAGCCCTGCTGATTTTCTCCTTCTGAGTTGCATAAAGAGTAACACGAAGGTTTCCAGAGTCGTCGTGTACACGTCTAACCGCTATGGAACCGATTGGAACTCTATCGATGGCCTCGCAGCGGGATGAGGGGAGTGTGATGAGCGATTCAAATGCTCCAATGGTTCGGATGCATCCTTCAATATGAACACAGGCAATAGCTTCAAGTTGTAACTCGTCGTCAGACTCCTTCCTGATCCAGAAAAGCTGGGAAAAGATTTCCGTAGACTTGTCATACTTCAATCCATCTTTGCCCCGAGTGTTGGATGAATTATGTGGGTCATTCAGTTCAAATCTCACAAGTTGTGATGGATCGAACTTGGCAAACTTCAACAGACTCAGTGCAACGTTGTGGAAATCACGAAGGAAGCTTCCTTCAAAAGCTGCGGGGTTTGACAGGATGTCCCTGATGGCAACGGAAAACACACGCAATCTTTTGTGCAGTCTTCGAGCGTCAGAACTTTGGAAAAACTTTTCTAGGAACCCTAGCATGACAATAACCATAGCGGAGCCACCCCACTCGTGTATCTCGTCTTCTGTGGACCGATTGTCATTGTTGTTAAGACACAAGTTTTCAAGAATATTACAAACTTCACTTAAAAGCCTAAATATACTTTTGTCCTTTGCAGCCTCTTGGATATCTGAGACAATTTTCTTGAGGGTTGTTTCGTCAGGCACACCTCGCAATCCACTTTGCACTTGTGGAAATTTCTCATCTCGGAAGATTTCTTTGATGCTTTGAACAATATGAGGAACAATCATGAGGAAATTTGCTGCAATGGATTCTTCAGGAGACAAGCACAAATTCTTATATTTCTTGGCCACATCTTCGGGAATTTGTCTGTGGACCTCAAGAAGACCTGCACAGTTTTCTGTTGAGGTTGCCAAGTCCAAATCCTCTTTGGAGTTTGCCATCTCGATGCAACAGTCTCTCAAAATTGAGTTCCAGAGCTTTTTAATTTCCTGTCCCAAGGACTTCATCATGTTAGTGTCCTTGTGCTGCAAACCCACGATCTTTACCGCAAGTTCCCTCAAATGCTCGATGTGCATTTGTCCTCTTTCTTTCACTCTGTAATCTGAGAACACCAGAAAAGGAATATGTCATACGGAATGGATTCAAATAAAGCAGTGCCGATGTGCATTTTAGAAGAGTTTCCTCAAATTGCACTATTACACTGGAAAGCCCTTTGAGTTAAAGTTGTACTATGACGAAAATTGCATCTTTCCTATCTAAGCCATTTTGAAACATAAACAAGTAGACTGCATGAGAAAAATGTTGTTCACTTTTTTCAAATATCTCATTTCAGTCCAGAGATATTCAAGTTTGTAAAATATGCAAATTAGCCAGGTGATGACGTCATACACTCAATTAGATTTTCTTCAAATATGGTGAAAAGAGATAACCTAACTAAATTCAAAATAAGTTCCATTTTTAAACAAATAAAGTGTGTACACGATTTGATTTTGATCCCGCTGAAGAAAGATTACACACCTTCCAAGTATTCCACCACCACCACCACCACCAATATTCTATTGTAGTCCATCACCACCACTACAATTCTATTGTATTCCACCACCACCACCACCACCATCACAATTCTATTGTATTACACCACCACTACCACAATTCTATGTTTCCCCTCCTCCCCTTCTTATACATTTCCCAAAATTTTATCATTGCGCGTCCTCTTGCCTTTGAGCGAGATAAACTTCGCCAGATTTTAAAGATTGCTTTCATTTCACCTAAGCGCTTCACTTACACTATTCTGAGCTTTTCGTTAAATCTTTGCTTCGTTTTATCACTAGTTTTAAGTTTCGTTAGCTGTTCCGATATTTGATAAGGAACGTTCCTCTAGCACTGACTGTTCCTCGTTTTTGTTCCTATTGACTATAAGAGGAACAGCGTTTTTACAAGATAGGCACACAACGTTCACTCTAGTGCAAAAGAGGAACATTTCGTTCCGAGTTCCCAACTATGAGTGGAACATATTGTTCTCAAATTGATAAATTAGGACTGTTTTGGTCCGAGTTCCTATCTGTAAATGGAACACATTGTTCCCAAATTGGTCATTTAGGACTGTTTTGTTCCGAGTTCCTAATTGTACATGGAACACATTGTTCCCAAATTGGTCGTTTAGGACTGTTTTGTTCCAAGTTCCTATCCGTCAATGGAACGTGTGGTTCCTAAATTAGCGACTGGGGAACACACATCGGACCATTTTATTTTGCATTCCTATTTGAAGCAAACAATAGGGCGCGCACAGCCCTGCTTGGGCAAGTTTGGTTGCATCTAATTGTCATGAAATTTGCACAATAGTAATGAGGGCGGGCAAGTAAGGGCATGCCTTGGCAAATACAAATATATATGCAGTTCCTTTATTTGTCATCGGCTTCTGTCGGTTAAAGGTTCTAAAAAGGCACAATGAGCAAGAAGTGCAAAGTCAATTAGTCGGATATCGATGGAGTGTCACCCAAACCAAAACGCCTTCACTTGGAAAAGGATGAAACTGACAGTTTGTATCACTGCCCAATACAAGAGTGTAATCATGATTGATTTCAAAGTCAAAGAGGGTGCAGAAAACATGCTAACACCAAGCACAGTTGGTTCTTTTACTTTGACGAAAACCCCAATTAGAAAGAAATCACGGATTCGCTAAAGGTAGCAAGCAATTTTTCAATTGAGGGCACAATTCAAGATCAAACAAGAGCACAAAGCATGCCGTAAAGTTGCTTCTCTCACTTTCACTATCGTGCGACATTGGCGAAGTATTCATGAAATGGTTGACTGGAAGTGGTGGCGTTTGCAAGAAGATCGTGCAGCATGACAAACAGTTCCAGGACGCTTTAAGTTTCTTAGATTTTGTTGTGAAGACGAGGAAGAGTTGACTTTTGACGTTGTGGACTCCAAATTTGTTGTTCAAGTTTATCGACTACTTACAAGACGAATGCAAGCTCGGGCATGGTGGGGGTTTGGGCTACACAGATGCTTTTTCTGAAATTATCGACTTCAGAAAACTTCATGGCACATCAGAGGCAGTTTTTCAAACGTTTCCTTCAACAGAGCTGTACCTCAAAAGAGCGCGAAAGACGGTTGCAACGATGACTAGATTGCAGTGGACTTAAGATTTAGACATTGAGACACTGGAAGCAAGAGGCCACTGGGCAATGATGGAGAAGTTGCTGGAGGTCGTGAAATTCCATCTGCCATGCTACGAAAATACCGTGAAGATTTGCAAATCGAGTCCAGCTCAAGTTAACTCAGACTTGACATTTGCCACGAAATTTGTAGCCATGTATCTGTTCATCAAAGTGAAGGGGTCACGTCCTATGACTTTTCAATATTTGACGTTAGACATCATTGCTACAGCTAAGGAAAAGGATGGATTCATTGATCAGAAAACGTTCAAGACTGCTGGAAAGTATGGATTTGATTCTTTGATTCTGACCGATGCAAACATGCAAGTGCTCAGTGGCTACATCTCGTACATTAGACCTTTGCTTAAACCCCAGTGCGATTTCGTTCTCGACAACAGAAATGGCGACCAGCACAGTAAATTGGGCGAGATCATGAGCAAACTGGTTTTTGATGCAATTGGAAAGTACATTCATCCCACGCGTTATCGCCAAATTGTTGAAACCCAAAGCCTCAATCAGCTCACTAGTGAGGAGCAAAGGGTCTGGTCAGAAGATCAAAAACACAGCTCTGCCGTTGCTAAAGTTCACTATTAAAAGCAACGATCCCGAGAAGATGCTTTGAAGGGTCATGAGTGCCTACAGAAACTTCAAGGTGCCAAAGGCACAGAAGTGGACGAGGACGTCTACACAAGACTCAGAGATTCAACGTCTGACTCCGGGCCTTCAGTTGAAACAGTGCACACTGTTAGCTCCTCCCCCAAAAAAGATGCCGTGCCTAAAAGAAACTTGCGCGTTCACAGGAACATTCGTCATGTGTTGAAATTCACAGCAGAAGAAGACACTTTTCTAAAGGAAGGGATGACTAAACACGGGTTTGGACAGTGGACGGCTATTCTGAGAGATTCTGATTTCAAATTTCAAGAGGGACGATCGGCGGATTCTCTAAAGAAAAGAGCAGGACTCACATTTTCATCAGGGCCATAAACCTGAACTGAAAACTCTTCTTCATAAGACTAGAGTATCAGAAAGCTTATCGTGCTTTTACATTAAACTAAAGAATGCAATACCATGACCAATTCATTTCACAAGTTAGTGAAGTTAGTGTTATTCACAATACCTCGACTAAAAGGGGTAATAAACATGTCACAATAGCTTCTCGAATGACCACCCCTCTATTGCTGGCTAGAAAAGTACCAAGTAATGCTGTTGTTAGATGCTCTTTTGGCAGTTTTGGATTACATGCTGTTTGATCACAGCCTCTTTCCCCTTGTTTGCGAGCTTACCTTTTTTCAACTCTAAGTATATATAGATATTTAAGAAAAGCATTTCCACAAAATCCGTGAAATCTGCTGCATTTGGATATTTTTGAGACAGTCTGAACTTTACATGGCAGTCTGAAGCAATTCTGCCAAATCTGTGAATTCCGTCCTATTTGGATCTTTTTATAGAGGGTTGGACCAGTTGGCCACTTAGTAAGACATTCTAAATACTACGGATTTTAAGGATATATGAATATGTTAACTATGCATTCTTCTCTTTATTACGGTAAGTATCCCTTATAAATATAGTATTTATTCTGAAAGACATTTAGGGAATGGGGACATTTGGGAAACGATTGTCCTGAATTCTATTGTTGTTTCGTCAATATAATGAATAATTAACTTGATTTCCTGATTGATTTTGATTGACACTTTCTTATGTAATTAAGCTACGTGAATAAGTCAGTTTTCAGTTCAGATATTTTAGTTCCGAAGCCACGTGCATGTTTTGCTAACCTGTCTCGCTGACCCGTCTTCTGTTATTCCCTGGTCTGTTATATCTGTTGCTGATCTGTACTCAGTTGTACACCGTGAAACAATCCTTCTAGACATCGTCAAAGAAGTAAGTTCTCAGTGATGTAATTCTAATTAATAGTTTTACCCGTGCGTTTATGAATCGATGGATCCTGTTCAGTTTCTCAAATGTACTTTGTTCTTTTCTCTAGATCGAATAATAATATATTGGAATAAATTATACGATTTGCGTAAACTAGCTGGATTGCCTGTTTGGTTTGTTGGACCAATTGTTTTCCCTCCTCCTCCTCCTCCTCCTCCTCCTCCTCCTCCTCAATTCTATTGTTCTCTTTAGCGAGCACTGTGACCCCCAATTTTTTTTCAGGTATTTGCTAAGAACAGTCTAATAAAGAACATATTTGAGGAAGAAAAAAGTTTGATAGTGGAACACGATTTTTTTTCGGAAAATAGTTCCCAACTGGGTGTATTTTGGCTAAGGTGAGGACTTTAAGCTAACCACAGAACTGTCCGAAGAAGTGCAATATTCCCTCACTCAAGCAATCAAAAACAGCTTAAATGAAGCAATACTACTTATGTCAATAAATAAAGCTTTACTTTCAAGATAAAACTTTGGGTCTTTCGGGTATTCAAGACTTGACTCTGTATGAGGGTGATTCGAATTTTTAACACGCAACCAGTAAAAATAACCCATTTTAAGAGCCTGCTGACGTGTAAACAAAGCACGGTGACCCCATTCTTTTATTACAGTTTTTTAACATTCATATCATGAAGGTTAACTACGCCAAGTTTCAAAAAAAGTTTGATAGTAGAACAATTTCGAGGGAATTACCTTAAGGTTTAAATTCACGTTTGGTGCAGCTCCAGGGCACATTAACAACATCCGTGTCTACGGTGAGTTCCAAACCACCCTAGAAATTGACCCAAACGGACCTGTGATTTACGACAAGTTGTAAACATGCAGTTTGTGGCATTAACTACGCGACAACTGGATTATTTGGCTAGGCAAGATCCTTATCTCGAACCTATCTTCAAAGGTGAGTTTGTATCAGACCAACTACCAAAAGAAAAAGACATCCAAACAAGATCTGCCTACATTGTTAATGTGGATACCCATGATAAACAGGGTTCACACTGGTCAAGCATATTTGTGGAAAAGGATCAACGTGAAGTCTTTAACAGTTATGGATTACCACTCCATTGGTATAAACCCTCCCCCTTTGTGACATGGGTCTTCAAACATTACCAGGATGTCAGTTCCAATGTTGGGCAATTACAAGCCACAGATTCTAATACGTATGGACTTCATGCTTTGTTTTTGTTATTCGCAAGAGCAAGAGGAAAGTTGACGGAGAGCTTTATTCAACCTTTAAATATCTAATGATCATAAAATAGATGAAAAACTGACAAAGCTTGTAACACGTAATTTACTCAATTTAGGTCAGGAAGAAACCAACAAAGAGTTTTAAGGAGTGTTAAGAAACATGTAAGTCTCATGGAAATATAAATAAAAGACATAGCAGCGAAAGCAAATCAGTAGTCTGTTATTCATATCGTGAAAGGTTAATAATCCATAGAAGCAGGGTTTCATGCGCAGTAGCCTCTTGCGTGATTTCATGCGCAAGAGAACCTCCTGAAAAGACAAAAAAGATCTCAAATGTCCCGATTGTCTCCTTTTGCCCTGAATGACCTTGTTTTGTCCCCTTTGTCCCTACAATGTCCTTTTTGTTCTGTGTTGTCCTTTTTGTCCTTCGCCTAAAAGGTTAAAATATGCTGAAACTGTTTATGACATGAAATTTATTGGTGATTTTCGAGGGCTGATCGGGCATAAAGGACATGAAGGGGACCGTTTTGGTCCTCTGTTTTTCCCTGGGCGTGCTTTGAATCTCGTTTGTAAGTCGCGTGTGTGGCTAAATGGAGATCAAGTCATGGTTAAATTCAACCAATTATTTATTTACAAACTATTTTCCTATGTACAAACATCTATGAAACGCTATTTACAATTTATTTACAATCTATAGAAAAACTACTTACAAAACTTTAAATGCCTAACAAGAGCATGCTAACGCCATCTTGTAAAACTTTGCGTTTCGGATAAAAATATGAAAATGCATCTCTGACTTGAGTGTAGGCACACATAGCATTATCTACAACACGAAAACCACGACTGACACCAATACTAGTTTGTTTTCAGTGTTTTGTAACACCCTTACAACTGAACAAAACTGTTTGCAAAACCAAATTTATCGGGCCAAAAGCGCCAAAAACGCCACATTCTAGAGTTGTGTTTTTTTTCTATAGGCATGCGTTTGGGATCGCTATCCCTATTGTGTTTGGTTCCCAATACAAATGTATCTCAAACCAATATCTAGTGGGTTGTTCTATTGGAGTTTATTTCTTTGTTAAGGGGACCTTCAGTCTTCTTGTTTATTGCATCCTAATTTGTGATATTTCGTAGTCGTTGGAGCTTTCATTGTTAATAAATGTATTTTTATTCATTTCAAATCTGTTTGTATTATTATTTTTTTAAATTTAACTAATAAATGTAATAATCAAGAAACATGTTGTTCGAAAACATTCGTTAGTTGCGTCCTGACAATTGAGCGCTCCGAATTTTAAGCCTTTCCGTTGGAGTTTGTATGCAAATCTAGGGTTGAAAGTGGAGTTCAGTGCGTGACTAACGGAGCAGAAAACTCAAGCAGTTAGCTAAGCTGAATATCTCTCTCTCTCTCTCTTGTCAGCAAAGCTGAGAGTTCAGATAGACATTTTGTCGAGATGGAAGAGAGGCGGTTTTGTAACATCCAGCCGGGATTGAAACAGAGTGTTTTCAGTTCAATTTTCTCTGTGTGTGTGTTCTGGTGAACGGAACTACCGCTTGATAAAAGACCCAAGCGGTTTTTCTAATGGACAGATCAAAGCAAGTAGTTTGTATGTAAATCTAGGGTTGAAAGTGGAGTTCAGTATTTGACTAACGGAGCCGAAAACTCGAGCAGTTACCTAAGCCGAATATATTCTCTCTCTCTCTCGTCAGCAAAGCTGAGAGTTCAGATAGACATTTTGTTGAGATGGAAGAGAGGCGGTTTTGTAACATACAGTCGGGATTGAAATAGAGAGTTTTCAGGTCAAATTTCTGTGTGTGTGTTTTGGTGAACGGATCTAACGCTTGATAAAAGAAGCAAGCGGTTTTTCTAATGGGCAGATCAATGTGAGTTCTTTCGACTGAGGTTTTATACCACACAGCAAATAATTTCCTATATTTTAATGCTTTCAACTAAGTCAAAGCAAGCCGAGGAGAGTTTATTGTTTACGTTGTACTAGGGTGACGCTTAATAGTATGGAGGAACCCATTTTTAACTTGGAAAATATTCATTATTTTCCAAGTTGTAGTGGTGGGTCTGATCTCACTCCATCACTCCATCACTCCTTCACTCCATCACTTCCCGTTAGACATTTGGAAACCCGGGGAGAGCTTCCATATGAAAAAGCCGCAAGGAATGCTCTTCAGAAAATTTGAATTTAACTCCTACAGGGGGCTTATGTGGATGTTGCCTGAGCTTCATTATACCTCTAAAAGATACCACTTAAAACGGAAAAGGTTCGATTACTAGCTATTGTTCAAGAGAGGATCCCGTGGGCACTTGTAGACCCGACTCGCATAATCAAGAGATCAGCAGAAATCAAGCCTGAATGTTTCTTTTAATTATTATTTCTTCTGGTGTACCCTAAATGATACTTTGACAGCTAAAAATGGTGATGTTTCGTCGTCAACACTGTAAGTGAGACCAGAATCCTTGACTTGTACATGTACCCGAGAGGACGAAAATTTATCAACCTTTGCATATAGGAGTCCCCCCCCCCCCCCACTCCCCCGGGTTTGGGACATCATGCGTTTGAGAATTGGTTTAGAAAAAACGTACACAGAACTACGTAGCATGCAAATGATGAGTGTCTTTAATATCGCGTGTAAACAAAACCTATTCATGTTTACATTCGCAAATACCCGAAATTGTCCCACTAAATAGTAGAAATTTCAGATGCGTTAAATCTTTTGCACTATTTCTTAACAATGCCAGTTGGCTTTAACCTAAACTTAACCTTCAGATTAAACTGACTCCAAGTCGGTGTAATCAAAATTGTCACTGTTTAGAAACGATCCATTTTCCAAGTTGAGTGACTCATAGCCACTTTGATTACCCCAGGTTATAAAAATAGGTGATGTCATTGACTCGACCATTATGCATGTCAGTGATTTACCTATGCCTATACCTATACACTAACAAGGATTAAAATGCTGACCATATACTACTAGTATCTGAGTTACCGGTATTTGTTCGATTAAGCGCCCAACCTCGAATAAGCGCCCACCTCGAATAAGCGCCCACCCTGAAGTTAGAAAAAGTTAATAGGTGC
>CM042759.1:11398609-11420685 GCA_022496165.2 Catalaphyllia jardinei
TGGAAATATGGTCCTCACAAGTAGGCTGGGGTGAGTATGTGTGTGTGCGTGTGTGTATATTCAGTATGTCTTTTTGCAAAGGTCTTTCCGCTGGGCCCAGCCACTTAGCTCGATTAGCTTCAGCTATTTCTAAGTGGCTGTGCTCTTTTTATCATGTAATTTTTCTTCTTGGTATTTATTTATTTTTATTATATTTTTTGGGCACGAATAAAGATTGTTGTTGTTGTTGTGGTTGTATGGAAATATAAATAAAAGACAGCAGCGAAAGCAAATCAGTAGTCTGTTATTCATATCGTGAAAGGTTAATAATCCATAGAAACAGGGTTTCATGGATTGAAATCTACAACGATGCGCAGTAGCCTCTCGCGTGGTTTCATGCGCGAGAGAACCTCCTGAAAAGACAAAAAAGATCTCAAATGTCCCGATTGCCTCCTTTTGCCCTGAATGACCTTGTTTTGTCCCTACAATGTCCTTTTTGTTCTGTGTTGTCCGTTTTGTCCTTCGCCTAAAAGGTTGAAATATGCTGAAACTGTTTATGACACGAAATGTATTGGTGATTTTCGAGGGCTGATCGGGCATAAAGGACATAAAGGGCACCGCTTTGGTCCTCTATTTTTCCTGGGCGTGCTTTGAATCTCGTGTGTAAGTCGCGTGTGTGGCTAAATGGAGATCAAGTCATGGTTAAATTCAACCAATTATTTATTTACATTTTTTTTTCCTATGTAAAAACATCTGTGAAAGGCTATTTACAATTTATTTACAATCTATAGAAAAACTACTTACAAAACTTTAAATGTCTAATGAGAGCGTGCTAACGCCATCTTGTAAAACTTTGCGTTTTGGATAAAAATATGAAAATGCATCTCTGACTTGAGTGTAGGCATACATAGCATTATCTACAACACGAAAACCACGATTGACACCAATACTAGTTTGTTTTCAGTGTTTTGTAACACCCTTACAACTGAACAAAACTGTTTGCAAAACTAAATTTATCGGGCCAAAAGCGCCAAAAACGCCACATTTTAGAGTTGTGTTTTTTTTTATAGGCATGCGTTTGGGATCGCTTTACCTATTGTGTTTGGTTCCCAATACAAATGTATCTCAAACCAATATCTAGTGTGTTGTTCTATTGGAGATTATTTCTTTGTTAAGGGGACCTTCAGTCTTCTTGTTTATTGCATCCTAATTTATGATATTTCGTAGTTGTTGGAGCTTTCATTGTTAATAAATGTATTTTTATTCATTTCAAATCTGTTTGTATTATTATTATTATTTTTTTTTGGTATTTACTAATAATTGTAATAATCAAGAAACATGTTGTTCGAAAACATTCATTAGTTGCGTGCTGACAATTGAGCGCTCCGAACTTTAAGCCTTTCCGTTGGAGTTTGTATGCAAATCTAGGGTTGAAAGTGGAGTTCAGTGCGTGACTAACGGCGCAGAAAACTCAAGCAGTTAGCTAAGCCGAATATCTCTCTCTCTCTCTCTTGTCAGCAAAGCTGAGAGTTCAGATAGACATTTTGTCGAGATGGAAGAGAGGCGGCTTTGTAACATCCAGCCGGGATTGAAACAGTGTTTTCAGTTCAAATTTCTCTGTGTGTGTGTTCTTGTGAACGGAACTACCGCTTGATAAAAGAACCAAGCGGTTTTCTGTTATAATGGGCAGATCAAAGTAAGTAGTTTGTATGTAAATCTAGGGTTGAAAGTGAAGTTCAGTATGTGACTAACGGAGCCGAAAACTCGAGCAGTTACCTAAGCCGAATATATTCTCTCTCTCTCGTCAGCAAAGCTGAAAGTTCAGATAGACATTTTGTTGAGATGGAAGAGAGGCGGTTTTGTAACATACAGTCGGGAGTGAAATGGAGAGTTTTCAGGTCAAATTTCTCTGTGTGTGTGTTTTGGTGAACGGAACTACCGCTTGATAAAAGAAGCGGTTTTTCTAATCAATGTGAGTTCTTTCTACTGAGGTTTTATACCACACAGCAAATACTTTCCTATATTTTAATGCTTTCAACTAAGTCAAAGCAAGCCGAGGAGAGTTTATTGTTTTCGTTGTACTAGGGTGACGCTTAATAGTATGGAGGAACCCATTTTTAACTTGGAAAATATTCATTATTTTCCAAGTTGTAGTGGTGGGTCTGGTCTCACTCCATCACTCCATCACTTCCCGTGAGACATTCGGAAAACCGGGGGGAGCTTCCATATGAAAAAGCCGCAAGGAATGCTCTTCAGAAAATTTGAATTTAACTCCTACGGGGGGCTCATGTGGATGTTGCCTGAGCTTCATTATACCTCTAAACGATACCACTTAAGACGGAAAAGGTTCGATTACTAGCTACTGTTCAAGAGAGGATCCCGTGGGCACTTGTACGCCCGATTCGCATAATCGAGAGATAGCAGAAATCAAGCCTGAATGTTTCTTTTAATTATTATTTCTTCTGATGCACCCTAAACGATACTTTCACAGCTAAAAATGGTGATTTTTTGTCGTCAACACTGTAAGTGAGATCAGAATCCTTGATTTGTACATGTACCTGAGAGGATGAGAATTTCTCAACCTTTGCATATAGGAGTTCCCCCCCCCCTCCCCCACTCCCCCAGGTTTTGGACATCATGCGTTTAAGGCCGTTTCATGGTCGGTTGCACCTTGTCAAGTTAGTTGTTCTTTGAATTCTGACATAAGTACTTAATATCTTATCGCAGAAATGCTCTATATTGAATAAATTCTCGCACGAACGCTTTTATAAACAGAAGCTACCTGTAATTATAGAAGTCTCTTTTAAGAAAACAGCTCTATACCGAAAGTGCCCGCCTATACAGGTTTAACCATACTGGATTGCAGAAAAAGAAAAAGACACTAAAAGTCACAGAATTGACGAGCTGTATGAATTTTCGAATGACTCAATCCGTGATTAAATGTTTTTAAAGGTCAACAGTCGAGAGAATTGAGGAGAATGCGAACGATGTGTCCCGCTGTTTATTTATACGACTAGTAGTTTCCATGGGAAAGTGAAGTGCTGCGAGTGAGATGTTTTTATGTCATTTAGGAAGTATTGTGGAGGGATAGTCAATGTGAGCTACTAGATTACAGTATTTTGCCAAAGGCTAATGAGCTTAAAAACTCTTCTGTTTTAAAAACAACGTACTGAAGTCGACACAATAAACTGTTCACTCATGCGAAAACCTTTCATCGAGTATTCGCGGTTGACTGCGACCGCATCAGGTCACGATTAATTTAGGACAATATAAAGATATTTTGTATCTATTTTCAATCGATGTTCACTGAAATGCGCCTCCATTAAACTGACGAAACTGCTTGTTAGATGTTTAAATGCTCCTTGAAAATTGTTTTACGTTGTTATAAACTCACCGTTCGATCGACTTTTTATTACTGTTTGTGACATTCTGAAAGCTCATCCGCAGCCATGCTGTTACTCTACACTGATTGGATGATGCCAAAGAATGCATCCAATCAGGGTGGAGCAAACAGCGTGACTGTTGCTCCTTGGCACACGAAATCCTGGCCGCGGATGCTGGTCACTTCGAAAGCTGCATTTCTCGAAAATTATTCGGCGGTTAACACTTGGATTTTGGTTGAACGCCACCAGAAGAAGCATCAACCTTTCAGTTTATCTTGTGTTTGATTTGGAAGCCGGGCGATTCAAATTTCTGGATGAAAATCTGCTTGGCGCTGGAGGAGTCTTTCCACCCTTGACTGATTCTCATATTTTAAAAAAACGTGTATAGTAACAGTCATCGCAAAACCCACCAAATCGCTCAAATCCGCCATTCTGAGCCGCAAAAGTTTTGTAACGAGTAAACAATCTGAGTGGAAAGCATAATTTCAAATTCATCGGAAAGTTTGAGAATTGGTTTAGACAAAACGTACACAGAACTACGTAGCATGCAAATGATGAGTGTCTTTAATATCGCGTGTAAACAAAACCTATTCATGTTTACATTCGCAAATACCCGAAATTTTCCCACTAAACTTAGGAGAAATTTCAGATGCGCTAAATCTTTTGCACTATTTCTTAACAATGCCAGTTGGCTTTAACCTAAACTTAAGCTTCGGATTAAACTGACCCCAAGTCGGTGTAATCAAAATTATCGCTGTTAAGAAACGATCTATTTTCCAAGTTGAGTGGCTCATAGCCACTTTGATTACCTCAGGTTATAACAATAGGTGATGTCATTGACTCGACCATTATGCATGTCAATGATTTACCTATGCCTATACCTATACCTATACACTAACAAGGATTAAAATGCTGACCATATACTACTAGTATCTGAGTTACCGGTATTTATTCGATTAAGCGCCCAACCTCGAATAAGCGCCCACCCTGAAGTTAGAAAAAGTTAATAGGTGCCCAGCCTCGAATAAGCGCCCACCCCCACCACCCCACCTCCCAAAAGTATTTTTAAGCGCTGCGCCCAACCTTGAATAAGCACCCCCCCTCACTTATAATTTGCATGCAGTAAGTCTTGCTTTCGCATTCGCGAGGACCCAGCTATGAAAACCGTTGTGTTTCTTTTGTTCAGTTTAGTCTTTCTTGTCCTTGCACTTTCGTGGCCATTCAACGGTAAGTGTTACCCGACGATGACATTGAAGTTGATTGAGAATTATGATAGACTTCTGCAAAGACCGAACAGTGAGTTGTTAGTCCTGGGCTTAAACCGAACAATGAGCAGTTACAATTTTGCTTTTATATTTTGTCATATTTTGTTCTTGTGTATTGTTTTGTTTTGTCACAAAATAAACTTTTTACTTACTGAAACTAGTGAAAATTCAATAAGTGCCCACCTCGAAAGAGCGCCCACCCTGAAAGTCCAAAAATAAGCGCCCTGGGTGCCTAATCGAATAAATACGATACTCGTTTGTTGCCAAGATTTTTTACAAATCATTAGTAGATGAAGCGCCACCCGATTCAATGACAAAGTTGCGTAAACAAACCCATTTGTAATCGGCTGCAAAACCAATTTACTGCAGGAAAAATTAAAAACATGTTATTTGCCGGCTGGAAGGTCTGTATGGTGAAAAATGACCGAGGGCTTGAAAATGCTGCCCTCTGTCACAGTTTTTCACCATACGGACCTTCCAGCCACCAAATAACATGTATATATATTGAACACTGGACCAAATTTACTTTGCTCCCAAACTTGGAAAACGACCGTAAACGGATGGCTGGCTCAAATGGCCTGAAACATGGTTTCATGAAGTATATCAAAAATGAGTGCGAGTGTTTCGTCAGGGGTTCCAAACACCGAGAAAAAGCTGAAAGCGGCCAAGTGCTTTTATTGTTTCAAGGTGTTTGGAACCCCTGATGAAACACGAAGCACGAGTTTTTGAGATGACTTCTCAAACGAAACGTAGGAAAATCTGCATGAAAAGCATTTTTACCTTCAGGTTCCAACCCTTCTAGGGCTTTTCTGAGCACGGCGTAATCGTCTGTGTTCTCTTGCTTCTTCCGCCAGTATTGCAAAATTACTTCCAGTTGTTTTGCTTCACTTTGCCAACATGCAATAACTTCATTCAATGTTTCTTCAGACAATCCAAGCTTTAGGGTCACAGGTTTAAGGTTGAAAATCACGTTCTCAACCTCTAAAAGTCGTCGCACGTAGACGCAGAAATCTGTAATAGAACTCAGTTCTATGTTATAAGATCAAATAATGGGCTTTCTTTCTTAACCCTTTCTTTAGATACCATAGGCTCTAAAATGATCAATCAGGGAGCTAAATAGCTCAGAATTCACTCTCTTAAATTACATTAACTGAAGGGGCTTTCACATTTGTAAGGTACAAAGAACAAACGCTCTAAAAAGTGAAACTCGCCTTGTTGGCAGAAGTGATCCTCTCGAATGTGGCCATACTGGCCTCGAACAACAATTCTTCCACAAAGGATTGTGGCGTCAGCACCAGAAGCCTGCAGTGGCAGCCTGAGAACATGCCCAGTACTCCACCAAACCGAAGAATCTACGGTAAATGTTATGCTTTGTTGCTTGCCGTTTGCAGGTTTGTAATCTTCTCCCAGCTGAAATGAAACTGTTAAGCTCTCATTATCGTAGATATAACCGATTTCCTGTCCAACGTTGGAAGGAAGCACCTCAAACCCATCCCTTTTGAGTTGCACTAAGGCTGAATCATTGCTATCTCTGTAAAACTGTTCTTGGTAGATATCTTGGCTCATGAACACGAGAGCAAGATCCTCGAAAGGCGAATGTCGATTAGTTTTAAAGAGCACCAACAACGTATATTTGAAGGATATGAGGTTTAGCCGCGTTACAATTTCTTTTGTGTGAACCCAGGTTAGTCTCAAAAATACTACAATGCATGAAAATTGAGTAATTTCCACGTTTAGCTCCTCCTTTTCTAGATCGAACTCGGAATCTCGCGTGACATCCTCCCAAAAGATTCTTCCGTCTGTGGCTGGTGTACCATGCAAAACAAGTAGGGCCTTGGTGGAGGTTTCTTTCTCATAGCGGTCTAACGGAGTTGTCAATGTGACATGTTTTTTAAAGGTCTGGCCATTTGGCTGACAGTTGATAATGGGTGCGACAAATATCAAATCATTTTCAAGTCCACGGTTAAGTATTAGACCATAGCATTTTTGAGGCTTTTGTAACTTAAGTTTGATGTTCACAGGATCATCCACAGCTCCAGCAGGGCATGTCAGTTGGACGCCATTCACACTCACGGACCCACCTTCACTTGTCAAAAGGCCAGAAGATTCGACATCCTGCACTTCGTCTCCCAACAACGGTACTGAAGAAGAACAATAGCAAAATAGTGTTGAAAAGAAGTAAGTAGACTAAATATACCTTAGAAATCTAGCGAGGGTGTAACAGTAACTTGTAGGAAGATTAGCGAGAATCTAGAACAGGTCCTGAAAACTGCCTGAAAAAATATTCCCTTAATGACTGCCCCAAGGGACGGCGAGTTTTGTTTCTCCGAGACCTTCATTCAACGAACGATTACAGTGCATTTACTGAAACCAGGGCCACCCAGGCAATGAAAACCAATCAGTTGACAGAACTGGAACAATAGATTCCAACATTTTCAAATTCAGCCAATCAAATGTCCGGTAGAAAACAATGAAATCGTAACTTGTTCGTTGTGATGCTTACGCGATTGCGGTGTCTGTTAGTAAATTGTCAAGCTCAAGCCATTAGTCACGGCTATCACTAACTATCATAAACTCATTAGATTGACCATTTTCCACTGTGAACGTACGGCCACACAACTAATCTTATTGACGGATTTTGTTTAAAGTCGTAGAATAATAGATTTTGACACCTTTTTACAAAATAAATTCCGCTTCTGTTGTTTTGCATGTGTTTTTATTTTAACACAGCTTTGGATTGTCATTAATTTTATGCACCAGACCGTGAAATTCACCACGCAGTTCTCGGAAAACCATACGTTCATTTTCTCAGGAGGTGTACATTTCGGAATTTAAGCTCCCTTTCTGGGTAATAACATCTTCATCAACAATTTTTTTTCCGCGTTTTATTGTATATTGAAGTCCCAGCATGTAAAATCAACCCTGCAGAAACAAAAGACGGCGCCTTTCCCCACTCAGAGACCATTTGAAGGGTTTCGTTTGAACAGCCGGGACAATTTTCAAACCCTACGCCACAAATTCTGGCGATTTATATTTACGCGTGACACTCTTACGCAGCTTTAAATGTATTTTCTAAACCAACCAATTACCCCATAGAAAGAACAGCATATAATTCAATTCAAGCACACGAGTAAAAACGGTTTGAGCTTGACAACTTGATTGATAAGCGACACCGTTGTCGCGTAAGCATCTCAATGAACAAGTTGAGATTTCATTGTTCTATACCAGACATTTGATTGGCTGGATTTGAAAATACGACATTTGATTGGCTGGATTTAAAAATGTTGGAATCTATCTGTCAATAATTCATATACATGTAATTATTCAACTCAGGCTTTCTTGGTACCACAGAATGAAAAATGAAATAAATCGAAGTCACATGTAGTTTTGAGCCAAAAACAAGCTCGAACAGACATGCAAAATTTGGCAATGTGTTATAAGCGAATTATAGTACTTAAATATAGCCACATTTTTCTATGGCTATAGCTTTAAATGTCATAAAAACACTCTGTATTGGTTGACTATACACCCATCAAATAATGTCTCTGGGCAAATGGTTTCAAGTAGGCTGCCTTGGCCTGTGTTTTTCATACATTTTCCCCTAAACTTGCTGTTGGAATGGAAGCAATGCCTGCCACCTTAAATTCATTATTTCTTCCAGCAGAAAGCTATCTGATCAGGGTGAAACAAGGAAAATATAATGGAACACAAATGAAAATGAAAATATAGAAATAAAATTATACATGTATTTACACGAACTTACACAAAAAGAAAACATTTTCTTCATTTTTTCCACAGCGACTGTTTTCTCACACAGATAACGTATCAAGACCCTTACAGCAAACAAAGATGTCAGCTCTAAGTGGCAAACGAGTAGCTTGTCTTACAAAAGACATTCTGCAGAAGGTGCTTCAGATAATTTTATGATGTAGTTTTACTGAAAAGTAAAAGCTATCCCTCCATGAGTGGACCGATGTTACCAAGGAGAGCTCACGTGCTAAAAAGAATTGAAATTGGCATTGGAGAGCCAACATATCCTGTGACCGCACAAGAGTATTACAGGCGAATATACTTTGAAGCTATTGACTTGATGATGAACGTTATTGACCAGCAGTTTGACCAGCCAAGCTTTGACACGTATGCAAAGATGGAGTCTCTCTTAATCAAGACCCTCAATTCGCAGGACAAATCTGAAGAGCTAAAGTTTATAGAAAAACTGTACAACAATGATGTTAATATTTCAGTGTTATCCGCCCAGATGGAAATTTTACAAGTGCTGCTGAAGGATGGTGATTATTTTTGTTTTGACGACATCATAGTAAAAATTAGAGCTACCCAACCCAGAACTGGAAATGATAAAAGAAGTTATCGCCTTATGTAAGCTGATTCTGGTAAATCCATCATTCACTAAATTATTTTCAGTTACCGTTTTGTTTTGCTGTGTAAATATTTACCAGCTGGTAAAAGCGTTGTTAACTTATTATTATTTAACAGAAATCTCAAAAAAATAACTACTACACCAACTGTTTTTATAAATTTTCATTGTTTAAAGCTAAAAGATTATTTTGATTTCTGTAAAACAAAGAATTTATCTAAGCATTCCAAGTTCTTAGGACCATTCCAAGATGGTAAAAGGTTTTTATTTAAAAGAATGGAAGACTGGTGTAGCTATTACAAGCCACCAAAAAGACACAAATTTTAAATTCTTGACAAGAGACCTTGAGACTTTCACTTTAGGGGCTATTTTTTTTTTCTCGTTGATACAGCTAATGGTTAAAAGTTTACAGTTTTTACACCTATCAGCAAATTTTTGGCCCATATTTTACAACCAATGCAGCTAACGGGTAAAATTTTACAATTTTTACGCTTCAAGCAGCTACTTTTCTGGCCCATTTTACAACCACACAGCTAACAGTTAAAATTTACAAATTTTACACCTGACAGCTATGTTTGGCCCATTCCACAGTTAACCCCAAAGAGAACCTCAATAGAACAAAATAACCATAAGTTAGGGGTTGCTCTTAATATAAATAAATGTTATATTTACATGTAATATTACATGTTAGTAACTATTTAAGACCTGTGATCTGGCCTCCACCCAGACTGCATCAGATAAATTACACTTACCATATTTTTCTTCTGATTCTTGTGGCCCTAATTTTAACTTTGACATGCTGCTGTCAGCCATGGAACTATTAACAAAATTGAGTTCATGTACGTGTAAGACACTCCTAGAAGCTTAGAGATTTAACAGTTTCAATTTCTGTTTTATGAGTGCCACTTATATCACAATCTCATGTTGCTACATGCATCCTAGAAGGAATACTCCCTTAAAGGGACACTGTCACGATATATTTGCTTAAAAAAGTCATTTAATTTCATGAAATGATCCCTTAATTTATATGTAATAAGAACTTTACTAGCTCTGCCTGGTAAAAGATTAAAAGCAGTTTCTTGAAGAAAGGTCACTACTGTACAACATTTATGTAAAATTTCAATATTTTTTAGCCACACTTAAACTTTTCAAAAACTGACATCTTGATGAGCACTTTTTCAAAAATCTATATCACAATCCATTTTCTTCCTTGCCATCGTTAGCCTTCCTCACTTCCTAGCAGGTTTTAATCACTTGTTAAGTACTGCTCTACAAAATGTGACATTATCAGCTTCCAATGATCAATACATGTATTTTATGATTTTGAGATTTCCAAAATCATGCTCAAAATGGCGACAGTGTCCCTTTAAATAAGCTATGTTGAAAATAGACTACTGAAAGCAAGCTTTGTAATTTTCTGGTGCAATACATGTACAGGTATATTGTAGAAACGAAGCATTGTATCGAGTCTGGTTTGGATGTTTCAACTGGTTATTGGAGCAGCAAATTATTGTCAGCGACAAGTAATGAATAATCATTGATCCAGTGATGCAGATTCTAGAGCAGAATGTGATGACAATTGTGACTTTAACCCTCAAAGCATGATTATACCTGTAATTTTCTGAATCCTGCAAGGGCCATGACAAACTACATGTAGAACTACCATGACCATGAAGACTCTCTTCTGTGGAAAGCTTTGCACCCAGTAGACCAGCATAGCTGGTGCTTCCATTGTTTATAAATTTTGCAATGTCATCCAGAACATCTGATCTCTTGATATCCACAAGAATCTCCAGAAGCTCTTTGCAAGTGGTAACAGTGCATTCTCTTAACAGTTCCATGGTTGGATTAGACCTCTGTTCCAGTCGAGGAATAATACTCGAGAACTGAAGCTGTGCGGCTACTATCCGCCAATCATTACCAGACTCTTTTTGAGGATTAAGGGACTTGGAAAATTCATACTGTTGTTCCCAGGTTAAGTCTTTCACAAGATGCGGAAGATGTTGAACCTACATGACAAATTAAATTAAGGTCATTCCAGAAGTACTGATGTCACATTTGTATGTGACCTGTGGTGTAATGAGGACTGATGATAAAATTTGTTGATCAAGGATGTGCACTACGAAAAATTATAGGGAGCCCTTCAGGCACCCAACCTTGTAGGCTAGAGTAAACAGAGGTCAAACTTGGTAGCCTGAACAAAAAAAAATTAAAAATTAATTAACTGATTATTAAATAACTAATTATAATTATCTAATAGCATTTAATTAATAATTTATAATATTAAATGATAACCAATTGAACCTCCAATAAAAATGTCTTGCTTCGTTTCTAGGGCATTTAGCCTACTTACATCCTTGCTGATGACGATGATTATGATGTTGATGATGATTGCTGATTGATGATATCAATGAAGATGGTGATAACAATGATGAAAATAATAATTATTAATTCAGATGAAAATGTAAGGATTATTAGGAAGCACAGTCCCCTGGAAGTTAAATGTCCTTGTCTCTGGATGAAGTGATCTGGGTTTGAGCCTAGTGGCCTGAATTTTTGTGTTGTCTTCCTGGACAAGGACTTCACACTCCCAAAGTGTTTCTTTTCATCCAGGTCTAACGCAGACTTCAGAAACACAATTGTGTCATGACTTCAATCCATACAATTGCATAGCAATGATGTAAAATATTTGCATCATTTGAGTAAAGGGATGTGACTGAGAAGTTTTTTTGATTATTTATTGTTCAGGATTGAATTCTATATGCATTTAATTTTTGTTCTTGTTATATGTGTTCTTGGGCAGGACACTCTAACATTGCCTCTAGGTCTCTACACAAAATTAATGGTTACTAGCAAATTCTAAATGTAGCGGGTAATCCTGCAAATCCTGACTTTAGCATCCCAACCATGGGGACCAGCATTACTCCTGGTCACTTCACGCTACAGAAACTGAGATAAGCTCTGTATGCATGGGCCACTGACATGACTTTATCTTACTTGAGGATTAGTCTTGGCATCATGATTGTTCAGCTGCACAATCTTTACTCAACAGCTTACAAGTTAGTCAATGCAACGACCATGACTGTGTAATTTTTAAAAAAAATTTAAGATAATTTTGTTACTTAATTAATTCTATAGACTTATTTATGATGTCATAATAGGTGGCTTTACTAGGGCTAACGCCCAGTGGGTTATTCATGGGTTAAATTAGCACTAAAATTTACACTTCAGAGTTAATTCTCTGTTACATCATTTGTGTTCATAGTGCTACGTGGCACAACATTCATATGTACCCTTACTTTCTCTTCACCGCGATTCACCACCTAAATCAACCCCGACTTTCTCTGTCCGACCTCGTAGCTTAGTCGGCAGAGTGACGGTAGATCTAATCCGGAGGTTGTGGGTTTGATTCCCAACGAGGTCAAAAGATTTTTTCTTTACCTTGTGTGGTTCTCTGATTCCCTTTACTAGGGCTAACACCCTGTGGGTTATTCATGGGTTAAATTAGCACTAAAATTTACACTTCAGAGTTAATTCCTTATTTTTTATGAGTCTGATACTCTGTTAAGCCTACCTCAGATTGAGTGGTTGATTGATCTGATTGTCAAATTTGTTTAATTGTAAATCTGAAACTTGATTAAATTAAGTGTATAACATTTTTATGGGCCAAAATAGAGAAACAATTTTTTTATACTATTTTTTATGATCTTCAAGTTCAGTTAAGTTTATTACTACAATTTAATTCTACAGAGTAATATGAAAATGTCAAAAAGCCCTTCCAAAATCTGAAGTACTAATTAAACAATAACTATACTGCCTTGTGTTCAATCCTGAACATAAGTGTAATTATTGTACCCACCAAAAATTGTAGTTTAAAAAACATTGCCCCATTTCTCTCTGCCAATTGACTTTTGAAATGATAATCTTGAAGCTGATGAACCTCCACGCCAACTGAAAAAAACATTCCAGTCAAAAAATCCATATTAAATATCAATAAAATAATTAAGAATAAGTAATAAATAAATCTGCAAAATATAATTTCCAAAGCTAATCTCTTTGATTACTTAATATATTATATGTAGTTGTCAAGGGGCAAAGGAGGGCGGGTGTTGCTGGTACCTCGGTTTGCAGAATTAATAGGGCATGTTCCCAGTCAAGAATAAGGCAATTCAAGAATTGCAATCCAATTGAAAATTATTTCACTAGAAATACCAGCAATGCCACAAAGTAGAAATTACAGAGAAGTTGCCTTTACCCACAGAATTTACCTTTATTTCTGCCATAATATTCACAACCTTTTAATTTTTAATTTTTTTGCTTTTCCAAAAGGGGGTGGGATTGGGTATCCAATCCAACCCAACCCACCCCCCTGAATCTGCCCCTGGTATGTTTTGTTTCTATGACCACCTCTTTTATGACTGGACTTGGTACTAAATTATAAATCAACATTCTTAGTCATATTCTAATTTTGGAACCCATAAATTAATTAATGCTGTACTAATATCATTAATATCCAGAGTCTATATTAATAAAAACTTCTAATTAATAAAATAAAAACAATACTCTTTGGGTTTATTCTGTTATATAGTGTACACTACACTAAATACTGCTAATCAAATTAAAACTGATTGAGGATTCACTCACTATACTGAAAGCAATAACTTCATGAAAAAGAATTTTGAGTTAAACATCTATGCAGAATTTAATTACACTCTGTAGATGCAAGTGTATAACTATATGAAAGTTCATATAATATTTGAACTGCGGAGAATGATATGAAGATATGATTGATCATCGCAGTCATGCATACAACTAAAGCAGTTGTGAAATTAAAGCCTGAAAAATATTCAGGCCTTCTTGGGAGTTGAACCCATGCGATACCGGTGCAATGCTCTACCAACTGAGCTATCAAGCCAACTTGGAACTGGCCACTATGTGTGTTCGTAATATACCCGTAGAAGGTGAAGAAAACAAGTGAATAATTACATTCATGAAACTTTATATATTTGAACTAAGGCTTGGGGAGGTTGGGGAAGATGTGGGAAGATGGGAGGGAGGGGGTGGAGTGAAATGTGGAAATTTAGGGGAGGGATCTGAGGGCAGTGATTTTCCATGAGACCCTAGCATGGTCTAATATCAATGTATCAAAGTTCTTTTTTTTTTTAAAAAAGGCATTCAGCAAAGTGATCAGGTCATGACTGAGCATGAGTACTACATTGTATTTATGGTCAGACAAATTCAATAACTGTTTTATCCATGTAAGTGCTGCGGCTTTTTTTTTACAAAAATTTATATTGCTGCTTTTGTTTTTGAGTTTTGAAACTCTATTTTAACAAAACAAAATACACTGTACAAATCATGAAATGCAAAAACAGATACAATGAAAGAGGCAATGGGGGGTTTAAATTTGGCCTCACTGAAATATGCTTTCCTTCTCTGGGCCTGCAACATTATAAGTTAATATAAACTTAAGGTGATTTTGAAGCAGCTAGCATTACTGCATTGTATTGGCCACTTCTTTGGAGAAAGTATATTCTCGTATTTTGGGCAGAGCTATGACAATTTGATTGATAATTTAAAATAAAAAAACACTAGTAAGCAAAAAGAATTGCTGTGATGTTTTCTTTTTGCTGGCTAGTTAATTGTAATGAATGTTTCGACATTTAAGTCATAAATATTCTCTCAGAAACTAAAAGAAAAAAGCCCAAGAAGTTATACATATTTATCTTAGTTTATTTAATTGAAAATATAATGTCAGCCGCATCAGCACTTCAAATCCAAAAATATTTGTTATCCAGTAAGGCATCAACAGAGACACAACCATTGGTATGCATGATGTACATCTATTCAATACACAGAGTTTACATCATAGGGCGATTTTCAAATAATGCTCTTTTCAGCTGTTTGTGAGCAGAGAGAGACTTTGTCGCCATGTTTTGACCCATGTTTCTTATGATATATAAAAGCAAAACAGGACCAGAATATCTCTTGTTTTCTGTTTAATTTATTGTGTGAATACATATTTTTTGTGACCAATTTTGTGAGATGATTGAAGCCATCAGACAGATTGGATGAGAATGAAAAACCCAAAGTTTACGCGCCTGCCCGGGCTCCTTGAACAAAACTATTAGTCACCTGCACCCTTTAGGCAGCAGCCTTGTTGATCATCGCATGCAGTTAACTGCGATGATCAATCATATCTGCATACTCTATAGATTGATACATAGTTATATATTTTTATTATTTTAAAACAATGTGATTGAACAAATGAGATTTACATGTACTCAAGTGCTGTGTACATAGTACTTTACATGTAGCATCAGTCAAAAAAAAAAAAAAAGAAAACCGAGGCAGTATTCTGGTAATCTATAGGAGGGCTAAAAAATGCTAGTAGTCAAATTTATAGTTTAAATGTTGATTCATTTTAAAAAGGAATTATTATTCAGTATTTGGTTTATAGAGCAAAGAAAAATATTAATAATAATATTTCATCAGTTTTATTTTGAATTTAAAGTCAAACTAACTCTACCTTAGTTGTTTAATGCTTACTCAGATGCAAACTACAAACTAACTATGTAATCAAAACCTAATATACCTTCTTGTTTGTTCATCTTCCATCTTAAATTTAGGCTGGTTTTCTGGTTAGAGACAAAAAAAATAAAATTTAAGGTAACATATACACAACTTGTTGAAATGGACACTGTCCAGCTATACAATGTACATGGAATTGGATGAGTTTTACTTACATCTTATATATTATATATAATTTCATGTTCAGTTAATATACTTTCTAACTTACAACAATATCAATTTTCTTTCATTAAATAAATGAAAGGATATCAGAATCCAGAATATCTATATTGGACATTTCCCATCTGAGAGCAAGTTTTCTTTCTTGATATATTTTATTACAACAAGGTATTTTATGTTACTTGAGATCTTTTTTTTTAATTGAAAAAGTTCTAATTTACACTGCATTACATTACATGTTACATTTACCTTTCACTTCTTACATTACAATACTTCCTATACTGACAACACAGTACTTTTAAAGTATGTTGCTACATTACTACATTACTACATTACTTCATTACGTACTACATTACTACATTATTACATTACTACCTTACTACATTGGTACAGTACATTACTACATTATTACGTTGCCATATCGCTACATTACCAACTACTTTATTCATAATAATTTTATGTATTGTCAATACTGAGAAATTGCCTTTTTAGTTAATTAACAGTAGTATTACTTACTTATAAAATTATATTTATTGTACTTGGATAAAAGAAAGGAAATATTTGAATCAATGATAAGTTCGTCAGATCAAAAGCTTAGACTGAAAAGAAAGGATCTCACATGGCTCCTGTCTAGTTTGTTATATAATCAATTAATGTGGGTTTCGGGATAATTTCCGTAGGGCTGAAGGTAGATAGAAAGCTTGGAAAGCCTTCTATCTCAGGATTTATTTCACGCGTCTTACAGGTCCAAATGTAATATCTAGCAACCAGGAAATTGTTTTGTGTTAGAAAAGAAATTGGCGTTTAGACCAAGGACCGCAGCCGATGATAGAGAGCTATTAGGTTTCAATGACATGAGATTTTTAATTAGCCAATCTTGAAAGTTTTTCCAGAAAAAATTGGTCTCCCTACAAGACCAGAAAAGGTGGATAAGAGATTCTCTCTCATCTCTACAAAAAGTACAAAGATCATCTGGTCTTACACCTATTTTGTTTAGGAAATCGTTTGTTGCTAAACGTTTGTGAAGAAGCTTAAACTGAAAAATTATTAATTTCAATATTTTTGTGGAACTAAAGGGGAGCTTGTACACCACTTAATGTCTTTCCAGTTAATGAAATTCAAACAGGTAATTTGACAGTCAGTAAGCCATTTGTTTTGAGTTTTACTAGGGCTAGTCTGTTTAGAGCTAATGCATTTTTGATAAACCATTCTGTTTGATTTGGTAACACTTAGAAAGACATCAATAAAGCGTTCATAGTTTCCTTTTGGAGGGGGCTGTGTTTTGACCTTATTTCACAGATTTTTTATTGATGATAAAACACCATAAAAAGTGAGAAAGTTCGTTTTGACATCAAAGCGCTCCTTAAATTCAGTAAAGGATAGAAATTTGCTTTCGTCTCTCATCAAGTGCCTGACGTTTTGAATTCCCTTAGCGGACCATGATTTGTAATAAATTGGCTTCTTCCCAACCTTTAAGAGAGAGTTGTGCCATAAGTTTAATGACAAAAGGTGTTCTATGGATTTTACTGTATCCTTAAAACTCAATTCTGTCCATATTTGCAAAATTTCCGTAATGAAAGGGTCGGACACATTGATGTATTTAGAAACGCCCTTCCTGTCAAGGTTGCCTCTGAAGAACTCTGCTCCACCACAATCTTCTAATTGAAAGTCAAACAGCAACTTCCATTTTCCACTATTTTTGTCGTTTAAATATTTTCTCACCCAGGATAGCTTAATTGCTTTATTGAAGGAGTTTAGATCAAGCATCCTAAGTCCCCCATTTTCATAGTCACACATCATAATGCTTCTCTTTATTATTTTTGTCTCCCTTACCATCCCAAAGAAAGTTATAGAAGATATTATTGATCTCGTCCAACACCTGCTGATTGGTTGGTAAGGGGGAGAGAGTATATAAACAAGCTGTGAAGCGATTAGGCTTTTAAGTACAACAACTTTCCCAAGAGGATCAGGCGGCGGTATTCCCAGCAGTTTAAAAAACTCTGAATCTTTTCTAATTTTTCTCTATACTGTAGTTTTCATTTATACTTATTGTTGGGTTTGTTTTGACAAAGAGCGAATCCAAAGTGCCTCTGTTTTTTTGTTATTGAGTTTCAGGCCAGATATAGTGCTAAACAGTTCCAAATCATGCAGAGCGCCCATAAGAGATTTTTCCTATAATGATGTCATCGCACTGAAAATCTCTCAAGTGATGGTGGAATCTTTCAAAAAAACCTATGTCGTCTTCATTTGGCGCATATATTTTAGCTAAGGTAATAAGTTTCTCATTAGTTTTAATATCACATATAATAAATCTGCCTGCATTACCTAAAAAAGATCTTTGACCTTTGACCTATTCTTGAACTATTCTTGACCTATTCTTGAACTTTCACTGGGGAATTAATAAAGCTGGCCCCTCAATTTTGACACAACTTCGTCTACCTGGATAAATGAATTGGACACTAGTAAAAAAAGTAAAAAAAAAAAACGTTTCTCGTCCCCGCCAGCTTCATTTTTTAGTGCCATCTCTCTTTTTTTATTTTTTATGAGCAACGTTTTTATGAGCAAAAACCAACAGGCATCACTTTTACCTTGTACTTAGTTCTTCTCTGTCTCATACAAAGAAAACTCAAAATAGAGAGATGGCGTTT
The DNA here is from genome assembly GCA_022496165.2 of Catalaphyllia jardinei. Lineage (NCBI taxonomy): Eukaryota > Metazoa > Cnidaria > Anthozoa > Scleractinia > Caryophylliidae > Catalaphyllia > Catalaphyllia jardinei. The sequence goes on from CM042759.1 coordinate 11,417,010, forward strand.
GTCTGCGTCCTTACACCTTTCCAGTGTCATGGTAACACCGATTTAGCGTCTTTTCTTGTCAAAACTAGTGTTAAATAACACAAAAATCGGGTTAAAAACCCTATGGCGGTGTCACAATACAAATATACAAAAGGTGTATATTGTACACCGTTCTAGTGTTTTTTAACATTAATTAAGAAGATGTTCTCATATCATCAAATATGTGTAAAGCCCATGGCTGCTGTGTACACACCAAAAAAATGTAAATTTTCACTGTTAACCCTTTGTGTGTATCAAAATTAACAAACTTGTGTTTAGTCAATATCTGATGTTTCGCTTTATTAATATTTGACCTAAGAGCTCCAACGTATCCCTGGGGGAAGGTAATAATGTGCAATAGGAAATAATAAATACATGTAACAAGAAAAACCGCCTGCCGGCTCTCTTTTTTTTTATAGAAATCCGGATGAGAAACGTGTTTTTTTTACTTGGCCTTATCAGACTAAGTTTAATTTTTAACAAATTTAAGGTTAAAAATGTTTGAGTGTCCATCAAAGAATATCCTCACAAACAAAGAACATATCCTGCTTTCCAAAGCAGCACTTATCACTGAAAACTGGGAAACCCATAACGGAGCCTGGCTATGGTTCTGAACACTAGCAACTCGCCCAAATAAACCCTGAATAAATTCTACAGAGTGTTTCTATTTATTTTCCGAGTTTAACTCCATGCCTTCCACAGAAAACAAGTTGCACGCTGTAGCACTAGTAGATAAACAGCTCACACGATCAATGTTGGGTATAAAAATACTTCCCTGTTGTGAATTATCAAACATTAATTAATTAATGCATGCATGATAATATTTACATCAAAACATCTTGTCACAGGGACAAAGTGGTCTTAGTTTGATTTGAGTTACAGGGATAAATGCCCTCGTCAGCATTATTTCGATGTGTAACTGAAACAAGATGTCCCTTCTCGGGTGACACACTAGATAAAGTCACATAGTGTAGCCACCTTAGAGCCATTCGGATCATACCTTCGTGCGAACTTGGCGAACGTACTTCACATTTTTCCGCGCAATTCCTCGTGTTAATTTCACCGCACTGAAGCTAAAACACTACAATGCGCTCGTTTTTATTCCGTCTGTTATCCTTCCCAAGGGACTAAACAAGTGTTGACTGCACGACAGCACAACCACACTGGGACCACGATCTCTTATAACTACAACCCGAGTTTATTGCATACACCTTTAGCTTTGGCGCGAAAACGACATAGAGCAATATCACGATTTGTTTGAAAAACCGCGGACAAAATAGGGTCATAACAAAACAATCCGCGCTACTCACCAAAATGTTTGCTAAAATAACTTGTAAAGAATCTGCGTTTCCACTTACCAGTATCTCTAACAGGTAACAAGACTGGTCAGAACCGAATACGCCATTTCTTTTCAGAAATTGCCAATAATGTATTTCCCAGAACTATACATGTATGTACCAAGTATATTACAAGGGAATTGATTGGTTCCAGCTTACATTTCCTAATTTGGATACGATGTTTATTACAGCCAATGACAGTAAGCATACACACTATTTAACCGAGCAGCCGTAGGCATGTGCGGTTTATGGTTTTGCTTCGGTTTATTTTTTTTTGTCGGTGAGCAGACCCGTACTCCCACTGTCACCCTTAGCCAATTACAGGTCATTTATCATCTTTTTTTGTCATATCCCCCCTCAGAAGAATTTTGTCAAGTTATTCAGAGAAAAAATGGCTGCTGATGGGAGAAATGTTTATTTGGTCTAAATTGGGCCAAAATCCCTTGATGTGGATGTCAGGACATATGCAAGGATAAAGGATGTAATTTGGGACAAGTTGCTGGCTACTGAGGCTGAAATCAAGTTATCCAGAGTTAAGCTGTATTTGCGTTTTACGTGCAAAACAGGAGGTGATCGATTTTGTAATCTGAATTTTTTTGTTTCTGTTCACTTTCGAAGGAACCACCTTTATTGGCATACAAATTATTTTACATTATTAAATTATTATGCATTTTAGGTAAATTAATAAAAAAATTAATTAAAAAAGTTATTGTTAAAAAAAAAGAGCCTAGAGGCTAAAGGAGCCATAAGGTTTTCAAGTAAGCCCCTATAACCATTTTGAGTTATTTTAATAAAAAAGAAAAAGGAAAAGAGCAAAAAGGAGAGAAAAAATGAAGTTGTAATAAATGGTGGATTACTATTCAAATTTCTTAGAGTATTATTCTGACAGTAAATAATGTTTTATTTCTTTGGGGAAGGTAAATGTACTGAGATCTTTCAAATAATAAGGTATATCGCGCCAGAGGTCTGATAGGAAAACATTTGTTTTCCAGTGTTAGTATGAGGACGTGGTTTACAGAAGTTTTGCTTCGATGCATACCTTGTGTTGCGTGTATGCCGACAAATTTAACTGAAACCAGTGAAATAAAGACACAAATTAACACAAGTGAAACTCTGAAAATTGTCCTGAATGGGACACCTTCTAGTGGCTTCTGTGAACCGTTGAAGCAAACAAGAAAGTTGTCAACTTCCTTGATGTAACATTAGACCTTAACACAGGAAAGCACCCCTCTGTACGTTCACAGTCAATCGAACCACCTACCAAAAATCCTTGAAAACATACCTGAATCGATCAACCGACAACTATTTAGCATTTCATCTGATGAAAACGTCTTCAACGAAGCAGCGCCCCTGTACCAAGAAGCGCTGAGAAAAAGCGGGTACACATACAGACTGGAGTTCAAGCCTCCACCACAGGGACCACCAACTCAGCAACGTAAGCGACGAAGAATGTTATTTGGTTCAACCCACCATATAACAAAAACGTCAAAAGCATCGGAAGAGAGTTTATCAGCCTCATCAACAGATCTTTACCTACGGGCCACAAGCTGAGGAAAATACTCAACAGAAACACCCTGAAACTCAGCTACAGCTGCATGCCCAACGTCAAGCAGTTAATAGATGGCCACAACAAAGCCACACTGCAGAGCGCAGAAACATCACAACCGCAGCAAGACGAAGGGACGAAAGCATGCAACTGTAGGAAAAAAGATGAATGCCCTCTGGATGGAGAATGCCTGGTGAGCGGGGTCCTGTAACAGGAAACGTACATCGGCCTAACAGCAAACCAGTTTAAAGCAAGATACCGAAACCACCAGACGTCATTCAGGCACGTAAAGAGGAGAAACGAGACCGAGCTGAGCAAACACCTGTGGAAACTAAAGGATGCAAACAAAGAGTACACAGTCACATGGAAGATCGTCGCGAAGGCAAAGCCATACACGAACATTACGAAACGTTGTAACCTTTGTAACACTGAAAAGGTTTTCCTGATTACCAAGCCACACATGGCAACGCTGAACAGGCGCAATGAACTGGTTTCAACATATAGACACCGTCGGAAGTTTATTCTGAGGTACAGTTCAACGTAGCGGAAATCCAATTCTGTAAATTTAGCGCTAGCATGTAGAGCTGTTCATACCAACTGTGTTCATCACGCGAGCATATTGTTTTAACCGTTATATTGTTTCAACCGTTATGTAAAACGATACCATAACGAGTTTATTTCAACTGTTTTCATCACGCAATAATACTGTTGATGTAGACTTAACGGTTTAGTGTAAAATGGAGTTTAACTGAGGAGTGGGTCACCTTTTCGGTGG
>CM042759.1:11430685-11462145 GCA_022496165.2 Catalaphyllia jardinei
ACCTTGATTATTCTCGATATCACAAAAACCTCATCCAATTATTGTTTAAAAGTTGGCATTTTATTGAGCCCAGTCCTGAAACTTATTAATGACAGTGTAATTACATGTTCATTAGAGTAGTTACCTTATCTGCTATAGTGACATCTGCACCTTTGTCCATGAGCAGCTTCACGGCATTGCTGTTTCCCTTTTCAGCAGCAAGCCATATGGGAGTAATTCCATTCTGTAAACAAAAGATGACCTGATGACATTCTCCATCTCAATAAGCTGTGTGTGACAGTCCCAATTACAGTAGAACCCCATTCTACAGAAACCAACCTAAAGTGACACCAACCCCTCCAAACTTTTTTTGCTAATATAAATTTCCTTTTCCACCTGATTATCACTGTCTACTAAAAAATTATGGCTGTAGCTATTTTTGTTAATTTTGTATGAATTTGCAAAATTTATAAATTTGCCCTCTTCCATGTTCAAGACCAAGGAATAGCAGAGAATGGGTAGAGTTGGCTTCTGACATCATTTCAGGAATAAAAATGTTTTGTTCCTGAGAAAATATGCGGACATGTGATAGTGTGTGTCAAAATCGTTCCAGAATGCAAAGAATATTCGTTGTTACAGGCTGTAGGATAGAGTATTCTTCTTCATTGAATACCTCTATCCTGATGAAACTCAACCAAAAATGAGAAAAAGATCAAAGAAGTGGGCTGACCTGTGCAAAGCTACATGTAAAGCAGGTGTGGACAAAACGTGGGGTAGGCCATTGCCTAGGCCATGGCCTACCCTGTGGCCTACCCTATAGCATACTCTATGTCCCACCAGTGGTCAGATTTTTAAAAACATAAGCACAACATTGGTAAGAGTTGAATACTGTAAGTACGCTGGCATAAACTTCAATCACTCTAAAAGGGTATACAAAAAAGTCAACATCACGATTTTCAAAGTCAGAGGGAACAAAACAATACAAATCTTACAGCACTCAGCCTTAAAACAATCTATTTCTCCCTCTGTCTTTGACATATTTCCCAGCCAAGCACTCAACCATAACAGCAGGTTACGAGAGAGGGGAAGGACAATAATGCGTGGTGATAGGGTTAGCGGGTCAGTAGGGTAAGGGATAGGGATAGGGTTGGGGGGGGTCAATAGGGTAGGAATTGGGATAAGGTTAGGGCAGGTGGTCAGCGTGTTACTCTTTTTGAGAAACAGCCCCCCCTCCCGAATATCCAAAATGACGGCTTCACCATATTTAACAATTGGCACGTAAACTAGAGTGCTAGTGTAAACACGCCATGAATGGCGTTGTATATGTTGCAGTTAATTTGTGGTCTCAGTTAATTTTATAATTTTACTAGTTAGTTTTTTTTCTAACTAGGTGATTTTATTTCTAACTAGTTAGTTTCTTCTAACTAGGTAATTTTTCCACCTTTTTTTTCAGGGGGGGGGCTGTTTCTCAAAAAGAGTAACACACTCACCACCAGCCCTAACCTTATCCCAATTCCTACCCTATTTACCCCCCCGACCCTATTCCTATCCCTTACCCTACTGACCCCCTAACCCTATCCCTAGATCTAGCCCCCAGTTTTTTTATTATTTTGCACTCACCAGGATTTGAACTCCAAACCTCTGACTCTGAAGTCCATCTTCATCTCCACTGTGCCACACAAGCAATCATTGCAAATTTGCTTATATTTGTTGGTCTTAGAAGTTATTGGTCCCAGACTCACCCTTCCCCTTTGACACAAATTAACCCGGTTAGAAAAAAACTAACTAGTTAACAATAAAATCACCTAGTTAAAAAAACTAACTGGTTAAATTATAAACTTAAAGTAACTGAAACCAAAAATTAACTGCAACATATACAACATCTGCGGGTTAGAAAGTGCAAACAGTACATTCCAGGACAATTTCTTTACCTGACTCTTTAGTGCTGTAGATCGTTGAATTTGTAACACTTATCTCGGGACATGCAGGGATTTCCTTCATAAACATTTCACAAAGTTAACTTACTTTTCCTACTGAAGTGTGATACCATACTGTATCAACATCACCCTGTTCTCTGAGCTGCAACCAAAAGTGGGATGGGGACGTCCCCCCCAGGATGCGGGATGCGGCACTCGAAAACTCTTGGACTTAGGAATGAGGTGGACTAAGGGACGATGGGGAGTTAGTGACGATGGAGACTTAGGGATGTGTGGACTTGGGGACGTTTGGACTCAGGGACAAGTGGACTAGAGAACGTGGACTTGGAAACAAAGTAGACTTTGGAACATGTGGGATCGGGGACATGTGGAATTGGGAAGTTGTGGACTCGGAGACGTGTGGTCTTGGTGGTTCCCAAAAAGAGCTTGTCAGCAGTATCTGACAGGTTCCCATGTCCATGGTTCGGCCTGATATGCCTGCTTGCCTTTTATATCGTGCCAGCTCTGAGTACAGAATAGGTTCAACGTAGAGTGTTGTATACTTCGTGGGCAGCCATGGATGACTTTCCTAGTAAGTAACTCTGTTTTCTTGGGAGTCCTTTAATGCCTGTGCCTCCTTGACAAGTTCGATGCTAATATTTACTTCAGGAAACCTGTTGCCCAAAAATGTACATTTCTTTCATTTTCATTCCTGGAATGAGAAGATGATTCTCATAATGATATTGAGCTATGAAAATTATTTTGTATCTTTCCTTTGTCTCTTCATGACATGTACATGTACTTTTCTCCAGTTCCCATAATAGCTTTAAAAAACACCTTTCTGGACATCACAGAAAATTATATTTCACACATTACATGCAAAAATCGGGTGATGTTTGTTTATCACGTCCCTGTGTCCCCATGCTAACAGTAGCGTGTCTCAGAGAGTCCTTACATCCTTGTGCCCCACGTCCCGGAGTCCCACGACTCAGAGTCCCAGGATTCAAAGTGCTACTTTCATGAGTCTCACGTCTCCAAGTCTGCATGTCCCCCAGTCCATGTCTTTTAGTTCGTAAATCATCGAGTCACATGTCCCCAGTCCACACATCCCTGATTCACGCATCCAACGTCACAGGCCCCGTCCCACTTTTAGTCACAGCCCGTCATTCACTTCTTATTTAGACTACCACTCCACTATATGTTACAAACTGGCAGCCACTTATATGGATTGTGGCACTGCCATTTTGGATAACACAATGTTGGACTTTCCCCTTCCCCTTCCTCTTAACTTGCTATTATGGGTGAGTGCTTGGCTTGAGGATACGTTGAAGACAGAGTGATATAGGATGTTTTAAGGTTGAGTGCTGTAATATTTGCATTGTTTTGTTCCCTCTGACATTGGGAATCGCATTAGTAACTTTTTAGTATACCCCTATTCGAGTGATGGAAGTTTATGGTGGGGTAGTTTATGCCCTGGGTAAGCCATGGCCCACACCATGGCCTACCCTACGTTTTGTTCACATCCATGTAAAGCTGGGAAGCCATTAAGGATTTCTTTGATTTTGGGTTTGCTACTACTGGGAAAAACCTGGAGATTTTCATGGCCTGTATATTATCTCTACATCTTCGGTGGGAGGCTTGAAAATTAATTGTCTAGGTACTGCATAAGACACGAATTTGGGACATTAGATGGAAGCCATCTGACTAATTTGAGTGTAAACGATCCTCCGAGTCCCAGTCGAAACCGTGGGTGAGGAAATTACATGGTAAATTAAATGCATTGGGGTTTTTTGTACTCAAAATAGAGACTTCTCTAAATTAATAGTGAACAAGACCTACAACGAGGAGATTAAGATTGTTGAGGCTTTGAAGTGGTGAATTAGCTATGTATTTGTGGATTTTAATAAAAACACATGCACAAATTAAGGAGATTGTAATCTGGCCGTTGAGAACAGCTGAACACAGAATAATTGTTTCATTCCTTGTGCTTTGAGGAACGAAATATATCTGAATTACAGACTCAGAATGGATCAAGCTCTTAAAAAGTAAGACAAATGATTAAGATTTGACTCTAGAGCTACCAAAGGAGACTGTCACGCTCAAAGAAGATTGCACTTTCAGTCAACTGAAACTCAAACTAATAAATCAAGAACTCCAGGTTATTAGCGTATGCAAAATGAACATTTTATTGAAAATAATAGTAAAATAGAAATGGATTAATTTAACTGATACTATACTGAACTTCTTTTCAATATCTTGTTAAAGGATTTTTCATTTTAATAGTATGACATATGCAAATCTGTGTCGGTAGCTTGTGTTCATACACAATAATTAACTATGAATATAGTACAGCCGACACTATAACAAAGCAAAAAGTCACCTCACCTTTGTATATTGTTTGCCGACATCTGTGCTTATCTCTTACAATGTATGCTAAAACTATTTTCTATCACTGATTTGGAGAAGTAGACAGGAGTAGACTACAACTGCATTGCATTTTAATTTGTACATGTATTAATAGTACATGTATTTCAGGGAAATCAATGTTTGAATCTAAAAATGTTTTGACACTCCGAAATATACATGTTCCTTGATTTAAAGTCAAATAACCAACTTTTTGTGTTCGTTGAATTTTTAAGAGCTGTAAGTTAACTCTTCAGCCATTATTTGTACCTTAAAGTGCACCTAACCCCCCCAATTTTTTTTTCCGCTAAATCGAATCTACTTGTTATTAGAAGTATTTGGACACAAAAAGGTTTGAATTTGCTTGAATCCTCGATTTTCTATGCTCTCTCAAAGTCGCACTTGAAGTGTTGCACGACAGAGTTTTAGGGAAACTGGGGCGGCGGTTGCTGATGACGTCTACCAAGGAACCAAACACAATCGCGCCTCAGTCATCTCTCTGTATTTGCAGAGAAAATGAAAAGCAAAATTAATCGTTCCAATATATTTTAGACCTAATTACATAAAACGTCTGAGATTTGTTTAATCACTGGAGTCAGAGTTAAGTTTCGATTCAAAGACTCCAAAATAAAACTTCGATGGGGCACGTTCAGATGTTCGACAACTGTGAAATCACTGCCTGGAACTTTGAGAGCACTTTGCAGTGGACAAGCTGTGAAGCTAGTGGAGGAGCAGTAAAACAACAAGCAGGAAAGAAAACTCAAGGACTGCTTTGGATAGTAAATTCATTACCTAAACACAAGGTTTCGCACAAATGTTTTAGCGAGAGTGTATTTTGTCAAGGTATGGTTCTTCTATTAAATCAGTTTGTATTTTACTTTCTAGAATGCTTCATTTCATAAAATTAGTGATTTCACATTGTTACATGTTTTAAGTCGCAACTCCAAATCACCAATGTATTTTTTTCTCGATGCTTAGCGTGAAATTCGTCGGCTAAGCAAGCAGGATGTGCTCCCTAAGCGGTCTGCAGATAATATTACATATTTTTTCCCGGCACTATTGCACAGAATTTTTGTCGAACTGTTGTCTTCCAAACCTTCGAAAAACTCTGAGTCTAACAATTTTGTTATCGTGTAATTTTAAAGGATTAGTCTTCCACTTTTATCTGAATCAAAGGAGAAATTATTGTTGGTTGGCGGCGTATAGTTGCCACTTATTTATGTATCAGTAAGCTTATATATGGGTCGCACGACTTTGCCGGATATGTTATAAATACTGTGGGATAGGAAGATATAGGTTGTCGTTAGTATCTCTACAAATTGCTGCTTGGTTTTCAGCAGAAACCTTCGAAAATAGCATTTGAAAGTCTGCGGAACAAATTCCACTAAGAGTTCTTCAATGGTTCTCACAGAGTTAGTTCGCTTGTTTGATAATTCAACAAAATCAGCCTTTAGCCTTTTTCCCAAAGTGACGTCAGTACTGGTAGTAGCCCTAGCAAGATCCCACTTTGCACGGTCATGAACATAGAAATTACACCTTTAACCGCCTGTAGAAGTGCAGGGATAATTTTTCGCTGAAGTAATCTGGGAAACTAGTAGATTTAATTTAAGCAAAAAATTCTTTTTTTGGGGGGGGGGGGGTTAGTGACACTTTAATACAAACACCTACTTGTTATAGACACTTCTGTTTCTGACGATGACAAGCTTATAAATGAATTGTCTCTCACACTAGACCACTACAGTCAGCTTTGGGACCATGATGACCTGGACGCTAGTTTTCTCATATTGAAAAGAGGTCACCACAACGTGAAAGCACACATATATGTATGCATTGAGCACATCTAGAAATGCGCTTCAATCTTTGCAGTGTTTTGCTTGATGTTCAATCATTTACCTGTTTTTGAGTGTGCTTTTGCTCATCCTATGATGTTATATTTGGTTAAAACCAGTAAGGATCCTATCTCTGTGATATGAGACTGTCTCTAATGTGCATATGCACCAGCTGACTGTGTCCCTTTGATATGGACATCAGTTGGTTTTGTGTTGTCTTGTATTTATACTTTATTTATAATGTGTCTGTGCTGCTTTAGACAGCTCACAAATTAAACCTGGAAAAGTAATCATTCCAAATATAAGGTTTCTCTTTCTCTAATACAGTGTGCAAAGAAAGTCATGTCCAATGATATCCCTTGAAGAGCTTGTGGATTCTGCAGTTGAGCTAGTTTGAGCTAGATGATTCTCTCCTTTGCTTGCCTGACAGGTAAGTGAATATCAAAATACGGCAGCACAAACTAATCTTGCACTTGGCTTAAGCAAACAAGCAACGATACAACATAGCCTCTCACCTCATCTCTGGCATTGACATCAACACCTTCACATTTGAGAATTAAGGCAATTATGTTAGTGCCTTCATTTTCATTACAGGCAGTATGAAGGACTGTGCGTAAATACTGGAAAAAATGACAAAATGGAATCATGAGACATCAGAGAACTTTACATTCATGTGATATAATGTACATTAAGGTGGCTCGAAATAGTTTTCATTTTCCCCAGGCTAGTTTTACAAATTCTTTTCCAAATAGAGTTTGGTTTATCGTATCAGTGTGAAATTTACCAAACGTAAATGAAACGTCATAGAATCATTACATCATATTTTTCCCAGAAGACCTGTTACCATGGCAATGATATAATGCATTCAGTTGCATCCCCAAAATCAAAAGCTATCGTGTTATTAAGAGGACTGGTCGGTGAAATCTTCTCAAACTCCTATGCACAAAGTTGGAAAATATGAAAAAGTCATGGTCGACTAGAACCTACTTCACCCATGCGCGAAGTTGCTCACAGGTGCTCAATCGAGTTCCTACGAGTGCGAAGAGGAGATATTTTTCCTTACGATCATTTTACGGATTATAAGAAAAGTAACCAAAACCTATTTGGGAGAGTTTTACTGTTCACATTGGCATTAACATGTTACAAGATCTATTTTCTCTACTCTTCTGTCTCTGATTTTGATTCATTCCACTGACGTGTGAATCCTAGTTATGGTGTGTGTAGATTGCGCGCATGTGTGCAGCTAAAAACCCTTTCGAGCCTCCTTAAATTACCATAATATTCAAGACAAGGTGAAAAAAACGTACAATAACAAATAAGACCTCCAATATGCCACCAGGCTTATAGCGGAGGCTACCTCAGTTGTTATTGAATAAATATGGCAAAACTTAAATTTTTTAAGTTACATGTATATGTTTGCAGCATGACCCATTTGCCATCTTATAGCAGTCACACCAATATTTTCACTACTAATCAAAAGCTGTGTCTTATTGTGGTCAGAGAATTCCCTATGGATGCTCCTTTTGAAAAATTTAATTTGATAAAAACAAATTTGACTGATGTGAAAAGTTCAAGACCTGATTAAAGCAATCTAGAGGTGTTTAGGCAAATAGCAGATGTCACTTCATAGTGATAGGTGTCAAAGTGGCTATAATTGAAACAAAAGGAAATGAACCCAGCTCAGGATTAAGCAGCTGCTAGTGGTGAAAAACGTTTTGACAACTGGGTTCAACTTGATTTGAGTTAAATTGTACATGTATTTTCCTTTTTACAGATTATGACAAATGAATATGAGACAATGGAAAATGGCAACCCCATAGTAGTAAGGTTTAACAGTCATGGTTAAACAGTTTGAAAAGTTAAGGCTAAATTTTTCAATTTTGTTGTATGTAATGTGTCAATCTTCTCCATCCTTAACCATCCTGGTTCCTTTATGGTTTATTATTAGCTCTTCTTTATTCAGTGTTTTTTCTATCTTTGTAAAGTATTATTTTCAGGCTTCCTTTAATTTAACGGTTGTTTTGCAAATGATCAAAATAACTCAAAATAATGTGAATGCCTTCCTTTAAGAAAATCAGAATTAAAATCAAACTTGCTCACATAATATTAAACTCGTCAACAATCGATGAGCTTGGGAAATGGTGTCTGAAAGGATGGTGGAGCCCGAGAGCAAACTGAACCTGGTGCACTGGGTGCCCATGACAACCCTGTGAGCGAAAAAAAAAAAACAGTGGAGACAAAGGATACTTACCACATAATTACCATGGAGACAAGGGGAATAGGTGGGCTAGGAGACAAGCTTAAGAAGATCTGTCCAGCAGTGAAAATGACATGGAATGACTTGATATCCACAGCTAAAATTCAAAATCTAGGTGCCCCCTGCACAAATCCTCCAGCCACACTATACACAAACTCGAGAAAGACTGCTGAGAAGCAGTCTGGCTTAAAGTTTAACTTAGCCTGCATTACATTTAGCCCCATTGCAATCTTACCAAATCAGTCGCACAAATATCAGCTTCACACTGTAATAGCCACTTAACAATGTTTTCCTGTTGACATTTAACTGCAATGTGCAGAGCTGTCTCCTGTGTAATAGAAAAGGAATTGTGCCAAATTACACATTACAATATAGATAGGACCCTGCGCACACTCTGATTGGTAAAAAACCCATGCTTTATCAGAGTTTAGAAAACAGTCCTAAGAAAATATGCGCGCTGATTGGTTAAATATTGTGTTCCTATAACTTAATGGAGACAGCTAGCACGAGCTACAACAACAACAACAACAGCAACTGTTATTTTGCTTTGTACATAAAAATAACATACAGCAAGAAAAAAAATAATTTAAACTTAAATAAGCAAAAAACTACTCAGAATAGTAAAAACTAAACGAGCTGAGTAGTTACAAGGATTATTATGCCTTAGATCGGTTGTAGAGATAATAAAGAAAAAAAAAAAGAGGGAGAAGAAAAAAAAAGAGATATAAATATAAAAGAAATTTAAGTAGTAATAGTACCAGTTGATGACAAAGCATTGTTTAATTAAGAGCGATAATAACTTGAAGTAAAATACTAAGCTGTTGACATAATGATAGCGTGAGCAAAGAGAATTTATATTTTGATAATGAAAGTTAACAAGTTGTTTTCCTTTTTCTTGTCACAGTGTTTTCTAAAAGAAATAGTTGTTTCTATAGAGTTCTAGAAATACTCATGAAAGTTTGGGAGAACCCAAAAAAGCAGTGGAAAACACCCACACGTGGCTCGTGTTCCCACAGTATTTCTCGTACTCCCAAACTTCCACTTGTGTTTCTAAAACTCGATAGAAACATAGTACATGTTTTCTATTTCTTAAATAAAACATAAAAAATAAAGCCTGTATATTGTGAAGCAAATGAAGACGCCTAAGCCATGCATTACAAAGAGGATATTACACGGTGGCGAGAAGTATGAATTTTATGTTCGAGTGGCAAGAACAATATCTCACTCGTTCACTGCACTCACTCGTGAGATACTGTTCTTGCTACAAGAACATAAAATTCATACCTTCGAGCTAACGTGTAATGTTCTTTTTATTATATAGACATACTGATGACAGCGTTTTTGATGATTTTCCGAAGATTTCCGACCACCTTCCGAAGATTTCTGAAGATTTTCCAAAATTGTTCCGAAGGCCAGACAAACGTTCCCGAACATTTTCCGAGAATTTTCCGAGAATTTCCAAAGATTTCCAAAGATTTCTGAAGATTGCCAAAGACTTTCAAGGAAGACCCAAAGATGTTTTGATGATACACCAACGAATTTAAGTACAATTTAAGAGACAAACTTGATATCAATGAAATCATCCATTAACTCATGTGTGAGATTATGGAAAATAAACCACTCGGGTCCCGGATGTAGTTTTTATGAGTTTTACGAGTGGTATATTTTACAGTAAAACACTCATGTCTTTATAATAAACTGTGATAACACACTCTGGACATTTGAGAACATTCAAGGAATTAATGTAGAAAGTACTTGCCTGAAGCTCTTTTTTTTTTTAAATTTCTCTCATGTTCTCAAATGCCTGTCATGTTTTGTAACTGTAATTCACAGCTTAAGCTTCTTTACTTGTTAAACACATGCAGCTTATTCAATGGTTTAACATACAATATGTACAGACATTCTGCTACTTGCTTGGTACGACCTATTATTCCACAATTTGCTAAATTCATAAGGCATGTGTGAATAACTCTGGTTGTAAAAATGAATAAAGCACTGTTATTGGGTTGATGTATATGTATACATGAAGCTTGTCAGCTGGGGTGTAGCATCCATATCACACAAACGCCTGTGCATACAGTTGAAATCGGAAAAAAAAAATCATTCCCCTATAGCATTTGTCATTTAGTTACCATAAAATAAGACTAATTTTCAAATTTTGAATTATACTGGCATGTGTTTGTTTTTCCAGTACCTCTTAATTAATGCATACACAACAAGAAACGTTTTTTGGCTTCTGAGACTTGCTAACTCTCTAGTTAGTAATTTTAGGAAGCCAACACTCTTTTAGCTTTAATTTTTATTTGATGTAAATACCTACTGTTTTAAATATAAGTGCTAATAAAGTTGGAGTTTATGTTGCTGTGATAAGATTGTTGACGTATCCTGTGTCAACTTGCACGGCTGAGCATAGTTTCAACCGTATGAAGAGATTGAAAACGCCTTTACGAAACGAAGTACCATTACAGACGGAAGATTGAGCTCTTTAGCAATTTTGCACATTCAAAGCACAAGGACGTTGAAGTTGATGATGTTAAAATAGAGTTCGCCCGTCTTAAGGGTAGACGTCTTGTCCTTGTTCTTGAAAACCCCCTGTTTTTAACATTATTTTACCCCATTTTTTGTTGTAGCTTACCAAAAACTCTAGAGATGGATAAAATAAACAACTACTGCATTTTCCGTCGCATTTATTTGTAGAAAAGCTCCACAGAAATAGTTGGAAATCGCATTTCCGAGACCCTATATTTCAAAATCTTCTGGGGGAACACGCCCCCAGATACCCCTAGTTTGGGGTGTTTTGGTGCTCCTAATTTCAGGGCTGCGCATACACCTTCAAAATCTTGCGCCACGCCCTTGGTCTGGTAAAATTTATAGTAACTTCATGATGTCTGCATGCACAAAGGCTAATTCAAGCCAAAAGACAACTCACTGGACTGACAACTCACTGCATAAAGGCTTCCACAACTTTTAACACTGATAAACCTTCTATTTCAAATCACTAAATTTTATGATCCATCAAATCTTTTCGTTTACGCACAATGGATCTAAACACTTCACATGACCGCACAATCCCCAGCTACAATTGGGGAATGAAAGTGTATATGAAATAATTCATATTGAACTGCGGTTATAGATGCAAGTGAAGTATGATCCTCGCAGTAAATTTTCCAATTTAAGCAATTGGAAAGAAGAAGCCTGAAAAAACATCAGGGCTTCAACGGGATTCGAACCCATGACCTCCGCGATACCGGTGCGATGCTCTACCAACTGAGCTATGAAGCCACACATTGGGAGCAAGTCATGGGTTCGAATCCCGTTGAAGCCCTGATTTTTTTCAGGCTTCTTCTTTCCAATTGCTTAAATTGGAAAATTTACTGCGAGGATCATACTTCACTTGCATCTATAACCGCAGTTCAATATGAATTATTTCATATACACTTTCATCATTTCACTCTTACGGGAGATATGAACTCACTAAATTGACCTTGCTCCCAATGTGTGGCTTCATAGCTCAGTTGGTAGAGCATCGCACCGGTATCGCGGAGGTCATGGGTTCGAATCCCGTTGAAGCCCTGATTTTTTTCAGGCTTCTTCTTTCCAATTGCTTAAATTGGAAAATTTACTGCGAGGATCATACTTCACTTACAATTGGGGAATATTCTCAATTTTCAAAACTGCACACGCTGCAAAAAAGATTTGAAGGGTAATTATCACAATAGCTAGCCTCCACTTGGGGTGAAAATTTGCTTGAATATTTGTCCTTGGACATTATCTGTTCCTTGAAGCTCACAGTTTTCCTCGAGCTGCACTCAACAAAAACTGTCTGCTTCTCGGAACAGATAATGTCCGCAGGCAAATATCCTAGCATATTTTCGCGCCAAATGGAGGCTATTACTTATATATATATCTTATCTTCTTTATTAACTTACTTTGTGATCGTTTAATCTCTCTTTCAACCACTCCTTCAACCTAGGATTCGACTTATCGAGGTTTCCAGTCCTTAAACGTAGGAAATTCTGGACGCCCTCTAAATCTCCATTTCGAATACATTCCACAAACCCTGTTTTCTCGGAGCTTCTGTTATGACTCATCTTTTCCAACCTAACAGAAAGCTATATGCAAAGAACGTGCAAGTCGTGTCCTGACTTTCCATTTGAGCACAAGAATTTAGAAACCTACTATGTTTTCTAAAGGCTCCGGAAACAACAAGTGTTAAAACGTATGTCTAACCTTTCAATGACGACCTGTCTTTCTGGGATGACAACAACAAACTTACACCGAGCCGCCATATTTTTAATCTGAACACAAAGCGGTCTGGAAGGCTTGTGCCCAAGCTCTCGCGTTCCATATCAAACGTTCATTCACTGATAATCTGGTCTGCTTTTCATGGTACTCTTTCGATTCTTCACGCTTGCTTGTGAAAGTTTTATTTCACATACACTTGTTTATATTGATTCAAGAAGATGATGCAATTATAGAGTACTAAGATCCGAATCCAGAGTATGCATGCTGCGTTCTTCACCGTATTAATTTCGTAACAGATGGGATATATATTAAATACTTCCCCTATTAAGGGGGGACTTACCCTTTATTTATTTAACTTTTACTACCAATTTTTAACTTCAAATTCTAATTTTAAAACAATATCAAATCTTTAAAAATTTCCTATTTCCATAAATTTTACTAAAATAGCCAAAATACGGTCTTTATGTTAATATCCTTACAGCGATACATGATGAAATATTTTTTTCGTTTTCGTCTCATACCACTATCTTTTACCGGAAGGGGGCTAGAGGGGGCGAGAGGGGGCCGGAAGGGGCGAGTAGTAGTAGTAGTAGTAGTGGACACCTTTATTTAAAAAGAAAAGAAAAAAGAAAATATCAGGATAGTTCCTTCAGGGAGCTTACAAAGCATCTCTGAGAGGGGGTAGTTATTCAATTGCCAAGAAAAGTCATGCGTACGAAAAGTCAGGAACTGTGTAGTATACGTCACACACTACGCGCGTTATTTTAAAGACTTCTAGACAAGCTGCGCCAACGTTAGTTAACGTTTGCGAGGAAGTTAGCCGCTCGGACGCGCGAATAGCAACATAAATACTAGAGTTGATAAGTATAATTGTTGACTCTGTAACTAGTGCCTTTCTTTCCTACATGTATTAACATCGTTGTTTCGGCTACTCGGAAAATTTTTCAAAAATAAATTTATACTTAAGATTAGCTATGAATTCATTTACTGATATCTCACCATGCATTAATTTCTGATTGTACAAGTAATATTTGGCATATAAAAAGGTGAAGTTTAACTTTCTGATAATGTTTGATTCCTTGCTTGAAGTGTCAACTTTCATACCAAAAATTAGTTCGGTTGGTAAAAGACCGACGGAGGTGACATTTTCTTTGTTGAACCATTTTATCACCTCTAAAAAGAATAATTGGCTCCAATTACAGCTATGGAAGGTGTGAATTATGGAATCATTCATTTCACAATATGGACACTTTGCGTCTTCCGCCAATCCAAAGAGGAATAACTCCCTCCTGGTGACTACTATTCTATGTAAAAGTTTGAAATAAAATTCCTTAAGTTTGTTATCTTTACAAACACATTTCGAGCGGGAAAAAAAGGTTTTCAGAGATTCTTGATCAATTTGCAGGTCTCTTTCCCATTTAGAAAGAGCCTTCAGCTCAACTGGTTCTTTGTTTATGAGGAGCCAATAATAGTCTCTATTTTTCATTTTGGTTAAATTTAAAGAGATCTCTGGGGAGAACTGAAACATGCTATTTAACAGCATATCTGATCTGTCCGTGGGGTTAGCCCTCGCACTTTCTACAAAGTGTCTAGGAATAGCAGAAACTACTTGAAAGTAGATAAGAAAGTTGCATTTAAGGTCATATTTTTGGATGAATTCTGAATAAGAAAGAAAATTCCCATCTGTTTTGAGAAGATCCTGCACCAGATAGACGCCGCGATCGTACCAGTTCCTGTAGAAAATGCTGTGACCGTGGATTAAAATATCTTTGTTGTTAAATAAGATTTGTTCTTGGCCAGACTGATTAGGAAAAAATTCTTTCAGTTCCAAGAAATACAGGAGAATCAATTTATAGAACTGAGGTAGCTCAATCTGATCAAGAAATTTCTTGTCATAATTGCATCGTAATATGAAATTTAGGCCCCCGTATCTTTCGAAAAAGTAGTTAGGAATCGCCTTCCAAGATTCACCACTTCCATAGTCAACAGCTAACAGTCTAGAGATCCAAGCTAGCTTCAATGATTTTGATAAAGCATATATACTTGGTGCTCGTAGACCTCCTTAGTCGTAATCTAAAAACATCACTTTACGCTTAATTTTGTCCTTTTTATTTTTCCAAATAAATTTAAATATGGCCGAATTCACAGCGTTGAGATATTCGAGAGGAACATCAAGGCTGGATAAAGAGTGTATCAATTGTGAGATGCCAAGACTTTTAGCTATTAGGCACCTTCCAAATATTGTAAGACTCCGACAGTTCCATATGTCAAGGATGGACTAGAAAAACGGAAGGATGAGCTTTCTTCAGCGAACGTATCCAAGAACTTGAGTCCATAAGAAAACTAAAAACTCTCCATAACTTTTTTCTGGAGTAACAATGAATTTGCTGGAGACAATAACCCGAACAGTGGTACCGAGGCCATTCGAGGAAGCATGCGAAGAGCAACAAAGATCTGCATTGTCTGCTATTGGCTAAGAGACTATTAGGTATTGTATTCGCTAATTGATTGCAAACAGAACGAAGGTTAGTTTGTATGTAACATTCTCCCAAAATGAATCGGAATCAAAAACGCCTCCGAATGTCATTTGATGATAACTACTCAAAATTTGTATCCTTGCAAACTGTAACGATTGATAGTAAAAAGAGCCCGTGGTCACGATAAAGAAGGGGGGGGGGGGTACCAATCACGCCTCACGCTGAAGTTTTCCATATTAATTCAATTCAAAGTGAACAGACTGCAAATTGTAGTAGTTGCTAAAAAGGTGTCTACAGGTTGTAACTGTTCATCAGTAGGATGCCTAAAATGTGTGCAATCCTACAATTGGTTTCGGCTCCATTAAATCCTATACCAATTGCAGAACATCATCGCGAAGCTGAGAATTTTTTTTCCAATCACGCGTCACGTAACATCGGTAATTTTACTTTCTCGAATATTCAAAACATTTTCCCCCGAAAATCAAAGCGGTGACCCGTACGGGAGACCGGGAGACTCAATCTGTGTTCATGAGGCTCCTTGATAATCTAGAAGAGTTTTCACCGTC
Source organism: Catalaphyllia jardinei (assembly GCA_022496165.2). Lineage (NCBI taxonomy): Eukaryota > Metazoa > Cnidaria > Anthozoa > Scleractinia > Caryophylliidae > Catalaphyllia > Catalaphyllia jardinei. Next base: position 11,446,358 of record CM042759.1, read on the forward strand.
TGTGAACAGGCTCCCGAAGAGTGTGAAAAAAATAAAATGGGACGAAAGAAGCAAGCCTGGCGTGGTGGGATTCTTCCCTCTCCAGACCTCTCTCGGCTATCTCTCTTTAGTTTGGCCATCTCGTTCCCAGGGCCTTTTCCCTGGCTTGGCTGTTAAGTGGGTGCCCAGACTGCCCAGAGATCTTATTTAAATACGAATTGAGAAAAAGTCTACGCCACCTTTTCCATGCTTTAATATAAGGCAATATTTGTGCCAATGCTTTACCCCTGTAAATCCTTTTCTGTGAGGGAAAGTTTTTATGTCTGTCATGATGACATCACGTGGCTTTTGAATTAAGCTCATAGTCCTTGTGCAAAGTCTAACTGTTTTCAATTGACTTATTCCTATTGTGTCACAATTGTTTGGACCTATAATACCATGACTCGGATCCATCAAGATCAAAGACATCATAGGTCAAGAAAAGGACTGATATCCTTCTAGTTCAAAGAACGTTTACTGATCACAGAAACCTAACTGGTAAATCACGCATCACGGGCTTGCATAAAAACAAATCACGCATCACGTTATGACTCCTGTTCCGCGTCAGGCCGCTAATTTTGGCCATGGGGTGATCACGCGACACTCGAGAACCCTTTGCCAGCTTCAGTAGACAACAGTCCCCAGCGAGTTCTGAAGAGTTCGTCATGACGTCATCCCATCTTCAGAGCTCAGCGCGCATGATCTTGTTTAGGTTAGAAATGAACAGTAGATTATCAGATTATGGATGCCGTTGACGATGAGTGCTACGGCATGGCTGCTTTATTCCACTTTTCCATGGAGAGAAATCTGTTTTAATTAGAGATAGACATAACTTTGAATTTACAATATATTTCAATGTTTGTCAACCACAGACGTTGAATTTACGAGTGTTACGTTGACCACATGCCGTAACTTTGTAAGACTTGTCCTTCATGCTAGCATGTATCGATCCCCTGATTATTCCATCAGAATAGTGAAAGGATTCAACGTGGCCGGATTTATAATGATTTTCTCCCCGGTTCATTGATTTCGGCTCATCAGAGAAGAAAGAAGTTAAGGCACTTATCGTTATGGCCGCCATGTTGGTTCGAATTGCTCATTGTTTAGAACCAGTCAAATCGCTTCCATGGTAACGTGACGTCACACTTCGGTACTCTATTCACGGGAAAACCAATCACATTGGCAGATTTACATAACAATTGAACAAATGTTTTCAAAAAATGTACGCCGGGCAGCGGACCTTCTATGGCCTTTTGAAACCTAATGTGTTTGGATATAACGAAGCTACTTAGAAATTAAGCCACGATGCGTTTGCTGTCCACTATTTTAGTGGCCATGTATTTATTAATATCGATAAAAGCCCAGATAAAAGGTGCTTTACGCGGATCGAGAAGCGTTAAGCAGTTTGGAAGGATCGGAAGTCTCGTCATAACTTGTACGTGCAGTTGGTGAGAGAAAATTATGACGTCATTGTTTTCTTTTCCTGATTAAAACTCTTGACTTACGAAATAATATCAAAACGTGCCTATTTTAAAATTGACAACTAATTTAAACCGATCGATGTTGTGTCACAGAATTCGAACCAGGCTTTGGCGCCATTTCCGGTTATTTCATGTTTCGCCCGAAGTCTTAAAATTAACGTGAAAACTGTCTCATTTTACCAGTTTCTTGAAAAGTAAAACAAACTGCACCAGACAAAACACTTAGCATTTTCAGCTTCTTCAAGGTTTTGTTTGTACGTTTTGGTAAGTCGGTTTTTATCAAAGTGGAAAAAGGTCAAGTCTTAATTTTTATTTTCCCGATTACAAGACTTTTGACCAATGAAAAAGAGTCTTATAAAACACAAATACAGATGTAATGTTCTGTCACTGAGAGAGCCAATCAGAAGTAATGTTTCATTTTCAGCACCTCCATGAGAAGTGTCTGTCGCGAAGGTTTTCCCTTTGCGAACTACTAGATGCACCAATTTCCAGCCATTTCTTGACGTGACAGGAACAAATGATATAATCCGCGGTTAACTTCGCCCTTTGGATGCATTGTGAGTTGATTCCAGAACTGAAAACTTTGTCTTGTACGCGGAATATTTTAAGTGATACCGCGGAGCCATTTCTCTGAATGGACGCCATCCGTAAATGAACAGCTTGAATCTAACTGTGGAGGTCAAGCCGAAAAATCTCTAAGGTGAAATAGCATTTTATGTCCTGCTCATGCTGAGGAGTAGGGTTTACGCTTGAGTGGCCTTTTCTTCATAATTTGTCTCGCGATATTTAACCTCGCTGCGTCGAGTGAATGAACAAACATAAGGCAGCGAGCCAGTGAGGCATGGGCTCTGTCAAGATGCCGGATTTTGTCTGTTAGTGAAACCGGACTGAATTGGAACTCTGGTGCTGTACTGAACAACTTAACTGGATTGTACAGCGTATTCTGAAATCTCTGAAGGATTTTTACCGGTAGGAAAAGTATTTTTGGAAGAATCAGAGATAGCCAAAGTTTGGTGAGCTAGTGTGTCGCGTGAGCAGATAGGAATCGAAGGTAAGCCAGACAAAACTGTTCTGAAATGTATGTTTTAACGATTGCCCCCAATACAATGGCTTCCTTTCCTTGGAGTTTCTATGCGTTTTGGAACACATTTCTTTAAATAAGCAGGCAATTCCTGACAAACGACTTGTTTTTCCTCGGGTCAATCTTCACTACCTAATATTGTCAAAATTCATTCGATACCTCAGTTTGTGAACGAGACTTTCTAGAATTTTCATCGTACGATTTGATAAATTTATCGAGCATTAAAATCGGCAAGGTTTCTGTCTTATGGCAATGTTATGCCTTCAAATTTGTTCACAAGGTTACACAATCGTTTATTCCAAACAATACCTTTAAAGTAGCTTTTTCAAACTTTGTTTCCTTGCATGCGTAAAATTTTTAATGAATCGCCCGGCAAATTGTTACAAATGCTCGCTTATATTTTTGGGAGAGATAAGGAATTTACCTAAGACAACAAAATTCTTTCCATTGTCCGAATTATTTATTTCGCAAGGCCAAGTTTACTATTTAATGAAAAAAGGTGAGGTTTTGGTCGGGAACTTTTTAAAATTCAGTTTTTCTGTCAGAGTACAATTTTACTTGGAAACAACGAAAACTCATCACAAAAGGTCGACTGACGGTAAGCAGTTTTATTTTAACTAATTACATGTGGCAATTATTTGTTTGAAGTATTATTTACTAGGCAAGCGCCATGTTGAGTTAAATGGTTTGCGTTTGTAAAGGGCCTTGTCATGCCATAAAGCTCAAGCGCTTCGCAGGAAAATCAACAATTGAAAGACATTTCCAAACAACGACTTTCTTTTGTTTGGTGGGATTTAGTTGTTTTCAGAGGTGTGCTGATCGCTTTTTGACATTGACGGTCGGGGGTTAAAAATGCAAATTACTTTTTTCCTGAAATGTTTTAGCCTGAAAATATTTGTTTTCCAGAGGAAATGTCGTATGTAGCGTGCTGTTTTGAAAATTGCGTGCTTTTCGTGTAATTACAAGGTACAATCTTCTGCAAATTTCCCTCCTTTCTTCGGTCACAACGAACAATGTTGTTTATGTATGTTAATTTTCACCAGTTGACCTGTGTTCACGGGGCATGTCGCTGAAATTAAACCTAAGTAGTTGCCGTAGACATAAAGTTTTAAACACGGAATTAACGAAGTTCATTCACACAAGAAACTCAGCTGGCAAGGTCTCTCTTCCAAAACATGTGTTTATACTATTATGGATATCATTTCACCGCTTGAGTGATTTGAATTGAAACTTTAGGCCATGCTGAAATCGATCAATTTTTAATGAAGCGAAAAACCTAATGCAAATTTACTCGCTGAACTTCACCCGTTTTCTTTATGTCATTCAGTAAACAGAATTTCAGGGTTGTTTTTGATGAAATCCTTCCAGTGATCGATATGCTGTGTGGGTGGTTAATTTGAGAAGGTTGTAATCAATCTTGTATTGGAATGGAATAATGTTAACATCATTTTACACTCCAACATATTGCACTCAAGATTCCGTGCGTAGGAGGTTTCGCGACCTTTCGAATTTTTACATCTCTATAAAATCGATACGTTTTATGTTTTGTGTGACACTTCAAATTTGGTCACGAATTTCACTTAGCCTTTAAGATTTTAATGGACTTAAATTTGCATGATGAGAACAAAGCAGATTGGGGTATTCAAAGAGATATTGGTGCCCTTAGGAAATGTATCAATTCATTCACAAATGCTTATTGTTTTTTGGCGTCTTTAATGTCCGCTCAGTTGTAACAAAATCGAATTGTTTGTTGATTCTATTGCTAAAAAACTGGAAAATTAGTGGGCACTGCAGTACTCTAAAAGCATTTATACCTTTTATTGTCTTTCAGATCAGTTTGAATGTTGTTTTCATTTTTGTGTGACAGAATGTGTTGTTTTTATTGATATTGGCTCAAATCTTCGACCATCTAGAACATGTAATTCATGTCATGCTTAAATGTGATTGTAGCCTGTGTTTCAGTTGTACTGTTCAACAGACTGTTGGACTTAAACAGTTTAGTGTACTAACGATTTTCATGTTGATCTCAATGCCATGATGAAGACATCAACTCTCAAGATATCACTAAGCCAGGTTATCGACTTGTCACGTACACTGTGCCTTTTGTGTTGTGTGGTGTTATTTTAGTTGTGGTAAATTTAAGTGGTCTGAGTTTGTTAACTAACAGAGTTGTATTTTCTGCTTTTGTTTGCAGGAGTACTTGAAAAAGTCATTGTCAGAAAGAACATTTACAACAAGTGTTTCAATTTCAATTGGAGAACATTTGGAAAGTTTTAGCAAGTATGCTTCATCCCCAAGTATCAGCAACAATGATTTGGTTTGTAACTGTGGAACTGGGGAAATAGTTACCAACATGTCATACAGATATAAAGACTCACAATCTCAACCTTCTTCATTACCAAGAAGGTACTTCTCTCTTCCAAAAAATTATTCAGGATCAAAGACTAATAATAGCAAAGATTCATCACACTCTACAAGATACAGGTCAACTTCTTCATCATCTACAAATTCATCCACGACACCTGCATCGCAATCTTCGAGATATGGAAGTTTGCGGACTTATGGTACTTCAACAAACTCTTCTTTAACTGATGATCTAAAGAAACCGACATCTCGCAGATCGGGCAGTAGTTCTCTGAGTAGCAGACCTGTTGGTAGCAGTAGTATTCCACGAAAAAGTTCTTATGGGAGCATTAAAACTGGTTCTACATCAACAACTTTGCGAGATTCAACTCCCTCATATTCAGCAAGACATTTGTCCACTATTTCTAACAGAAATGCTGGTAGTTCTTCTTTTAATACTGAATCAAACTGGATCCCAGGAGGGGCTCCTATTAGACAAAGATCAAGTATTACACTGCGTGAGACTGAGCGTACTTGGGGTCCCAATAACCCTCCTGCAAGACAACTTTCAAGTAGTTCATTAAAGGATTCTCCTTTTACATTGCCAACAAGAAGAACACGTTCTTCATCGCAAGGTGTTAATAGTGACAGTGAAACTAGAACTTCTAGTCGAAAATTGAGTCTCGAAACAGTAACTAGAAGACCTATTTCACCCTCGTCTGTTAATTACAAAGATCATGGCAAAAGCGAGGAAAGTCTTAAAGCTTCTTCTCACAGAAAAATTAGCCCAGTTGAAATAACATCAGCAACTTCATCTCCAACTGTTCATTATGCTGGAAGTCAGCCAGCATCACCAACATCACCCACAGTTCAGTACTTTGGAAGTCTTCCATGCAAAGACTCACCAAGCTCAAGGAGTGAAGCTAGCACAACTAGCGGCTCGCGAAGAGAAAGTGGCAGCAGTGGTAGTCAGGGCGCCTTAAGTGATAATGGTGACAAGCTAGAATCTTCTGCAGCAAGAGATATTTCACTATTAAGCAGGGAAATCACCAGCGTTTATGAGGGATCTCTTAGCAGGAGTGACTCCAAAAAAGGAACTACATCAAGCTTAGTGAAGAAGCAAGAATCAATTGCAGGAAATAGTTCAAAAGAAAGTGCAAAACTAGAGAAGCAGTTACCAAGTGAAAAGAAGTTAAATAGTATAGGAAGAACTTCTCGAGGACAGAGTTCAGGAGGGGAGGAGAGTGTAAAATTTAAAAAAAGTCATAAAAGAAGTGTTAGTGCTGGATCAGCAACTGCAGTTAAAGATGAAAACAAAGTGAAGCCTGGTAGAAAGATTACAGGCCTTTTTTCTCGTAAAAAAGCTCGGGAATCTACTGATTCTGAAGACGATGAAGACAGATCACAGAAACAAAGCTCTGGGCTATTTTCCAGAAAAGATTCAAAAGACTCTGTCAAAGGTTCACCGACAAGAAGAGGATCATCATCATCTTCACACTCTCCACCTGTGACACCTCCAAAGAGAAAAATATCTGGCCCTGGCAGGTTGTTCTCTTTTTCCAGTGATTCAAAGACAACTCCTGAATTGCCAAAGAAGTTTTCTGTGCCTGGAAAATATTTTACAAGTAAAGATGCAAAATCAGGCGAAGAGTCGAGTGATTTAGAGTCAGAAAGTTCAAGAGCTCCTCGACCATCACTAAAACGACGTGTTTCTTTGCCAGGAATGTTAAGTTTACCAAGGAGTGCCAGTGCTGAAAGGACTTCTGGTGGCCGTCGTCGTAGTCCTGAACCATCGGCAGATCCTGCTCTTCTTCAAAGACGGAGAAGCAATTTTAAGAAAGCACAGTCTTTTGATGTCCAGAATGAAAAGGGAAAGAATTCCATGTTAAGTAAATTGAAATTTTGGGATCAAACCAAAAAGGATAAGTCACCTGACTCAAGGCATTCTGCATCACCTGAAGAGGGACGGTCACGATCAACTTCTCCTGCAGTGGAACCATTGGCAGATAAGAATACTACAGAAGAGAAACCAGAAAGCAAAACACCACAGTCAAGGAAAAGTAGAGAGAGAGCAGTGAGGAGGAAATCTTCACAGGAAGAAGAAGTCCCTGAATTGAAAGTTACTTCTGATTCGATCAAACCAGACACAACATCAACCAAATCAGGCGATGAGAAATTACAAGTTTGTCCTAAAGTAATACATTCCTCTAATGAAGATGATAGTGTTAACAAGACTGTTAAAGAACCTAAAGTTCGTTATGTTGGCCCAGTAGAAATGCCATCACCACTGGGATTACATGCAAGGAAACGAGCTGAGTATAAAGTGAATCCTGTTGATAAAGGTGTTGAAAGCACTGTCAATGCCACAGAGAAATCAACACACTCTAAAGAACCAGCAGCATCTGATGTGGATAAATTACAAATCAAGCCTTTGGATGCCACTGATGGCTCAACAAGAGATACAGTGGTGAAGTTGAGAGAGAGGAGGAGGAGGAGGCGTGAAGAAAGAGAACGTTTCTTTGCTGGTTTGCAGCCTTTGACAAACATGTCTAAAGAGGTGGCACAAAAAGATCAGACCCTACAGTCTGAAAATGACAAGAAGTTGAAGTCAGATGCCATTGTTGAAGTGATTCAAGGTCAGGTTGATGGAAGAACTACTACAGTAACTGAAGACAATAAACTAGAAGAAAAAATTAGAAAGGTTTCTACTGGAAAAAACAATCACAAAGAAGCAAAAGATATTCCAAAGATCAGCATTATTGGGAAGAGGAGTACGGTTGACGATGTAGAAAAAGCAAAACTTAAAACTGGTAAGCCACGATACAAAACGATTGCTTCGTCAGTGCATGCAGATATTATAAATGATCTAATCAGAGAGAAAGGTCTCAAAACGACCACTAACACTGAAGTCAAAATTCCTTCTGTTGCGGAACTCAGAGCAAAGTTCTTGATCTCTAAAGATGATGCCAAAATCACACCCCCAAGGCCTATTCTAAAGCTTGAAGACCGACCTCATAGTATCTGTGGAGGGGTTTTGTCCCCAACTGAAATGAAAAAGTTTGAAGACATTACTTTCTCTCTTGCCAAAAAAGTTTCTTCTGATGATGTTAAGATGAAGAAATTTTCTGATAGTAGCAGTGACTCTTTGCCAAAGGTTGACACTCAGTGGAAACCTGTATCTGTTGCAAACAATGAGAAAAGCCCACCTTCCTCACCCAGTGTTAGGAGTTCTTCCCAGAAGGAGGCGAAAGTTGACAGTGTAACAAATGAGGAAAACCAGGTAAACAAAGAACAAGATGTTTGCCCAGACAATGACTCTCTGAAAAGGAGAAGGGGCAGCAAAAAGAAAAGAAAGAAGTCGTTATTTGGAAGTGATAAGGACAAGGAGCCTAAAAGTCCTGAGGAAGATGTTGATACAACACAGCATGGAGCAGTCTCTTCAGCAATCAAAGCAATGTTTTCACGCAGGCCTTCCACTACAGACAAGGTCAAAGTGTCCAGGAAACAGCGATCTAAAACACTGCCTGGTTCACCAGAGAGGGACACTATCAAGAGTGGGACAGATTCAAGAGAACGAAAGAAGTCAGCCCCTGAATATACAGCTGAACCTAAGATTCCTGATGCACAACCTGAGAGAGTTAAGAGGAAAGATGCAAAGGATGAGAAAATTGTGAAAATTGAGGAGGTGAAAGATCTTGAAAAAGAGAAGGACATAGAGTTACAACCAATTGCAGACCTCGAGCAAAAACCGGTTAAGGAAAAGAAATCCCTCAAGAAGCGTAAGTACATTAATTACTGAGATTAAAAAATAATTTCTCCTTACTGAACATCACACATATCTTTTAATGTCAGTTCTGAGAATTTGGTGTTATATCTAGACATTATTCAGGGTCTGGTAGGGTATTTTCGGGATCTGAGATTTGACCAAAATATGCTGTGGGAATCGGGAAAACGATAAATATCTCGACGGGATCCGGAATTTAACTGCTTGCCAGGAAGCAGGACTTACCAAAATTTGGGCACGGGAACCGGGATTTTTTCGCTGTTGGCTGGGAATTCGGGAAATCGTCACAACTCAAATAAACGTTCTAGCAGCCAAAGCCCTGGTGTCTCCTTTCAAACCAGACAGTGTTTGCCTGGTTAGTAAATCTAATTGAGACAGTCAGAAAGTATTCTGTTTCAACCAGATGCCAAAAAAGTCCACGTGTTACCAGTTAATGACTTGATGCTCAATCTCTTCAGCCGCTGCACAGTTTCACATTTATTGCAATCTTGAGGGGATTTTGTTCAACAGCTTATCTGCTGGATGGCCCTAGATATGGCAAATGGTGATGCCAGCTCTGCTGCAATAAGAGGTTAATTGGTCTTGTTTTATCTTCTGGCACCGACAATACTTCTAGTTCTAGCGCCAGAGCCTCGGCGATCCACAAAGAGAAATTCAATGTTCCTCTAAGCGGTGATGAACACATTGACCTGTTCAACTTCGTGTAGCACTTGAATTGTAAAAACCTTCACTGGGTTAGCAGTTTCTGGGTTAGCAGAAATCCTTAAGAATAAAACCCTGAGGTCAGGATTGCCATATCATGCTCTTTCATCATACTGAGGTACAAAAAGCTATTTGTCTTTTGCAGAAACCTTTAAAAACACGCGTAAATTCAAAATATCAATAGACTGGAAAGGGCTACTCTATATATCTTACATTTATTAACTTTTGTAGAAATTAGAATTTGTAATGTATTTTTTTTCGAAAAGAAAAACGGGATTCGGGAAAGTGATGAAAAAAGTGCGGGATGCGGGATTCTCATGTAAAAGGAGCGGGAATGTGGGATCAGGACCCCCCTTTCCAGACCCTGATTATCTTGTTGATGATATTCTATATTCTCATTGCATCTACCAGTCAAAATATTGATTTGGTAAGGAGAAATTAGACTCTCGGATGTACGGTTTATTTTACTACTTTAATTCCATTGGTGACTACTGTACATATAGTTCTTTTATTTGTCAAAAAGTGATTTACCAACTTGCCACGTGTTTGCAAGTGAAGTATGATCATCGCAGTAAATTTTCCAATTTAAGCAATTGGAAAGAAGAAGCCTGAAAAAAAAATCAGGGTTTTAACAGGAATCCCGTTGAAGCCCTGATTTTTTTTTTCAGGCTTCTTTTTTCCAATTGCTTAAATTGGAAAATTTACTGCAATGATCATACTTCACTTGCATCTATAACCGCAGTTCAAATATGAATTATTTCATATACACTTTACATCTTGCCATGTGTTTGCCGACAAAAGGTTGCTCGAGAGCAGTTACACTGTATAGGGGTTGATGCTGAAGGACATTGTGTAAGGAAGCAAGATTATAAATTACTTACTGAAGGAAATATTCCATGTGAATATATGTTATGGGTTGAAAGTTACTGACTTTGATGCAGTTGATTCTAAACCCTGCTAAGGGTGACTCGTACATACAAATACGTAAACTGATATTACATACAAATACGTAAATTTAATGTGCCAGTAATAAAGTAATAATAAAGAGTAGGGATATAACATGTGTACTTTGTGCAACTAGAACATGCAGTGTAAGCAATGTGTGTTTGGAGATGTGTTAAAAATATGTTATTTTAACCCATGAATTAATTTGCAAACTGGCTTACTGTTTATGTTATCAAAAAAGGCTGTTTGAGTAGAATAGCTGATGAAAAGGTTTCACATTTTCATTATGCATTTAAAGCACCAGAATAATGCTGTCAGTTGTTTATTTTCACAACTCACATGTGCAAGGTCAAGTTGTGGTATTTTGACTATATTGTGACCCATTATCCATGTTGATGTTTTTGTGAAATGGCCAAAGATAGAGGTTTGTTTGGTCATGAGGCAGTAGTGATAAAAGTTTTCAAGCAGCTCAGATTGACTTAATTTCAAGTTTGGTTTTTCTATTTGGTCTCAACCAGTTTGAATGCTAGAAAAATATTTTAAATAGCTATTAGTGGAGATTGCCAGTTTTGATAAGATCTGCAAAGAAAACAGTGTTTTTGAAGGATCTTGCTTGAAACAACAGTTCTGTCTGTAAAGGAAGCCATACATGTGCTATGGAACAGCTGTTGTGGACATTCAGTGATAATTTTTATGCTTTAGGCATGAATGCAGTTGTAAGTATATTTTGTTTTCTTGTTATGCAAATATGATACCTTAAGGAGCTGAATCTCAAGGGAAATAGTTACAATAATCACTTGCGTTGTTGTAACATAAGGAACTGGTTTTATCTGCATGTTTACCCACAGATGTTTTGGTTTCTGTCAGTATTTTATTTCCACACTTATTTTCAAATTTTACTTTCACATAATGTATCACAGCATTAGTTCAAACAGCCATGAGCTGTGATTCTGTCACTGCATGTATCAAATATAGTTACAGTGTTACAAGAGTTGCAGATGATAATTATGTTCTTTAGAAGTTCAAAAATTGAGTGTTTGTGAATCATTTTTCTTCCAGTTATACATTGCATGTTATTGAGTTTACAGAGTTGCATTGACAATAATTTTTAATGCAGTGTGAGATGATGAATAAAATCTAACAGTTAAGAGTGTTAAGAGTGGATTTTCCTGATAAAGCCACATACAATTTTGCCCTCTAAATGTCCCAACTGGTTAATTATTAACGAGTTTGAGGTCACATTTTACATTTGCTTTGATCCAGAGAATTTGGAATTTTCTAGAATAAAAATAACTGATCATTTTCATAATAGGTGGTTAAATATACGGCACTTAAAAGTCTATTTTATTTGTTGTAAATTCTGATTAAGACTTTAAGTAGCATATACAAATGTGTATTTTCAGTATATGTGCCACAAGATACTTTTTGGCACATTTATATTTAAAGTCATAAGCAGATTACATATTTTATAGTATGAACTGATCTCAGGAACCAACCACTTTTAACACTAAATTTGTCCAAGTCTCGAAGCTGAAAGATATTTTTAAAAGATAAACAACAACAGATGAACATACTGTTCAAGAGCTCGCAGTTGAACGGTTACACATTGCTGTTTTATCCAGAGGCTAGATCAATCCTTATTTACTGACTTGCAGCGGTTAATGTTATTGACTCTAGCAGTGGAAGACTTAAAGAATTTAAGAATTTGAAGGAATGTGAAAGGTTACATAACTGCGGTGATTTATAGAGAGGACCACATCTATGGCTGAAATGATAGAGAAAAATATTGACCACCTTTGTAAGTATGTTGAGATGCAGAGGGAAAGGCATATGAGGCAGGCCTGGTAAATGAAACTAGCGTGACAAGGTAATTTGCACTGATAAGCTAACAATAATTTGTTATGTTGTTTTCAGCTTCCAAAAACAAAAAGAGAAAATTCAACTCATCCATGAAACCCTTCAGCATGATGAAGACCAAATCAGAATCCAATCTTGCGCAACGATTTGATTTTGTCGCAGTGGATATTCCCCTTGAACATGAACCAGAACCAGAGAAAAAAGATGAAGATGTGAAACCCGTCAAAGAGGATCAGCAAGATGAATTGATCAAGCAAGATGTCCCTCCAGTGTCAGGTCAGCAAGGAAGGCGGCCTAGTGTGTTTGAAGAAGGTTTGAAGGAGTTTTATGATTTGAAAGCAAAAGCTACAAAAGATGAGTCGAAGGCTCCGGAAATCACTCTGGAAGATCTGGATGCTATTTCAATGCAAACAGCACAGTGAGTATTATGAGAGTGATACACAGGCTAAAAGATGTTTTTTGACTGAAAACTTTATTCATGACGTCCCCAAAACAAAACGGCTTTTTTAGGAGCCACCACTTCAGTTAAAGTCTGTGACCAGTGGCAGTGATTTACGTATGTAAACTGATTTGTGTTCAGCTTACAGCTGAATATAAACATTCAATTGAAGCTCTTGTATTGCTAGCAATTTTTTGGGGGCAGAAATATTGGGCTCCAAGTCAAAACCCCCTATCTTGTAGAGATTTCTTTAGTTCCCAGTTTAATTTGGTGTAAAATCAATCAGCTTATAGGCAAATAAAGATGCTACATTAGAAGTCTGATTTTCTTCTAGTATAATATTGATGGGGAGGTGTGGACAAGGCCAATCAGGACTATCATTAAGTTCAAATTGAACTGTAGCTTTGATCTTCACACCCGTAACAAACTTTTTACTTTGTGGGTGAATTGTATCAACTACAGGCCAATTCACCCGTAACATCAAGGGTCCATCAAACATGTTCAGCCGTAACAAGTGTTACGGGTTATTGCCTTAATTATTGACAGCCTTGCAAATAATTGCCCACAGGCTTAAAAAAGTCCCATTAATAGGGTTAACCACCAAATGCAAAACAGTCCAACAGCCCAGCATATGTACATGTAATCCCTTAATCCCCTTTTACCTGATTATCTGCAAGATGTATTTAAAAAACAAGAAAGTTCTTGACAAATTTTGTGTCTATCGTTGTTAACTCGCCATACATCGGTTACAAAGTTAAAGGAGGTGGGAGAGGGGGAGTGTGGACTGCAGTCAGGCATTCTTTGAGAAGTGAGAAGGAAATTCAGATTGTTTGACATTAAAACGATATCCCTGAATTGCTTTTTTTGTGTTAATTCCTCTCCTCCCAGGATGTCCTAAACAATTAGATCTATCACGAAATATACCAGATGCTAACACATTTTGATGTTGCTATGGCAACATGCTTGGTTCCAGTCTCCTGCCTCTTCAAAATTAAATATTACCATTTGCGACTCAACAAGGCAAAATAGCTGGTCTTGTCTTCGACGTATATGCCAGTCCCACCTTCATGTGTTGCCTCTAACATTTTTAGCTGTATATTATGTCCCATGCAGCTACAAAATAATGGTAATATTTGATTTTGAAGAGGAAGGGACTGGAACTGAGTATGTTGCCATAGCAACATTAGAATGTGAACAATCTGGTATATTTCATTGGATGCAACATCCCTGTCAAGTTTCAATAGCATTGCTTCATTATTAGCGGAGATATTCTTAATTTTGTGTCGCAACAATGTACTTGCACAACCGATGACGTCATCAGTGCCCAAATTTACATAATAGTAAAACTCGAATACCGGTATCTCTAGAACAAAACAAGATATCACAAAAAGAAAAATGACATTTTACTCTACTTTGAAAAGCCTTTTAAATGAGTGTATTTTTTATTTAATGACTTACTTTTCGGGTCATGTGCACTTAAAGGAAAATATTTGTTTTCAAACTTGCTGGAACTTGCATTGAGCTCTTTTACATTTAGATGTATGTTTTCATTTCTAGGCAACTGACATCTCTGGCAGGAAACAGAACAAGAATAAAGCCGAAACGTCATCACAAAACAACGACAAACCCAATTAAAAACTTGCAACAGAGAAATGATGTGAGGACAGATACTGAGGTAAATCGATTGTCTCTTTAAATAAAGTGCTGTGTTATATAACTTGCTTGCTCATAAGCATTATGTTGTACCCTATTCAACACTCTCCCTAAAATTAATGTTGTCACCCTTATTATGTTTAAAGGAGCAGTGTCTCTAGGGTTTTGCTGTTTTAAGTCAATTCTGTGCTAAAATCATTACTTTGAGGCTTTATTCATAAACAAAACAAATGCATCTGTAAAGCTGCAATGAAGATATCAAGTGAATTTTATGAGAAAGGGCTAACCATAATATATTTCTTGAGGATTTTTGGAACACGTAGCATCAAAACTTGAAAAAATTGGCCAATTTTTTCAAGTTTCAATCCGTTTCCATCTATGCCATCTGTAGTGACAGGTGATAGGAAACAGTTTCAGTACCTTTAAATAGTCATCAATAACAAAGCTAGATCATTAGTTTTGGAATTCAATTGATGTAAAGACACCTTCTAACTTTTTATAAAGTTGCCAAATAGCATGACAATGCCCCTTCAACATCTTATAGTTAACTCATTTCAGTAAGAAAGTATAATCATTGAGCACCTGTTATAATGGGAATGGCAATGATACCTCAAACTGGTGAACAGGAGTACAGAACACGCAGCTGTGTGCAATCTTTGTGCTTGCCCTTGTGCAAACTTTAACGATGACACACTAGCCCCAAAATCATTCCCACAATAGTCCTGCAAAAGTTCAGCTCTCAAAGTAAATGAAATTTGAATTTCCTCTAACATTTCCCTAAGAAAATCTTACCTAGCCATAATAAAAGTAACAGACAGAGTCCTCTAGCCCTGGGCTACCAGACAGTACTTTTTTAGTTTACACTATGTACAATAAAAGCAAAATCTGCATTGCAGTGATTTAATATTTAATTGTGGAGGAGATTAAAAAAAATAAAAGCCAATACAGGAAACTGAAAACTGGCACATGTCTACAAGCATTACTAGAAAGTTGACCTGCATGCGGCATGTGGCACTTGCACACTTGTGTTTGCATGGTGTGTGTGTGGTTGGACACTTGTATCAAATGACAATACATTTCTTGTGATTTACAGGTTGAGAGACCAAGGATAGAGAAGAAGCAAGTCACAAGTGAACATCCTGTCATCAAGAGAAAGAAAAAGAAATACAAGGACCCTGATAACTTGTGTATACTAAGCTTTCATTCATGTTTACTAAAAAATATTTTTATAATTTAATAAGGTATTATATTTCTTAAGAAATTAATGCGAGTCAAATTGTATTTGGTATGTTTAAAACACCAAATTGGGAAATGGCACTGTGGTTAACCCAAATAGCTTTCTGGTTATCCTTAATATCACTTGGGTTAGCCTACTGTAAATATTACTGAATTCACAGTGGTTAGCTCTTAATTATTGTAACCTGGGTTAACCTTTACAGATACCGTCCTGTGTCCCACATCAACTCTTATCTGTTGAACTATTTC
>CM042759.1:11463396-11485896 GCA_022496165.2 Catalaphyllia jardinei
GACCTAGGTTGAAACAAATTGACCTAGGTTGGAAACAAATTGACCTAAGGAACAAATTGACCTGCAACATATACATACATGCATGTACAGCTGTAGTCGCCTAGCAAAGCTAATTCCTGTTGTGATAAATGCAATGTGACAATGTTTCATGAGTGTGGGACAAAGAGAGAGCCAGGTCATTTAACTGAGGTCATATGAACTCAGGTAAATGACCTTACTCTCCATGGGTTCTTGTAGCTCGGTGGATAGAGCACCTGCTGGGTGGGAGGGAGGTTATGGATTCTATTCCTATCAGATTTTCTTTGTCCCACACTTGTGTCATGTTCAGTGATCAGAACTTTCACTTATCTAAGTCCTATTGTTGTCACAGCTGGTCACAACAACAGTGTACAGTTCATAAATTATTGTTTTGATAGCCATGTTAACAGACAATGACCTTTGGTGAAGCTGGGCTGTAATTTTGAGTTCTCTTTTTTTAGATGCTCAATCAATGGCAAAAGATGAAGATTATGAGAAAGGTGTTGTGAAAGGGAACATGGTGTACAAGATCCATTGGACAGAACCACCAACACTGATGCCAGTTGAGAGCATGTGCGGCCACATTCCTCAAGTGTCTATTTTTGACACCAAGGAGGTGAAGAGAAAAATATTCATTGAATCAAGAGATTAGAACCTTGAACATTCCGGAACTGTAAAACGCGACCCAACAGCAGATGCTCATTGCCAATCACAACAAATAGCATTTCTGTACGATGAACTAGTCAGTTGAAATTGAATTAATGTTCAAGTTACGTTATTGGAGTTGAATGTGGGAAAATTAATTAGTTAAGTTAATTTTGGCTAACATCAAGTAAAATAAACTAATTGTGTGCTCTGATGATTAGGAAGCAGACAGCCTGAGAACCTGAAATTGTCTGCTTAGAGAGCTTCACTTGCAGGGAGTTAAAAATGTAGCATAATGTGGCTGCATAGGACTACGACCATGTGTTTGGTTAACTAAGGTCTTTGGGGAAAGGGACTCAGCTACTTCTAGGGGTGCTTTCCATTATGCCAGACTGACCAGGCAGAGACCAGTGGATCTAACGGAGAAAAATGGAAAAGTGGGCCAATTGAGAAGAATGTCTTTTACCATGTTGTATTCCCTTCCTGAATCCACCCCTTAAGGTTACTCCAACCCTTAGCAGGTGTCCTCCAGAAAAAAAAATCACATGCGCACTGTTTTTTAAAAAAACCCCACAAATTATATATCAATAAAAAGGTTATGACATTTAGAATTCGATAAAATTATATTCTGTTTAAGTGACTGCTTTCTTAAAGCGGCAGAAGCTGTTAATGCCAAAATGATCGACTGAAATTCAAGCGAATTAATCGAGTATCAAGTGCAATTGTTCATGCAAAATAACTGTGCAGTGTTAATCACAAAGCAACAATCTCTAATAAAGTGTCAGCATTTTCCTTTATTTCTCTTGGATATCTTTTTATAGATCTGACAAGTTCCACTATCAAATTTTGCATAATAACAACAACAACAACATCAACAATTTATTTACCCCATAAAATTACTTACATACGGATAAATTATTCATATAGATATAGGGGGTCTGGCTGCGTGGAATAACTAAAAAGTTAAAAGGGGCAGGCAGCCAGTATTACAATTTGTTTAGGATAATTTAGGTCGGACACACATACGTACACGTATACATCACACAAAAAAAAGAAAATAGAACTAGCAATTTTTCATGTTGCATTAGAGGTTGCCACAAGAAGACAATGTGAAATAAAAGAATTCACCAACATCCTTTTTCCTTATCTATCAGTGAATGTTCTGGCCAAATCTCACGGAAAACCATTGATTCTACCTACCCTATTAATTCCTTAAAATGAGGGATTCTTTCGGAAAACAAATGCAAGTTTTCACCTTCTAAAGATTTATAAACATGTCATGCCTTCTCAGAGGGATTTTTCAACTCAAAAAGCCACCAGCGAATAAAATAATAGAACCCCTCGCATCCCCAATATGCAAAGTTGAACTTTGCAGTTAAGTAATTAACTTTAATTTGGTTAAAAAAAGAAGTAGCCCTGCGAAGGTTTGGAGTGACCTTAAGTGAAATAGACTGAAGAGAATGAACTGGTTTGTCAAAATGGACCTGCAAATTTCAGTCCAACCTGTCCAATTAATCAAAGTGGATCACTCCAGAGTTGCATGGTCCCAAATATTCTGGGTGGATTGAACCAAAACAGAAGAAGTCTCTTGTCCACTCATTTTAAATTTTTGTCCATGCACTGTGTCTTCTCAGGTTTTCATATTTGACTTTGGATCAGAGATGTATGTGTGGAATGGTCAGCAGTCTTTGTCAGGCCAAAGAAAGTCTGCCTTTGCACTGGCGCAGCAACTCTATGGAGAACCTTTTAAACCACATGGAAAAAATTTTGACCCAATTTTCCCTTATGGAAAATCTGACAGCTGCAATGACCAAGTCGACAACAAAGCTTCATCTGGAAGACCATCATGGACATTGTTTGCGAGACTCCATGAAAAGGCAGAGACAATACTGTTCCGTGAGAAATTCCTTGATTGGCCAGATCCAACCAAGATTATCAGAATGAAAGGACATCCTAGTACCCTTGAGTTGGCACCTGCGGTATGTACTGTAAAGCTATTAGGATCTCTTCAACTTTGTCACATATCTGAGAGACTACAATATCATGTTAACAGGTAGATGATAAGTGGATTTTTTTGTAGTCAGACACAGTATTACTACAACTTCAGTTGGTGTGATCTGTCACATCTGATAGACTAAATTAACTCGGGGAGAGTTAACAGGTAGGTTAAGACAATAACTGAATCTTTTGGTCTTCAGACATACATGTATACACATGGTACATGTATCACTGTAATTTTGTATTATTCTTCTCTTGGCACATGATAGGCCAGTACCTTATTTTTTCAAAAAAAAAAAGTCAAGAAATGGACTATACTGAAGTTAGTTCTTGATAATCAACATTTGTCTGTCATTGAAAAGAGCAGCTTCAGTAGAATAGTAGACAGGATGAGTGGAAGACTGGTGTACAACACTAAAATTATGGTTATAAAGAATTGTCTTGAGTTTCTTTTGTGACTCCTAGCCTCCTCCTGTGGAACTGAAGCCCATTGATCCCAAGAGTATGCTGAAGAGTCCTGGACCTCTACAGAGCCAAATCTTTGAGGGAGTGAATGTTGGGCGTGGCAATGGTGTGCCGACTGTGTGGGTTGGTGATATCTACAAGGAAGGAAACCTGGTGACCACTGTTGCTTTGACGGTGTGGCACATCAATGAGTACAGACATTTTGAGTTACCACCTGCAAACATTGGACATTTTCATTCAGGTATTTAAAAAACTGCATAATTATTACATTTCTTCATCACAGATCTTACACAACTAGAATTTTAAGGCTGACACAACAATTTTGAGTTTGAGAAACATGTTTTCATAGAAACGTCTGCCTTCTTCAGTGCAAATATTACTGAAGATGCAAACTTTAGGAATAACTATAATAATACTAATGGGTCAGTATCTATACAAAATAGAAAAAGTGTCTGGGTTAAAACGATAGGCTTAAATTTAAGTGTTGAACTTGTTGATTAAGAGAATATTTTTTCTATGGGATGTGCAATGCTTCTTTTATCTTGAGCAGGAATGTTGAATGAACCTTGAGGAACAGAAATACTCAGATTACTGCAGATCTTCACTGATGTGTGAGCTCTTGTCTGTAGTTAGGTGTTAACAGACACGCAGAGAAATGTCAGCAATTTTACTGATATAGCAGGCACTACAGCCTGCACAAGAAAAGTTTACACACAATGCATGATCAAAGTCCACTAGGAAGGGGATCCTTCACACTTACTTGTTTACCTAGAGATGTTCTTCTCCTTTTGCAGGAGAGGGATATGTCATCCGATGGGCCTACTTTGTACTTGCTGACAGAATAGTCAAGGACCGCAAGTCACGTTGTCGCTCAACTGTTGCTGGTCGTGTACGCTGTGCTTACTTTTTCTGGCAGGGGAATGACTGTTCAGTGAATGAGAAAGGCGCAGCTGCCATTATGGCTGTGGAGCTAGATGAGGAGAAAGGGCCACAGGTGTGTGTTTCACAATTTCAATTACTTATTCTTTTTCAGAGGCTTTCTACAACTCTAGGTGCCTGGTGTGAATCCAGTGGAAATGAGTCTGTGTCTCAGCTGTACTCTACTGAATGCCTGCTTCATAGTCCTGGAAAAAGATTTCAAATTGTAAATTAACTGAGAAACTACATGTACATGTGTACATGTATGTAAACACTGTTGTCAAGTTTAAGATTTGCGAGTATTCTTGCAAAATATTTTATAAAAACAATGCCATCTAAACATGAGGGGGGGCTGTGAGAAGTCTTGAAAGTTTCGCAGACCGTTGACTGTGTCTCGGGTTGTATAACTGTCCCCTAATTCTCCAAACTCCCCTTGTGTTTAGATGAGGCCTTTTGAACGCGAAGAAAATGCTCTATTGCTTAAGGTTGCAGTATACCTAATTACCTTCAGATCGGCAATTTTCTTCAAATTTCGGTTTTTCGTTGTAAAAAGTGATCCAAATGAAATCGCTAATGTAAAATAGAAATCATTGAAAAAGATTAAATATTGGCAGATAATTGGCGGTTTTAAATTTTGGCCGGAAGTAAAAATTACCCGTCTGATTGACACATTGAGCGCTGTTTTCTCGAATCAATTTTTTCACTTGAAACGGACGCTAAAGAAATAAAACTATAGGGAATTTGTCCGATTGGCCCCAAATTTTGACAGTGGTAGATTAACACATATACAACAAACAGGTGTCTGCGAATTTTTTCTTTTGAAATATTTTTTCAATGAGAGCGATTTTTGTACAGACACTTCACATTTTTCTAATACTATTTAAAAACATTCCATAACTTTTCACTGCAACTGAGTATGGCAAAACGCAGACACGGTTTTTAGCGCTTTGGGTCTGGAAACGGAGGAACAAATTAAATTAGCGAGAGACAAAATTCGCTTTGACTTGTAGCTTTGAAAAGGTGATTCGGACGCTCGAATTTAGAAGTCGTGAATATTCGACAATCCATTTTATTTGAAAATTATTGGTATAGTTGGATAGCCAGCTCTGTAAGCTTTAATTTGATATAAAGGTTTAACTAAGTACAGTTTCAACTGGACGCGCTACATTACTTGGACGCGAGACACCCCTGAAGGTATACTGTAACCTTAATTGGAGTCTCGGCATCAATTCTTCTGCTCCTGGGACTCAGTTAGTTTAAAATCGGCGCGGTTACCTTTATTTAATACGTCAATTGACGCGTTGGTTGACTTTTAAAGGCCTTAGCCAGAAAAAATTATGACTAAGACAAAGTCCATGAAAAAATTATATGACTAAGGCAATGTGCATGGTAAAATTCTCATCCTCGGTATTTAGGGTGTTTTTGATGACTGTAAACAACAAAAACAAGAAAACATGACTGAGGCAACTGCCTTGGTTTGACTGTTGCTAAGTACCACCCTGCTTTATTATATCTCTAAGTTAGTATGCGCGCTGTGATTGGTCAATTTATAGTTTTCTTGTTGCCAAACTGTTGCATGATTTATCACCAAATTTTCTTAACTTATATAGCAAATAGAAGGTTAAACTTCCTTTTACTCTAAATTGTGTACTAAAGCGTGCTAATGACTTAAAAACGATTTCAAGTTTACTCTTTTTGCTTTCGACCTGCTTCAGAAATTTCAAACCGTCCCTCATGAATGGAAATCGTTCCCGAACCTGTTAGACACAACAGAGATATAATAAGTATCTTAGTTACTAACCTCGTCTTCTCGGTCCGTACTGTAAGTTACTGATCCTCGTTTTTCCCCTGCGATTTATGGCCCAAGCACTTTGCTTGGGCCATAAATCGAGGGGAAAACTCAGTCCGTAACTTACGGTGTGGACCTCGAACTCAGTAAGTAAGAAGTATTTTTAACATCATTGAAGTGCCGACATCCTGGTCATATTTCGTAACCGAATGCAAATTGTAGTGGATCTGCTCCTTGGCACATCAATAATATGCGCAGATTTCACCTAAATTATGGTTCAGTGTTAGTGTCTGAGTGTTTGATTTGTTTTTTGGTTCATTCTCTTGTTCATTCAGGTAAGAGTGGTCCAAGGAAAGGAGACGCCTGTTTTTCTGAATCTTTTCAAAGGAGGAATGATCATTCATAGTGGAAGGTAAGTTGTACTTTACGATTGGTTTTTTATAGTTAATTTAGTTTGTTAACAATGAGAAGAATTTATACCTGAGACATAAGTGATAAGTATATTAAGCTATTTATATGTTAACTAAGCCTTGTTGATTAGACAGTCATAATTAATAGACCAGAAATAACTAAATTGTGATATCATGTATTTGCATAACCCTATAGTAGTTATCATTTTGCAGATTATTGTAGTTCTCTGGTGACTTCGCTGAAATTGCTGAACATGGAACCTTTGCTTTGAAAGGCTTTTACAAAGCCCTTGGGATATCAATTATTTATTATATGGAGGAGAGTGTTTTACTGGGAACTAAACCACTTGTAGATTCCATACGCCACTTCATCCGGGACCCAAGTGGCGTATTTTCCGTATGTCACCTTTGTGAGTGTCGTATCATTCAATGACGTCACGATTGCCGCCTTTTGCTTTTGTTGAATTGATTTCTCGCGTCGCGTTTGTTGTTTAGAATATAAGTCTCCATATAATAAAACGAACATTACACGTTGGCTCGAAGATATGAATTTTATGTTCTCAATTTCTCACGAGTGAGCGCAGTGAACGAGTGAGATATTGTTCTTGCCACTCGAACTTAAAATTCATATCTTCTTGCCACCGTGTAATATCCTCTATATATGGTGTTCAATGTAGTATGATATCTTTTAGATGGTTGTTAAGACCCGATGAAATACCCGCGTCTTGTTTTAGTCTTATAGAAGACAGTTTGATATGTTATTTAATTTGTAGTAGCACAAACACAATGCACTTCACCAGATATCAATTTTGCGAGCTAGAAGATTTCACACTGCAGTGTTCATCTCGGGTGTTCTTGAGCATTACACAGACGACATTTGCATGTGTCAATTCATTGAGAAACATGCCATTGTACATATGTGCATCAAAGCCGTCTTTGAGAGACACCACAAAACCTTCAGACATTTGTTTCATATGTACACTCGTAGATTTAACAAAACGCCTGAGAAAACAAACATCTCTCATCTCTTGTTAAGTTCCATTCTGGTGAAGGAGATCTCCTTCAGAGATTAAAGATAAACATTCCATATTGGTAACAGAGAGATCTGTGTCCCTGAAGTAGCTCTGACTGGATACCATCTGCCATAATGATTCAATTTAGCGCCGCAGGCACTAACTTGCTGTTGGTAGCGCGGAGGCGGGGGGCTTGTTGGAGATGGGGTGCTTATTAGCATACATCTGGATGTTGTAGAATACTATTTTCTCAGTAACATACTTCAACTCCAGAATTGTAACAATAGGGGCTCTGATAGATTGTAGTTATAGTGTTCAGTAGTGTGTTGAGATAAGAAAACAGACTTCATGATCATGCGTAGTTAGAACCAGCTTATTCTGCGGTGGTGGGTTCGCTTTATCTCTTTGAGCAGTACAGTATCTCAGTGTCTGAAATGTTACTTTCACTATAGGACGCTTATTAGAAGGGGCGCTTATCGGACGGGGGCTCATTCGAATAGGAGCGCATTGAGAAATGGCACTCAATTTTGAAAGGGGACGCATACTGTAAGGAGGGTGCTAAATAGAATCATTATAATGATACCTTAAAAGATCCTGAATCAAACAGCAACCAAACGGAAACAGGACATAGATCTCTAAAGAGCTCCTTATGACCATGAAATTTTTCAGCTTCATTTTTGTCTCTCTTTAGCTGAGAAATGAAATCAGTAAACAATAATGAGAGATGTTGTTTTCTCATGCTAAATAAATGACTGCCATTTGGCTTTTGTGTAAAAACTAATAATATGCATGTAACAAAATTTTTAACACATTTTTAACAGTTAATCAAAAACGTCGAAATTTGGTGAATAGAAGTCAAAATTGTGGCTTCAGCAATGGAGAAGTATAATTTTCCTTTAATTGCCAGGTTTTTAAACTGTTGTTGTCATGTGAAAGTTCACCTCGCTAATTCTTTTATTAACAGTGTACCCCGGGACTGGTATGACACACAGACGTAAGTTTAATTCTGGTTTTCTGACAATACTTTTAGGGGGGAATTTGATGTGAATTATTTTCTACCTTGACTAAAGCGTTATGTCTTCAATATATTCTAGGACGATAAAAGTTGACTTAGAATTAAATATAAAACATAATTGGTAAGTTAAAAATTGATAGCATAAACTTAAAATTTAGATTAAATTGAAATATAGCGTTAAGTCACATAACATTAAAGTAAGGACAATATAACTGAATTAACTCTTTCGCGTAAGTCATTTAGAATAATGACCATCAAATCAATTGAATTTAGATAATAAGTAACACTGTGAAGTTGTTACAGTGAAGTAAACGTAATGTCTTGATGTGTATATGACAGATTTTTTTATTTGGTCGATAAAATCTCCACAATGTCCTGATAAAAATAGCAAAAGAAAATTGCGATAGCGATATTTCTTCCCCGTGTTTGGACGTACCAAAAACGTAAAATTTCACTTCCTTTGGGGTACAAAACTGCGAGACTAAAAACAGAAGACTGGAAATGATTGTGACGTCATTTCAGGACTAAGCCTCACGGAAAACAGATTTCTCAGTCATCTTTTTTTTTTGTGAGCTAATCTATTCGCCAAGAAATGTTAGAAAAGTGCTTTGTTTATAAGAAAATAAGAAGTTGTCGTAGAAATCTGTTTCTTCGAAGCTTCAAGTCCTGAAATGAGGTTACAATCATTCCCAGTCTCCTGTTTTTGGTCTCGCGGTTTTGTACCCCACTGATTTTTTTCCCCTCCCGATAATGTGTTACTTTTTATTTTTGTACTTATCAGTGAGTGTTAATAATTCATGTACTGTTAATGTGATCGTTCACGTGAAAGTATTCCTGGGGCCAACTGATCAAATGCCATCTACCCACTGTATAAATTAGCCACTATCCAGCAGATAAGCGTTGACAAAGCATACTTTGGTATCCACTGAATGGCGATTTATCCGTTAGAAAGTGTTTTACATCCTTTGAACAACCGGTACCTGAAATGGAGTGTAGTTGGGGGTAAATGTCAACTTAGAACTGTACAACAAATGCTATCTCAAGTAAGCAGTACACAACCGTTGTCAGCAACTACCAGCATATTATGAAGGGGTTATTTATGACCACGGCGAAGAGAAACTGAACATTAAGAATACACAGAATGAGACCGTCAACTGAATAGACCAAAGACTGTTTACGAACTTCCCAGAAATCGTACAGCCAGTAAGATCACGGCGATACTGACCAATCAATCTCATAGGGCGTCATAATCAAGTACTGAAAAACAAAACAAAGCAAAAAAATAAAAATCGTTTGACTTGACTGTGATGGCGAGTTCGGGTCATCATCAGTCCTTATTACCCCCAGTGTGGCCTGGGGCCGCGTGAGTTTGGGTAAGGTTGGCCAAATCTCAGTCTCCAACAGCAGTCCTTTACATCAGACTGCGAATCTCTCTCTTCGTCGAAAATCCGTGGGGAAGAATGCAGAACAAGTAAGCACGGTTTTCCAGGAAAAGAGGGTATGCTTGCAGTCTAACTTTTACAGGAATACCCTCACCTGTACGGTCACTGTAGAGGAACGATCACACGTTATTTATTGTCAAACTGATGGGAATAGTTTTCAGTGTGGGGCCATTTTTTTTTTAAATTTCAATTTCTGCAGGCTGTTGGCAATGATCATGAAAAATGTCATAACCTAAAAAGATTGTAAGTCCAAATTTCAACCAGGGGTAGTAATGTTTCAAAAATAATACCAAAATAAACGAAAATTGTGGTGCTAACTACATGATAATATTGTGTTGATTAACCGTAAAGACAAAATAATTTAAAGCTAAATGTAAAATCCACCCGTCAAGTTTCGTGGATTCATCTCCCTTGTCATAGTCAGTTTCATTGTCAATTTTCATTTTCACTTGCACAGCACATGAAACAGAGTTCATCTGCTCTCCTCATTTGTAAAAGTGTATCTGCAGTCAACTCCCTGCCAGTGGATACTGTTATAAAAACATTCTTCAAGTTGTTCCTTGCTGAACTTCTTCACTCAATTCCAGTCGCTTTATCGCCCTTGAAAGCTGATTTCAATCTGAATTGTACACATCTCTCGTGAGGTCGTTGCTTCTCTACGGTGGGCGCTGACACCTCATGGACAGACACCTCAAGCTGGGCAGCTCCACCTGTGGGGCATCTGTTCACTGTGGACACCTCTTATATGCTTTAGGGGGAGTTGACTGCAGTGTGGTATCGATGCTAGTCAGTTTGGAGGTGGTAAGGGATACATAAATCTTATTCTTGGGGATTTCTAATATATTTTATTTCTTGCCTACTAGGAAAAATATGATAGATGAGAATACAGCAAATTTCACTGGTAGGTGCTACGCATAAAATCTAACCTACGTGTTGTGGACTGTTCCAATATTTCTCACCCAATACAGAACTTATTGTCGATGTTTCATGACTGAAGAGTTGACGAGGATTAACCTTTATTTATGACAGCCATTCATGTAATCTTGCCTTCCATTTGTGGTAAATTGAGAGGAGAAGCTTTATCCTCGAATGAAAATGCGACCGTGATCCCAAGCACTGTCTTACCGTCAATAAATATCAAATTGCCACCACTCAAACTTATGAACCTTCTGTAGACCACAACAGGCTTCATCTAAAAGCATGTTGTAAGAGTTTTGAATAGTTGTTGAAGTAGACACCAGCTTATCTTAGCTTATCTATCCGACAGACACTTCTGAAACGCGCTTGTATGTAGTCCGCAACGAGGAACCAGGAGAAGCCTGCTTGAATCAAGTCAAAGGAAAGTAAGTTGTACCAAGTCAGTGCTTGCAGTTGGGTCATGTGTAGCTAGTTTCAGAACGGAATTTCTTTCATTTATCCAGTGCTCTTTTACTTCTTGGACTATAACCCTTGATAGCAGTAATCTTAATTTTTTAAGAGTTAATAAAATTTTTGAACGATTCGAGTGGAGTCAGGATGTAAAGGAAATGGACATATTAGTCGACAGGTCAGGTCAAATAGAAACCCGACGTGGATGGATTGAGCTGCACATCCTATATTTACAAGAAAAGCTTTTTACAAGAAAATTAACTTGTATTGAAGGTCATGATGTGTTTTGATGTATTGGGTTATCTACTTCACCAACTTAATACATGTTTTCAAGTGGCATCGTGATTTCTATTTGCAATGCTGTTCAACTGCGGTAGGGTACTTTTTCAGTGGTGCACTCTTTTACATACTAGACTGCGAGCGGTCTCCCTTTTGCTCAAAGATCCGCCTGAATGCATGTGACTTGCGCCCTCGCGTTTTCGCATGTCACGCTCGCACGCTCGCACGCTCACGACGGCTCACTAGTGTTGCGTTCATTGCGTTCTCCTCCACGGATTTTCAATTAAAAGTGAAACTGCTCGCAGTCTATTTACACGCTATTTTACAAATGGTTTCGTTTTGTTTCTTGAAATGATGTCAATATTTTTTCAGCTCTTACTCGTTGCGGTCACGAACCAGTTTTGTTGTGGTGTCACGCCGTGAAGCTCACATCTTTTTGTGGCATGGCAGTAAATCCAGTGAAGATTCTCGTGCCACGGCTAAAGCAGCTGCCAAGAAAATGCAAGAAAGGTATATTATTGGTTCTGTCTTTTCGAACAGTTAATGTTCCGGAGTATAGAAGACAACTATAAACCGGTTGTTTTTCACTCCGCGTCAATGGAGAATACTAATAATACCTCTTCAGGGTTTTGACTTTCTAAAACAGAACATCTCTTCGGGCCTCTTTAAGCCTAACATACGCCTCCAAGGCGGACACTGAGTAGACACATGTCTAAAGCATACACCTCTCTAAGTTGGACAGGCGTTTGTTGTAAGGTAGACACTTCTAAAAGACAGACTCCCCTCTTAGCCAGATAGACGTCTGTTTTATAGCAACCTACATCTCTAAGGTGGACATTTGTCAAAGACAGACACCGCCGTAAAACATGCACCTCTCCAAGTAAAACAGACATTATTCTATAGCAGGCATCTCTAAGGCAAAAACATCTCTTAGCCAGAAACCTGAGTACGCCAGGCACACAAAATTGTATGTCTTCGAAGTTTTAAACAGATGGCACTTTTACTTGTAACAATGATGCGGCTGACATATTATCCAGCGTTGTAAATAGAAATCAACGAATGCCATGGGTTTTTTGTCTTCAGAAAAAGCATTGAATGCAACATGGCTGGAGTGATAGCATTTTCTCTCAGTGAAGTTGAGGAAGGAAGTGAGCCTGATGAATTCTGGAAGGCTATCGGGGGAAAACGGTTTTACTGTAGTTTGGCACATGGTAAGTCCGCGGACAATAAAGAGCCGTGCCTCAAATTACCACTCAATAGCTTTTATTTGAATGGTCACACACTAGGGTTTCATCATCAGAGTTGTAAACAGTACCTCATGAAAGTATCTCAATAGATTTTATTCGATTGGTGACATACTAGAGTTTTATTCACAGAGAGAAAAACAGTACCACATGAAAGTACCAGTCATTCAATGGCTTTTATTTGAATGGTCGCACACTAGGGTTTCATCCTCAGAGTTATAAACAGTACCACATGAAAGATCACTCAATAGCTTTTATTCGATTGGTCACATACTAGAGTTTTATTCACAGAGTTATAAACAGTACCACATGAAAGTACCACTCAATAGCTTTTATTTGAATGGTCACTGACAGACTTGAGTCTCACCCACAGACTTACTGGAATAAGCGTTTTCTCGTTTGTTTTCCCCAGATCCCTCCAAACATAACTATCAGCCGCGGCTGTTTGAACTGAGTAGTGCAACGGGAAAGTTCACAGCCAGTGAAGTGCTATGTCCAGCACGGTCAGAACCTAAGTTATGCCCGTTCCCATTTCTACAAGAAGATCTTTACACCGCTAAACAACCAGGTAGTCTATAACATAATCCATCTGTCTGTTTGAATTGACTCAGCTGAGCTTTGTTTTCATTTTTTTTTATTTGCCCATCTGGCCTCAGTTAGTCGAAGGCTGGATAACGTTATTCACCGCATAAGTCGCTATTCAGTGGATTAGTGTTAACCAAACAATGCATGATTTTCACCGGTTAGTGATTTATCCGGTGGACAACGTTATCCACCTTTCGATCAACCCTGGCCAGGGATTTTTCTGCTTTGTTTCGGTTTCTTTTAAGGCCTACTACAGTTTTAAACCAAATTTCAGTAACTCTATGACCGGTTGCCTAGATTAAGTTATCTAGGTCCTTAGAACTTACCATGATTTCAAGAAATTGATACAGTTAAACCCCGCTAATTAATCGCTATTCCGAACTCAAAAAGCAGACTCTTCAGTCATTTACTATCGTTTATTTCGAACTCCCGCTATTGCGATTTATATAATAACCAAATCAATGCGCGCGCTCTGATTGGTCGATCAGCTATGGTTTTTTGTGCCGGTAAACTCATGGAAAAATCGCGCGTCTTCTAAATTATTATATAAAAGCAATAGACCACAAGTTTCTCTGGTTTATAGGCTGACAAACCACTTGGGATGTTAGTAGAACGTTCGAGGAATTCATAAATCACGAGCCGTAGGCGAGCGATTTACGCATTCTTCCCGTAATCTACCAACATCCCACGTGGTTTATCAGCCTATAAACCCTAGAAACTTTTGGTCTATTGCATTTGAAATAGCGTGGTTGAACTGTAATTGGTTGTGGATTGTTTACAGCACTGTTCATAGTTGATGGGTATTATGAAGTGTACGTGTGGGAAGGATGGATGGCCGAGGATGATGACGACGTGCGAACTGGCTCAGGAAGACAGCGCTGGGACCGGGACAGAAAACTCGCCATGGAAACAGCACAGAATTATGCAAAAGGTTTGGGTCATAGTATTGAATGGCTTGATGCCAGACATCTCTTATCGCTGTGACAAGTCATGCAAACTTTTCCGATTACTCAGCGTAGATTTTCCGAAGACTGACTTCAAGTTACTGGAACTTTTCCAAGCGTTCCAAAGATAGATGAAGATTGTCAAGGAATATCTCAATATGTTCTACTGGACACCAACGCATTTTAGCTCATTTAAACGATGCAAAACACCTCGGCAAAAGTGACACCATCCATGTATTTAATTAATTATACAGCAGGTCTCTTATTGGTTTTCTTTTGATTCCCCAGAGGCTGGTAAGCGAGTTTCCCACCGTGTGTACGTGGTGTATGCCGGCATGGAACCAATGACGTTCAAGGCTCTCTTTCCTTACTGGAATGACACACCTGACGTCATCAGAATACAGAAAGCGGTTTGTACACTTGATTTGATTGGCGTTCGCTCGTTCACTCGTTTGCTCATTCGCTCGTCCACTTGTTCACTTCTTCTTGGGAGGCATCTCAAACAATACCTCTTACCCCAGGCGAGAACTTTTAGGGTGGGAGGAGGAGAAGGGAATCTGCGATAGACTAGCATCCCATCCAAAGAAGAGGACACCAACTCTCTAAGCAGAATACATCAGAGTTGCATTTTTTTTACCTGTTTCACAAATAATTTATCTTTAGATTAAAAGAGGTCTTTCTCGCCGGTTGAATGCGTCTTTCTGTGTTCTGCAATGCAGTTGTTGTAATGTCTATTTTATCATCTGTTCATAATTTCTCGCCGTCACTTTTTCAGGATGGAAAACAACCAAATGTGAAACACTCAGCCAACGACTTGTTACAACAATTCACAAAGTAAGTCATCTTGTTTCATCGCTTTGAAACGTATAGTTCCCTTTGCATCTTTCATTCTCGTGCAAGTACTTGCTACTAAAAAGAGAGGAAAGCGAGGAAACTAAATTTTGAAATTCCTTTCAAAGGGATTTTTACACACTGGCTGAGCTCCAGAAGATTCCTCCACCTCAAGGAGTAGACCCTGCAAAACTAGAAAATTATTTAAGCGACAGCGACTTCAAGGTAAGACTGGATTTAGAAACGAATCTTTTTAGGAGTCATTGCAATTGTCTCAGCCCGGTGTAAGAGCCATTGTCTCGCAAGAATCCGGAAAGTGGCGAATGCTAATAGAGATCGATTTGGGAAATTAAGGTAAGTCTCGTTGGCATCCAAAAACCCATTTATTTTTAACTACCTGCTGATGAGAAAACAGTGAACTTTAAAATACTCTTGTTAACCATCTGAAATCGTGTAGAATAAACATAAATTGTAACTGGGAAATGCTGCTCAGATCCAGTTTTGGAAATGTTTGGATAGTGAAACACTTTTCTTCTTGGTCCTGCTTCCAGGAGATTTTCAAGATGGAAAAAGAAGCATTTAACAAACTTCCAGGCTGGAAGCAAGTCAACCTTAAGAAAGCTGTTGGACTGTTTTAGAGATGATTGTTGAAACGAAAGGAGAATTTCTTTGGATCGGCTCAATATGAACTTCTTTGAAACAGCGTGAGAATTCTCAAACGCGTCAAGAAAGAGTGTTCAATACATTCCAAAGAATTTTAAATGAGATATATAAATTTACCGGAGAGTCATTTCTGAAGTCTCCTGGTTGTTCATACCGTGCGACTGCTAGAAGCTGCGCAAGCGCACCTCGGCGCACTTGTCATGTATTAACGAGTCTAAAAATAGCTCAAGATGAAAGCACCCTCTGAAGTCATGTACTCTTGGTATCTATGAAAGAGAACAAAAAAGATGTCTTCCATGAACATTTCAGGGCTTCCAGTGGATCTCATGGCAGATGAAGCCTGAAGTAGCGTTCACACTGCACCGGAGGAATATGAAAACACAGCTTTATTTCTACGGTTAGGCCAACCGTCCACACTAATCCGTCACGCAAACGGAGCTTTTCGAAAACGATGGCGTGACGCTAATCAGTTGATTTCAAAATCCAAAACGACTGGTGATTGTGGCGAGGTGTAGTTATAAAACATTTGATGTGTTTCCAGGTGGAAACCCCCGTTTTAACATTCCTCCAGTCTAGTGTTGACGGGCCCTGAGAGAGGTTTTAAATTTTAATTTTTAACTT
This sequence comes from Catalaphyllia jardinei, assembly GCA_022496165.2. Classification (NCBI taxonomy): domain Eukaryota; kingdom Metazoa; phylum Cnidaria; class Anthozoa; order Scleractinia; family Caryophylliidae; genus Catalaphyllia; species Catalaphyllia jardinei. Next base: position 11,479,645 of record CM042759.1, read on the forward strand.
CAGTAAACGTTTTGCAGTCATATGACGTGCGTAGACAAATTAAGGACGTTCGAAGCTGCAGTAAATTGAATTTGTCTCACCAAAATAGACAATATACCTTTTTTTTAATACCAAAATTTCCGTCGAAAATCGTCAATTGGGAGAGAAAGTGCGATGCAGTTTGTTTGGTTAGAATTTTCCAATCTTATTTGAATATTTTTATAGTAAATGAATGACAAATGATTGCGTTATCATTGGGATGATTACGGACTATTTTAGAACTGGATTTTTCCAAATACAAAGTTGAGTTTTTTAGTTGGTGTTCACATATGTTTTTATACGTAAAATCGACGAAAATTTTTTTATCTTTTCCACTAATGTTACAAAACTGTCTTCCCCATTCGCTTGTATTTATTTGTCGTCTAATTTATTTCTATTTCTCAAAGGTTCTCATTGTAAATCTGCTGAGCGGATAATAGTCGAATTTTGAACTGAGATGGCTGTGCTGTTTTCTTTTTTCAAGTACTCACTTAGTTTTCCCGTGTTTACGTTTCACATTCATGTTGATAGTTTTGAACGAGCTGGTTATTGTTCTTGTGTAAGAAAGCTCCCATGTTTAAATGTGAGTATAAGGTAAGGTTTCGTAAGATACCTTTGTTTTCGTCATAATTACAGAATATTTGGTTTAAATTTACATCTTCAGATGAACCCGTGATTTTTCTTACGCAATATCCTTTTGATTAATTGTTGACAACTTTAAATTGGTTTTCCCTTTTTAGTGGAAGCGAGAAAGACATTCGGCTAAGAATGTGTGTGTACTGTATTTCTTTGCTCTATGATTGGACAACAGGCTTGGGAAACTAACGTAAAGGTGTCAAATAGTTACTCAAGTACTTCAGTTGATAATATTGACAAGATGCGTTTCAGTTTGAAGTGCCTTTAATCCTTTCACTCCCGAAACTGGCAAAGTTGATAGAAAAATAAAATATAAGTACCACATGCAAGTACTGCTCGATAGCTTTCATTTGAATGGTCACACATTAGGGTTTCCTTCACAGATTTAAAAGGTAGGATTGCCTTGTGCAGCATAACGAGGGTTTCATTCGCAGAGTTAAAAACAGTACCACATGAAAGTACCTCTCAATAGCTTTTATTTGAACAGTCTCAAGTACCACTTAATAGCTTTTATTTGAATGGTCGCACACTAGGGCTTCAAACTCAGAGTTTTAAACATTCCCATATGAAAGATCACTCAATAGCTTTCATTTTATTAGGCACACACAAGGGTTTCCTTCACATATTTAAAAGGTCGAATCACCTTGAACAGCATAATAAACTACTACATGGAAGTACTGCTCAATAGGGTTTCCTCCACAAAGTTTGAACCGTATAAATTGGCTTTATGCTGGGCGTGAAAGGCTTTTAAAGACAGTTCTCGGAGCAAATCCTAGGTGATAACACTCGAGGAGACCCTAAAATTAGGTCAGTAAAAAATAATATCTTGGTATCTAATAAATTGCTTATGCATACCAATCAGTGATTAGTCAAACACAACAGGCCGCATCTGAATGTATTCACGAATAATTGTAATGATTACTCTGTACTAAAGCTTAGTTAGTACAGTATATATAGATTGAATTAAGGCGATTTTATTCGCATATGGGAAGTAATTTTGAAATTGCCACAAACAGGCTGAGATTTTACCTCATGAGAAAAGGATGTACATAAATAGACAAAATTATGAAGGTTGAATAACTGAGATGAAATATATATGTTAACCCTGATGTGATGTACAAGATAATGATGGCTTTACGTCAGGTTTTATCCAATAAAAAGATCTATTACCTTGTCAAGTGTTGAAGTGAAATCTGCGCGGAAGCACTGTCGTTTTCATTCGTGCATGCGTGCGCGCCGTGTGTTCGTGCTGTCCGTACTTGTCCGTACTTGTCCGAGCGTCTGCGGGTTGGGCGTGCGTCCCTTGATTGTTTAGCTCACTTTTTCAGAATTCTTCCGCGTGTAACAATAGAGAGTTTAAGAAATGACGAGGGCGACCCCCAAATCAACGTTAAAAATGAATTCATATTTTGGCTGCGAATTTCGCAATTTTCTTCATCTGTTCATTGCGCCTATCCCAAATGCACAGTACTTGGTCATTTTACGTGGTTGGTTTGCAGAGGACCGCAAGTAATCTATCAAACACAAGAGAGTGTTTCATCGGGATATCCAAACACCCAAACGAGAGTTGAATGGGACGCACAGCGGAGCATTTTTGACGAAATTCGAGGTGTTTGTATGGCCATCTTAGTCGAAACAAAAGCTATGGAGAAAAACGGTGTCCTTTTCCTGAAGGTCCCGAACAGTTTCTGCACCCGGAAAGCCATAGCAAAATCTTGAGCCTTTTATGATTACAAAGCTGTTTTATTCACATATTCTTAACACAATCAGAAGTTCTTTTGTACAAGAAGTTTCAAGTGTATACACTTCTTCGTGTTAAGATGCAAATGAATTTCGGGCCCAAAAAGGTTCGGGTGCTTTTGAGAAACGGGTCCCGGGCATCCAGACCTGCTTCGCCGTTGTGATTTTCTTTCCTTTTAACTTGACGAGTTATTAATGAATTATTTTGAGAAAGGATTGTGCAAAGCTTTTAAAACGCACATGCACAACAATTGTTCTACTCATTAAAGTTCTAGACTACGAGCAGTCTCTTTTTTCTTAGTCCGTGGAACAACACGCGCGAGAATGCACACGCGCGTGGCTGCCGCCCTCGTTTCTCGCATCTCGCGGCTTCGCCGCTCGACGCTCGACGCTCTCTCGCGCGTGGCTAACTGAAACAAAGAGAGACTGCTCGCAGTCTATTAAAGTTTTGCTTAGTGGCGTTCTCGTTTCCGTTGCCGTCGTGATTTGTTAAAGCTCTCGTACAATCCAACATGACTTCCTTGTTAATGCAAAAGTTCCGATGTTGTTCTTTTCAGTCATTTGGTGACGTCCTATTTATTATAACTGTCATTAGCATTCGACGTTCAAGGTGCTTACGAACTGACGTATTGACGACTTGTGAAGCTTAGTTTAGAGTAGCGAAAGATTTTACTGAAAAATATCTTACAAAAGCATCAATGAGCTCATGCATTTCATACTTGATAGCGTTCATCATCGAGTCTGACTCGTTCCCATGTAGTCATCTCTTGAGTGATCCATTGAATTTTAACGAGGGAAGTAAAGCCCTAGCGCAAGGAGCGATGGGAACAAGGTAAAAGACTTTCTTTCTGTCGCCTTCCCGTCGTCCCATTCGTTGTGTACCACGCGTGACTCGCTTCCATCTTTTTCGCAAAATAAGAGGCAAGAGACGACTGGGAACGAGTGAGTCGTATATGCATAGGCTAGTGGACGAAAGAAGAGAAAGAGTTGTTGAGGCGTAGCCGATCGACGTAACTCAAGCTTCTTGAGTGCTCTCCAAACTTCCCAAGAACATCATAACTCAATATCCACAGATAATGAATCTACTTTTTTGTAGCATTTGCAATGGTAACAATTTTCTCTGGCGAAACCAAGACAACTTTGCTCACATCCTGAGAGCGCAGCACGGCCTTCATATAATGGGTCTAATTGCGCGACTTTGTGAGCTATGTCTTGAACCCCCCAAAAGAGAGTCCCAGGTTGGTAGGGGACTGTTTGCTGTCCATCTACTAATTCTTCATTTCAAATTTCAATTTTCCAAATGCGTCAAATCTTCAACATTTCATCTTTTCCTTAACTTAACCTATCCTTAAAAAGTATCTTTTTCCAAAAATGCCCCCAAATCATCCAAAAATTTAAATAAAACCCCAAGACATTGGTTATTATTTTGAATAGTGGGATTTGGCGTTGCCTGAAACGTGAACGAGATATTAGGAAGCTCAAGCAACGACGACGAGACGACGCCAGGACGACGCCTAGAAAAAAATGAATTTATATTTTACAAGCGAAATTTGCGATTGTGTAGATCTGTTCGGTACACCAATGGCTCTAAAAACCAGCTAAAGCTAAATATGCAACGACGGCGTTCAATTCCAAATGGAAATACGAAAAATTAGCTGTCGTCGTCCACGTTCCGTAGACGACGCAGAACTTGGTTATTTCACGTTGTTTTGTTATAACGCACATGCACAGCTATTGTTTTGCCTATTAAACCTTTTGTTTGGTGACGTTCTCGTTGCCGTCGTCGTCGTGGTTTTCTTAAGCTCCCTGTTGGCAGAAAGGCCAAGTTAAGCGACGTCAAAACAGCCTTAAGGCAAAACCCCGCCTTAAATCGTGCTACGCGCGGTCAATATTCAGCGTTGGATATGTTACTAGCTTGCTGATGAGCCAAATGTTGCAAACAAATTATCGTCCGTTGAGATAAGGAAGAAGTTAAGGACGTCAAGTCTTTCAAGTGAGATATATTTTAATATCGAAACCTATTTACATGAATTTGTCTGGACCTTTCAAAGTGATCATGACACTTCAATATTTGACAACAAGGCATCTGCAGAAAACGTAAAACAAAACAAAGGAACAAATTATTTTTATATGATCACTGAAAGAGAACAAACAGGCAGTGTTGAAGAACGCATTTCCTGCAAACTATTTTAAAAGTAGGTAAAGACGTCTGCATATGAGACACGCGACTCATCAGGCCGGCTCGTATCTCTTGTTTCCCTAGCGTGAAGCAACTAGGAGTACTTCTACTCCCCTGTGCCCATTTTAATTTCATTTGTACACCTGGGTGGAGGAAGGCACTGAGGGTATGAAGTTTCTTGCCCAAGAATACAACAAAATGTCCCAGGTTAGGGCTCTAACCTGAATCGCTCGATCTGGAAGCGAGCACACTAACTTGCGCCTCCAAAGGGGATCCCATGTTAAATACGAACTCTAGTTGTAAAAATTCTATTTAACCAGTCAAGCAATATACTCTGCCATTGTTGGTGCAAAGAACTCGCGATCGTTGACCGAAGACTGGCTCTACCGGACGTTTTCGCTTTATACTCGTTCCAGGACTCTACCGGGTTTCTGATGGATAAACTCATAGGTTCTGGATACGATTTTCTCTGTTGGCAAGGCAACTTGCCGCTGACTGAGAAGCCTTCAGTTTCAGGGCCGGATGTAAAATTTTTGCAAACAAGCGACTTACCTCTAAGGATACAGGGGCGTGGTCTGGCCTGCTGCTGACGTCAAAGATATTTGAGGAGTAAGGCGAGGTTCATCAGGCAGTGGAATAATAAAGGACCCGTATGGATCATTATTTCCTAAAGCCATACTTGAAAGCTCTGCATCCTCTGAGGTCATGGTAAACTCCTTTCGTAACAATGAGCGCTTTCTGTGTGGAAAATAAAATCAAGAAATGTTTGGTTTTTTATATTATATAATTGACATCTCAGCTATTTTCCATCGGACTTAAAACCTAACTCTTACACCCACCGTGGTACAAGGGAAGGGGGAGGGGGAAGTTTGATGGATTCCCCCTTCAGGGTTTTCGTTCTGTTAAGGCAGAGCACACTAAATTTACATAGATTAGATAAGCCTGAGCTTGCTGCGCAATATGATATCATGTTTTTGGTAATGATGTCATACGACGTCAAATGACGTCATATGATCCGCCATCTTAGATTTCACTATTTTCTTGAAAAACCAAGAAATAACGGAAATTAATGCAAAATCAAGCCAGAATACCTATGAAATCTGCAAATTCGTGATGTTCTGTAATTGTATAAAAAAAGCTGGAAAAAATACAGAAATTTGTCAAACAAAATTTGAATATTGGCAAAACCTACATGAAATTTGCAGTTGCCAACGTCGAAAATGATTACATAACACACAGCTGACATACGAAAATTTCCGCGGAGGATAAATGAATAGCAACTGCCGAAAGTTTCAGTCTCTTAGAGTAATTCGTATTTTCAAGAATTTTTTAAAAAAACTTATTGACCATATATATTGGTTAAACTTATCTTTGCCAGAGACAAACATGAATTTTCTTTCCAAGTGTTTTCATCGAAATATCAAAACGCGCTAGCGAATATTCGGAACACTTCGACGCCAGCATGTGTTAATGTTATGTTCCTTAGAAACCTTCGAACTAAAAGCAAACGACAAAGTGATATCTCGAATACAGCATTGTATTAAATCTGGAATGGGGTATGTTAATTCCCTTCTGATTACCTTTTACGGACGAGATGTATTAGCCACGAAACAACGAATATGAGAACGACTGCAATAATCGCCACAATCATAACTACAGTATTAGCTCTCACAGGTGTC
>CM042759.1:11490896-11493396 GCA_022496165.2 Catalaphyllia jardinei
GAGCAGGAGTTTGTATCAAAAGTTAATTCTACTGTTTAATAATTCATCAACCCCAGCCTTTCCCTGCTACCTATTCAATCCCTCCCCGAGCTTTCAGACAGTTGATTTGTATTGGGGTTTACAGTTGTGTACATGTGATCTGAATATTGTGCTGGGATTGGTTTGCACGCTCATGAATAATTAATGAATTTTACAAGTGTAAATACAGCCGCCGTATTTATGTCTCATATTTATGTCTTCTTCATAAATACTAAATACCATCGCTTCTGAAAAAAGGGACCCACCACAGTCCAGTGCAAAGAGCCATATAACCTTACCAAAGAATTGTAAACCTGTTATGCATGTACTGAACTTTTCACAAATCGTTGCCTTTGAGTGCTGGTATATATATGTATGCGTGTAACAGGACTGTGGACCTGCGGAACTGTGACGCTCCTACCCGAGGCCGAAGGCTTGTGGACCCGACGGCCTGTGGACACAAGGGCTTGTGGACCCGAGGGTCTGTAGGCAGAAGTAAGAAGTGCCGACCTGGGGCTCTGGACTGAAATTAAAGTATGTATGAAGACTGTGTTTGCAATTTTCGCATGTTAAAAGATACTTCCGCTAATTAATTAAGCTTAAAGTGCATATGAAGTGAGAAATAATTTCTGCTTATTTGAAAGGCCTTTCAAAATACAGAAGAAATATCATTTTCGCTTAAGAAATATTAACGTTTTTCTGTTATGCAAATTAGATCAGTGATGACGTAATATTGTTTGCAACTAAAAATTGTAAAATGCTGAAAAAACAATATCTCTAGAAATATTAAAGCAGCGTTCTTGAAACTTGGCACCACAATTCCCCATCACAAACGAAACAGAATGACGCCGTTAGTGCTGTTCCATAGCAACTCTTTCGGCTCCAGGCTCCAAAAAACGAATCCTCCATTTACAACCTCTTAAGTGAGACAAAGGGTCCTACTTGGAACAGAGATAGTTCTCATATTGTCTTAACTCCCCTCAATAGATTATGTAGGGTAGATGGTTCTTCTTTTAAGACAAAAACTGGGATTTTCAGTTCTTATTAAAACAACACCAGTGGCAAAACTGTTGTCATGGCAACAGCTCTAATAGCGTCATTTTGTTTCTTTTGTGATGGACAATTGTGGTGCTAAGGTTTCAAGAACACTGCTTTAATATTAATAGACTGCGTCAATATCTCTAAAACGAAAAAAGTTATTTCAAAAAGAAAACGCCATTCTTCTGTATTGTGAAAGGCCTTTCAAATAAGCAGAAATTATTTTTCACTTCATACGTAGTTTCACAGAATTCATTCGCCTTTCGTAACGACATATACTACTCCCAGGGCTGCGAGTGGTTGATAGACATTTGTAAAGGTTTTTTGTAACACGATGTGTTTTCTGTACTAAATTTTCCGTGGCTTCACTCCACCTTCATCTGAGTTGCAATGTTATGGCACCACAAGCCCGTGTACTGTCGTTTGATTGATAATTGCTCTACTAAGAACGAAAAAGCAGGAGCGCGTTTAGAGTGATTTAAAAGCGAATGATTATCCTGTAATCTGTTGAGGAAGTGCTTTAGTAACAGGACTAAACCCAGACCCTCGCAGGCGAGGCCACTGGGGTTTGCCATCCTTCCTGAACGGGTCTGAACGCGCGTCCTCCGGAAATTTCTCGCTCGACCCGGCAGCCTTTAGGTCGGTAAGAACATTGGTTCACATATTTTAGAAGCCCGCGGACCGAACGATCCACCCAGTCCAGGAGATCGTCTACAAAGCGCGCTACTATGACTACATTCACTACCAAATTACCGCAAGAAGCTCTTCTTGGAGTCATGGCACTCAATTTTGGACAGCGCCGCTGTCAAAGAAAGAATATGGCTCCCTCGCGCTTATTTGCTGTTGATTTCAAATCAAAGGAGACCTATGGACAAACTCGTGGATTAAGTAATCTAGAGATGAAACATCTTGGTAACCGTGCAATTATTGGTGCATTATTAAAGGCTGTTAAAACAAGCTGTGTTCGTACCATGCAAGGTCGTAGGTATCTTATAAAGCATAGGCTTTTTAGTTGGCTACTGTTGCACACATAATACAAAATAGCTAGGGTAGTAGAATTACAGCTGAACATGGGTTGGTAAAAGCTATGGGTTCTTGGGTCAAATTGGACACTCCTGCCCAAACATTCAGAGCACTTCCCCCCTCCTTACCACCACCCAGAAGTTGCTGTTGGTCTGCCTGGTGGGAAAATTTGCTTGCATTCAATAACAGTTTCCTTTTTGTGCGAACAGACCTTTCTCACTGCATTTCACTCAAGGCTGTAGTTAAGGTTTGTTATGAGACAATTATTATGCGATTAAAAATATGGGTCACCATGCTCGTTTAAAAGAAAAGAAACATTTATTTCGCTATCGAGCTTAGCTTGAGGAAGTTCTTTCGTTGTGTTCGTGTACGCGCTCAATTTGCGCGGGCAAATGACGCGAAAATCGTGCGCAGTAGAGAT
>CM042759.1:11499495-11501995 GCA_022496165.2 Catalaphyllia jardinei
GTGGAATAATTATAAATAGTCCTGAACCTAGGTGCATTAATGCAATATTAGAGCAGTTTTCACGTGACTGTCAAAAAGTAATTGGTTTTGCACCACTACACTACAGGATTGGCGAGGAAAACACGCGCCACTTTTTCATCCAATCAGAAGCAAAACCAAAACCATGGACGATCGCAAGTCACTTTGAGTCAGCTACAGGTATTTACTACGAGTTTTGATTGGTTCAGTGCGTTTTGATTGGCTAGATTTGACTGGCTAGTTTCGATTGTCTAGTTTTGATTGGCTAGATTGATTATCTTGGGTTTCGTTTTACTACACTCAATTGAAAACCCCTTAAAATTTCAATCAAGTATCAGCATTGTTCAGGTTTCTAATAACACCAACAAATCAAATGATTTCTTAGAAAGGCACGACTCGAGCTTACTTTTAAATAAGGCTATGGCTTACTGGACAACATTTAACCAATAAAAGCACAAGACTTAACTTGACTCCATTTTTACAACAACAAGAGATTCGCTTACTTGCTACATCTCCTTGGTATGCATAAGTTCGCATAAATTGTGACAACACTCTGAATTTAGGCTCCCCAATACCATGTACACTAAATGAGAAAACGTTTTATTGCCGTCAGTCAACATATCAAGATAAAAACTCTTCTAACTGACATATTCAAATAAAAGTCAAAACAATATCTGCTCAAGAGAAAGTTCAACTAAGCTTTGTTGCGAACACTTTACACAGCATTGAGCCAATATTTGGCTGTGTGACCATGTAATGGGGTTCCACTCAGACCCACATTTCACCCTTGCTCACCATAGAGTCTCCAGTAGCTCAGTGGTTAGAGCGTCTGCCTAGATCACGGAACGTATGGGTTAAGTCCCATCTGGAACTCTCTTTTTTTCCGAGTTGACGCTACATTCAATATTCCTCTTTGGAAGGTAAGTATGAAATGCAAAATTATGTACGTCGATGAAAAAAACACCTCTTTTTTTGGCCCAATCACTAATTAGAGATAATTTGGTTTTATCAACTGGGTTGATAATGTGAATTCGCCATCGAAAAGAGATTGAAAAGCTGACGTTTCGAGCGTTAGCCCTCCGTTGAAGCGAATAGAGGAATTGTGGATTGTGTGTGGTGTATGTATTAGTTTCATCCGGCTCTTAAATAAAGCTGGGAAATTTCCGATATTTCCTTAGCATTTCCGAATATTCGCAAGGTTTCTGTTGAAGGCAACGGTTTATGCATCAGTGTGCACTACAAACTTGCAGATTCTGATATTTATTTGTTGTATTCATCTTCACATCCATCTCATGTCAAGAATTCTATTCCTTATTTTCAGTTTCTTAGACCAACAAATTGATCGGCAGTGAGCACTACTTCCATTCACCCTCACATTTCACCCTCCCAAACACGCAATAAATTCCACCATTCTAAAAAACTATGAATCACTTCAAAATGATTCCGATACTGGTAGAATCTTTTCGCAGCCTCCATTAATTTCATTCAAACGCGACAAAAACGTAAGTAACTTTGTCAGAAGTGCATTTTAAACAAGTGCGCACTTCACTGATCATTTCACCTGTACCTCAGCCAATGTCATCTACTGCATTATTTTCGCCCTTTGCAAAAAGTGTACATCGGCGAAACAGGAAGACGAAAGGCGACCGATTCCGAGAACACTTTCCTGACGACAAAAACGCATCTAAACCGGTCGCGAGAAACTTTAATCTCCCCGATCATTCTAAGCAACATATAGCGGTCTGCGGCCTTTTCCTATATCAAGGAAGTACGGAAAGCCTTTAAGCTCTAGAACAAAAATTTATTTTTCAAATCAGCACTCTTAATCCTCACGGCATCAACAAACGCTTTTTATTCAACTAATTTACTCTTTTGTTTTTCACGTTGCCATGCACCAACCAATAGCGTAGCTCAATCTTTCTGTATATAAATCACACACAACCCACAATTCCTTGACTCGCTCCGACCCTACTTAATAGAGGGGAACGGTTATGAAACCCGACAAAGTTCTTTGTTGTAGGTTTTTGTTCGGTTTTATGGCCTTGACCGTGCACAAAACACAATAGTTGTTTACTCCGTACTGAGGATCTAACCAATAGAAACGTGTTGGTTACGTAACTCATGCATAGTGTATGAGCACAAAACAAAAGATTGTGCAGGGTCATGGACCTTGCAGCCTAAATCTTGGCATCTTTGTTTGCTCCTTTGATGTTTGTCGAGCTTCCTAACTATTCCGCTTTATTAACTATGCTCCGATGAAGGGCTAACGCCCGAAACGTCAGCTTTCAAATCTCTTTACCCAGTTGATAAAACCAAATTATCTTGTAATACTCCCCACCGACGCAGCGCCACAGTTTCTTAAGAAAGTTACCCTTTTTCTTCACTAGAGGTTCTTAGAATTAGAATCACTTAGAATCTTAGAATCACTTAGAATCACTTAGAATTAGAATCACTTAGAATCACTATTTCATCGACTTTCATC
>CM042759.1:11506995-11511251 GCA_022496165.2 Catalaphyllia jardinei
ACACACAGGACACTGATATACACCCCAGTCCCCACTCCCAGTTTGTATCAACTGACATTAGCTTTTTGCCACACAAGAAAACCTGTTACCTTGCGTAGCCCAAAGTTTTTGCTGCCAGAATGTGAAGACAACCCTTCTTACACAGGGAATACTTGTTGATGCAGGTTTATGTATCACAATCTTATACAAAACAAACACAGAATACATTGATAATGATCTGTACCCGTTCTTTTGGCTCAGCTAAATGGACTCCTCCCTCAGGACATTGGGCATATGCTGTAATCAGAGAGCTGATGTCTGTGTCAGTTGGCTCTGTTAATTCCTAAAAATTAAGTTCATGTTATCATCGTGTTATTGAAAATAATCGTTGGATGAATCTTCAAAAACATAATCTTACAGTTATAGCGACAATGAGGAGAATCAAGGCCAAGGCTTGGGTCACCCGTACCCAAAGCACTGGCAATTTAAATGTCATGGCAGTAACACCTAAACCAATGTAAACCAATAACTGTTGTCACACTGCAATAAAACTCAAATCTCTGTAAGTCAGATAAATCTCTCATTTTGATTGGTTCTTACTTATGATCTATTGAAGGACAGATGCACAGACGATGTCAATGACATTGATCTTCTCTGTTTCTTTATTGTATAAAACATCAAGTAGATTCCATGTTGCCGTGCGGCTGTTCAGTAATAGATTAGAGAAAAAGTTAAACTGTGGTAAGACCTGCACTGACACACTCTGCCATCACCTTGTGTGCCCCTTTTTTGATGCCTTCTGTGATCTGTTACTGAACAGGCACATGGCAATATGGAATCTAATTGTTTTAAGGAAACAAACATTTTAACGAATCATCTTTGCGTCTGTTCTTCAATAAATCATACATTGTAAGTACGTATGGCAACATTGTGTTTGTATTTTCAAAGCAAATGAAACGTTACCTACAATCAAAGCAAATGAAGACATTTTGTCTAAGGCTAAGCAAATTCACATGTTTATTTCTCCTTCCTTGCTTTATTTTATTCACCTGCTGCCAACATAGAACTTAAATAGCACAGGGATGTGACAAGAAAACCAACTGGTTCACTACACTCTAGATCTCCAGCTTGACTTTAATTTTAATGTCCATAAAATCAGATTTACATGTATGTACCTTTTCAAGATGTAAAATTATCCACTAGACAATCTTACTGGTATTCTAGAAGTAATTTAATTTAGTCTCCCAGAGGTTTTGGGAGCAAGTTGAGGAACATGGTTATTTTATTTCAAGAAAATAAGAGATCCTTCTGGATTAATTTGAGGCAACCAGGATAATTATTTACTTATTTATTAATAAGAACTTTAAAAATGATTTTATAAAAGAGTAGAATTTCCTAATGGGTGGCGGGGAAGACAAAGTAAGAGGAAATTTCTAAGGCATCGAAAGTGATGTTTTTGCCACTTTAAAATGATCTCTTGTACCGTTCTAATCTTTTCTAATCTGTTTTTTTTTTCTTTTCTGCATGTATCTTCTTTCACTGAACAGTTTCAACATTCAGCTCAAAAGGAATTTCTAGGCATGGAATTGTATGAACTCACAGCTTCCTGCACATGATACAATATTTCATGCAGAAAAGTGATTGTCCCCAAAAGTGCGCCAATCCTCAAGGAAAATTATTACAAAAATTAATAATTCCATATATAGTACAATGTACCTTATACTTGTCAAAGCAAAATTTGGCAGCTTCAGCTTTTCCATCAAGGGACATCATCTGCGAAATATTAACAAACAACACAGTTTAAATCTTTTCAGACCTGTAGATTGAAATTGTGTCTACTTCTTTACTGAATTCCTATGCAGTAAGATCACAGAATAATGAGCAGGTTGTGTACGGAAAATTAGGTCATGATTTGGGCTATACTGGCTAGAAAGGGTACTGCCTTCTTTACTTATTGATAAAGTTTATTGATTCTGCTTGTAGATCAATCCTGTTGATTGGCCCTTATGCAGTCTTTGTCACAAATTGGCTGAATCAAAAAATATCAACGGTGCCCCATTCACAGCTCTTACTTATGTCCAGGGTTCATAGCATGTTGAAGCTACTACAGGGTTAGTGAGAATTTTGATTCAAGTTTTGTTAGGTTTCAGTAAGTATTTCTGTTCATTTTTTTGTCATTTTTTACTTTGACTAATTTCGAACTTCATAAAACATAACCATTAAAAGGACTAGTTAACAATCAGCACTTGCAACAGATGGAACAAAACAATGGGCGTGGCAGAAGTGGCATCAGCGGATTTGGCTAGATGACGTCTTATTGTGGGGTGCTCCAAGGAAAAAAAGCCTTGAGGAAAATGTCAGCTGTTTGTTTGTTGATTCAGTGAAAGCAGGGGAGCAACACTTTGCAGGATAATGTTTTGCATGGCAGGCCTTTGTGTTCAAAGACATTATTTTTGTTCTAATTCAAATATTGCAAAGTTTATTATTTTGCTCTTCTTATTTCATAAGTTGTGATAGAGTTTCACAATTATGATTTTTTTTGGTTTAAGGTGCTATCACAGTAGTGATTTGCTCTCAATTTCTATGAGATGGCAGCTGATTTAGCCTTTGGCTTTGTCAACTATCACCTCACGGAAAACTTGCTCTCTGTATTGAATTGAAAAGCTGCAGGCAAGAATGTCCCTTAGATTCTAGGAGTTTTTGAAAGTGCTGCATATTGGCCTGTGGACTTTGGCTTCATTTTGGTCACATTTTTCCGATGAATGTGACTGTCTGAGGATAGTATTGTCATGTTCGAAGTACCCCAAACACCTCATTAGAGTAACTCTACCATCAAAAGTTTTGTTGACTTATCGCCATCTAAAGAGAGAGATAATGCAGTTCAAGTAATTTTACCATTTTGAGACCAAATCTTAACAGATATTGATAGGAAACATAAGAATCTGATCTTATAAGTGCATGCCACAATCCAGCCTTTCTTTAACCCTGTACTGCCCAAGAGTGACTTATAGATTTTACTCTGTCTAACGCCAGACGATTTTACTGGTCAAAGGGAGACCCCTTGGGCAGTAAAGGGTTAAAAACTATCTCCCATTAACCCTTTACTGCCAGAGAGTGACTTGAAGATTTTACTCTGTCTAACGCCAGACAATTTTCTAGGGCTAGGGCTAACGTCCAGTGGGTCATTCATGGGTTGAATTAGCACTAAAATTTACACTTCAGAGTTAATTCTCTGTTACATCATTTGTTGTTCATAGTATTCAATGTGACGTATTTGATATGAGTTATGTACTAATAAGGTTACACACACAGGGATTTACCTAATTGTGTAATAGGACATAAACAACAATCCTTCACCATTGCCAAACACTACAAGACCATGCATGGGATGATGCCTCAGGACCAGAAATGCATGAAATGCTCTTCAACAACAACAACAACAACAACAATGCCAAATCTCAATGTGCAATCAGCTTCCATTCATGTGAAAGCATTTTCATGATCTTTACACCCTTATATGTTAATTCTTCACACCAAAGTCACTTTAAATCCTATAATTTGCATTGTCTGATATAATATTTCCTTGATAATGGAGTCAGCAATCGTTATTTTTAAGAAGGTTACGACACTTTTAAATTTAAATTTCGAAGACATGTTTCGATGTTACGAACATCATCGTCAGTTAAAAAATATTTGAAAAACCGTTAGGACTATATAACAACTAGGCGAAACATGCATACATAATTAATTATGATTAAGTGACATATTTGAGTGAATAACAAAGTGTTGGAAAGAATATTAAGCCTAAAGGGTAAGGCTTAATATTCGATTTGCTTTCTGCTTTCTGCTTTCTGCTTTCACGACCTTTTGGAGTCAGCAATACTCTGAAATGTTGGATTTCCTGGTCCCTTTTTTTACTGTTTTATGTTTAAAGAAATCTTTTTCCATTGGACTTTTCGTTACTTGAGAAACATTGCACACTACTGCTGGTTATCATGTTCTTACCTGCAGCATTATTCTATAGTGATATTTATCCAGTGTGACTTCATGCTCTTTCATTATTCGTACAAACTATAAGAGAAAAGACAGATTGAAATGATTGTTAGTAACTAATATTTGTATGGAGTACATGGCATTGTCATATGCAGCAGCCTAATGTTTAGTGTAAAGGGGGTAGGTTTCTAAAGAAACTGTGGTGCTGCGTCGGATAATTTGGTTTTATCAACTGAGTTGATAATGTGAACGGCCACCGTAAAGAGATTCAGAAGCTGATGTTT
>CM042759.1:11511351-11523972 GCA_022496165.2 Catalaphyllia jardinei
TATGGAGCTACGCTATTGGTTAGTGCCTGGCAATGTGAAAAACAGAATAAATTAGTTAAATGGAAAGCGTTCGTTGATCCGTGAGGATTAAGAGTGCCGATTTGAAAAACAAATTTGTTCTAGAGTTTTGCGACTTTCTGTGTTTCCTTGATGTAGGGAGAGGCCGCAGACTGTCATATGTTGCGTAGAATGATTCGGCAGATTAAAGTGTCTAGCGACCGGTTTAGATGCGTTTTTGTCGTCTTTCTCTACGTCGCGAAGATGTTCTCGAAATCGGTCGCCTAGTCGTCTACCTGTTTCGCCGGTATATAATTTTTTGCAAAGGGTGCAAGTTATACAGTAGATGACATTGGCTGAGGTACAGGTAAAATGATCAGTGATCTTAATGGATCGATTGGGTCCTGACAATTTCTCAACGTTGCAAGTGAAAGGACATGTTTTGCATCGTGCACGTGCACATTTAAAAGTACCAGTTTGTTCACTCGTTTGAAAAGCACTTCTGACTAAAAAGTTACCTATGTTTTTGTCGCGTTTGAATGATATTAATGGCGGTTGCAAAAAGATTCTGCCAGTATTTAGTGTGGTTGGGCATTGGTTGGGACAGCTGTTTGGTACTGGCTGGGTCCAACGCAATGCATTCTGAGATATCTGGGCACTTTGTTCTCACAGTGCCTCTCTCCATCCAGATTAATAAATGTAAATAAATAAATAGGTGCCAGTGAATTCAATGTTAGGGTAACATATGATGGAGTAGGAACCCACCTGGAAGAGTAGGGTAAAGGGGTGGGAAGGGCGGGGGCTACCTGTTTCATGCTATGGAGACAGGTATAATCTCCAATACACAATGACCTGGTCAGTTTAACTTGAAGGGAATCCAGACTAAAAAGTAATTCAAGTTAAAATATACCTTCCGGTCTTTAAGGTGATATCTCAGCATGTGTTCCAAATATGAATTGTTAGGTTTTAAGTTTAAACCACATGACATCACTACAGAGTCAAAGATCTCCATAACTTTCAACTTTACATGGTATCTAAAGAGGATTTCTAACTGGAACTGTACATATTCATCTGGAATATTATGCCTAAGTTAAACAGTGTCCAACTGCTTAATGATGCCATAATTCCAATCAAGCTTTGTAACAAACACGCCAGCAAGCATGAAATTGTAAAATGCCGAAATCTCTGAAATAATTTAACCCATTGACTCCTAGTGCCAATCATAACCGGCCGTGACAAGCCTTGGACTTTTGTCCACTTGTGATGTCATCACTTTTGACCAAAATTGGCATCATCTACACTCAAGTTCTGCAGGAGGAAACGATCTTTCCAATCATGCCCAGATCAGAGTAATCAGCCTAATAGAACCTGAGATATGCACAAATATGCTCAAAAAGTTGAGTGAATTTCCTGCCACTGCACATGGCTATTCCATAATTGCCTGTCTCGATGATGTTTTCTTAGAAGTTCTTTAACTGCCAGCAAGCCCATTAGAAGGTCAATCACTGCAGCAAAAAGTAAAGAAAAGGGGAAAAAGGAAAGGCAAAAAAATAAATAAATAAATAAAATAAACAAATCAAAAAACCTAAAGACATAGGTGACTTTCTTGTTCAAAATTCTCAAATTATTCCTTTGCATGCCCGAGCCAAAATGTCATACAATGCAATGCTAGTGGAAAGAGAGGCAAGCTGTCATGCTGCAAGTGCCTTTTTGACTAGATTAAAGCTAATTTGGCCAATATCCAGCCTGACAATATCCAAAATGTCCAAAAAAATGCATTTTTGGTGGAAAGTTCCAGGAGTCAATGGGTTAACACCAACGTCAACTTGTGATTTGGAACAAAAGTGATCTTTTTTTGGCCAAGATTCCCCCTAAGTGCCACCTTACCATTGTTATAAAATTTATTACCATGTATAAGAAGGTCAGTTAATTCCTTATCATTGGCTCTAAACATCATCCTGGAACCCAGATTGTACAGTCAGTTATTCAGTTGAGTCTACATTGAAGGACATGTTGATGTTTCTCATTGCAACTTGTTGTCATGGGACTTGATTAATCAAGATAACAAGTTTCTACTTTTGTAAGCTTACATTCCCATACACTTAAATAAAATAAACCCTTAGAATACCTCATAAAATTCCTCCTTCATTCTAAGCTTGAAAAACCGGCCCAATATGAATGTGTATGCACGGGACTCCAGAAAGTGTCCCAGACCCTGTATAGACAATACAACACTGAAAATAAACATGTGTACATTCAAATAAAAGCCATAAAGCAGTAATTTAGAGTAATACTAATTATCATGCTTAATGTGGCTAAAAATGGTTTCCAGTAATATATTTTGATTTGTCATTAAAACCACTTTTTATCACTTGATGCTACAATCATAGTATCAAAAAACTGCCCAATCATTGGTGAACAAGTCGTTATCATTATTTTTTGTAACACAGGACACTAAGTTTCCAGAGCAACAGAAATTATATGGCTGTGTCTCACAAGAACTGGGTACTACCAAATTCACAAATCTGATTGGCTGAAATCAATATTGAAAGCAGTCTAGATTTTCTCATCTAGACCGGTAACATTTTGGAGATTTTCTTGAAATGTTGTTACAATATAGATGCACAAAATAAACTTCTATTAGTGCCAGTTACATCATACTGTTTGTTAACTTTGACTATTAATGGGGCTATGTCATGTTTTTTTGAGTCATTTCTACCATCAACAAAATTAAATTGAGTGAAACCTGAAAATAATACTTTAGAAAGATAGAAAAACACTAAAGAGGTGATAATTAAGAAATAGAAAACATGTACCATGTTTCTATCAAGTTATACAAACACGAGTGTAACTTTGGGAGAATCAGACATGCTGTGGGAACCGAGGCCCCGAACAAGTGTTTCCACAGCTTTTCAAGTTCTCCCAAACTTTCACGAGTGTTTATATAACTTGATAGAAACACAGAGTACATGTTTTCTATTTCTTTTAGAAAACACTGCGATGAGATAAAGGAAAACAACTTGTTAACTTTGATTATCAAAATGTAAATTCTCTTTGTTTGTGCCATCACTACGTCAACAGCACGCACTAGTTCTGTGTCTCCATCAAGTTATACAAACACAATTTTTAACCAATCAGTGTACATGCTTTCTTAGGACTGTTTTCTAATAAACCATAAAGGAACAAGGATGGTTAAAGATGGATAAGATTGACACGGATTACAAATGAGAAAATTGAAAAAAACTTTTAAACCGTTTAACCATGACACAGCTCCTTTAAATATGTGAATATCATGTGTATGCTCCATGTTTTTATGTGGAGATGTAAAATATACATTAATGTTTAAAGTGCATATGACATGAAAAATAATTCCTGCTTATTTGAAAGAATTTTCAAAATACAGAAGAATGGAGTTTTTCTTTTTGAAATATCTTTTTTCATTTTAGAGATCTTGACGTTTCTCTATTATGCAAATTAGATCAGTGACGACATCATATTGTTTGCACCCAAAAATGGTAAAAATACTGAATAAACAAAATCTCTAGAAAAATTAAAGCAGTGTTCTTGAAACTTGGCACCATAAATGTGCATCACCAAAAGAAACAAAATGACATCAAATAAGCAGAAAATATTTTGCACTTAAAAATAATAAAACATTTAAGAGATCTTACTGCTTTCAGGAGGAGGGACACAAATGTTACATTGTCCTTGGCACAATCATCAGGGCTCTCTAGAAATACATTTGCAATCATGCCCCCTAAACAAGAAGCCAGAGTAGAAGTATGTTAATGTATGGCATAAAATGGAAATGCCTACAATTTCATTATGGTCATAATAATAAATTGTTGCTAACAAGTGAGACAATCTCAGACAGTGTCAAGGCCCAAAAATAACTTACAATTACTGTTTGTCAAGACAGTTTTAAATTTTACTGTGGTGTTTACCTTGAATTTTGTTCACTTCAATTCATTAATACGTTAGACTAGCAAACTTGATAGTTTTATTTTTTCAACGCCAACATTAATTTGTTACTTAATCCTTTTGTTTTTCTCGCAAAGTTTGTAACATGATACCCTTTGTTTTCTCAAAAACAAACAAAGGAAGATATGGTCGCCTTTTTCCTGCTGAAGAAAAATGACCCAATGACTTGATTTAGGAATCGATTCATGCAAGACAAGATTGTTTTCCCTGGCCAAACACTGCGAAAACCCTAGCGTGTCCTGACCTTAACTCAAATCCAATCTGAAGTGCTAGCCCTAACACTAAGCGTTAGCGCTAACCCTAAGCAATACCCCTAACACTGAACATTAGCTCTAACCTTGACCCGTAACCCTGACCCCAAACGCTAACCCTAACCTTAAATAAATGCTAACCCTAGTTTTGAGCGGTAATTTGAGTGAAATTAATGTCTTTGCGGTCGCATGTTGATGCGAAATCAAATTTTAACGTTTTTTTACCTCAAATCAATGCTTTTTAATGTTGCACTTTGCAAAAGATCAATATTTTGCTGGATTTTAAGTGAAATTACCATCTTTGCGGTCACATGCTGACATAACCACAAAATACAGGTTTTTTGCATACGAAATATTTCAAAAACGAAGCAAAGTTCGTCAAGAAAACATACAAAACATTCTTTAATGCACCTAAACAAAACTACATGCAAAATCTGGAGCATTTCTGACAAAGTTCACTTTTGCGTAAAAAACATTACGCCCTTTTTCCACCGAACTCTTCAATTATCAACAGTCATGTCATGTCTCAGAATAGCACGTTCTTATTTGTTTGCCACCGTTGGTGTTAACAATAAACCAGTCCAAAATACACAATGATATCGATTTATACAACCGAAAAGCATTTCAACTTGACTGATATTATATCCTACATCAGTGAATGAGTCCCTTCAAAGACTGACTAAATTTATTTGCAGTTTCCGTAAGTGCCCCAGTGTCTCAGCAATATTTGAGAAGTTTCTTTCGTCATGACATTACTAATTTTAATGCCGCTAACTTGGAAATGTTTCGGGTGAATACATTTGTGAACTTCTTGTTCTCTTTCATAAGAAAATAAAGAGGGCTAAGGAGATCCATTCATTTCCCTCTTTAAAGCTTAGCAAACACGAAATACATTACAGGTCAGAGATAAGCACACACAACACGCACGCACAATTTTTGCACAAACACACGTTTGCGCGCATTTGCACGCATTTGATGCAAGCATGCATTTCCTTTTGTTATTCACTCTCATAACTGCGCTTTGTGTGACATTCTTCTGCACAACAAAAAGCAAGACAAAAGGCAGTTCCTACAGACACCACTAAAAATATCTCCGCCAAGAAAATAACAGCCTATTTGCATGTATGTTGTTGGTGTACAGTCGCTAATCATTGACAAATGTCCAACTTTTACTCAGATATTTTTGTTATGGACTGAATGTAAACGAAAACAATCCTAGCCATCGATTCTCTGTTATATTGGCTTGCAGTGTTGCTGTTTGAATCTCCTCTCTTCTACCGGGTTAGCAAGGAACAAAGCAAAAAATTTACACAACTCACTGAAATTCTCGTGCACGGCGTTACATTTTCAATCAGTGTGTACAACATGTCTAACGTCTGTTTTGTTTCCCAGTGTAAATTGTGTCAAACCCTCCGTTTCTATCATTCATTTTCGTGCCATCAAAGCACTTGAAGAAAAAAAATCAGAGGGAAACCTTTCTTTTTCATTCACCCACTATGATTCACCATGATATTTTAGCTGTGGGAACCAAAGACTGTGATTGGCCAGCCTGTTTTAATATCTAACGTCAACAAAAAGCATCAACACAGTAGTTTCATCTAGCTTTTATATGAAGGCAGAGAAGTTTCTTTTGTAGCTTAAAGCAAATTTTCTTGCGGAACATGCCTAAATGTAACAGAAATTAACTTGACATGTGTAATTTAATGCTGCCACTGGAAGCCACAAAACTTTCCGCTTGAGTTCAAGCCTCTCATGGCTCTCGCACTGGCTCCTCACGCAATAAATTTAGGAAGAGCAGCGTTGCAGTTCTGGTCCCAAAGAAACATCCTCCAGTCTGACAAGTACCATTTTCAAGCATGGTAAATTTTGATACGTAAAACAAAGTCATACTAAAACTGTACCTTAACTGTGCATCAATTGAAGCTGTAGTTGACATCCAGTTTTTGCGAGCAAAATGTGTGATAACCCTTTGAAGATTTCGCGACGCGTATCTCTGGTTCTGTAAGGCGTAAGAAAGTGCTTGAAATGGGGAAATGTTCCGTTGTTTAAGCTCTTATTTAAAACAAAATTCATTTTGCCGTGCCAGAGTTTTTGTAAGCAAATTGTATGTATGTTAAGGTTAATAAAGGCAAGCGACACGTCATGTGTGATGACCTATTGTTTTGAAGATTTCCAATGGGGAATTTTGAATTTTCATATCTCTGGTTCTATAAGACATATGAAAGCGCTTGAAATGGAAAAATGTTCCGTTGTTTACACTCTTATTAGAAATGAAATTCATTTGGACGTGCCAAACAAGACGAGTTTTTGCGAGCGGATTGTATGTATGTTACGGCAAGACAAGCGACGCGTTGACATGATATGTGTGATAATAACACTGCTATAATAACCAATTCTTTTGACTATTTCGCGACAAGGAGTTTCAAATTTTTATATCTCTGGTTCTACAGAGCATAAGAAAGAGCTTAAGACAAGAAAGGGTTAACATTATGAGGCATCCGATGTAAATATTGGGAGAGAAAATTGTTGCCATGTTCTTTCAAACAAGACACGCGACAAGTCATGTAATTTCGTAACAGGAAGTTTGGAGTTTTTATATGTCTTGGTTCTTGAAGGCATAAGCATTCCACACAATGTAATTCAGCTTGAATAAGAGAGCATCATCCCCCTTTGATTGCGAAGATAACAACCAAATTGAAATCTGCGATTTTGCGGGACTTTTTGACAAATGTGTGAACGCCACAATGTCTGTGGTAGCCATGTTTCTTGTGAACTGTAACAAACACAAAACATGTTGAGCCTGAATAGCCAGTTCCTTAAACATGTATACCACAAACAGCCATCAAAACTAACAACGAAGTAACTACAATAGGCGAACAATAGGCTAACTCATAAATACTAATGAATTTGCTTTCTGCGCATATCTCATGGGCATGTCAAAGATGCAGACGAGTGCGTGTTTGACACGCAGGCGCGTTTTATGCGCATATTTTGGGCCCTATATCTTCGACCTGTACTGCAGTTTGAAAACAGCACAACATTTCTGAACTGAGCTAGGGGTGATTCCAAAAGACAAAAGCACCCGGTTCTTTGCACTTAAAGGGAGAACAGATATTACCTGAAATATAACTGCTATTGCTCATAAAGACTAGTGTGGTATAGCACACATGAATCTGAACTTGAAAACATATTGTATCATGTTGACAATGCTAGAGCACATGTGTCTTAATGTTGTGTTCTACCACAAGGAAAAGCACTTAATGTTCGTGTATACACTGTAATTGTGTGTGAAATGTATTGTTTACCTAACACATAGTTAACACTGATGCTAATCAATCTGCGCATGCGCTTCGAGCAAATTGCTTTGTTCTTAAGAGAATATTACCACTAGGATAACAAGAGAATATTGGAACCAAATATTGTTTTGTGATGTTATCCAAAAAGTAACTAAAGGTAAGTGTAGTATGTTTTACGTAGCAGTCAAGGTGCCTGCCCCACCCCCTCACAAGGCTAATTTAATTAAACAATCATGAAAGTTTACACCTTATTGCCTTAGTGAATTATTGCCATAGTGTGTTAGTGCCATCAACACCCAAACCATCCCAATAGTGCAATCTGCACTAAAAAAGTATGCTGTCCTCATTGAAAAATATCAAGCCTAAAATATCCAAAAATGGGTAGTATCACATTGACTTGAAAGTGCCATCATGAATAAGCACTGTCCTTAAAGGGCCATTAATAAATGCCTTTCACTAATAACAGCTAAATCCTTCAATTGCAACACAACAGTTATTTGACATAATTCAGATCTTTAATGTCAGTTCTTGTAAAATTGAAACAAACTTGGAGATCATTTTTAAGTCATGTCATCACTTTCTAAAGATCCCCCAAAGTTTTTATCCTCATCAAGAGGTAGCATAATTATATCTGCTTACAATTTTACGCTTAATAGCATGCTTCGTTTGTAAGTTACCAGAGTATCTTGAATTTCAGGGTTATGGAGGATCAAGTTTGTTCCAAAATATAGACTTGTACTCTCATGATTTTGAGCCCTATTAAGAGTTAGAGCATTAGGAAAAAAGCTTGTGTCAATGTTTTTTTTTTTCAAAGTACTGATAATCAGTCACCTAGATAGCCAAAGTAAGATCCAGATGTTTACACTCTGTTTACACTGCTGCCATACTGTTGTACCTCAGTGGTACACCAATACTAGGCTATGTGAATTTCTGTGAAACATTTTGACGAATATCTAAAGTATAGGGAAATACACAAGCCTAAAATTTCGAGAAGTGTCTAATTTATTTATCTTCTAGATAACATCAGAATTTCTTAGCTTTTACCACTGGATGGTTTTTCAATAATTTTTTATGGCATGACAATGAAAATGATCTATTAAGTCTCATGAGTAGCATCATTTTGATCATCACACGCGACCGGACAATCGTCTCATTCGCACGCATGAATGACCCCGAGAGCAAGCAAATCTACACGCAAACAAATTATTTCTGCACATATTCGTCTTTGTTATTAATAGTTTCTTGGAAAACTATTGTTCTGGTAAATTATGCTTAAAGTAATTCAGCCCTCATACACATGTAAGTACCTTAAAAGAAAGTCAAAAAAGTATTACTTTGCCTTTTGTTGTAACTATGGTCACTTCGTCTATTTGCCATCATTACTGAAAACCACATTCCCACGTCATTATAAGTAAGCCTCCTCAATTTAAAGTACAAGTGAACACAACACGAAACAAGATAGAAAGCAATTAATGAGATTTGGTACTTGACCTTGTAAACCTGACATTCTTTCAGGGTCTGCTGTTTAATCAAGAAAGTAATATCATAGATTGAAGACATTATATCTAGGCTGAGCTTACGTATTCCTGAAGTACAGTCATGCTTCTCGAGAACCTCAAGGATCTAAAAACAGAAGAGCAATTTCTTTGAGTACAAGGATGGCAGGTTTTCAAGTAACAATTGGTGATATTCTAAATTAGTAGCCATATTGGTGGAAGAG
Organism: Catalaphyllia jardinei; assembly: GCA_022496165.2. Lineage (NCBI taxonomy): Eukaryota > Metazoa > Cnidaria > Anthozoa > Scleractinia > Caryophylliidae > Catalaphyllia > Catalaphyllia jardinei. Next base: position 11,520,597 of record CM042759.1, read on the forward strand.
GTAAGTTTAAAAATAGAAACCGTCAATGAAATTTAGGGATCTTCAGGAATCAAAAGGTTCGCTGGCTTGGAGGTTTTCAAAGAAATCATCACTTACAGATAATGTAGATGTGAGTATTTGGAAGCTTTATCCATAGTTTTCTTACAAATAAAAATTAACTACATGTAATACTTGGCATGCAACATTACAAAGTTAATCATTCACCTTCACTCCATTATGAGGGTCAAAAGATCTGAAATGCAAATTATGATAATGAAAATTGTGGAATGGTGTCAAATTGGCAAAAAGGTAAGCCAAATGTCTCAAAGAGAGATGACACAGTAGGCAACATTATGACCAGTTAAATAAAATCTATTGATGAGGACCACTTTCATGTGATACTGTTCTAAGGTGACAAAAACACATGACATTAGAAAATTGCAGATTTCCTAGAAACTTTCAAGTTGTGATAAGACCTCATCTACCCATGATGACTGCGGTAGTGCTGATTCCAGCTGTGCAGGATGCCTGTCACATATGAACTTCGTGAAATGACCTTGCTCTCCATGAGTTCTTGTAGCTCAGTGGATAGAGCGAGCGCCTGGTGTTTGGGAGGTCTTTGTCCCACACTCCTGTCATGTTGATTAATTCACCTTTCATAAACTTTAAGTTACAACATGGATGTAAAAGATTGAAAATTCTACCCCTACATCTGTGGATGAAGCCTAATGTACGTGACCAGTCAACTACATAGTAAAATGTTTCAAATGACTACCTTTTTTCAGGTGGTCAGTAGCAAGTATGCAAACCCCATGACAAAAGATTGTTACAGAGCTGCATGGGCAAATCCAGGATTTTCTTAAGAGGGTGTGATTCACTAAGGAATGGTAAGGTACACAAATTTTAAAAGTGAATGTGAAGGAGGAGGCTTCATCTCAGGGGGTGCACACCCCCTGCACCCTCCCCCTAGATCCAACCCTAAGCTGATTCCTAAACTAAGAAAAAACTAAAATTATTTGAATGAATGCCAAAACATATGGAGCAATGATTGGAGTCCATTAAGAAGAAATGTGCCACTGCATTGTTTGGTTAACTGAAATCATGTTAAGGGCTCATACCTACTTGTAAGTGCTATAAGAACTGTGTGAAAATGGCTGAGTAAAATTTGTACCTTGAAATGAGGCTTACAACTCTCCTCAGCAAAAAGAATGTAAATATAAGGGGACAAGCAAGGAGGATTTAAAGCAAGTGAAGGTCTACATACTTTTTCCGGAAGTAATTTTCAAAACCAGTTATTATGGGTTGAAGACGGACACCTTCCTGTTTAGCATGTTCAACTGAAATGAGATTACATTGCACTATTATTCAAGATCATTGAATCTCTGATTAATTCTACATGTAGCTAATTCACCCAGCTTGAATTGCAGGAGATTTACATACATTTAAATAATGCTACCAGTGATCTGGCTTTCGATTTGACTGTAGCTAAACAACAACAACTACAACAACAACTTATTACTCATATCTAATCCTATGAGACAGTGAACCATTTATTATTTGCCATTTCTTACAATGTTGCAAACATGTTGAATAGATAATTATTTGGTATACACATACCAATAAACTAATGACAGGGGAAGGCCCTGAATTTAACTTTCACAATATGAAGTACATGTAGCCAAAATAGTGCGAGCAGTATTCCCAAACAGAATAAAAGGTTAATTTTCTTTGAACTAAAAAGGAGACTGTTGGAAGATCTTTAACTTTACTGTTACATCTCTAATCTTACAAAATACACTTGCTTGAGCCTCAATTGCAACTTTGGACAACTCTGATATGACAATAAAATTGAAGACAATAAAATTGAAAACAAACCTTTACCTGATAGAAAAGATAATGCAAGGCTTTAAAGTAAAATTAATGACGGAACTTTTTGGGGGCCCATAATCCTAGTCATTTTAAAATCTCCTTACAACTATATTTTGGATACAAACTAGAAGACATGTAGTACTTCTCTGAAATCTGCTTTGTTTAATGGGCCTTATCGCTGTTTTTGGCACCATCTTGGTGGGTAGGCAAAGCGGTCAGAAATTACAGTGTTTGTGTGGGAATCCGATGGCAAATAACTTTTTCCAAAATTGAACTTTATGCCATTTATGAATCGCAACATTAAAATACTAAGTAGAAGATTGTATTCACCAAGTTTGAAGAATGTAGGTTGGATAGAAGATGCTCAGTTAATTTTTCTAATTTTTCATACATTTGTCTGAATTTTTCCCGCACCGCCCCTTCTACCCAGCCAAATTTACAGACAAATGTATGGAAAATTAGAAAAATTAATCGAGCGAGATCTAGCCAAGCTACATGCTTCAAACTTGGTGAATACAATCTTCTGCTCAGTATTTTAACATCATGATGCATAAATTGCGTAAAATTGGAAAAAGTTATTTGCCATCAGATTCCCATACAAACACTGTAATTTTTGACGGCTTTGCCTACCTGTCAAGATGGTGTCGAAAACCATGATAAGGTCTATTACTGGACTCATGAAAGTGATCTCTAATTATTAATTACTCACTAATTTTTTCCAATTTGTCTAGCTTTCCTGTTGTCATAACCAGCTGTGCCATGGATGTCAGAACATTTCTAGACATGGGTACTCCCTTAAAAGAAGACAAGCTTAGACTATAGTTTAACCTAATACTGCAAACAATTATCATTTAAAAGGAGCAAAAATGTTTGAATTATTTGTGTCTTATAATCATGGTTACATGTAACTTGCTAAGTGATTATAGTGGACTTTAACTTGCACACAGCAAACAAAAGACCCACTAGCCCACATAGACAAGATCATGAATAATTGATTCTGCTATGTTAGAACAATGTCAAATTATGTTTGGCACCTGCAGAGATCAAGTGAAATCCTTGAATGCTTTATTGTGTCAAGTGTTGCAAAAGATTCTCTACTGAGTCTTATCACAATATGATCTGTATTATGGCAGCTTTCTATTGGTTACATCCATAGTCATGTCTACCTATAAAAGAACCACTACTCTCTGTAAAAGCTCTTCCCTTCATCGGTGTGCCATAAGCTTTGTTCAATTTTGTCCCCCCACATTATGCCAAATGATGTGTGGCTTTCTGTATTTATTCACTGCAATACTGCAATACTATTGCTAAAACAAAAGATTTAAATGTTCATTCATTACAAGGTATCAGAGTACAGTTGCAGTGTACTCTATACAATTCACTGCAATACTAATGGGCTATAATAACACACAAAAGTGAACTCCCACGGAACAGGGACATTAAAGTCAAGATCATATGACGCTTCTTTTTGTTTTTTCTTGTACTACCAACCACAACAGTGAAAACAAGGTTGATGTGCCATCATTTT
>CM042759.1:11580311-11582811 GCA_022496165.2 Catalaphyllia jardinei
TTGTTTTTAAAAGTAGTGTATGTTTGCATCTCTCGAGACTCGTCCGGTATAGCGTTCCTCAATTTCGATGCAGCGTATCTCCATGATCTTAAGCCGAAAATTGTTCATTTTACTTTGGAAGGTCCAGTAATGTGGTGCCCCTAAGGTTATAAGTGGGCACCTTTCATTCAAACGCGACAAAAACATAGGTAACTTTTTAGTCAGAAGTGCTTTTCAAACGAGTGAACAACCCGGTACTTTTAAATGTGCATGCGCACGATGCAAAACATGTCCTTTCATTTGCAACGTTGAAAAATTGTCGGAACCCAAGCGATCCATTAAGATCACTGATCATTTTACCTGTACCTCAGCCAATGTCATCTACTGTATAACTTGCACCCTTTGCAAAAAGTTATATATCGGCGAAACAGGTAGACGACTAGGCGACCGATTTCGAGAACATCTTCGCGACGGAGAGAAAGACGAGAAAAACGCATCTAAACCGGTCGCTAGACACTTTAATCTGCCGAATCATTCTACGCAACCCATGACAGTCTGCGGCCTCTCCCTACATCAAGGAAGCACAGAAAGCCGCAAAACTCTAGAACAAAAATTTATTTTTTAAATCGGCACTCTTAATCCTCGCGGTATTAACGAACGTTTTTCATTTAACTAATTTATTCTGTTTTTCACGTTGCCAGGCACCAACCAATAGCGTAGCTCCATATTTCTATATATAAACCACCCACAACCCACAATTCCTCGATTCGCTCCGACGAAGGGCTAGCGCTCGAAACGTCAGCTTCTGAATCTCTTTACGGTGGCTAATTCACATTATCAACTCAGTTGATAAAACCAAATCACCTTACTGTTAGCCGTGGAATATGAACTCGGTGAGAGGTTAAACATTTTAAATCCTACCTTTTTACATGTAGCACATCCAAACTGGGACTTTATTTTTCTATGTTTTTATGTCTAGGAACGAAGACTTGTTGCGTTTCCTGTTAACGCTTATTACTTACCATCTAAAAAAACTAAGACCAGGAGAAGAATAAATGTCAAAGCTGGTTTCATTGCCCTCATTTTTAACCTTCCGGTTCCTGTGAAGACATGGTAACAATGGGGTCTTTTTACTTACTTACATTTTTAACACTTGTCTCAAATAGTCTAACAAACACATTTCATTTCTTGGCATAAAAAGTAGATTGACCTCTGTAGAGACTCAAATAATTTGAAGAAACATGGTTATTGTTGTGTTGGTTATTGTTGAAATGATCGCTTATCTAAACCATAGCAATATCAATTTATCAAGCAATGCTTATCTTAGTTTTTTTTTATTTATGACTTGTTATGGAATAGAACGGGATGGAGAGTAGTAGCTGGACTGTCCAACATAGTATGAAACGGTAGTGAATCTAAGAGCTTTTTAGCACTTCAATTCTTATATTGCCTTTTTTACCTCAGCTATTTTCGTCCAGGGGAAATTAAACGATACATCTTGTTGTTACGCAAGATGGTTTCTTTAAACAGAGACGGAGTGCAGAGTACGCGTAAATTTCTCCAGGCATGGTTTTCACGGAAGGACTTAGAAAATTAAACACGGATTCAATTTTCTCCTTCTTTCGAACGTTATGTACTCACCTAACTGCAACAGAAACGGTCAACTCGGCCTTAGTATGCTGTTACTGCAGATATTTGTCCTAACTTTTTAAAGTAATTATCCTTCCAACCCGTATTATGCAACAAAGCTTTTGTTGACCTGTGAAAGCCTACTTCCTCGACAATAGCTCAACCGGTAACTAGTATATATCACACGTTTCACCACTACTTACTGAAGCGATTCTTTCTGGTGACTTGACAGGGGGGCACAAGTCATGCAAAACAAAAGGTTGAACTTCTTATCAATTTTAGATCGCGTTTGTCTAAAACGCTCAAGAAGGACTTTTGTACCTATATATGGGAAAAAAAATACGAACTTCATTCTCTATCATTGCCGTTCTTTTCATTTATTTAAGACTAACTGCGTACAAAAGTAATTTCTGATAAAATCTTTAAAGAAACAGAAGTACAAACAGTAAAACAAAGAAATAAAAACCCAACAGACAGACAAACAAACAATTTTTGTTTTCAGTTTTACTATTTGTCGTTATAGAGTACAATTTTTTGCCGGAACGCTTGGTTAAATCCGTTTTTGGCCAATGATGTCATATCTCCTGCCACCCGAAGAGCTGCTTACATAATTTTAAATCGCTCCAGTGATCCCTTTGGCGAATGCCACAGCGTTAGACTGAGATGTTTAATTGTTGACGGACTGCGAACCTCGTCCGATACTTAAATTTACACACGCTCATCGATTAAAGGTAAACTTGTTAATTATTGCACGTTTCAAAATTGTGACTCATTTCTTTGAAGACTAGATACAGTACTGCGTAGTTATCTGTAAAGGCAGAAAAGACCCTGAGTCTATCACGAAAATGCCAAAAGTAAGTCATGAAATTAAGAAAAACTACCAACTCACACT
>CM042759.1:11592811-11597811 GCA_022496165.2 Catalaphyllia jardinei
ATTGTTTTTTAGACTTAGAAGAAATTTGTAGAAAGGCCAACAAAAAAGATGCAGATGATGTAAAAACAACAATATTCAAACAACTGTGAAAATACCGTTTTTTTCTCTTTTTTTTTAAAGAAAGTAAAACACCTTTCATCTTCATTGTTTGTTTTCGTAATAGTTGACACACAGGAAACTTCTGGTACCAGTTACTTCTTTTGTGATAAATAATATCCAAGAATTCTGCGAAAGACGAAAACATTTGTACCTTTTGTAACTGAATACTGCCATCTGTCATCTATACGTTATTCTATACATAAACAAATATTGCTTGTAATGGTTGACAGTTTTAAAGGCATGATAAAGAACAAAATAGTGTGACTTCTCGGAAATTGAATCTGTAATAGGCGAAATAAATGTGCTACAGTTGTATCAGGGAGGCTGCAGTAATGAATCAGATCGATCTGCCATCAATCAGAGCGACTTAATAACAGGCCACGAAATGCAAAACATCAGTTTCAACCCCTTCTCAATAAATTATATCATGTAATGGCAGATTTCATTCACCCACACTTCGAAGCACATATCGGATAAAACACTTTTCTCGCTTTATTGAGTCACCCATACCTGTTCCTGTTTGTCTAGGAGACACGCTTCAGTAAAAAAGAGAACAAATCAAATGTATCGGACGATATCGCACGCTATTGTGGCTCTCTACCACCAGTCAATAAAGCACCAGATTATTTCATCAACCTGCTTTTTAGCTTTAGTTTCCGTCGACCAATTTCCTATTGAATAAGAAGTGGTTTAGAAATAGTTGGGTGAGAAGGTAAGGTAAGAACCAACATTTTTAGCGTTAACTATGTCTAACCGTTGCCTTGACTTTTCATATGACTTTTGTCCTTTGGCTGTCTTTGTTATTGTTAATATCATCAATTCTCACACCTCAGACAAACGTTTCAATCAAGGTCTTTGTAAACTTCATATTGTTGCATTGTTTGCCTTTCGTGATAAACACATCGACAAAAGAGACAAAGTAACCTTTTAGCTGAAGATGTGAAATATTCTTTCTAAAATAATTGAAACTATTTTTAGCGCTCTAAAAAGTTGAAAAGGTCAACATTTTTTTGACCATATCAAACTATTTTAACAAAAATTAAAATGTCACTTAAAAGACATGCATAAACTGTAACGTCCAAGAATCTTTGAGTTTGACCTGTTATGTATTTAGTTGTGATTAATGGATCCCATGCAAGGAACAGAAACGAAGGATGGTAACTTTTCTCATAATGAACTACAGTACTGAAGATTTGCCTGTGTTTTTGTGAGGGTATTTGTCGACAAAATATATACCCCCCACCTGTGCTGAACGTTTTGGCCCTTTCTCACTTTTGTTACACCCGTTATCACCAACATGTACCGAGAATTTATTCTCCGGACAAATTTCTAAAATTGTCGGAAATTTTAGACGCCAAAAACACTAAAGGAATAAGATAATCTTTGTCCGTCATATGTTATTTCTAGATGCCAGAAAGACCCGGCTCATCTGATAAATGGTTCAGAAACTATATCGATAACTGATAGCATCAATCGAATGATCAAGAGATTTAGACGCGCCTTAAGTGCTCGAAAAATGCTATCCCATTCTCTGCCAATTCCTTCCTATGACAATGTTCGCTCAGCAAATAATGAGCGTTTTCAGCAGCTTCTGACGTATTGTCACAAATTTCCTTCGTCTAATTGCAGAATCATAAACGGCACCATGAAGACGTTGATGATCTGGACTTTGCTTCTGATTGTTGTGTTCACTTCTGGTGAGTCAATTTTCTTTTTGTTCTACAAGCCTCTCGTTTGAATTATATGAAACTTTCTTAAAGGAGAATTTACAAAGTCGACCTAGAGGACTGCATCTCACATACAAAATATACTTATCCCCCCAACAAAAAAGAAACAAATTTTACAACGACATATTCTGTTTCATTTCTACACTTATGAGCGACTTTCTGAGAATGTCGAGAATCGGAAGACACTCGCGAAAAATCGATTTTTCTTTTGTTTCGCCAAAACATACCTTTGGGTGAACTTATTCAAAGAAAAATAGTTTAAAGTTTCAACGATTTATTTTACGGCCAAAATTTAGGAAAGTTCGAAATTTGCATATAATGGCGGTTTTGGTGGCTTAAAATGTTCAAATTTCATGCTTCTTTGCGAAAACAGCAGGGACGTAAAAACAATCCTATAAAAACGAAACTCGAAACAAATGTTATTTCATTCTTATACTTTAAAATCGTGTAATAAGTTTCTTGAAGTTTTGTTCGCAGCGTTTTAACGAAGGGCATTTGTACAGCCACTATGTGTGTCTCTTGGCAAGGAACCAAAAAAGGCCAACTTTGACTAGTATAAATGGCCTCTTGTATATATCATTTGGTCGAAATATTTACATTTTAGGAAACCTTGGTTATTCTGTTTTTCACTAGAAAAGTCATAGCTCTGGGAATTAAAACCTTCCCCGTAAATAAAATAAAATGTTACGGCATATAAGCTAGTTCAATTTTATGCAAATCACGAGGTTATTCTTTGGAAGTAAACAGTTCAAAAGAGGAAACAACGACCCACCGTTATTTACGTTCCTTCTGCTGTTAAAGAAGTGATTTTAACTTTCCAGTGTCCTTTTGAGTTGTTTTGCAAAATATTTCCAGTAACACAGCGAGCATAAACGGCCATAAAATTTGACAAGGTCGACAATGTTTATATTTGTTGTCGCACACGCAGTTGTGGCTCTTTTCATCGTCTTGCTTAGTCGAGAGCCCTTTAAAAATATGAGAATACACACTTCAAAACGTAGCAAATCAGTTTCTCATATCTATATACTTTATGTCGACTCATGGGCATTAAAATAAATCGGTCCCGTTCACTGAATAAACAAGTCAAATGACCTTTGCGGTCAGGAGAGGTCACATGTTATGTCGTTTTGTTACTTTCCCTCGGTTTCACATTACAGGGGTAACGCCGTATTTCACATGGTATTTGGTTTATTTAAAATGTTTTCAAATATATTTTATTTAAGGAGCAAAGACAACAAGTGATTAAATTACGAAAATAAGGCGGCACAGCACAGGTATTTTTTATTGCCAAAAGATAACATAAAAAAATCTGCTAGCATTCGGTGTCTGACATTTGAAGACTGCAGACTGCAGACTGCACTACAGTGGACCTCAAACCATAGATTATAAGACACTGACTGAGGATCGGTGGCCGCAAACCTTGAAGACCGCAGAGCTCAATCCGGCACAGATCCTTGTCGTGTTCAAATTAAGACTTTGGTCGCGTGACCAAGTAAATGTGTTGACAGTGTAACCCTCAAGTTTACTCGAAGATGGCCAAGTAAGGCATACTAAGGTATGATTAAGAGCCGTTTAGCTAGCAGGAGCATCTTTTTCACAGGACAAAAATGGAAATAAACATTATAATGGAAGACGCGAGCTTAATATGGGCGCCTGGTGCATTATTACTGCCTGTGGCGTGTATCAGCATTCACCGTGGATACACAAGCAATTTTACAGGAGGCAAGTGGTTTTCGAACAGACTGTTTGCTTGGAGGGAGGGTGCCCAAGCTAGCCGGCTTACCGACCGACGTCATGGGTAAAAGAAGTTTTCATATTATTCTTTTCAAAACACAAAGGTTTTTCATGCTACATAAATGTTTTCTAAAAGTAAAAATATATCCTATGAGGTCGACTGGATTTCATCGCATATGTAGAATTAAAGCTATGATGGCTGCCTTCTTAGAAACGCTATACTCCATTATCGAACTGTAAGCAAAACGTAAACAAAAATGCATGCCTCAATTTTTGGATTACAGGAAATGTCGTAAAGACAAAAGTACTGAACAAGTTCTTGCTTTGTGTATTTCACATCTGTCAGTGCGAAAAGGATAGAGGCTAACTGAAGGCTGTCAATCTTTTGTCAACTGATCGCTAAGTTTAAGGTGAAACAATGCTATCTAGTATAAATAATGCCTTCCTTGGTCATCTTCGAGTACACTTGAGAGTTGCACTGCCGGTCAACACATACCCACATCGTCTTTCACGTGGTCAAAGAGTCATAATTTCCGACAAGCAGCAGCCAGCAGTCCTCAGTCAACGTCTTGTAATCTACGGTCTGAGATCCATGTTGTGCAGTCTGTAATCTGCAATCTGCAGTCTGCAGTCATGCAGTCTGCGGTAGATCATAGATCACGTCAAATGGCCTTTTTTCATGCAAAGGCGGGGCAAAGGCGGGGCAAAAAGGCCGGTTTTCGCGTTATGTTGAAATATTTTGAAACAAAAAAGGCTTTTAGGTATTATATAAAACAAATAGATTCCATGTTGCCGTGCGTCTGATTCAGTAATAGATCACAGAAGACGTCAAAATGTGGTAAGAACATCAGTGTCACACTCGGCTATGCCTCGTGTGCCACTTTTTTGTTCTTACCACATTTTGACGTCATCTGTGATCTATTACTCAGGGTTTTCATTTGAGGCCGGAGGCCGGACGTTTCGTCCGGTCGTTTGTTTCCACGTCCGGTACTTTGAGATCAATATTGGCGAATTTGCTTTTTAAAGAGAATTTTAGTGAACACCGGCATTGTCTAGGAAACTGTTTCCTTGGTTCCAGAAAGGCTGGAAATGGCCTTCGGCGCTCGCGACGCGCCTTACGGCCCTAAGAAAACATTCACGTCCGGTGCTTTCAAAACTATGTCCGCTACTTTACAAAACAGTTGAAAACCCTGATTACTGAATAGACGGACTTCAACATGGAATCTATTTGTTAAATAGAAAGCAGGAGAGGAAAAAAGGAATTAGAGGTGCCACCCAAGCCGCCGTAAAAGAATCAATACCTGGACATGCTTGAAAAAGACATATTAGCAATAAAACGGATGAACTCTGTGTTGCTGTAACTGAGGATCATGTAATAAATGTTTGTTTACTTTTTTACACAAAATTTTAAATTTACTGTTTACAGCATATCTTGTCATG
>CM042759.1:11602811-11604790 GCA_022496165.2 Catalaphyllia jardinei
AGGCCAACATTCGACTTAAACGTAAGTATTAGATGGCGCAGGGATGGCGCAGTGATGAGAGCGCTCTCCTCTCACCAATGTGTCCCGCGGGTTCGATTCCCTGGCCCGGCGTCATATGTGGGTTGAGTTTGTTGCTGGTTCTCTACTCTAGAGGTTTTCTCCCCTTAAACTCTTGTTCTTAGGCCATCGTAGCTTGATTAAGAAAATAACACAAACAGCGGTGATAAACAATGTATTCCAACGCATTTTTATATAGAACTTAACGTTTCGTATGCTAGTCAACATACATTTTCAAAAGTGACCGTTACAATTTTTTTGAAAACTATATATATATATATATAAATATAATTTAAAGAGCTTCGAGCCAACAGAGATGCTTGTGCGCCAGAAGGATCCGAACGGATTCACAGTCCAAACCTCGAGAAGTGAATTGAAGATTAGTATAAAAAACGAGGACGGACAACTTCGAGCGAAAGAAAATATATACATACAATAAAAAAAGTCTAAAAAGTTAAAAAATTTAATAAAAAGACGTTTCGGTCAGTGACCTTATATTGAAGCTCCTCCACTCTATGCAACGACTGTTATCATGGAATCAACAAGGTTCGACTACTCCACAAAGAACATTCCTTTACCATCAGAGCAAGATTACAACCGTAATACCGGCAATGCTAAATTTTGAGAAGCGACTACTTAGCATGATCGAGAACATCAAATTCAGAAAGGTCAAGTGTTTCCAAAATAAACTTTCCTCTGCATACGAACCAACATTAAAAAGTCTAAAGAGCTCTTGGTACCCGCTGACAAAACTACCAATTTCTACAGAATGGATGCACCCGCGTACAATGACCTCTTGCAGAAGAATATTACCAAGACCTACAAAAAAGTGGCTCCAGATGTCACAAATCCAATTGACCTAGAGGCCAAGTGCATTGCCAAAAAGCTACAATTAGATGACCGCGTCAATACTACTGCCAAGCGTGAAGCCTTCATTACTCTCAAAGACCACAAACCAAACTTCGCTAACAACCCCACCTGTCGCCTTATCAACCCAACCAAATCCGAGATCGGCAAAGTCAGCAAACAAATCCTAGACCGAATAAACACCAACATAGTAAGTAAGCTTGGCTTAAACCAATGGAAGAACACTAAAGCTGTCCTGAGCTGGTTCAACGGCATTGAAAATAAGGATGACCACTCGTTCATTGCTTTTGATGTTGTTGAATTCTACCCATCCATTTCCATCGACCTACTGAACGCCGCTCTTGACTTTGCATCCCACTACCACAGCATTACTGACGATGAACGGCACATCATCCTTCATGCAAAGAAGTCCCTGCTGTATGACTCTGGTGAGTCATGGGGCAAAAAGGCATCGTCAAACCTCTTTGACGTAACAATGGGAAGCTACGATGGTGCTGAAACGTGTGAGCTTGTTGGCGCCTTTCTCCTGCACAACATCAACGAGAAATATGGCAACAACTTCGGCCTTTACAGAGATGACGGCCTTGGTATATCCAACGCTTCGCCTCGTCAAGTTGAGATTATCAAGAAAGACCTCTGCAAGATCTTCAGAAAGTATGGCCTTAAGATCACAATTGAAGCCAACAAGAAAATCGTGAATTTCCTTGACGTCACCCTTAACTTGTCTAACGGCACGTACCTGCCCTACACTAAACCCAACAACATCCCACTCTACATCAACAACAAGTCCAACCATCCACCGCAGATCATTAAAAACATCCCATTATCCATCAACAAACGCCTCTCTGAGATATCATATGATGAAGCATCCTTCAACAAAGCTGCGCCACTTTACCAGAAAGCCCTCGATGCCAGCGGATACAAGCACTGCCTTAGATTTTCAACGCCTTCCGCTTCACAACCTTCGAACCCTGAGAGAAAAAACCGACACCGAAATATTATTTGGTACAACCCGCCCTACAGCAGAAATGTCGCCACCAACCTAGGAAAATCTT
>CM042759.1:11604890-11623036 GCA_022496165.2 Catalaphyllia jardinei
GCTATACTTAGCTCGCTGCTGTGGCCTGAAACGGACAGGAACATTCGCATCGGAAAGCAAGGTTATGTATTTTATTTTACCAATTTTAAGAAGTGATGTTTTGATGTTTCATTCCTGACATCAATCAGTTAGTCAACAGTTGTTTTGACACTAGGAAAAGTTATATTTTTTAAACAAATTAATCCCAGAAACATTTTGTTTATTGGGTTTGTTAAATTCGAGAAAACGGAGTGGTTCTTGGCTCACCAAAACCAAGTTTGTGCGTGGTTTAGTCGCGCTCAACTGCCTACTGAGACTGCTAGAAAATTATTTCTGTATCATTTTTTTAAAAGAAACGGCTTTATCTTTCGTTTTCTGGCTTCTCAAACCTGTTCAATTCCTCAGCAAGACTTTTTTCTACCTTATCTTTTGCCCAGTCACGTAAAGTATCATCCTAATTCTCAAAACTTTCCGCCATTTTAAAACGGCAGAGGGGAAAACTTTGTAATGATGACGTCAATCGTGCATCTGTCCTCTAATAGATCATAGGCGAGAACCAATCAAAATGCGAGAATAACTTGGGTTATTAGATAATTTATTTTCTGCTCAATCTTGCGTGACACACCTGATTCTGACCAATTCGATCTACGGCCTCGTGGGCTAAGTATCATGCGATACTCCGCGGAATTTCGGAGGAAAATTGTTAATTTTTTTCCCGTTTTTGGCTGCGTAGGTGTAGTTTATCTACTGATATACTAGTTTACGAGGTAAAAGTGCCAGGTTGGTTCTTGCAACGTTGTGGTCAGCCCATATTAGCTTGCGTTGCACTTTCTCTATCTAAGTATAGCACCGTTATTTTCGTTTGTCTTTTAGACCATCAAGTTTCCGGTTCATGTTCAAACGTGGTAGCAGACACAGACTGGGCCAGTTGTCTAAAAGGTGACTCGTGTCCCCTCGGCTTCATTAAAATCGACGACGATCTCGAATGTGGTCCACAGAAAGTTTGTTGTTTGATGAGGCCAACATTCGACTTAAACGTAAGTATTAGATGGCGCAGGGATGGCGCAGTGATGAGAGCGCTCTCCTCTCACCAATGTGTCCCGCGGGTTCGATTCCCTGGCCCGGCGTCATATGTGGGTTGAGTTTGTTGCTGGTTCTCTACTCTAGAGGTTTTCTCCCCTTAAACTCTTGTTCTTAGGCCATCGTAGCTTGATTAAGAAAATAACACAAACAGCGGTGATAAACAATGTATTCCAACGCATTTTTATATAGAACTTAACGTTTCGTATGCTAGTCAACATACATTTTCAAAAGTGACCGTTACAATTTTTTTGAAAACTATATATATATAAATATAATTTAAAGAGCTTCGAGCCAACAGAGATGCTTGTGCGCCAGAAGGATCCGAACGGATTCACAGTCCAAACCTCGAGAAGTGAATTGAAGATTAGTATAAAAAACGAGGACGGACAACTTCGAGCGAAAGAAAATATATACATACAATAAAAAAAGTCTAAAAAGTTAAAAAATTTAATAAAAAGACGTTTCGGTCAGTGACCTTATATTGAAGCTCCTCCACTCTATGCAACGACTGTTATCATGGAATCAACAAGGTTCGACTACTCCACAAAGAACATTCCTTTACCATCAGAGCAAGATTACAACCGTAATACCGGCAATGCTAAATTTTGAGAAGCGACTACTTAGCATGATCGAGAACATCAAATTCAGAAAGGTCAAGTGTTTCCAAAATAAACTTTCCTCTGCATACGAACCAACATTAAAAAGTCTAAAGAGCTCTTGGTACCCGCTGACAAAACTACCAATTTCTACAGAATGGATGCACCCGCGTACAATGACCTCTTGCAGAAGAATATTACCAAGACCTACAAAAAAGTGGCTCCAGATGTCACAAATCCAATTGACCTAGAGGCCAAGTGCATTGCCAAAAAGCTACAATTAGATGACCGCGTCAATACTACTGCCAAGCGTGAAGCCTTCATTACTCTCAAAGACCACAAACCAAACTTCGCTAACAACCCCACCTGTCGCCTTATCAACCCAGCCAAATCCGAGATCGGCAAAGTCAGCAAACAAATCCTAGACCGAATAAACACCAACATAGTAAGTAAGCTTGGCTTAAACCAATGGAAGAACACTAAAGCTGTCCTGAGCTGGTTCAACGGCATTGAAAATAAGGATGACCACTCGTTCATTGCTTTTGATGTTGTTGAATTCTACCCATCCATTTCCATCGACCTACTGAACGCCGCTCTTGACTTTGCATCCCACTACCACAGCATTACTGACGATGAACGGCACATCATCCTTCATGCAAAGAAGTCCCTGCTGTATGACTCTGGTGAGTCATGGGGCAAAAAGGCATCGTCAAACCTCTTTGACGTAACAATGGGAAGCTACGATGGTGCTGAAACGTGTGAGCTTGTTGGCGCCTTTCTCCTGCACAACATCAACGAGAAATATGGCAACAACTTCGGCCTTTACAGAGATGACGGCCTTGGTATATCCAACGCTTCGCCTCGTCAAGTTGAGATTATCAAGAAAGACCTCTGCAAGATCTTCAGAAAGTATGGCCTTAAGATCACAATTGAAGCCAACAAGAAAATCGTGAATTTCCTTGACGTCACCCTTAACTTGTCTAACGGCACGTACCTGCCCTACACTAAACCCAACAACATCCCACTCTACATCAACAACAAGTCCAACCATCCACCGCAGATCATTAAAAACATCCCATTATCCATCAACAAACGCCTCTCTGAGATATCATATGATGAAGCATCCTTCAACAAAGCTGCGCCACTTTACCAGAAAGCCCTCGATGCCAGCGGATACAAGCACTGCCTTAGATTTTCAACGCCTTCCGCTTCACAACCTTCGAACCCTGAGAGAAAAAACCGACACCGAAATATTATTTGGTACAACCCGCCCTACAGCAGAAATGTCGCCACCAACCTAGGAAAATCTTTTCTTAAGATTTTAGATGAAGAATTTCCAAAGGACCACGTGTTGCACAAGATCTTCAACCGCAACACCATAAAAATTAGCTACAGTTGCATGTCCAACATTAAACACAACATCGACGGCCATAACAAATCAGTGCTAAGCAAGAACAACGTGGCGACAAGAAATTGCAACTGTAGAAAGCCGGTTGATTGTCCTATGAATGGCGACTGCCTTAAACAGTCTGTAGTGTACCAAGCGACAGTATCAACCAACGACGACAGACCCGATCAAACCTACGTAGGCTTGACTGAAAACTCTTTCAAGACCAGAGTTACAAACCACAAAGCTTCTTTCTCCAACCCAAGCAAAAAGCACAGTACTGAACTTAGTAAACACATCTGGCAATTGAAAGATACTAAAACTGATTTTAAGATATCATGGAAGATCTTGAAACATGCTACACCGTATAATCCCGCTTCCAACCGCTGCAACTTATGCCTTTGGGAAAAGTATTTCATTATCTGCAAGCCCGGTTTAGGTTCGCTGAACAAACGAAACGAATTAATTACTTCCTGTCGACACGCCAGTAAGTTCCTTCTTAAAAATGTCAAAGTAGTCACGCGATAACACCTGTTTATTTTTACGTGCATTGTCACGCAGTTTCTGTAAGCTCCTATTGTATTACTTCGAACCAAAAAACCGTTGTAATTTTATACCCCTCCACTCATACCGCGTCTCTTTCTTTATATATCAGCGTTATTTAGCAATTTTGCAGTTGGCTATTTTATCTGATGAGTGCTGCACAAGTCGTGCGGTACGAAACTATATAGTAATAAATATGCCAAGTCAAACCCAAGGTTGATCAGACTGTCTCTAAATATATGGTCTGGAACCTAGACTGAGAAATATGATCTGCAGCAGTACGTGTCTAAACATAATGAGGAGTAACAGCTAGAACAGCAACAACTTCTCACTACTAATATTGACATTAAGGGAAGGCTTTAGCTCTTGAATGAACAAAGTCTCTTTAATTTTGCAGTGAAAGTCAGTTTTTCCGGACTCTAAAATGTCAAAATGATCCCATTTAATGTCGTGACCAGTGGTTTTCACATGATTAGCAATGGCTGATGAATGGTCACTTGTGGCGAGGGCCTTGAAATGTTCTGTTTTTCTTTCATGGAGTCTTCGTTTTGTTTTGCCAATGTAGAATTCATCACAGTTCCAGCAACCAGCTTTATAGATGACCTTGGACCTCTGAGATCGGTTCAAGCGATCTTTGTATGGAAAAAAGGATTTGATGCGGCGTGTGTTTTGGAATATGATCTTGAGGTTGACGAAAGAGTAGAAATTGTATACGCAGGATTTCAGACGTTTCGTGACTTGGTTACTTTGAAGACCTAAGTAGGGTAACACGATTAAGATATCTTGTTTGGGAACTGTAGCTTGAACAGGGGGTTTGTTTCTATTTTTGTTCAATACATCGTTAATGTTGAACGTGATAACACCTTGGGGGTAACCATTTTGCAACAGGAACTTTCTCAGATCTTTAATAGCGGCCTGTAATAAAGATGGCGAGTAGTAAATTGGGAAGCATCGATAGGTGAGAGTGCGGATGGGGTTGATTTTGTACTTGCGAGGTGTGAATGAATCCCACTTGGTATAAAGGCCTGTGAATGTCTTTCCGGTAGACAGATGTAGTGAAAGTGTTGTCAGGGCAGCGTTTGAGAATGATGTCTAAAAATGGAATATTATTGTCTTCTTCGAATTCTCGAATTCTCCCCTTACTCCGGTTTTCCCCTCTCCTTAAAAACCAACATTTTCAAATTCCAATTCGATCCTGGAATGCACGGACATTTTAGAACGAGTTCTTGTGAACTCCTTGGAGCTCCGTGGGTAAACAAATTAGATTTACATTTACATTTTTTTTTAGAAATATCACTTGAATCCTTTTTACAGAAAACCTTCAAGGGCAGGAATTCCAACATGCATATAAGGAACACGCAGCAGCAGTCAGAATCCTAAATCCTTGAATCTTAATGACTGATAACGCCAGCAGTCTTGACCGGTCCAGCTTTTTTCCACCAGGAACGGCTTGCCTTGTCCGGAATTCGCGCGACGAAAAGTTGGATTTGTCCTCTTTTGAAATGTAATTTTTCGCTTACTAAAACTTGCACATCAGCAAAAGAAAAAGTTAACATCGGCAATGGAATAAAATGACTATTTATTCTCCGAATAGGCCAGTATTTAATTAATGTTTAATTAATGCTTCGCTGGTTTGCTGTTTTTCGAGTTGCTTTTCTTGAACTGTTGGCATGTCGCTTAACTTGAAACGACCTATTACAGAGCAGTCCTTTAAACTCAGTTTTTTGTTTAACATCCGTAATTTTCTTTGGAGTTCTATTTTCTAGTCTCGTTTTATTTTGCTTCACTTGAGCAAATACAAATTCGTTGCTAAAATAGTCACACAGGCATCGCAACGATGTGGAGTTTGCATGAACTAACTTCAACCAGTTTTTTTTGTGTAGTTTTCTAAGCACGTTTAGCACCGATTTGTGATGGACTTTTAAAAAGGCGAACCGTAAGATATAAATAATCAAAAAGTAATAAGATATGAAGGCAGAGACTGAGATGTCTGAGTCTCTTTTATTAAATGTTTTTCATGATCACATGTTTAAGAACTTTCGATGAAACCGAGTTGAAAGTGTGATTGCATAGAACACTCATTATTTGTTTGTTTGCACCAATGTTTTTCAAACATCATTGTTTAGCTTACTTACTACGGTCAAAGGAGGAATAGACCTACACGTCAAATTTTGACAGCTCCGCCTCAAAATTTGAGGCGGAGCTGACAGAATTTGACGTGTAAGCCCTTCAAAACGCATTAGTTTGACTAGACAAACGTGAACGTTTTAAGCATGTAACAACACGTAAAAAACGTTTGTCGTTCACGGTAGCTTGAAAATGGTAGTATCGTTAGTCCATCATTTTTCTCTGCGATTCAGTTGCGAACAAAAGGCTTTTCTCAGTTATGAGTTAAATTTCAACTGTGGAGGTGCGATGTAGAGCGCGAAGAGATAATCGTCGCGAATTAGTCTGACATGTTCATTTTCAGAAAGCAAAAAAGCAGAAAAAAAGGTCTGTCCGTACAGGGAAAAACGGTTTCCTTGGCTTTGGGTACGTGCCCGGCCTGTGGCCTCGGGCCGCACTCAAGGTCTCGGGCACAGTTTTTACCTATACAGACATCCCACCCGCTGAATAAGATCTCAATATTTATTGTATTTTTTTAACAGGTTGTAGATGCACCATGTATAATTGAAGGGGTGTCAGGACAAGACGACTCTGCCAAACACAGTTATAAAAAACTATAGTAATGATGAAAATAAAAAAACTCTCCTTATTTCGTCAAAAATACTGATGATGAAAATCATTGAGTTCGACGGCTTCAGTTTATCCTACTTTTTGCCACCGGTTGACGATATGTGCAGGTGACTGACATAGCTAACCACGAAACTCTGGGTAGTCCTGTGGTTAAAGCGTCTAAGCGTTGTAGAGAAGTTTAAAAATTTAACCTTGTTAATAGACTCAGAAAATACTTTTAAGCGTACATTACTGAAATGAACATTACTAACATCAGTGAAAATATTACTAGTCCTAAATGGCGATTTATACAATTGCTACTGTGAAGACACTAAAAATATCGTGTCCGTTCCTTGCGAGTTTAACATTAAAGAAAAGAAATCAAAGGTATGCATTGAAGTAGTTGACATGAAAACGTGTGGGCAGACCTCAGTAACACAGTTTGTTAACTTTGAACTTTTCTTTATTTTACAAATATTATACCACAACCCTGAATGGAAAAAGGTTTTATGCGCTTGTTCGAGACCTAGCCTGTGCTCACATCACAATTACTTCGTTAGCGAGTGATCCCTCACAACACCCTTTCATAATATATTTTCCAAGTTCAGTGGCTAACACTCACTTTGATCTAAGTTGTAGTGGTAGAACGATTTTACTCCATCACCCCATCAGTCCTTCACTTCATGTTAAACATTTAGAAACCCGGCAAAGGCGGGGACACCCATATAAAAAGGCAAGTAATACTCGTCAGAAAATATGAATTTATTTCCTAAGGGAGACTAAATGGAAGTTGCTTGAGCTTCATTAGAACCCTAAAAGATACCACTTAAAAAGAGAGAAGTTCGATCACTAACCGCTGCACAAGAAAGGATACCACTGCGCGCTCATCCATTAGATAACCTGCTTTGTTTTGCCAGCACCTATCCATTAGATAGTGATTTATCAGTCAGATAGCGTTCTGTGGACAACTAGCGTTCTTTCCATTTTTTGACCAAACTGGGTCCTGTTCTGATTTGAGGTATTTTAAATCATGAAATTTGATTCAACGAGGATATAGGTGCTGACAATAGAGATTACTATCAGAAAAGTGAACCCTTGGAGCCGACTGCTGGCCCATAGCTGTCCGAGCTTATCACCGTTTCTGTAGCATGAAGCGGCTAGAAGTATTTCTACTCTCCCTGGACGGGTTGCTAGTCCATCACAGGTCACTCCCCACCAATTTGTCAGGCTTCCCCAACAATACATTGGTAAAACCAGTTGAAAGGCCCAACGGACGGCTAAAAATGTTAAATGTAATGCCCAATATTTCGGTTAGACAGAACTAACCTTCCTCAGGGGCTACACTGAAGCTTACACTTAGTACGTGAATCAATTTTATTTTAACCGAATCTGTACACAGGAAAAACTACAGGATTCCAAAATCGACTCGTAAGCCACACATGTACGCATCATGGACCTATTTTTTCATATGGGAGTAAATTCAATTGTAGCTGGCAAGTTATCTGCTTTTGTTCCCTAAAACGTTATCTGCTATTGTCAACCAAGAAAGGAAGCTTTTATTTCTGGACGGTTTTTTGTCTCGGAAGTAGCATTTTTATTTGATGGGCATTTTAAGACAGTCATTTCAGCCCAATATTTAAAACACGAAGGACTTTTCAGAAAGTCTAGTTGTTTTTTTTTTTCTAATTTTGGTGAAGGATTGTTGTTGTGTTGTGTTGTATAAAAAGAGTAAACTTACGACTCATATAAAAATGCTATAAGTTCTCCTCACTTAAGTGTTTTTTTTTAGCAAAATATCCTCGTAGGATTTGGAAGGGCTATGTGATCGGTCAGTGAGGGAGTCATGCATGAACGCGTGTCACATTAATGACAGTGTGGGTTGTATCAAAGAACGTTAGAAAATAAGATGGCATCTACATTCATCTGGAGACGTGTCAGATTACTGTTATTTTTTTCAGTCAAACATTTTACACGACTTGTCATCGATTTAGCTTTATGGAGGGAGAATTACATAAGAAAACTATTTACAGTGACGCTCAGCTGCTTATAACGCACACGCTGTCGGTCAGCATATATATCAACTAAAAATGAGAAAAAGAAGAAAAAAATGGGCACGTTAAGCTTAAGAAGGCTCGGAAGGGTTTTTCATTGCTGTAGTGTTTGCGAAACGACGGAAGATTATAAAGAGGATGTTTAATAGTGGAGGAAAACTATATGTGTCTTTGCAACTCTGTTGTCGGGCCATACTCTACGGGTTTTTGCGACATCATATCAGTTACCATGGCAACGCATAAGGACCACAAAGACGTCAACTAAAATTCAGTTTTTATAAATCATCTAAAAAACTAATTCGGAAACCTACCATTTGTATTTCTTTGTTGGAAAAAGTTATCTGGTAAATTAAATATATTAAAAGAGAACGCGGTTTGTGGCTTAGGGAAAATTGTAACAGTAAAATTTCCCCAAAACTTTTATATTTGAAATGCCATCGTGAATGGCAAGTGCATGGAAAACATCAAGTTAGGTCTACCCTTAGGGTTTTTTTTACGAGAAGTTCCATGGATGGTTTCCTGATCAGTACTCCCACACGGCAAAAATGTAAATGAGAATTTTTAACTAATTTTCAGTGTTAGACTGTTGTTTTTAACCGTGTATAAATAAAGTTATCATTCAGTTTTGTTGGGATAACATTCATATTGCCTAATATTTTTTCTTTTGGGTGGGTTTTGTTAGGAATCCACGCAATTGACAAAGGAATTAAAACGTGTGTTGCACCTGAGTTTTGCTCAGTTTTGGTGATATACAAGCTTTGGTATGGGTTCTCAGTACTTCACGTTGGCGTCAGTATTCGATCTTGAACAGGTTTCATACTTATGAGTCTCGTGTTCCAGTCGAACACCACAGAAAATTTAGAATACCTTAAAACCTCAACTATGCGCCATTAATCGATCATAAACACGTTTCCTACTAAACGCGCTCCTCGTGTTCCGGTCGAACACTACAGAACACTTAAAGTGTGTCGTTCAGAATACTCTTAAAGCCTCACGTATGCGTCAGTATTCGAACATGAATACGTTTCATACTTCGCATGAGTCTCGTGTTCCAGTCGCACGCTTCGAAACACTAGCGTGTTACCTGACTGAACTACGCGCTAGTGTACATGTATTACCTGCGCTGCACAAAATCCGTTCTTGACGACGCAAAACATCTTTGTCTGTATTCGTATTCATGGCGTGCAATTCTCAAAAATTAGAGCAGTCGCAAACTCTCGAACAACTGGGAGTATTCGAAAATGTTCGAGTCGTAAATGATCTCTATATCTTCAAAGAACACCTAATGCATCATTAATCTACCAAAACGTAGCCCGTATGATTTATCGAACACTTCGAGTCATTCACGAGTATTCAATTTGAATACGGAAAAACAGGCCAGATTCTAATAGAATATTTCAGGTGTATCTCGAGTCAGCCGTAATCGAATACGTCAGAACACCGCGGTATATGCGGCCTGCGCCGATCCGTATTCGAGCGTATTCGGACCAGAATATTGGGCTTTTCGCGCAGTGACAGCCTCTGAAATCATGGAGGATGAGAACAGAAAAGTGCATTTTTTCCTCTTTAAATATACAAATATCACTCCATTAAAAAAAAAGAAATTCACTCAATTTTTTTTCCATAATAATGATTAATACTTAATCAACTTCTCCCTTGAAACAGTCCACGGCCTTAGGAAACTTAATTGCGTGATTCACGAAAAGTGTAGAAGTCACGCCCCTCACGCGTATCATTTTCCGCTGTTGAGAAACAAGTTACGTATACAGACTAGCTGCATTTTAGGAGAGAAGTCTAGAAACTTCGTGGAAAAAAAATCAAGCGAACAAACTTATAAACAATGTCCCCATCTCACCACTGACCTATGTTAAAATCTTTGGCTCAGTGAACTATTTTTCCGTTTCGATCGGGTTGTGACCTATCGCTGCCAATTAGCGGTGATGCCAAGAGTGTTGGTTCTCCAAATGGACTATCATAAATGTCTTCCGACGCCAAAAGTTTCCTCTCAAGATTTCGTTTACTTGACAAAATTAAGGACCAGCATTTTCGGAAATTTACGCAGCGAATTACGATATTATAAACTGCTTTTTTCACGTTGAAACCGTCCGCGGAAGTAGTCCTAATGAAGTGATATCCTTACTTAACTACACAATGGAGAAACTAATAGAAAAGTACGGGGCATTTCATCATTTAATACTATGGTCAGACAACCCACCAGCACAGTTTAAACACTGCTTTTTATTTTTTTACTTGGACACCCTTGTCCGAAATGGCATATTTCTTCGAGTAGATCTGAAATTTCTGTTGGAAGGGCATTCCTATTCATATGTGAAAGAAGATTCGGGTGTATTCAGCAGTTCTTTAGCACTCAGGAAAAAATCGAAATTCCACAAGAATCGGGCAACAAATAGCCATTTACGTAACGTCAGAAGCCACTGGGTAAGCCTTCATCAGATAATGAATATAAATCTTACTTAAAATACACTGCCAGAATCGAGGACAGTAGCGGAGAGAAATTCGAGGTGACAAAAATTGCGTTTATTAATTTTGGATATGGTGAAATCCCAGATGAAGAAGGAAACTTGAGGCTTACCAAGCACAGTGAAAACGCCTTTGTCAGGTTTACACTGGATACAGCAGAAAAGCCAACAACTGTCTCTTTTGTAAAGAAGAGACAATGTGAAGCGGACCTAGTTCCTGTGAGACAAGATTGCATGCAGACCGGTTCGCGATGATGTGCGACCAAATTGTATAAAAATTGCTCAAAAATACTTATCTGAAAGGGCTTTACGGTTCTACACTGCACTGGTAGTTGCTGATCAGATAGTGATGGCGTTGACTGGTGATAATACCAATCATGACAATGCTATACCCCATAGTTATGGTACCGTTGGTTTTAACAGATTAAAAGACAACAAATTAGGTTCATTTTATTTATTTACTGTAACGGTTTAGTAGCGTACACAACACGATGTAATGAGAGGCAAACTTTGAGCCAAAGCGAACTGAAAATCGCACGCGTCAGATCTCCGCTCCGGTACTTATACGTTCTCTGTTAGAAACGACTTGTAAGGTACATAGGCCAATATGCAACCGTTATTTATGCACAGCGGATCAGAGAAAGGATCACGATATGTTTCTAAGCTAAATTAGGTGACTACTTTATGAAACGTATTCTCTTATAGCCAAATAGCAGTCGGTGAGAGACTAAGGGAAACCTTATACTTATGGGTAAATATCAAGCTATGGCAACGACGTCTGGCCATTCGTTTTAGAATTGACGTTTTCGCTGCTGTTGCCGTCGTTGATGCCAAAGTTCCCTATAATCATGGACCTCCCGTGAAAAGAAAGACTTTTCAGTTGTTAGTATACTTAAGCTTCGAAGTGAAGTAACACCTATCAGGCTTTTGCTATCCTCAGGATTAGAAACACGTTTTGGCTCAAAACGGTAAGGTTGAAGATCAGCTATGACTTCGAGTAAACAAATACGCTTGTAAGACAAGATCTCTTGGTAAAGATGACGTCACGCTTAGCGGCCTAGCCCGACCTGGCCGCTGAAGCATTTGTTTCAAAATGGCGGCAGCCGATGCCAAATTTTAGGCTTCTTTGGAGACAAATTACTTGGGATAGAATGCAGTTTAGAAGCTGAAATGTCGATGAGTAACTTAACTCAATATAAGCTTTTTATTGGTGAAGACAAAAATAATACGCCTTTTGGAGAGACCTTCTCCTTTAAAAAACAAAATCCACGAGGGCTCTGGGAACGAGCTTGTTGATTATTCCAGAGCTCCGTGTCTTGGAGCTGCCCAAAAGGCACGTGGGCTCTGGGAACGAGATTGCATTCAAGAGCGTCGCACAACTTTCTGGGGCATTGTTTGTGTGTGATTTTGTCTGACGTGCTTGCCTTAGTTGTGTGTGCAGTGAATTACCGGTCGTCCAAATCGTTCTATCTTTTGTGTGAAGTCCAGACCTACTTTCAGCGACAAATAAAGGTAAGTACAGTCATTTATGCGAATGAGGAGAAATTACGCGAAAACGAATCACGAGAACATAAATGTATGGCTATATATAATGACCACACAAAGTAGCTTTGCAATACCTCTACTTTTTAATACAGTAACAGTAACTAAATTAAAAAACTCAATAATTTATAAAAGAACAGGCTAGGCGTTGGACATAAAGCTCAGGGTTTCACTTGCCCTACGATGCCTGTGTTTTCTATAAGCTTTACATAGCACAATGCTCCTCTTGAAACCTGAACCGCCGTATTCCTTCACTTGTTTTAGCTAATCACGACCTCATCACCTATTCCTGAGTACGTCGTTGCAAAATACACCGATGATGTGCCTTATCGTACGCCAAGCGTCAGTCGCCTTTTGAATTTAACGCACGGCTATATGGCGGGCCATCGCGTTCATAATTAGATACATACACGGCAGGACTAGACATTAAATAAAGCACGTCTAATGGGAAATTTTTTTGGATAACATCGTTACATGTGCTAACAGGCATCCAAGTTCACGAACTCAAGGGATTTTGTAGCGTCCAGGGCAAACAGCAACTTACATATGTGGTCGAAACAACAGAACATCAATGCGGTTGTAAGGTAGCGACTGCGTGGGAGGCTTGGAAAAGATTTGCATTTTGGAATGTCAAGGGTTTTTATTTTCATCTGAATATGTTATAAAACAGCTTGGATTCAGGGGCAAACCTGATATCAATTGTGGTATTGTTTTGCAGCTGGGATATATCTGGATAACCTGCGAGAGTATCCGGGTTTTTTGGCTACTGTGGATGCGGGAAAACATGGACGCTCGCTTTGTGACCTATATATCGGAGTGTTTATTATGCACAGGCGGCGCTAGCTCGGTATGGGACTGTTGACTTGTGTAAAGACTTCGCAAGGGAAACTCCCTTTAGTCCTAAATTTGCTTAAGTAAAGCTATTTTAAAATATAGAAATAAACTTCACTTGTGTCGCACGTTACATTTGCATTTTCTACTCTTGGTGTACAAAATGATTGAAATTTCAAATGGCTGTTGGAGCGTGACCGCGATCACGCCAAAAAAGCTGATCGCAGAAAACCGAATAGCATTTGAAATTCTCAGCACAGTACGGTTGCCGCGATGAACTCATGGGATGGTTAATTTATCTGGCCATATAGCAGTCGTGGTTTTACGACATTTAGACTACTGGTAGTTCTTCTTTCGCTTAGTCCGTCATGCGTGAAAAGTTACGCTTAAGAAAACCTCGAGAAAAAAAAAAATCCACGCGAGCAATTTTCCTCGAGGTTTTTTTTACTTACTGTCACGCAAAACTGAGCGACTGCGACTGTCGTGACTGAAAAGGTCTGGGGAGAGTACATGTCGGTGGTCTGTTAAACTTTAGTAAAGCGAAATACAAAGATATCAGAAACACGAGCTAAAGAGTTAGTTTCTGATAGCAAAATGGCTTCGCTCAAGAGACGATGGCAGTTATTCGCCTTGCTAGGACGAGCATATTATTTCTGAGCGAAACTTTGTACAATGATAACAATTTCATGGATGAAATCAAGAGACCATGATAAAATTTATAATTTCAGAGACAAATATCTCAAAGAAAAAAAAAAATATCAATAGTCAAAAAGCAAAATAGCAAACGTATTAAACGAAGAAAAACAACCTCCTGCTCAACACGAATATTTTGCTTGGCTCACTTCGCCATTCCAACACCTTTGCCAAAACTTATCATAAAATCCTGATACGGATTTACAAGCTTATGAGAGGCAACCTTGACGCAGTGTTTGACTTAAATTGATTTTAAAGGATATATGATCCAATGGAATTCTTATGTGTCGACAATCAATTCCAGCAGTGCCCTCCCCCATCCCGTGCTAACCCCCGGACATAAGCTGTTTACATGCCCCGAGGAGGGAAGGAAGAAAGAGGGCAAATGCCCCGTCCCTGGGACTGTTGCTTTCCAACACTTCTGCAGATTTTTTGTTAATCAGTGAATAAAACGGTCAACTGTTCAGTATTTTAATGCAACGGTATTAACGACTTCAAGAACAACAGTACGTGTTCGTTGATTCTGATTTTTTTTCTATATATTTTGTTTTTAACAGCTAGAGGATAGCGTTTCATGAAACATTTTCTTGAATGAAAGCCATTTGTTTTGAATATTTCGACTAGAGTAACAACAATTCGGTTGACAATGTTTACAAAACAAATTATCATTGTTTCAGAAATCTCACAACTTTAATATTTTTATGTAAATACTTATAAACAGTTTGCTGAATCAATATCCAGAAAATTTAAACCTAGATTTTTGTTCAACAGCGTTAAAAGTACGTAACAAAGCTGACCCTTCCATCCACAAAAATGGCTACTCAATGATATGTTATAAAAGTTCATACAACAACAAAGGTATAAAAATAAGCGAAAAAAGTTATTTCTAACTACACGTGCATGTCTACATGCTCAAGGTTTGGTTTTGTTTTCATGCGTGAACGCTACTTTGTAATGGCCTGTTACGTAGTCTACGAGTAATCTAGTTACGAAGTTCCATCGTTTCTGCGCGAAGGAACAGTTTTCGGCTTTTTGCTGCGCGAACACTTCTTGTTTTCTCTCGCGTAAAAAAAATGTAAATAAACACTACGTAATGCTCGCCACGCAGGTTAATGCACCTATTGCTTTCCCTCGGCGGGAAGCTTTGGCTTTCACAAAGGCCTCGTCCTTCCCGATAAACTCATCCATTTTTCGAAAACACGTGTGTCAAATGCCCGAGGGTCGCCCTGGGGTACGCTTATGCCCAGCACCCAGGGAGCGATAAAATTTCGAATGCCCCACCCCTGGAACTGACAACGTGAGCTAATGCCCCGCGGTTGCCCGGGGGGATGGGCGACGCCAAAAAGCCAGAGATGTGAAATAAACCCAACATAGTAGCCACTACGACAAAACATCCCGACTCACGTGTTCAGATTTCGCGCTAAGGCTGGATGCAACCGGCGTACATGCCCAGTGTCTCATTTTGGTGGACATTTACTTCCGGCAGGCGTATCAGTGCTAGCCGTAGCGATTTGCTTAAACAGCCTACTTTTCTAGCTTTGTTTTATGAATCAGTTGAGAGGGGAGCAATTAAGACTAAAGAAAAAAAACAAACAAGAACAACAACAAACGCGACGACGACGACTAATTACACAAAAGAAATAAAATCATATAATCGTCATAAATTGACGGAATTCACGCCGAGAATGTATGGAAGTTTATTTTTATGTTAGGTTGTAGTATATTTAGGACCAGTTAAGGGAATTTTCCACAGAAAGTCTACTAAACGCGTGAATCAAACGTCAGATGCAAGGTTTATGTGGCCCGTGAATAAAAAGTGTAACTAATGTGCGAGCCTGCAAGACCGAGCCGGAGCTGGAGTCGCAAGCTTATTTTACGAGACACTGCGTTTTTTTTAAAGTTTTTATTTAACGTTTACCTTTTACTCAGTAAATGCTACAGTTGGCTGAAGAAACAAACGTTTTCTATTTTCTTTCGAGTTAAAGGAGCAGTGTCATGAGGATTTTGCTGTTTTTGGTCAATTCAGTGCGAAAATCATTACTTTGAGGCCTTAATCATAAACAAAATGTTTCCGTAAAGCTAAGACGAAGATATAAAATGAATTTTATCAGAGAGGGCTAACCATAATAAATTTCTTGAGGATTTTTGGAACAGGGGCATCAAATTCTAAAATTAAAAATTGGCCATTTTTTCAAGTTTCAATCCATTTTCATCCATGGATGCCACCCCGTAGCGACAGGCGACAGGAAACAGTTCGAGTACCCTCAAAAAGTCTTCAATAACAAAACTAGGTCATTAGTTTTGGAATTCAATTGATGCGAAGATACCATCAAGTTTTCAAATAGCGTGACAATACCCCTTTAAATTCTGCGCAAGTATTTAATTTCATCGAACGGATTTTTAGATCAGTTTATAGTTTCAGATATGATCATGTACGAAATTTTGACTTTCCATCGCAAATTTTCGTATCAAAATGCTGATTATGTAAAACTGGCCAGCATCAAAATATAAACAGGGAAACGTTCAAGTGAGGCGAAATTTAGGTAATTACTAAAATGAATGAGAACATTACACAAGCACCGCAACGAAAGATTCGCAATTTAGCTGTTCAGCGTTGTTGTTGTTGTTTTTGTTTTTTCTCTCCCAGGCATCCCAGTTGTCCGTTGCTTTGTCCCTCGGGAAACCAGGTACTTAAACTGGAAGGACTGGACGAATGCTTATTTCAGGCAATTCGAACGTTTGGGGTAAAACACATCCGCCCGCCCCGGTGAAAGTTAGCATAATTTACTTCGCTGAAAAAACTCCCCTCAAACCAATGAAGATAAGCAAAAGTCCACCTGACCTCCGTACCAAATTCCACACTCATAACTCACCTGTACTCGACAAGAGCTTGTTTAATTCTCCTCCAGCGTTACAACGCATTCTGTGTTCTTCCGATAAATTCATTCCACTGTCTTCTTATTTGTCGTTAGTTCTTGAAACAATTTCCCTGACATAAAGCAACTGTCTGATCCACAAAATGAGGCCTTGTTTGGAATTCTGAATCGAGAGGACGTCTTCGGCACCTTACCGACTGGCCATGGAAAATCGATCATATTCCAGTGCCTTCCAGATCTTTGCCGAGAATTATTTTTAACAGGGTTTCCTTATCCAAGGAATGCCATTGTGGTAGGCGTTTGCCCGTTAAATTCCCTAGTTAAGTTTCACATTTGAGAACTACGCACTCGAGGGATGACAGCTAAATCGGTAATTTTTTTACTTAAGAGGAGAAAACGAAACCGAATACAACCGAATTTCCATTCTTTTACTATAACGGATAACACTTAAGAAAACACCTGAAAATAAAAGAGAAAAACACACGACCAATTTCGGATAATTTTTTCGCCGCCCGACGAAATAATACAGCGCAGCGAGCAGCGAGAAAAAGATGAAAGTTGTTCATCAAAAAGACGACAAAAACAAAGAAATTAGTTTGAGACAAATCGTTTTTCAACTGTGTAAATTTAGTGCCAACTTAGTTCTATCCTTAGGTGTTCTGTAGAAGCTGAATAAGACTCAACAAAATATATACACTAAACAAACAAACCATGGGGTCGCCGTAAATTAAATATGCGGAAATCCAGCGTGGAAAAATACTGATCACTTTTAAGACCTAAATTTCGCAAATAAAGGCAACCGAATGAAAGAAACGTGACAGGAATTTCAGTAACAATAAATCTTCATTGAAGATGAGGCCAAAAAACTTATCTGAAAGCACAAAAAATGTTCAAAATTTCAGAGACGCAAAAGCGAAAGCGTGAGTTTTTCCCTACACGTTTTGCAATTATTTAATCGGCAGTGGCTTTGCCTGTCGTGCTAAAAGGTGAATTCAACTTCGAACTAATACTGTACATTAGCAATTTTGTTTTGTAAAGTCCAGGCAGCTGCTTTAATCCGCAATTTGTATTCAAAACTCACACTTAAAAGCGTACTGATTGTCTTGTTTTCGTCACGGTTGAAGGAAGGAAAAGTTATTCACCAGACAGGTTTGAGGACTCCGTTCACCTTGGTCTTCCATTCTGAGGCCACTTAAACATCTATTTATGTTTTTCCTTTCCATTTTAAGTGCCAAAGAAGTAATTGGTCCCTTTTAGGAATGAAAACAAGACCATAGAAGTCTGCAGATTTTTTATTTTGACAGCTTGCAAACACGACAAACTCTCCTCTCCTCTCCCTAGGAAGTAATTTACTTGTGAGTACCGGAGAA
>CM042759.1:11655153-11705153 GCA_022496165.2 Catalaphyllia jardinei
AAAAAATGTAATAAAGCAAGCATTCTGATTGGTCAATGAACAAAGAAGTTTACAGATAGCCAATCAAATCTTTTCTTTTCAAATCAAGCGTGCGCCCTGGATGGCGCAATTATGGCGCAATTTTTTCCTAGTTGTGTGATAATTAAATCACCTGAGGTTAAGCGCGCGCACAAAACTGAGAAGAGAGTTCAGAGTCTGTAAAGTTCAAAACATCCTTCACGCAAAATTTTCATGTTTACATTATTAATAAGTAATCATACGGTTTTTCTCGTTCAATTTGGAATTAATTTGCACTTGTGAGTTTTTCAAAAAGCGAAATTGCACTCGCCGAAGCGGCTCGTGCAATTTCAGCTTTTTGAAAAACTCACTCGTGCAAATTAATTTCAAATTTAACTCGAAACCGTATGATTACCTATACTCTGATCACTATGAAAGGTACAGTGAAAAGTTACTTTAAAAAATTTCGCACCCATTCAAAACAGTACAGTTTGAAGCCTGGAAATTGCAGCTGCCACTTTTCATGTAGTGTTTCCATATAAGGGCTCAGAACAGCATCAGTTCAATTTCATATGTAATTGGATTAGGTTTGGTTTTTGGTTCAGAGACTAATAAACAAGAATATTATTGTGGGGACAAGTAATCTAGTCTCTTCACCTTAAATCAGTATGAGTTACCCAGATAGTCACTATGACTTACATGTGGGTACAGTGTATGTTTTGACAAAATTGGTTTGTTAACACAAAGGATCTTACTGCATCAGACTTGCATTGTGAACATGACCCATATCAAGGTGTTACGATCAAAAAGAACATTTACATGTATATTTAAGCTTACGTACAAATCCTAAGGGGGATTCCTTATTGCTATATTGAAATGAGAAGCATTTTGTATTGGAAAAACATTTTTATTTTCCTGTTTTTTTCATCAAGTCATATAAGTTTGAGGACCATGTACTTTCCAAAACCACTCTATATAAATTTTTAATTTGTCAAAACTCTACCTTACAACTAATATGCATGTGTTTGTCTCTTATGGTTCAGTTTCATATGAACTATTCATGCTACATTCAGCATAGCGTACCCATTAAAGAGCTATCTCCCTTAACCCTTTACTCCCCAAGAGCGACTTATAGATTTTACTCTGTCTAACGCCAGACGATTTCACTCGTCAAAGGGAGAGCCCTTGGGGCTTAAAGGGTCAATGAGCCCTGGCTTCCATCAATTCATTGATACAAATTTCAGGTTGTTTAGACAATGGACTGTTAATCTTAAATGACACATGTAGAATGATATATTTGTAGTTCAGGTGCTGATCACTGTTGGGGCTACTATAGTGCTCTACAACGAAGGAGCTGAAATACATGTAACAAAATATGTCGAGACACTACTCAGAGCGGTATTAAACTCCATGTGTACTCAAGATCTGAGTTGTCTCTCAACATATTTTGGTAGACACACAAATAAATTAAAAAATGTCTTTTTTAGTTTCAATTGTGTGTACTCTTTAAATTTCTAACCCTGTGCAAGAAATCAAGATTAAACATCTGTCAGCATAATGCTTTCAAGCCATACATCCTATGCCGCTTGTTTCACCTTGAATAAGAGGGGCATACCCATATGCCATAAGTGTTAAGCAGATCTGATTCTTTCTCAACATATTCAATTCCTTCCATGGTCCTCTGGAGAAGATTTTTATCATTTGAAAAGTTAAAGAGCATCAGACTAGTTGAATTTGTCTGTGTCTCAAAGTCTCTCAGCTCACTGGAAACGAGTTTGTTAAGGACAGTCTTATTATCAGCTGGCACTGTTCTTAGTCTTGGTTTAACTGTCTTGGGCACATTGACAACTTCATTGCTACATTTTCCATCACACACACACAGCAACATCTTTCCTGAGTTACACCAGGAAATCCTAAGTACTTCAAGATAAGAGTCCGGAGACAGGACTCTTCAGCCCTACAGTAAGCCTTCATTGGTTCTTGTATGTGCTCCTTGTTACTAGCAATGTCAGCTTTGTTGTAGAAGAGTGTCGCCCAGGCGGGTATTCCTGTTCTGCCAGCACGTCCAGTCTCCTGCATGTATGCCTCTAAGGTACTTGGAGGGGAGAGGTGTATGATGTGCTGTACATAGGGAGCATTAACCCCCATTCCAAGAGCTGACGTTGCAAACAAAACCCGTATTCTAGAGTTCTCCTCTTTATCTCCGAATTATACTCTTCTTCATGCGTTTTGTTTGTGGTGCATGAACTGTGCAAATAGCCTTCCAGCTGGATCTTTTGTTTCACCCACAAATTGTTTATCCTGAAAGATCCTCTCAAACAAACGATAGGCGTACCCACAGTACTTAAGTTTTAGGTATATTATAGTCATGGGATATTTCTCCCTCTGCATGGCTAGGTCATTTGCAATAGAAAAGAGGATTTGATTAAAGCCTTCATAGCCATGATGGCTACTCATCCTCAACTTCTTGTCAAAACAGATGTTACTTCAGTTGGGATTGGCTGCAATAACCTTACAGTCTGTTTTTAATGACAAACTGTGTTTAAGGTTTGTCAACAACTGTGATGGTGCTGTGGCTGTGAGGGCCATGATTGGTGCAGTTGGAAAAAAAGCACGAACAGCTGCCAGGCCTTTAAACTCTTTCCGGAATTCTTCACCCCTAAAATACACAAATAAAACAGAGGTATACTGGTTTTAAAGTTTCTATCAAGTTTCCATTAAAATTGTAAAAATAGTCTAGTATATCCCTGCGTAGAGAAATTAATATTCATAAAATACTGACTAGCTTCTAATCGTTTTTTTCGTCAATATAAACTCCATGCAAAGCACAAGGCAACTCCTATCTTATCCAATCCATCAGGATTTTTAGGCTAATCACACGAGCCTGGGAAGCCTTATTTGCGAGCCTTTGCTATGGAAATATAGAGAAATTGAAGTTAAACTCATTAGGGATTAAAGCTAACGTCATATGGTATCATTATACTGTAGCAAGATCGATAGGCCTTACCATGTTTCAACGCAGTGAGCTTCATCGACAACACATGCGACCACATTCCTTTGAAATACCTTGTGTTCACCAAATCGCGTCCTTCTTTACTCAAGAGCCTCGGGATGTGCAAACACGATCTGGACGTCTCCATTCATTAGCATCGGCAGCGATTCCTCTATCCTGCAGCACTTTAAGTTGGTCTTCTATGATAGAGTTTAAAGGACAAACGACTATTACAATATTACCGTCCGCCTTGACAGGCAAGAAATCTGGTAGAAGCTGAAACAGCAGAGATTTGCCAAAGCCAGTGGGTAGAACGACAACAATATCTTTGCCTTTCAGTATATATTCAAAACACTTCACTTGAAGCGGCTTTAAACAAAACGACGGAAAGTTAGAACGATTAAAAGCTGATCAAAGTCGACTTAGCACAGACAGTTTCTCCGCCATCTTGATTTCGGCAATTTTGATTATGCGAACCTCGCTAATTTATTACACCCAGGATTTCAGGGTGTAAGTTGGGCACGTGACCAGCCGATGCCAGGGCTTTTTTCCCGACCACACCCCCAAGTCAGGGAAAAGGCCCTGGGAACGAGGTTGGTAAACTAGCTGACCAGGTCGTATGCTTATGAAGTTTGAAGCATCATCAAATGTTTCTTTTTCAAACGAATGGTCAACAAAGGTTACTGCCATGATATACGTTTTATTCCAATTTTGGTTATATTAAAATGGAACCTTTTTTGTCAGGCGGATAAAATTGAAAGGTATCAGATCTTTATGGAATATTTATTTCCCTGTGTTTAGGAATTGTATAGTATCGCATTAGTTTGTTTTGGATTTAGTGAAATTAATCTTATAGTTAAAGTGCCTCTGTGACAAAAGATAAATTATTTTTTTCCTTTGGCTTTCAAAACTATGTTAACTAAACACTAAGTGACCCAAGTTTTAATCCTTGATTTAAAAAAGGCACCTGTTTATTTTAACTGGAACTTTCCTATTTATTGATCCACCATTACTAAATTTAAGTTCTTGAGAGAGCTGGATCGAGGAGAAAATGACGTCAAAAGCTCACTAGTTTAAGAATGCGATGCGTGTGTACGCTGCAGAATTAATATGCAGCACGGGAGTTTTGGGCTTTCAAACTTTTAAACTCGCACTTTGCATACATAATAAGCTGCGTTCACACGCTGAAATTTTAAGCTGGTGAGCTTTTGACATCACTTTTCCCGGATCCAACCCTCTGAGGTCAAATCGGTCAGGTATGCAACCTCGTTCCCAGGGCCTTTTCCCTGACTTGGGGGTGTGGTCCCTTCCCGACCACACCCCCAAGTCAGGGAAAAGGCCCTGGGAACGAGGTTGTCAGGTATGAACGTTACTGATGGCGGATTGTGAAATCCAAAACTTGCAATCAAAGATAACGGCCTTTGGATAAAAATGAAAGTTCAGAATTTTGCCAGTCACACTTTCAGAATCTCAAAAAAAAAAGGAAGTATTTTTTTTTATCACAGGGGCACTTTTAATTTGAGCAAAACCAAGAATGTTTACTCGTATGAACGAAGTGTCGGACCCTTCGATGATGACTGCGAAAGGTTATATTCTTTAATGGTAAAGACGAACACAGTGATTGAAGTGGAGATCATGCAAGTTAATTCAGGTAGGATCCTATTAAATGCTTTGGATCATTATAATATAGTGTAAGAAATGTGAAGTAGCTTACTTTTATTTTAGTATGATAATTTCGAATTGGCGCAATGAAGAGAACATCCCCTGGGATCAACAAAATTTTTCAGGATCAGGGATCAAAGTCTCATCAAGAAAATATAAGATAAGCAAGATGAAGTAAAAAACAAATCATTATCTATTCCTCTTATCCAAGCCAAAAATAGATGTTTAGCCAGCCGATTAACCTCCACGTACACAATATTAGGTAATAAAGAGCTCGCGCCATTACACTTCAGAAAAATAGTTGATCTCCCAAGAGCTCACGATTTTACAAGCTACTGGACACGCGTACATTTAAATACAGAAAATACAGAAATACTTGGTGTGTTCACTTTTTGTACTCAAGGTTATTCGATAAAAATCCTGTTGTTCGCCCAGCTATGTAAGTGCACCGAAGTTAGGTCCGGCGTAAAAAAAAAATGCATGACGCACAAATGTTAACGCCAATGCTACCGGAAATAATAATAAAAAAATGAACATATTTACTTTTTGAATTTGACATGATGAACTCTGTAAGTACTATTTCAAAAACGCGTGCTTCGGGTTTCATCCGCTTTCCAAACGCGAGAAACATTTGAAACTACTCGACCTGCGGCCTCGTGGTTCTATGGTTTTCAAGCGTTTGGAAACCTGCTGAAACCCGGAGCACGAGTTTTTGTAATACTAGTTCTCAAACTCATGAATTATTCATGCAGCTCTTACCCAACCAGAGCATCTTATTCTGGTCAGGTGGATGGGTTTAGAAACCCAATGAAAAACGTGTTGAAAACCACAGCGTGTATGGAAAAAATTTCAAACACGGATGCAAATTTTCTTAATCTGCATATCGATAAAGCAAGAAAAACACATGACGATGAACGACTTTATTCAATCACACATTTTACGAAACAAACTATAAACCTAAATTATTTGCTGCTAAAGTTAAATGCAACGGTACAGTTATTAAACTCCCCAAAACAGAAAAGGCC
Source organism: Catalaphyllia jardinei (assembly GCA_022496165.2). Lineage (NCBI taxonomy): Eukaryota > Metazoa > Cnidaria > Anthozoa > Scleractinia > Caryophylliidae > Catalaphyllia > Catalaphyllia jardinei. The sequence goes on from CM042759.1 coordinate 11,660,830, forward strand.
ATTATTTTTCTAAATTTAAATTCTCGCTCAATGGTGGTGTCTTTTGGTTCGCTTTCAACTTTGCTGTACAATCCCGGCCTAAAATGGCACTGACCGGTTAGAAATTTCCAGTTCTATGGCGTACTAATTTACTATCTACACTTGCATTTAACAGACTAAATGCATATGTTATACCTTGGAATAGCGCTGGCCACACACCTTTCCTCTTCTTCGCTAGTTTTAGGAGGTCTAAATCTGTACTCTGCCATTTGCTTTGCGAAGCAGTATGTTTGCTCAGAACTGACAAACAGCCAGGTAACAACGTGACACTGATCGGTTGATGAATATTCAAATATTGTCACAGCAGCAATTAGGAGATAGGATCATGCACATCATGCACATATTTTTGAGGATCGTGCACATTTTACATCTAAAATATAATATTTGAATTCAGAAAACTCATTCAAATGATAAATTAAACTAAATTTCTTTGTTGGAGAATTCATTAATGTTCGCATTTAATTGTTAGTCGACACCACAAGATTATTTTCATGCGAACAACGAAAACGTGGCGTTTGTTACAATGCGTTGTTGTTTGTTTCATTTGGGTTCCTGACTTACAATTGGTTCAATTTTGGGTGTGACATTCAGGTTTAAAGCAGCATCCATCGCGCTGTAGTCTCATTCACCTTGGTGATTTGGAGGAGCACAGATCGGAAGCAACAACAGCTATATAAGGCAGATATCTTACTTACGGCTACCATCATGGTAAGTGTTGCACGAGAAGAGATTTTTTTCATTGATAATGTTTTCTACTTTTTATTCTGAACTGGTGACCGATTTCAGACTTATCCCAACTTCATTCCGCAGAGTGTTATTAAACATGAAATGAAGATGGAGCTGCGTATGGAAGGCGCTGTAAACGGGCACAAGTTCGTGATTACAGGGGAAGGAAATGGCCAGCCTTTCGAGTAAGTAAAGTTTAGAAATGTTTAGTTATTGCGGTCAGTTTTACGGCAGCCTTGCTTTGTTTTTGTTGTTGTAATGTCAAACTAACTATGGTCTAAAAATCTGAGGGCAAACAACAAATTCACTTTGTCTTTTGGCTTTTGAAATGGACCCAAAAGATGACTGGAACGGTCACATTTAGAGGTCATGAAAAACTCGACAATTCATTTTGTTAAACGTCTTGATATATTGATAGCCAGCTATCTTTAAGCTTTCATTTTAATATAGGGATTTCGGTATCTACAGTTTAGACCGGGCGCCCTTCATTACTTGAACACGAGACTCCTCTAAATCCTTCCCTAGCAAGAAATCGATGCCTAAAATCTACCTACCTTTGGTCTATGCTACAAGGGATGTAGGCCTAAAAGGCTCATCGCGGAAAATGCCGTATTGTTCTCGGGCCATTTATTTGAAGTTCTTACGTCTGTCATATTACCGAGCATTATCCCAACAAACGCCAGGAGGTGAGTCTCGTAAGTTAACATTTAACGCACGCTTTTTCCCGTAGGGATTATGATCTCGCTTATATCATTTAACTTGAAAAAGGCAGAGCATCTAACCAATAAACTTTTTCATATATTGTTTTCGCTTTTGTTTAGCCTATTCGCACCTCTCAAAAGGAAATTCGCAGCTTCTCCCAGAAAAAAAGCGAGCGAAGACAAAAACTGGTTATAAAAAAATTATTATTGACCCGTATCAAAGAAAGCTGAAATCGTGCGCCCGAAACATAGCTGCGCCTGAGGAAAACAACCATTTCGAAAGTTTTTTTTTTGGAAGTTTTTTGAAGTCCTATCTGAAGCCTCGGCGGCGCGCCAGTAGCGTTTAATAAGTGACTCTCACTTTTCGGAACGAGAATTGAGTCCTGAAAGGCATAGTTTCCCTTGAGTGGCTCGGTGGCTCGACGCCTCGCCAGTCGCGTTAACTCACTAACCGCCGAGCCACTCAAGGGAAACTTCTTTAAAAGTGATGTAACAGAGAATTAATTCTGGAAGGGTAAATTTTAGTGCTAACCCTTCAGAGTTAATTCTCTGTTACATCATTTGTGTTCATAGAGCTACGCGGCACAACATTCATATGTACCCTTACTTTCTCTTCGCCTCGATTCACCATCTAAATCGACCCCGACTTTCTCTGTCCGACTTCGTAGCTTAGTCGGCAGAGTAACGGTAGATCTAATCCCACCTCGTGTGATTTCCTGATTCCCTTTACTAGGGCTAACGCCCAGTAGGTTATTCATCGGTTAAATTAGCATTATAATTTATCCTTCAAAGTTAATTCTGTTACATCATTTGTGTTCATAGTGCTACGCGGCACAACATTCATATGTACCCTTTAAAACTGGCCCTGTATTCTGTAGTTTAGCAAATTTCTTTGAAAACTATCGACGGCTTTTACAATCTAGAGTACCGCGTGTAAAACCTCTTTATTAAACAACTTCGCAGTTAAACAGCGATTGATTCTAAAACACTTTTGTTTGCTTACGCGAGTCACTAGTGTTCTCCGTTATTCACAAACAACGACCCCAAACAAAGTCCGTTGATCGATCGATGGCCGTTCATCATATTTCAACAACTTTGATATAAAGACAGCGCCGGTTGGATCTTACTCCAACGAACATTGTCTCCTCTCGATCACGCCCTAGTGATACATAAATCTATGTTCCTGCTTTCATCCCTTGGGCAACATCCAGTTCTGTTTGTTTTGTTAATTAGGAGGGAGGCTATATAACCCCCCCCCCCCAAAAAAAAGTCACTAATTGTTACACCTCAGCTCTTTCCAGTTCAAAGCTTCAAGTAGCTTTGAACCCCAAAGGGCGTTCTGTCGCTTTAGCGGCGCTGGCCGTGGAGGTTGAGTAACTCAGCTTTCCATGTTCATTGCGCGACAGGGTTTGGAATGAATCAGCTGCGCTGACCACATTGTATTTCGCGGTAATTGTGAATATTTTACAGTCGAGTAGTTTTCTTGAATGGGTATTGTTAGTTTTGACAGCCATTGTTATCCAGACGTCTGCTTAAGAAAATAGCTTTTCCATTGAAAAACGCGCCATTTTCAAACACAGCTCGGACAAGTAGTTTTCAAACTCAAAAAGCAGAAAGTTCCTCTTGACCAATTTTCAAAGCCGAAACAGGATTTGTTTCAGAGATAAGCCATTTTTCATTTGCCGTGCGTGATAAGTTGAGGAGGCCGTTAAGATTGTCTCAAAATCGCTTCTAAAAATGGCCTTCATACTATAAAAACTGGCCGATTTCTGCGCATTTTTACCCGTAAAAAGCCAGTCTTTATACCTGCTATAGCAACTAACTTATCAGCTTAAATTCACGATACAACAACCGTCTTCAAAACCTAGCGCATGCAAGTTGAAGTTATGCCTCCTGGAAGTCAGAACAGCAACTTTTATCAACCCAACTGCCTCAATTTAGACCCTTCTCTTATTCACGGCATTTCATGGCACGCACATATTCAAATTTCTCGCTTCATTGCTTATGAACAATTGATCATCTCCAGGCATTCCACACGATGTAATTTGCAATGTAATAGCCAGGCAACATTTACCTTAAAGCAAACTTTTAATTACCTGGGTTATTATCACATCGCAGATCACCTCTGCGATGGGACCACACGGTTAATAATCTAGTTATTAAACCTCTCCATACCTAGTCTATCAAGTGACCTTCTGCCTCCTTTCTGAGGTACTTTCTTTTTTCCTGTTTAAATGCTTTCTTGGCCACAAAATTAGTCGTTACGTCATCATTCATGTCAATGTAAGAACTGAAAAACTGCACATTATGCAAAAGATCCAGCAACTAATTAACTCAATCAAACGAAAACTGACTCTAAAAGTTTGCCTTTACATAGTAGAGGGAAATGGTAATGAAATGTCGCAAATTGAAGTTCTGCGATTGCGTAATTCATACACAAGCAATGACTATAGAACGAAAAATGTGCAGGATTAAGGGCCTTCCCACATAACTCTTAGTCTGTTTCTTTGCTTTCTTTGATTTTTACCTACCTTTTATTTCGCTCAAGTATCAAGTTTCCGAATGTACATGATACCATGCAAATAATTACCAAAAAACCAACAATATATACGCTTTAGATATTTTAGCTCAGACTCTCTCAAAGCCAAAGGCAAATATTCATCTCTTTTAATTAGTGCGTTAATTATTTCATTCCCATCAACCTTCCAAGTAGACACGTCTATCTGCCGTCATATCCCACCACGTTGTGACGGACAACAATAGTCTGCATTGCACGATATGAACAGTACGTTTTCTTACATCTTTGGTTTCTTGTTTGTGTTTAGGGGAAAACAGACTATGCACCTGACAGTCACAGACGGCGGGCCTCTCCCTTTTGCCTTCGATATCTTGACAACGGCATTCGAGTACGGCAACCGGGTATTCGCCAAATACCCAAAAGAAATACCAGACTATTTCAAGCAGTCTTTTCCTGAGGGGTATTCCTGGCAACGAAGCATGACTTATGAAGACGGGGGCCTCTGCCTCGCCACAAATGACATAAAGTAAGAAGTAAACCTGCTGCCTTCGGCTACGAAAGATTTATGGAGACTTTTTAGTTCCATTCAAGTCACTTTAGTTTAATTTGTGCCCCTTAATCTTTAACATTTTTCCTCAATGTTCACTAAAGTTTTGACTACCTTTCTTATCCCTTTCTTGTTCTATATTGACTGTAACGTATGAACCACAAGTTTAAGCTATTTGTTTCGAAGCTGTTTCTCTCTCCGTGCATGATTAAAACCAATAAAACCAAAAAAAATGAAGCTGTTTTTACCTCGTATCATCTATTAAAATATATTGCCAACTATGCCTGTAAATGCGATGGTCTTTCTAATTTGCATCTACGCGCTGTAACATTGACTACATCTCATTTCTTTTCATTAGAATGAAGAAAGATGACGACATCTGTTTTGTCTATGAAATTCGATTTGATGGTGTAAACTTTCCTCCCAACGGTCCAGTTATGCAGAAGAAGACCATCAAATGGGAGCCATGCACTGAGAAAATGTATGTTCGCGATGGACTTCTGAAAGGTGATGTTAACATGGCTCTGTTGCTTGAAGGAGGTGGCCATTACCGATGTGACTTCAAAACTACTTACAAGTAAGTTTTTATACGTTTTTAAGTGATTTGATGACTCGCGAAGTTTCATAAGACACGAATGGTCACTGTTAGAGAATCAGTGACCTCTTGATTAGAGATGCATCCCTCATCTCATATGCCGATTCGTGTTAACCACTAATTCTGAACTCTTTGAATCTCAAAAGACAAGATCCAATTATTTACCCAGCAAACAGTTTAGAAGCTGGCAATTATCAGTGCTGGCAGTTTTCACTTTAAAACCCTATTGTATTTCTTCCATGCTGATGCATCCGACCCACTGTCACTAACTCCAGTTCGTTTGCCCCTTTGCAGAACTAAAAAGGTTGTCCAATTGCCAGATTATCACTGTGTGAATCATCGGATAGAGATAAAAGACCATGACAAGGATTATAACAAGGTTAATCTGTGTGAACACGCCGAAGCTCATTCCGGGCTGCCAACGCAGGGAAAGTAAAGGCTTAACGAAAAGCTAAAACGCCCACAACGACGAAAGATTTTTTTTTCTAATTGAAAGGGAATTACTTGTAGTTAGTGTTTGATACTTTCAATTCAAGAATTTCTTTTCGGGTCTTCTAGCCCCTAGCTTTATAGCCAAATTCCGAATTTAAAATTGTTTCTATTTCTGGCGTAATTACAACATAAGCATAGACTTCTTTAACCCAGTAGTAAAGTGCAAGTAAGAAATATGCAGTGAAAATAAACTTAATAAACTTAATAAACAGGTTTTGTAGAGTGTTATAAGAGAGTATGGCTAATATGGAAAGGCTTTCGCTTGCCCTTCGTCTCACATTAGTTTTTGGTTTAGTCCAACAGGAATGTTACAAGAATCACTCATTCTTGCCTTTCCTTCTTTTCAAATTCTTTCGTGTTCTTCCTTTACAATTTCTTATCCAAGGAAAAGCTTTCGACTGGTTTTAATTTTTACCTGCTCAATCGCACCCAGCAGTGTCTAGTAAATGATTGTCTCTCAATGTCTTTTCCCTAAAACGTGGGGTGCTACGGGGAGCGATTCTGGACCTACTTTTAGTTCTAAGTTATATCTACGATCTATCGAAATGCTTATCATTCAGTAATGCTTATCATTCATTCAGAATGTAAGCTGACAACATCCACATTACATATGTTCACCTTTCTCATCTGTCACTGGTTTCCCAGTGGCGGATCTAGGGAAAGGGGCCCGGGGGACCCGCCCCCCCTGTTATTTTGGTTAAAAAAAGAAGAAATAAATGAACGGAAAACGCCACCAGGGCAAGTAAATCAAGACCGGTTAAGTTGCTAGACCGAAGGTGTGAACTTATCCAGGCAAATGTGGCCATAATAATAATAATATTAATATTAATAATAATAATAATGCTTTTTCATTGGCTAAAAACACAAAAGAAACCAACAAGAACCATTAGAGATGTTTCTATAGCAACATATTGGCTGAAGTTCTGAGATAACACGCGGAGGAAAATGCCAAGGTTTTCAGCAAACAACGATTTGGTTTTGCGAGCGAAACAACGGTTAAAGGGCTAATTTTTTTTTCAAAAACCCAAATACAGAAAAGAGCACGTCCTTCAGGCTGAATGTGTGGGAGATGTGGGCCAAGCGGAAAATTATTCTCAACAAAATCGAGGAAAACAAGTCAGAAAAACTAGAGAAACTACTTGAAACATTCTACGCTGAAGTAAAAAACTAAAACGGTGACGACTACGAGCCAGACAGCTTAATTCGCTTCGAAGCCAGACTTTTGAAGGGATTTTGTGTAAACGCGTGGGTTCGGCATGACATCGTTTACCTCGAAGAGAAAAATAGCTGGGAAAGGTCATATTCTTGACCTTTCAAAACAAAATATTAAGAAATAGAAAACATGTACTGTGTTTGTATCGAGTTAGACAAACACGAGTGGACGTTTGGAAGAACGAGAAATGCTATGGAAACACGAGCCGCAGGCGAGTGTTTCCACAGCTTTTTCGAGTTCTCCCAAACTTTCACGAATGTTTGTATAACTCGATACAAACACGGAGAACATGTTTTCTGTTTCTTTTAGAAAACACCATGACGAGAAAAAGGAAAACAACTTGTTAACTTTGATTATCAAAATGTAAATTCTCTTTGCTCGCGCCATCACTATGTCAACAGCGCGCGCTAGTTCTGTGTCTCCATCGAGTTATACAAACAGGATTTTTACCAATCAGCACGCGTGCTTTCTTAGGACTGTTTTCTAAAAATTTATATATGTTCCGCAATGAATTTTGGGGAAAAAACATGATTTTTGACGAGCAGTGGTGTGTAAATTTTTTTTGCGGGAAAATTGTGACAGACAGAGAGACACCTTTATTTAATTATAAAGCTCAGGGTAGTCCCTTCAGGAGCCAAAAGGAACCTGCTATCAACAGGAGCCCTGAGCACTAAAATACACTATTTACATGGAAAGTATTTTATAAAAGGTACAACAACGTCAATATAATCAAACTAATTACAATATGAATAAACTATAAAAACTATATAAAATGTATTATAACTATAATGAAGCACATATAGATTGATACATTAATTCATAAGACATAAGGAAATATCATTAAAAACTACGCATCCATAATAAGAAAACGATCTCTTGGCGACTTCAGTTCTTACAGCAGGTAGATGAAGCAGATCACGTTGTCTAGTCGCGCGCGAGTGAATCTTGTAGTTAGAAGTAAAGTAAAGTAAGAATGAGCTAAGAGTGATGATAGCTGCACTTGATAGACACCTAAATGAGAAAGGTACAAGTTTTCCATCATAAGAGACAGGGAGTTCCACTCTTCCAAGCACGTTTTAGAGGGGAAGCTCGGCAGCTTTGCTAATCCGGTATGGGCAAACGTCCAAATAAAGCCCGAAGTTTAACTGTGAGGAAGAAGAGGTGCTGTGGGAGGTAGAAAAATTTGGTTCCAAAACTCCAGAAGCGCTTATTTCTTCTATGTGGTGACTTTTGACTCAGTTCTTTGGTCTCCGCGGCCGTCAAGAACACCACGCAATGAAAATGGGATATTTTTAACTCTGCCAACGGTTTGGAGTTCGTGCACTTTTACCGAAGGTCCAACGAAGACCAGAGAGGGCGGACTGGAAGAGCAAGAACAGAGATTTTCAGCCACGAATGTTCTCTGTTGGAGGAGAAAGGTGTCCGGTTGCTCTCTTCGAGCACTTTGTCGAGCGAAGACCACTTAAGTGGCAGTTTCTCTAAAAGCGGTCCACTGCATTTCGGGTCGGAAAAAGGTTTTCCCCCAAACTTTTCCCACTGAACTATCTTGGGTCATAAGTAAATCCAAAGACTTTAGTTTTTGCAAATACGTCAAAATAATTATTTCAGAGCTCAAAACAATCATAGCCGGAAAACGCATAAATTTGAGTGTTGCAAGGACAGAAAATTGCCCAAATTCAGAAGCTCGCTGCTCAAAGACCACCAAACATAACAAAATATTGTTATGATCCCTACATCGAGTGATTCTTTAAAGGTAAGAAATGCACGTTACTTTTGATATATTTTGTTTGCATGATCCTGAAAATTTACCAATTTATACCACCCGTTATATCACTTTCTGAAAACCTACGAAAATAGCTTGTCTTCGCTGCCGTTTATTTCCCAAGTCCAGACCCAGCCGCTCAAAACCCCAGCTGAATTCTGCTAAGCAAGGGTTAGGAAGCAATAAAATGTAAAAATACCTTGCGCTTTTCATCTTCCTTTCTCACAGCGACTTCGAACTTTCTGGGCTTTGTGCGATTCTCACACTCAATTAATTACCCACGGAAGAAATTTTAATTCGCTCTTAGGGTCTGATCTTCTCACAGGAAATATTATTGCCTTTAGATTAAAATTGACTGATTAATTTATTGGACGGTGTGTCCACTAGCCTATGATTATTCACAGTTGTTGGCGCTGGTCAAAGCAGTGTGCTGTTTATTTATGAGGCACTGGCCTATCATTTCATATGGTACTATCCTAATAGGAGTATAGTTGATTTATGTGGCGCTGGCCTAATCAATGGTTGTTGATATACGCGGCACTGGCCCATACGATGGTTTATCGTCTTACGTGGCACTGGCCCCACCCATGACCGACTTTTGTACGGTTAGTAAAGGATGCTCTGGGTCTTTCTTTTGTTCTTTTAGTATATATGTTTTGTTCTTGTCTTTCCAGATTATGCTATCAAGTAATTCCTGGAAGGGCTTTGAACAATTTTCTTCAATCAATGTTTATGAAGTTCTAGATGTTGTTTCTAAAGTCCAGGGCGGATTCAACTACTAAAGCTTACGTTCGTGTTATCAGAAAGTTCTTGGACTGGTCTGAAAGTAGGCATTTCAACATGCAGTTACCTTTTCCTCTTAGTGTTGTTTCTCTATATTTGTTTGAAGTTTAGCAGTCTTGCGCTTCTAGTTCCTCAGTAATTTTAGCTCATGCGGCCCTTAAATGGTTACATTCTTTTGTCCCTAGTTTGGATCGTAATCCTTTGGATAGTGAACTTTGCAGAAGTATCATCGAATCTGCTAAACGCCAGAAGTCACAGCCAGTTATGAAAAAGAAGCCTATTTCCACAGAAATTATAAGGTGTATTTTAGATTGTCATAATAAGAAAGATGCTAATTTAAAGAATCTTCGTATCGCTGCGTTATGCTCTTTAGCTTTCACAGGGTTTTTTCGTTATGACGACTTATGCAATATCGGTTGTGTTTTCACTAGGACAATTCTAGCTAGATAAAGTCAGAAAATTCCGGAAATACAGTGAAAACACTTTGTCTAGTGTTTAGCGAGTTAAAAATGCCAACTGTTTTCACAGGGAAAAACAACGGGTTTTCTCGCCTTTACGACAGGAAACTCACGCAGAGTATACTACCTCGCAAGACGCTTTGACTTGTCCCGACAAATACCGCGGCCAATCGCATCGCGTGTAGTGACAGATGACTGCCAAATAATCTGGCAACTGAATTATTTCCCAGACTCTCGCGTCGTGGTTCTTTCGAAACAAAATCTTGTATGCTTGTAAGCATGGGTGACGAATTGCAAAACACTTCCCAATTCTTTCGCCGTTTTACAATTTCTCCGGACCCGTTGGATGCTCAGGTCCCTCGTCAAGGGTCTTACCTGTTTCACAGCGTCGGCAAGTAGAATCAATTAGTCAATTGAATTCCCGCATTACGGGCAAAGAGCAATTCTTTTATACCAACTTCCTATGCCACATGCATCACCCTCAACAAGCTCAGTCCCGAGCAGCGAAAGCGAGACATTATAGCGAGAATCATTACTAGTGAACTCATTGAAAGCCCTTTCTCTCCCGTCATTTTTGGAAGTTGCGCGGATTTGTAATTTGAATCTTCCGAGTTATTAGTGGCCTAAAATGTCCCAGTAAAAACAGATGTCATGTTTAACTAGCTAACGTCGGTCTGTAAACAAACACCTAGGAAGAATGTTCAGCTAGTTAATCGGCCTAGTGAAAACACAGCCATCGTTCCCAAGGATACTGAATTTCACAGCGATTATATAAGAATCTTTGAGCCTCATAGTAAGACAGATGTTTATAGGGAAGGGAATTTGGTCTTTATTAGTGCATCCGGGTCTGAGTACTGTCCTGTTGGTGTTTTACAACGTTAGATTTATCTGGTATTGACTTGAGTAATCCTCTCCCATTACTTAGAGCCCTTATTTTTCACCGTAGTACTTCTAGCTATACCCTGAGATGCGAAAAGATTTCTTATACTACTTGTAGAGATATCTTGAGGGATACCTTAAGTCAGCTGGGCTACAACCCTAATGACTATGGTCTGCATAGTTTAAGATCTGGTGATATTACATCTGCGGTACGCAATAGTAGGAAATCGATTCCAGAAAGCCTTCTTAAGATACATGGTCGGTGGAAATCTGATTCTGCCAAGGATATGTACGTTGAAGAAAGCCTTGAAAACAGGTTGCGTGTAACTAAGAATTTAGGTTTGTAACGTATTATCGGGGGTATATTAGTTTCCGCATACAGTAGTATCTAAAGTATTGTAAAAACAAGAACAATGTCTTTGTAATCTCTATCTTATAACAAACTGTTTTGCGCATCCTACCATATTTCTCGTGTTGTTTGTTTGTATTACGGGAATTTAAGGGTAAAATGATTTACGTTCGTTTGAGCATTTTGTCAGGTGAGAAAATCCTTTGTTCTTTTACAGCTATCCTTCTACGATTGATCGAAATTCTCAAGCGTACGTGACATAATTATTTTCGCGCCAACCGTCTGAGCCAGAGATGGACCCGTGAGGAAACATATCATCACATGTGTGGTAAACACGTCTTGAAATCTGACGCGCGTGTTGTCAACAATTCCATATCATTTATATCCACACGGACAAACCTGTCAACAATAACTGGTTGCCACCCTAAAGGCTGACCATTTTACAAGGGTATGGACAGGAGGTAGCTTCCTCTTAAATACTCTTTAAAATCGGATACATACAGTACCAGTCGAAAGTTGTAATGCAATTATTCTTTTACGTTTGCTGCTTATTAGTAGTATCTTTATTCAAAGTTAAGAATTATTTTCCAGACATCTTAGGGAAAGAAATGAAAACCTCGGCGGGTTGCATGTCTGCGCGGCAAAGGACATTTTGATATTCGAGAAATTGGTACAAGAGGAAATTCATATTGGTTTCTTATGGACTACTCGATAAACGTACTTATGTTTACCTGCTATGCGGAGAATGGCAGTTTTAGTCGACGAAATGACCATGCTTTTGATATCATATTGCAATATTGTCGAAGTTTGAAGCTAAAGCTAACGGAAATTAATGAGAAAAAATCCCATGCTTAAATTTACTTGCTTATTCTCAATTAGTGACTGATCTCCGATTTCTCCCAATTTGATTCCACAGAGTGTGATTAAGCCAGACATGAATCTCAAGCTGTGCAGGGAAGGCACGGTAAATGGGCACTACTTCGTGATTGAAGGAAATTGTAAAGGCAAGCCTTTTGAGTAAGTAGAAGCTTAAAAATGTTTTATCATTGTAGTCAGTTCTACGGCCGCCTCCTGTCGAACACTGCCTCTTAAAGTTGAACTAGAAAACTCGTCTGAAACTGTATTCCTTTCAGAATATTGCTGCAGATACAGGCTTTGAGTTTGCGACCGTTGAGGTAACGAAGAATTTGGCGAGAAATTTTAAATCGAGACTTTCAAAATTCCATTATTATCCTTACATAGAAATCGTTATCTAAATTGTACCTACCTTTTCTTTATGTTAAAATAATTGAGGGGCTAAGAGTGTTTTCTGCTGCTAAAAATTCCAATTTGTAAGCTGTATTTGCTATACATTTTTGTAAGCCAAGGTAATTACTGGGGTTATATCGGGTTAAAGACCATATCCCTAATGGTGTATTTGTAGGCTGTTAAGTGCCAAGTTATAAAAGGCTTTTCATTTGTAGTTTAGCAAGTGATATCCGCGTTGTTTCTCAGGACGTTTTCAGCTTTTTTTCCCTTTTCTTTGCCACTTAAGAAAAATGTTATCTTTTTGCAATAAGAGATCGTTTCGTTGCATTTGTGTTAAAGTAAGCACTGAAAAATGCGCACAATTTAAAAGAGCGAGCGACCAATTGATTCAGTGAAACCCTGAACTTACTTTAATGTTTGCAGGTGCAAAAGAAAGCCACCAAATATTTACCAAGACGAAAAAAATAACGAGGACACGAGTGTTTTATTTACGAAATTAAATTTTTGCACATGCCCTTTTTATTTTATGATATTAAAGTCTATGATCCTCTGATTCGTAATTTTGAGTTTGGGCTTCGGACAAGCGCGTACGAATTTTCTCTCCTGGTTCGAAGTCAAATTCGAGTAAAAAACGTGCGACATTCCGCGTGCGGTCAAAATATGCAAATTAGAACCGTAACATTGGAAGGTGTGTAAAAACTAAGCCATCATGGCAGCTGAGAGGAACAAGCGAAGGATTGGAAGTTTTTCTTTACCGGAAGGCCTGTTATAGCGAGCTACAAGACACCACTTAAACGTAGACCGAGGGCAGCGTTTTTAGGCCCGAGGTCACAGTTTTTCACTGTACGAACCGACCCTAAACCGGCAAACAACATGTATGTTTTTTTCCTGCAGTAAATTGGTTTTACAGATCACAAATGGGTTTGTTTACGCAGATCTCTCAATGAACCGGCTTGCGCGCCGTCTACTAAAGATTTGTAAAAATTCTTCCCAACGAGCGAGTAATTCAGATACCAGACAAAAATGTAAAACAAAAACAATTTCTGCCAGTCGTTGCTATTAAAAGCACTTGGAATCAGACATTTCTACCTTATATTGAATAGCAGAAAGCCGGGAAATTCGTTAAGTGTATTCCACAGAAAATCTCCTTATAATACAACAACGATCAGGAGTAAACTCGTCTGAATTTGACTTGAACTTAATTTACGGCAAGAGAAACACAGGATTACCCGCCATTACAGAGCTAAGCTACAAACAACCAAACAAACCTTCACAACCGCAAAACAATCAATTGATTTACTTACAATGACTTTCCTTGCCATTTTAAAGTCAACAGAGATTAACCTGCGTTGACCAGTTTATCGTCGACGGAGGTGTGAATAGGGTAAAAGATTGACGATTACCGCTAACTTTTAGGAGCGAAATTTAGGTACAGCAAAGAAAAAAGGCCGTATAGTAAATAGCTGGATTGGTCACGTGTGTGTGATTAGCCAATCAAATTCAAGTATTTGGGATTCCGGCCAGCTCAGATGTTTGCGAAAAAATAATTAGATACATTCTCTTCTCCAAGCAAGAAAGGGAAATACTGTTTCAAGCAACTAGAACATGCACCGGAGTTGGTTGAAGCTTTATGTTTGCAGAATATGTGTGAGATTTCCAACACAACCGCGATCCAAGTGGTTAAATCAGGTTAAATAGTTTGCCAAAGTGAACGGCTCTTTCACCATTTCTTACATTAAAAAATGACAGATTTATAGTTTACCAATTAATAACAGACTAAACCTTGTTTTCGAATCGGGATTTTAAGGTCGCAAAGTGTATACCATCTTCGTCGTCCTCTTCTTCCTCCGTCACATCTCCCTCTTTCGCGATCCGACTCGATAGCGCGAAACGATAACTGCTAACTGCGGCGACTCAATATCACAAGAAGATGATGTATTACTAGGTATTGACTTTTTCCGCTGAATAAAACCGCCAAAAAGACAGCCCAGTGACTGCTGATTTTGTGGGACATACACCGAGGCCCTGTTTACAAGCAGTTAGAGTACCCCAGTGCTAGGGTTACCCTAGCAAGAGGGTTACCCTAGCACTCGCACATTCCTTCTTATTTTCAACGACGCATTTACAAGGCAGCTAGGTTTACCCTAGCGCTAGGGTAACCCTAGCTAACTGCTATCTGTTCGTGCTTTACTTGCGAGGTTACCTAAGCGTAACAAGCGTAAAGTTGTCTCGGACAGTAGGGTTACCCCACCTGTAAATTTTGCTTATAAACCCGGGCCATCTTTTAACCCTACTGCTAGGGTTACCCTGGCAGTAGGGCTACTCTACCTCCTTGTAAAAAGGGCCTTACACGAAGTGACGAAACGGAAATTTACACACATGACGAGAATTGCATTTTTTTGGGCATCTTTGAAGGCATAGAAAAATTGTTTTGCGCGCCGGACCAGATCTTAATTTCGAAAACTATTGATCATTGCAACATAGATTTTAAACTTCTGGAATAAGAGAAAAAAAATTATTCCATAGCCACTTTAATGTGGAAAGTATATGTTCCTTCAAATTGCCTTATTTCTCAGAACCGCCTTATCTTTGTGTCGTGACAAAAAAGTTCTGTATTGCATATGAACAGACGTTATACATGTTAGTTGGCTGCTTGTGTTTTTTTTTTCCCATGCAATTTTATTTACAATTCCAAAACACTTACACTGCTTACAATACTAACATTACAATTACAATATACTGACTAATTACACTACTTATACATGCACTACTAACAATACGATACAAGAAAAGCTTAAAGAAATGTACGAAGCTACCGACATTACAATACTAATGTTACTAAGAAAGATACTAGAGCTACCATACAATTACTTACAGATTGATATAATTAAAAATTACAATAACAATATACTATATACTACAATGTATTACATAACATGAAAATACATTACGGTACAATACAATACATTAGTAACATGACATATTACAGTCCGCTACTATTTTGCTGTAAAATAATTACTTGTATCAACAGCCACACGACCTTGTGAATGGCGTATCGGTGTTACTAAGTTGGGAGGCACAGGAGACAGATTAACAGACATCGAGCGAGTTTTGGAAAGTTACGAAGTTTTCTGGTCTTAAAGCCTTTTCTTGAGTTCTGCAGACCCAAATGTAATATCTAGCAATTAAACATAAAAGACGAGTTTTCTTGCTGATGAAAAAAGGCTTAAAGCCTAATACTGTTGCTGGACTAAAATTGCTGGTTACATTTTCATAATTTGTTGTTATCCACTGTTTAAATTCTTGCCAAAAGATAGAGGTGATACCACAAGACCAAAATAAATGAATCAGACTTTCCTCCTCAGTCTTACAGAAGGTACACAAGTCACTTTGTTTGATTCCTATTTTCTTGAGAAAGGAATTCGTAGCAAGTCTTCTATGTAAAAGTTTAAATTGGAAGATGATTAGTTTAGTAATTTTCGTACATTTAAACGAGAGTAGGTAAACCGACTTCCAGTCAATCGTTTCATGGCTTTCAAGTTCACAGTCAGCCAACCATTTTTCCTGGCTTCGAAAAGGAGTTTTTTGCTTTATAGTAACCAGCCTTTCATAAATAACCTTGGGAGGCTTTTTGGCTTTTAAGAAGCGTTGCAGAAAGCTTTGAGAGGGTGTAGTACTAAGTAACAGTCTTTCTCTCAAAGATAGTAAAGAAGATTTTAGGCCATGAAGAGTTAAAAAGTTTGTTTTAACATTATATCGTTCCTGAAGTTCTTGAGAAGATAAAAAGGTATTCTGGTCTTTAAGCAGGTCTGTAACATTCTGGATACCTTTACAGCTCCACGATTTATAATATACGGGTCTGTTGTCGATTCGTATCAAAGAGTTGTGCCATAGAGGCAATGAAAGAAAATGGTCAGTAGAGTTCACGTTCGCCTCGTAGCTTATCTCTGACCAAAGTTGTAAGATTTCCGTAGTAAAGGCATCTGTTGTGTTGATAAGTTTAGACAAGTCATGTCTATTAAGGTTACCTCTGAAAACGACTGGGCCGCCATAGTGTTGTAATTGCCAGTCAAAAAAAAGCTTCCATTTGCCATGATTTTCTGGATCTAGATACTTCTTAACCCATGTGGATTTGAGAGCTTTGTTAAAGGATATTAAATCTATCATTCGCAGGCCACCTTCTGAGTAGTCACTAATCATTGTGTTTCGTTTAATTTTATCTCCCTTGCCGTTCCATAAAAAGTTGAAAAAGAGAGTATTTATCTCTTCAAGCACACGTTGATTTGTTGTGAGGGGCAACAAAATGTAAACTAATTGAGAAACTATCAGGCTCTTAAGTACTGTTATTTTTCCAAGCAAAGACAATCTTCGTAATTCCCAACAACCTAAAGAGTTGGACACTTTTGCGAATTTATCAGCATAGTTTGCTTCCAAAGCTTCTCCCGGATTTGTAGAAAACCAGACGCCTAATGCTTTTCCTTTGTGTTTATTCCACTTTAAATTTTTTCCAGGGCATAGTTTGTCATCCCTGTCTTTATAGGCCCCGATCCAAAGAGCTTCTGTTTTTCTGTTGTTTAATCTTAGGCCTGAAACCAAACTAAAATTCTCCAGAACTTGTAAAGCGCATATCAAAGATTCCTTCGAACCGTCGAGAATAAGGGTTGTATCATCGGCGTACTGGCTAACTTTAATTTCATTTTCGGATACCGTTATTCCTTTTATGGTTTCATTTTTTCTAATTTTTTCAGCCAGAATTTCGACCCCAAGAACGAAAAGATAAGGCGAAAGGGGGCAGCCCTGCCTTACTCCCCTTTCAAGTTTAAAAAAAACAGTGGACCACCCATTATTTAAAACGCAACTCTCGATGTTGTTATAACAGATGTTAATCCATTTAATCATCGAGGGACCAAAATTAAACTGTTGAAAGGTTTTTTCAATAAAGGCCCACTCCACAGTATCAAAGGCTTTCTCAAAATCTAAAAAAAGCAATAGTCCAGGAGTGTTTTCAGCCTCCGCAAAATTTATAACACCATCAATTAGTCTAATGTTTTCTCCAATAAACCGGCCTTTCATAAATCCAGTTTGGTCGCTATTCACCAGTTTCGGTAGTACTTTCTTGAGACGGTTAGCAAGAGCTTTGGCCGCAATCTTATAATCACAATTGAGTAAGGAGATAGGGCGCCAGTTTTTAATAAGAAATGGTTCTGCATCTTTTTTTGGAATAAGTTTAATTATTCCACGTCTTTGAGTCACTGAAAACTCCTCCTTTTGATATGCGTGGTTAATCGAGGTTACCAAGTGTTCAGAAATGTCGTTCCAGAAGATTTTGTAAAATTCAGCAGGAATACCGTCTGAGCCTGGTGTTTTTTCTGGTTCCATACTTTTTAAAGCTTGTAGACACTCTGATTTAGTTAGCAAGCCTTCACAACTTTCTTTTTCATCTGCATTTAGAATCTTTGTGTCTTCAAAAAAATTGAAATTCGAGGGTTCGGATTGTTGTTCACTGATACGAGATTTATATAGATCTCTGTAGAAATTTTTACACTGTAGTATCTCTTTATCCGACGTAACAAATTCATTTTCTCCAGTTTTTAGTTGGCTAATAACGCCGTTTTTAAAATGCCTTTTCTCGAGATTTAGAAAATATTTCGTGTTTTTCTCACCCTCATTATACCACCTGCATTTGGCACGTAATATTGCACCTTTAGTTCGATATTCAATAATTTTTTCCAGTTCAGCTTTTTTTTCTTCCAGGTCCCTGGAGGCTTCTCTTTTTTCTTGATCTCCTTTGTTACTGGATTCTATCAGTTCTTGCAGTACATTTATCGTTTTTTCTATTTCTTCTTCTCTTCTTGAGGTTTTTGTTCTTCTATCTTTAGCGTATTTTATAGATTGCTCGCGAATTTTTAGTTTGATCATTTCCCACATCAAGGTGGGGTTTACGTTGTCATCGTTAACATATTCGTCGGTGACTTTTTTAATTGTCGTACGAATTTGATTTACGTAATTAGCATCTGAGAGAAAGGAAGTGTTAAGCTTCCAATAGCCAGGACCTCGTCGATTAGAGTGTAGTGCTGCACTGATTGTAATCAGAGAATGATCTGTTTTTAACCCCATCGTAATGTCAGCGTGTATTACATTACACATCAAACTTTGACTTACCAGAAAAAAATCTAATCTACACTGAATCTCAGGCTTTTTCCGGCGCCATGTGTATCTGAGTGTGTTGGGATTTAGAACCCTCCACACGTCAATGAGATCTAATTTGGCAATAAATTCCTTTAACGCTTTAACTGATCTAGTGTGCGTTTTGTAGCGGCCACCTTTTTTATCTTTATCAAGATCCAGTATCAAGTTAAAATCACCACCTATTATTAAGTCATCGCATTGAAAGTCACTTAAATGGTCAAAAAAGTGTTGGAAAAAGTTGGGCTCATCCTCGTTTGGAGCGTACAGAGTAGCCAAGGTAATACATTTCCCTTCAGTTTCAATGTCACAGATAATAAATCTGCCATTTGTGTCCGAATATAGCCGAAGAATTTGGAAAGAAAAGTTGTTGTTAAAGAGAATAGCGACTCCGCCTTTTGCACTTGAACAGCAGCTAAAAAGTGACTTGTAACCCTATTCTGAAGACCAGATAGCTATTTTATCGTTGCTGCAGTGTACCTCTTGTAGCAAGTAAAGGGAAAATTTTTTCGACCTCAGCCAGTTAAATATTTCACTTCTTTTTTGCTTGTCCCCCATGCCTCGTACGTTAAGAGAACTTATTTGTATCTCCATATAAGTTTTGACTGATGAGAAGAAATTATGATCTCCAAAGCCGTGTAACTGAAAATTTGGAGCGATGGTTTTAGCGGAGCTAAAAGCGCGGAAAAAAAAACCCATAAGTACAAAGAGGAAATAACAAGAAATTTTTGACACCACGAACATACATTAAAAACACTAAAATTGATTTTGTAAAGATTGGAGCCCTGTGGAATTTTGCAAAGGTGTTTTGAGTTACACACTGTTGTGCCCAAAACATTACAGTGCAAACAAAGACAAAGATCGCAAGGAGAAAAATTACATAAAATATAAAAAAAAAAGCGACATGGACTGTAAACAAAAATACATAACAATTAAAATAACATACTTAGGGCACATTAATTAGATGTTTCTATCAGCAATGGTTTTCAACGGCAGTAGGTTGGCTACATTTTATAAAGCATAAATAAATTATTTGTGACGTTCATGGGTAGCAGTTTACTTTAGGTACAAAGGATATTTATTCGCCCATTGTAACAGCTTCATCGTTCTGAAAACACTCCGGGATTTTGTCCGCTGGATAAGAATTTCCTTGAATGAAGATCCGTCCGTTCTTGATATAAGCCGGAGCAAGGTTCAACCTTCTGGCGTTTCGCAGAGCAGTTGCCAGTTTCTTTTGCTCCTTCGCTGTCTCATGCGCGTAGTCCGGTACCAAGATGACATGTCGGTGATTCGGGGAATTAGCAAGCTCCTTTCGTCGATACCAAAGATCATTTCTCCTTTCGCGATTGACGAAACGTGCGATAATTGGGCGAGGCTTCCCGTCATCTCTTTGCTTTCCTATTCGGTGAACTGCTTGAAATTCAACGTTATTTGCACCCTCCATTTTGACCGCGGCCATCACCCCACGTAGAATTTCTTTGCAGTTTTCTTCCTGGCTTTCAGGAACATTAAGAAGACGAATATTTTCTCTTCTGGTGTAATTATCTAACTTTATCGCTCTTGCTTTGGTAGCTGAAACTTCAGCTTGGGGTTGTGCATTCTCCTTCGCAAGTTCGGCTAACTGAAGCTTGTTTTGTTCATCCAGTAGTTTAAAAGCTTCTATTTCCACCCAAGCAGCATCCAACGATGTCCTTAAATCGTCTGTGGCGTTCTTCAAGATCGAAAGGCGGGCATTTACATCTACACGTAAATTATTAATTTCATTCATAGCTTCGGCAAAGTTCGAATCTAAAGACCCTTGAATGCACTCCAATTTCTCCATTATAGACTTTAACGTAATGTCGGAGTGTTTCTCATCTGGTGTTTTAGAGCCAGAACTACCTTCTCTTGCTCGTTTGTTGGCGTTATTGGGCATTTTCGATGGAGAAAGCCAAAACCTTGCCGGAGCAGATTCTTACGCGTCTGTCGCCATTGCGTGATCACGTGATCACGTGCTTGTGTTTTAGGGGAAAACAGAGCATGGACCTAGATAAGAGGGCTACGATATCTTAACAACAGCATTCCATTAGGGCAACAGGGTATTTGCCGAATACCCCGACCATATACCAGACTATTTCAAACAGTCGTTTCCCACTTTAGTCTTTATCCAATGAATGTTTTTTTTGAATTGGGCGACAGTGGAAGCCAATAATAAAATGAGATTTTACTCCTCTTAGTACCATAATAACTTTTAGAAACTTTTAACGTCAAACCATGCTAATTATCTACCCGATTTGATGCATGGGCGGTGCTCATTTAAGCATTGGGAGTCACCAAAATTTAAACTACAGAACTATTGATCCACCTGAGAATTCACTTTCGTGATGTATAAGACCAGAGAAAAACTATGTTTTCATATAAATGTTCGCTCCGAATGGGCCCTTAGTTTTGTGATAGACTACGCTTGAATTTCTAAGCTTTTGCGTGACGTGGCATTTAGATGACAGTCGACAGAGCTATGTTAAAAAAGTGACTTATTTCGGCGAATTTGGCTATACAAACAGTTCATGTATTAGAAAAATTATTATTTTAAATTCACTTTCTTGTAGCAAAACTCAGTGACAGATTAATTTCCGGTGGCCATGTTGGTGCCCATCCAGATGGGCACAAGCAGTATCATTGAACAGTTGAAAATTGTTTCGTCATTTAACTATGTGTTGACTTGTGTCAACAGAGTTAATTTTCTTTGCTTGAATTTTAAACCAGAAGAACCTGTGTTACATTTCATCGCTTTACCTAAGAAAGGAGAACTGAATTGGAACTAACATCGACATTGAATTGTTCTGCGTGTTGTAAACTTTTTTCTCAAAAGCAACAATGCATGTTCGAAAGTGCTTCTATCTTACAGTGTAAATGACTGGGTAAAAAGCTAATATGTAATTCACAAGACGACGACACGGGAAAGAAACCAAAAGTTCAAAACTAGGTGAAAATTGATCTCTAAAAAGATCAAAAACAAAATATATACGAAAAAGATACGAAACGTTTTCACTAATACTATTAATGTTAGTTTAAAGCCTCCTTCTCCTGTCTAAATTTGGTTCTATAGCCTCGACGGAAACTTGTGGTGGGAGAATCTCAGCGTTTTTCGTGTCGCCAGGCTTATTTATACACAAGGACCTTGAAGAGGACGGTTGACGGAATGACTGCTATTGGATGAAAGAAATTTACGATCGTTGAATAGGAAATAACAAGAAAGGAGAAGGGCTTCTTTGTACATAATAAGGACCTAGAAGGAAACAATCCATGTGGGCACTAGCAGTATCATTGAACAGTTGACAATTGTTTCGTCATTTATCAAGTTGGCTGACTGAATGTTATGCATTTGGGTAGATCGTAGATATAACTTAGAACTGAAAGTGGGTCCAGAATCGGTACCCGTAGCACCACACATTTTAGGGAAAAGACATCCGAGAGACAATCATTTACAAGACACTGCTGGGTGCGATTGAGCAGGTAAAAATTAAACCAGTCGAAAGCTTTCCCTTGGGTAGGAAATTGGTAAGGAAGAAACTCGAAAGAATTTGAAAAGGAGGAAAGGCAAGAATGAGCGATTCCTGATTAAGTCTTGTAGCATTCCTGTCGGACTAAACCAAAAACTAACGCGAGACGAAGGAGAAGCGAAAGGCTTTCCATATTAGCCATACTCTATTATAAGAACACTGTACAAAACCTGGTAACGACAACACGTTTATTCTCACTGCAGATTTCTTACTTGCACTTTACTAAAACTAGGTTTAAAGAAGTCTATGCTTATGTTGTAATTACGCCACAAATAGAAACATTTTAAATTCGAAATTTGGCTATAAAGCTAGGGCCAAGAAGACCCCAAAAGAAATTCTTGAATTGAATGTATCAAACACTAACTACAAGTAATTGCCTTTCAAAGAAATATTTTCTTGTTGTTGCTGTCGGTTAAGCTTTTCGTAAGTGCTTACTTTCCCTGCCTTGGGAGCCCAGAATGAGCTTCGGCGTGTTCATACAGATTAACCTTGTTATAATCGTTGTCATGGTTTTTTATCTCTATCCGGTGATCCACAAAGTGATAATCTGGCAATGGGACAACCTTCTTAGCTCTGTAAAGGAGCAAGCGAACTGGAGTTAGTAACATTGGGTTGGGTGCATAAGCATGAAACAAATACAATAGGGTTTAAAAGTGGAAATTGTCACACTGATCTTTGCCAGGTTCTAAAGTTGATAAAGAAAAACGTTTTTCTTCCTAGGTAGGTTTGTTTGCTGGGGAAATAATTTAGTGGATCTTGTCTTTTAGATTCAATGAGTTTTGAATTCGTGTGCAACAACAGTCGCCATATGAGATGAGGCATGCATCTCTAATCAAGAGTTCACTGATTCTTCTGTAACGTGACCATTCGTGTCTTGATGAAACTCCGCTAGTCATCAAATCACCTAAACGTATAAAAACTTACTTGTAAGTAGTTTTGAAGTCACATCGGTAATAACCACCTCCTTCAAGCAACAAAGCCATGTTAACATCACCCTTCAGCACTCCATCGCGAGCATACATTTTCTCAGTGGATGGCTCCCATTTGACGGTCTTCTTCTGCATAACTGGACCGTTGGGAGGAAAGTTTACACCATCAAATCGAATTTCATAGACAAAACAGCTGTCGTCATCTTTCTTCATTCTAATGAAAAAGAAACTTGTGAGATGTAGTCAATGTTGCAGCGCATAGATGCAAATTAGGAACACCATCTCATCTACAGGCACAGTTGGCAATATCTTTAAATAGATGATACCAGATGAAAATAGCTTGGAGCTTTTTTTTAATTTTATTCCTTTTAATTATACCCGCAGAGAGAAGCACTTTGGAAACAAATAGCTTAAACTTGTGGTTCATACGTTACAGTCAACATAGAACAAGAAAGGGATAAGAAAGGGATAAGAAGAAAGGTATTTAAAACTTTACTGAGCATTGAGGAAGAATTTATGTCAAATAAAGATTACGGGGCACAAATTAAATTAAAGTGACTTGAATGGTACCAAAAGGTCTGCATGAATCTTCGTAGCGGATGGCAGCAGGTTTACTTCTTACTTACTTTATGTCATTTGTGGCGAGGCAAACGGCCCCGTCTTCATAAGTCATGCTTCGTTGCCAGGAATACCCCTCAGGAAAAGACTGCTTGAAATAGTCTGGTATTTCTTTTGGGTATTTGGCGAATACCCGGTTGCCGTACTCGAATACTGTTGTCAAGATATCGAAAGCGAAAGGCAGAGGTCCGCCGTCTATGACTGTCAGGTCCATAGTCTGTTTTCCCCTACAACACAAACAAGTAACCAACGATGTAAAAAAACATGTTGATATCGTGGAATGCAACATCGGCGGATACAACGTCAGAACAACGTCGTATCTGACGGCAGATAGACGTTTTTACTTGGAAGATTTATTGGAATCTAAGAATAAATGTGACATTGTCATCAACAGCATGCTCTTGATAGTTAAAGGACTAATTAAAAAGATGAATATTTGCCTTCGGCTTTGGGAGAGCCTGACAAAATATTTAAATCGCATATATTGATTGTTGTTTTCTGAAAATATTTACATGCTATCTTTTACATTCGCAAACCATAGATACTTGAGCGAAATGGAGGGCCGGAAAACATCAAAAAAGCAAACAAAACAGGGTAAGAGTTATGTGGGGAAGGCCCTTAACCCTGCACATTTTTTTCGTTTTATGGTGATTGGCTTTGCAGGTATTACGCAATCGCAGAACTTTAATTTGCCACATTCATTACCAGTTCCCCCTAGTATCTAAGATACTGAAAGACAATAGAGTGAGTTGGGTTTGGCCGGGTTAATTAGTTGCTCGCTATTTTGCATAATGGGGACTTTTTTCACTTGTTACATTGACAGAAATGACATAATGACCAACTTTTGTAAGTGGCCAAGAAACCATATGAAACAGGAGAAAAGTACCTCAGAAAAGAGGGAGAAGTCACTTGAAAAGACTTGGGGAGGTATGGAGAGGTTTTACACCTAGATACAAAACCGTCTGGTGCCACCGCAGAGGTGGTTTCCGATCTGATAATAACCCAGGTAATGAAAAGTTTGCTTTAAGGTAGATGTTGCCTGGCCATTACATAGTAAATTACATCGTGTGGAATGGCCGGACATCATTAAATATTCAAAATCGGTAAAGCGACGAATTTGAATATGTACGTGCCATGAAAGAGAAGAGAAGGCTCGAAATTGAAGAACTCGGGTTGATAAAACTTGCTGTTCTGACTTGCACGAGTTACATTTTTAACTGCGCTGCGTTTTGAAGAAGCTTGTATTGTCAATTTAAGCTGATAAGTTAGTGGCTATAGCAGGTATAAGGACTGGCTTTTTGAACGTAAAAATGGGAAAAATCGGCCATTTTTAGTATAAAGGCCGTTTTCAGAAGCGATTTTCAGACAATCTTAGCGGCAGCGGCCTTCTCAACTTTTACGCACGGCAAATGAAAAAAGGCTTTTTCTGAAACAAAGCCCGTTTCGACTTTGAAAAATTTGGCTCACAGGAACTTTGGGCTTTTTGAGTTTGAAAACTACTTGTGCGAGTTGTGTTTGAAAATAGCGCGTTTTCAATGGAAGAGGTATTTTCTTAAGCAGACGTCTGCATAACAATGGCTGTCAAAACTAACAATACCCATTGAAGGAAACTACTCGACTGTAAAATATTCACAATTACCGCGAAATACAGAGTATGTGGTCGGGGCAGTTGATTCATTCGAAATTCTCTCGCGCAATGAACAAGGAAAGCTGAGTCACTCAACCTCCAACGCCGGTAAAGCGACAGAACGCCCTTTGGGGTACAAAGCTACTTGAAGCTTCGAAGTCAAAGAGGTGAGGTGACTAACAATTAGTGAATTTTTAGAGGGCTTATATAGACTCCCTTCTAATTAACGAAACAAACAAGAACGGGATGATAGAGAGTAGACAATGTCCGTTCGAGTAAGTACGATCCAACCCGCGCTGTCTTTATATCAAAGTTTTTCAAATAAGATGAGCGGCCATAGATGGATCAACGGACTTTGTTCGAGTTCGTTGTTTTGTGAATAACGGAGAACACTACTGACTCTCGTAAGCAAACAAATATGTTGAGAATCAATCGTTCTTTAACTGCGAAGTTGTTTAAAAAAGAGGTTTTACAGGCGGTACTGTACATGGTAAAAGCCGTGGATAGTTTTCCAAGAAATATGCTAAACTAAAGACTACAGGGTTACTCTTGAAGAAGTATCGCTTGAGTGTCTGGGCGGTTTGTCAGTTAACGCGACTGGCGCGCATTCGAGCCACCGAGCGACTAAATTTTATGCCTTTCAGGACTCCCCATTGTCGTTGCCAAAAGTCAAAGCACAACCGGTGAGCCGCTGAGGCTTCAGATAGACTTGAAAAATTGTTTCCAAATGGTTGTTTTCCTCAGGCGCAGCTATGTTTTAGGGCACAATTTCAGCTTTCTTTTATACGAATCAAATGAATAAAAAATTTTTATAACAGTTTCTGTTTTTCATTTGTTGTCCCTCCTAGGAGAAGCAGCGAATTGTGAATAAGCTAAATAAAAGCGAATATATGAAACGTTTATTGTTTGGATGCTCTGCCTTCTTGGTCAAGTTAATGATATGAGCGAGATCATAATCCCTACGGGAAAAGCGTGTGTTAACTTAGCAGACTCGCCTCCTGGCGTTTATTTGGATAATACTTGGTAATATGACAGACCTAGAACTGCAAATAATGGCCCGAGAACAATAGGTATTCTCCGCGATAAGCCTTTTAGGCCTACATCCCTTGTAACATAGGGCAAAGATAGATAGATTTTAGGCATCGATTTCTTGCTGGGAAAGGATTTAGAGGATTCTCGTGTTCAAGCAATGAAGGGCGCCCTTCTAGATACCTAAGGGCTGGTTCACACTTTGAGATAAGCATAAGCATAAGCCAACATACGCAGACGCAGTACGATGTTGATAATTAGCGCCTTTTGTTGGAAATTTCCATAATAAAAAGGTGTTAATTATCTGCATCTTACTGCTTCTGCGAATGTTGGCTTATGCTTATGCTTATGTCAAAGTGTGAACCAGCCCTAAATCCCTATATTAAAATGAAAGCTTAAAAACAGAGCTGTCTATCAATATATCAAGCGTTTAAAATAAAGTGAATTGTTGAGTTTTTCACGACCTCTAAATGTGACCGTTCGAATCATCTTTTGGGTCCCTTTTGAAAGCCAAAAGACAAAGAGAATTTGTTTGTTTGCCCTCAGATTTTTAGACCATAGTTAGTTTGACATAAAAACAAGAAAAGCGAAGCAAGGTTGCCGTAAAAATGACCGCCATGATTAAAAATTTCTAAACTTTTACTTACTCGAAAGGCTGGCCATTTCCTTGCCCTGTAATCACGAACTTGTGCCCGTTTACAGCGCCTTCCATACGCAGCTCCATCTTCATTTCATGTTTGATAGCACTCTGCCGAATGAAATTGCGGGGATAAATTTAAAATAAGTTCAAAATAAAAAGTAGAAAACATTATTACTGAAAAAAAAAAACTTTTCTCGTGCGACACTTACCATGACGGTAGCCGAAAGTAAGATATCTTCCTTATACAGCTGTTGTTGTTCCCGATCTGTACTTCTCCAAATAGCCAGGGTGACTGAAACTTCAGCGCGATAGATGCTGCTTTAAACCTGAATGCCACACCCAAAATTGAACCAATTGTAAGTCAGCAACCCAAATGAAACAAAAAACAACTCATTGTAACAAACAACACGCTTTCGTTGTTCACCTGAAAAACATCTTGTGTTGTCGACTAACAATTAAATGCGAACATCAATGAATTCTCCAACAAAGAAAATTAGTTTAAATTATCATTTGAATGAGTTTTCTCAATTTGAATATTATATTTTAGACGTGAAAGGTGCATGCTCCTCAAAAATATGTTCATGATGTGCACGATCCTATCACCTAATTGCTGTTGTGACAATTTTTGAATATTCATAAATGTCACATTGTTACCTAGCTGTTAGTAGGGAACTTAAGCACTGACGACGGCGACACCAGGGACGACGCTTAGCAAAAAATGGATTTAAATTTTACTCTTGAATTTCGTAAGTAACTAAATCCGTTCAGAGCGAAAATCTGTCTAAGAACCTGCTCAAACTAAATATGTAATGCCAGCTATCAATTGCATAAGGAAATTCAAAATATTTGCCGCCGAGGCCAAGGTTCTCCAAAATACGCAAAACTTGGTCATTTCACGTTGTCGTTTGGCAACGAAATGTGCAAAGATTTATAACGCACGTGCACAGCTATTGTTTTGCTCATGAAACCTTTTGTTTTGCGACGTTCCCGTTGCCATTGCCGTCGTGGTTTGCTTAAGTTCCCTAGTAAGTTCTGAGCGAACACACTGCTTTGCAAAGCAATGGCAGAGTGCAGATTTGGACCTCCTAAAACTAGCGAAGAAGAAGAAAGCCGTGTGGCCAGCGCTATTCCAAGGTATAACATATGTATTTAATCACGAGTAGATAGTAAATTAGTACGCCATAGAACCGGAAATTTTTAACCGGTCAGTGCCATTTTAGGCCTGAAGTGTACAGCAAGGTTGAAAGCGAACCAAAAGATGACAACATTGACTGAGAATTTAATTGAGAAAAAATAATGGCTTTTTCTGTTTTGGGGATTTAATACCTGTACATTTAACGTCAGCAGCAAATAATTCAGGTTTAAAGTTTGTTTCGTAAAATGTATGATTAAAAAAAGTTGAAAGTAGTTTGTCCCATAGTAGCAATTGAGTGATAACGGTCATTAATCCAAATGCGTCCGTAACACTACTTGAACAGAGACCTGAAAACATTTTCAGGCTCTGAGCGGGATTCGAACCCACGACCTCTGCGATGCCGGTGCAGTGCTCTTCCAACTGAGCTACTGCTACTGTTTTCTATCAACGTCGCAACAGAAAAAAATTGCTAAACCTCTCAGTACATAATTTAAGCTTTCTACGGAACTAGGAATTTTCGAAATCCGTTCAGTATTCGCTGAGTTACAAGTTTTTTCTTCTCGAACCACTCGCTCGCATACATGTCAGCGAGGGAATTAAATTACGCAGACAATTGGAATTTCGCGAAAATTCACCGCTGTTTTTCTATTATCAGTGCATCGGGAATACTGGCTTAATCTTTAAGTTCAGAATCAAAGCTTTCTAAGGAACTTTGAATTTTAGAAATCCGTTCGGTATTGCCTGAAGTTGTTTTTAACTCTGTAACTACTCGGTTGCGTGAATGTCACTGGGTGTTGGTCTTGAACAATTGTTACTGTTTTGACTTATGTAAGTAATTTCGTTTATTTTCAATAAAATTTTCATTCCATTTAAAGTGCGTCTCTTCTGCGTCCACGCCATTTGGGCGTTCAGTTAAGTTTTGGTTTTTGTCCTCCCTCCAAGAGTTTTCCAGCGGTTTTCCCATCTCCCTGTAAAACCTACATTTCCAAATTTCTATTCCATTGGCCACTTGAGGAAGAACTACTTTGTGGATGTCCTACCTCTGAAATACAAAAAAAATTATTTCTTTATTTCAAATTTCGACCTGGTTTCCTATATTAACAGTAGTCCTAACATCATCAACAACAACAACAACAACAACAACAATGATGATAATAATAATAATGTCAATAATAATGTCAATAATAATAACAACAATAATAACAAATAATAACAACAATAATAACAACAGCAATTATTGCGGGCGACAAAAAGAGCCCGCAATCCTAATCTCAACGTTGCTTTTACAAACGCATGCGCCGCAGTTGTATAGTTTGGCCCTGACTCGATTTTGCTGAAATCTTGAGTCTTCCACCACGAATGCATGGAATACAAAGAACGCTATTTTCTCACGCGCATCACGCGTAACATTTGGACCTTGGATCACGTGAAGGTCATGCATAGCAGCTGTGCCGACCAATCCAAATCGAGTGTGTCAACTTGGATCATGTTGTCGAGTTGTATGCCATTTCCGGGCCGTATTCCGTCTTAATCGAGAGTGGCAACTGTTCGTCCTCAACTTCAATCGCGGAGCGTCAGAATATTGTTTGCCCTTGAGCTGACTTGCGCATAGTGTGAGATCGCGTTCTTTAATTTCATAGAAGCGTGGAGGGAAAGCTGTTCGTTCTTGACTTAACAAGCGCATTGTCTGAGATCGTTGTCTTCGATCTCAGAAGCGTGAAGCGACAGTGTTGGTCTTCCTTCAGTCTTTTGTCCGCTCAGCTCAGCTGTCAGCCTGTCACCTATTTCGGTTTATTTATGAAACATCGGCACAGTTTTGCCACAATTTTACCATTGAACCACTTTGTTACCACGAAATAAGTCAACTGTTTGTAACAATACTCGTCCAAAACACGAAGCTATCACGGTTAAAATCACGGCAAATACAGTGTTGGGATATCACGACCTATCGGTTTGTATATGAAATATCGCCTTCTTTGATTTCATATTTGTCCATATTTGTCCATGCTTTTAAATAAATCACACTTGCGTTAAATCAATCATTTTGACTCGATCAATACGCATACTTTATAACCTAGAGTGCTTTTATTTACGCCGTGAAACAGCAACAATTACAGCATATTACTAAATCTAAGGAAAGCAAACAATGGGATTAGTGTCACGTGGAATGCTCTGGTGTTACTGTTTCACAAAGTTTGTAAAATCACTCTATTGCTACTGTCAAAATGGAAGAAAAAACGAGTAAAACCTGGACGGTGTGCTCATGGACAAACAATCACCCGACCTTTCCCTATAGGCCCCCAAATCTTTTATTCATCAAAAAGGCAAAAAAATCCTCGTCGGAATTTACTAACCTTTGGTTATTACTAGTTATACAATTTACTACAGTAAGTTATGTAAGAAACTTACAATAAAGGATATCTCTCCTCCAATTTCAACTCTTCCTATATATAACGAAGAAAAAAGTTGCCCTCTAGCGATGTATTTTTTCCCAAAATTGGTATAAGTGATGACAAATAAACCTAGGATGTGATAACTAGTTTAATTGAAATCTTAAATAAGCCAAAAGTAGAGATTTTGATTGAGTCACTGATGATGTTGGTGAAACAAGCAGCTCATTTGAATTATTGCGTTCGCGTACTGTAATCGTTGTGCAATCCAGTTAAATCCAGTCTGTATGGAGATTTAGACGACCGTGTTCACCGTTTGACCCACCTGCAACAGTGGTATGTTACATCACGAGCGCGGGCACGTAATTAACACCGGTCACGTGTGAGCTATGCAGATTCTGAGGGGTTGTGTAAGGTTTCTGGAAAGCCATAGTTTGCAACAGCACTTTTCACGGTTAATCCTGCTCAATTCCATTACAATGAAATCTAGCATGTATGTGAGGCAATTTCGGGCTATTTTGTAGTTTTAGCCCGAGATTGCATCGCATCCACGTTGGATTACATTGTAATGCAAATAAGAAAAACTCACCCTGAAAAGCGGGCTTTGACACTGTTTTCGAGTTCACGTCTCGGCTTCGATAAAAAAGGGACGAAACCAGTGTAATCAGGAATGAATATTTTGTAGGTCGACGACGACAAATGACCATGATTTGTGGTCAGAAAACAAATCTTCCGAGTTTTGTAGCTCGCGGAGTAGCTCGGCAAATTCGTTATGGTCATCACGATTGTTGTCATGACAACGCTTTCCAAGCAATATTGTGACTCTTTCTTAATACAAAAGTTAACAAAATGAAGTATATAAGTTGCATAAGGTATTGTAAAGTATTACACAAGCTATTGAACACAACTTGAGAACTTGCAAGAAATGATCCTGAACTCTGCTCGAATTTCAAAAGACAAACCTAACTTTCTTATTTTCAAGTCAGCTCAGAAAAAACTGAGCTCGTTGATAACAAACCTAGGATGTGATGACTAGTTTGATAAAACTCTATACTGACCCAATAAGAGATTATGATTAAGGCTTGGTTTGTTCCACGTCAAATTATATCTCTGGTAAAAAAAAGAAATAATAAATAAAAAAAAATTCTGCAGTCAACACGAAGTCATTTTCTGTTCCTGTAGAGAGTACGTGAAAAGAGCGCAATGTCAACACGTGCAAACGGAGAACAGCGAAAACAGCGAAAAGTCGCCCCGAGTTTTTTTTCCACAGCTTTTTCGAGTTCTCCCAAACTCTCCCAAAGTAATGTCTTATTTGTTCCCCTGTGCTGTGCCGTGGGGAAATTGCAGGGAAATGTGGAGGCTCCAACGTATTATGCAAATTTGGTTTGTTTGTTTGTTAAACTTGGTCCAATACTTTGAACATGTAATATAGAGCTTTTAATACGTGTGAGAGGCTTCTATAATGAACACTGAAAATCGACAATTTGTTACAAATGCACGCTCAATTCAGTTGGCTCCTATTTCGTTTATTAACTTCTATTTGGCACCTGAAAGCTAAAAGGTAGCATGGTTTTACTTTTACGTTTGCATGGATCAATATATCCGTACCATATTTGAGCGAAGTTAGATATTTATAAGTAACTAGTAATTGTTTGCGCGGCAAGAATTACATGTAATATCAAAACTCAATTTCCGCCTTCTTTGTTACCCGTTGAAGCTTCCGCCCAACAGGAATAGGCAATTTTGTAACTAGTGTTCAAGAAAGACGCGAGTGGAGTTGAGTTCATTGAAATGGCTGAAGACGAGAAAACAAAAAACCATCCTGGTGGGCTCGGCGACAAAGCTGATGAAGCGGATCTAAAGATGTTCGCAACGGGAGAAACTAACTGCCCAGTTTATTTATTGAAAAAGTTAATCCAGGTTTTAAATCCCGGCGAAGAGGCGTTATTTCAGAGGCCCAAAAGAAAGTTCTGTTTGAGCGATGAAATCTGGTTTGACAGAGCACCACTCGGCGTAAACAGTTTAGGAAACATGATGAAAGAAATATCTTTTGCTGCAAAATTAAGCCAAACATATACAAATCATTGTATTAGAGCGACGTCTGTGACATTGCTTGATAGAGCGGGAATACCTGTCCACAGAATTATGCAACTATCGGGCCATAGAAATGAAGAGAGTGTGAAAGTTTGTTGTGAAAGGCAAACGCTACAACAACAGAAACAGTGCTCTGAAATTTTGGCGGCCCCAGTTGCATCCTCGACGGCGTTGATTACAAAACCCCCACAACAAGTAGAGAACAGAAATAGTTCTTCTTACCAAAACAACATGTTCACCAACACCAATTTGCCCAAATTTGTCGACTTTGGGAACGCCAGGTTTGAAAATTGTAATTTCGCTTTCACTTATAACACGACAAAGAAAAGTGATGATTGATCATTGACATTGGCTTGTTTATGATCACTGAGAATTAACTCTGAAGTGTAAGTTTTAGTGCTAATTTAATTTAAAACTTACACTTCAGATTTAATTCTCTGTTACACCATTTGTGTTCATAGTGCTACGCGGCACAACATTCATGAATATTAAACTTGGTTACGGAAATGTACGTTATTAAATAAAGAAGTACTTATATAGTGAGGGCCGATGGCCTCATGGTTAGTGCGCTCGTCCCTGGATCGAAGCGATCCGGGTTCGAGCCCTAGGGCCAGCTTCTCGAAGGTCCCGAAAAGTTTTCGCACCTGGAAAGCCGTGGCATAATCTCAAACCTTATGATTACAGAGCTGTTTTATTTACATACTCTTAGTATAACTAGTGGTTCCCTTCATACAAGATTTTTCAGGAATATACACCGCTCTCTTTTTAGATACAGATTTACTAAAAATGGCTTTACCGGCCCGAAAAGCTTGCGGGGCTCCCCTGTCGAGGACACTGTGTTGTGTTCTTGGGCAAGGCACTTTACTCTCACAGGGCCTCTCTCCACCCAGGTCTATAAATGGGTACTGTTGAAATGTTGGGGAAACCTAAAAAATTATGGGACAGTGATCTGCGATGGATTAGCATCTCGTCCAGGGGGAGTAGAAATACTCCTAGCCGCTTCATGCTGCAGAAACCGGGATAAGCTCCGGCAGCTACGAGCTAGCTCGTCTGGCTCCAAGGCTTCACTTTTATTTGCATCACAATGAAGAGCAACCAAGGTTTCAGTGTAAGATAATAAGCATTACTACTGCGAATACACACTGTTCACATTGGTTGACTTTGCAGGACTTAGTGAGGATAAGGAGGTAAAATCTTTGTTTTTGTGCGAAGGTTACGATGTTGTCGATTTCAATTACAGTGTTCTGTCAAGCTTCCAAGTCTTAACATCAGCTAAATGGTAAGTTTCATTTTACAATCATCAATAGGCAATGGGAAGAAAGAATAAAAAAGCTAGAACCGTTTTGTAAACTGACCAGTCTATGTCAGTAACAGACCGTTACTAAGTTTGCAAATATTCTGGCCACGTTTTCCTCACTTTTCCACAAGGCGTCTGGAGATCTACTGCTGATAATTCAGCAATAATCTAGTTAGCATTATAACAACCTGATTTATACAATAAAAGCAGTGACGTCTGTATCAAAAGAAGGTCACCTGCAGCCTCGCTGCCATTCAATGGCCAGGTCACTGAGCACACGACTGTAAAATGGTCTATACTGGACGTCATGCTTTGTAAAAGCAAACGAACAGCGATAGCGAGGTCATGTAAAGTGACATGTGATAACTGACGTTTTACGACACCGGAAGTGTTAACCGAGCGGAAGTCAGCAGCCTCGTTCCCAGGGCCTTTTTCCTGGCTTAGGGGTGGGGCCCCGCCCCAAATTCAGGGAAAAGGCCCTGGGAACGAGGTTGCTGAGGAATTTGACGGCTAATTTTGGTTCGCTCATTTGACGGTTGACGGTAAAAATATTCCGTTTTTGACGGTTGACGGTTAATTTTTTGGCCATTTGACGGTTGACGGTTAACCCCATTGAGACCCTCTTGTATGGAAACTGATAGAGAGAATTTACGACAGAAAAGGGTTAAACAATAGGAAAGAGAGCATAAGTGAGCTGCTATAATACATGTTTATTTGCTTATGCCAGTTGTTTACTCTGTTAAGTGCTTTACATGTTGAGATTAGTGACTTGATGATGGCTATCTTTTAGCCTTGACTAACTGTTAAGATACATGTACATCATAAAAAAAGGTTATAAAAAAATATATTTGTAGGATGATTAATTTTACTCTGAATATTTATAGCTTGTTCTGTGAGGGTAAGCATTCCTCTCAGTTTGAAACCAGTAACAGTATTGTTGATTCTGATTAATTCTGTATGCATCTCTTGACCCATTTCCCACCAAACCTTTTGAAGGTGGCCACAGCAAACATTATACTCACAATTTGAACATTTTGCAGTGCAAGTTTTGATTGTGTGTCCATTGTTACTACAATTACTGCATTTATCACATACGGGGCAAAATTACTGAATGCTGATTGGTTGAGACAGAGGGCATTTTTTCTTAATTTTTGTAATTGCCCCGGGCAAAATTACTTGATGCTGATTGGCTGAACACGCCTGCATTGAGTTGGTTTCCCGCTTCAAACGGATTTTGAAAAGAAATTTCAGAAACGCATCGCTTCTGAGTTTGATCTAAACGCGGTTATTTCATGTTAACGTGAAAAAGAATCAACATGCAACAAACCGCAGTCTTTTGGTCGAAAAGCAAAAGGATTTTTCGGACTAAAAATGCATTGATTCGAAGCCTTAAAAACGTTTGAGTGGGGACGGCTGGTGTTGCACGAAGCATAGAATTACAGAACCTCATGGCCGCCAAACTGAAAGTTAATTTCTTCGTTTTTCTTCGGGTCGCCTTATTAGTATTACAACTCACCTTATCGGCGTAAAAACAGCGTAAATTGTGTTGGTACGTGAAGTTTTCACAGTGGAAAGGACAGTTTTGGATTCAAGAAGTTATTATAGCTCGTTTGGACACTTGTTTACGTCTATCGTCGATCGGTGAAGTAGTTTCACGCCGTTGCAAGCTTCACAAAACAGGTGAACAAAATTAGATTGCTTATAGTTTTGTTTGTAAAGAAATGGCTTTGAGTGAATTGAACCAAGTTGCTGTGTTTTGTTTACTATTATAGTAGGCTTTCACCGTGCTACTGCTAGCCTGTTAAATAATGACAACCGGCAAATCTGTTTACGCCACGGAAAGACCTTGAAAGTTGTCCTTTGTATTTTCAAAGTTTTCCAAATTGCCCTTGTCGCTTCGCGACTCGGGCAATTTTGTAAAAACTTTGAAAATACTCCTGAAATTAATCCTTAATTGCCCTTGGCCCCATGCAATTACATATACTTATAGCTTAGCTTCACTCTTTCAAAACCAATCCCTTGAAGAAACTGACACCGGTTTTTCTTAAGAAACATTTGACGCAAATACTCCACACCTCTGTGATTTGTTGATCTGAAGTAGTCTTTTGAAGCAAGGTCATTGTATTTTTCCATCCCTTGTTGATTAAGACATTTAAGTTATGATACATAGACAGGAATTCAGGCATATTTGAGGGAAGAAGACCCCTTAAGCGACTTCCAAACAACCCGGCGCCGTTAACAACAAGTTAAACTGACATGAGTCCGCGATCGAATAAAAAACCAGCACTTGATCAGCGGTCAATTTAAAAAAAGACTTACCTTTTATGAGCTCTTAATTTAAGCGAAATACTGGTCAGGTGTCAATTTACCCTAACATGGATGTCTAATATCAAAGGAGGAGGTTATAAATCTCTCTGTCAACCTTTTAGCTAGAGTATGGCCGCCATCTTGCCGCGAGGTCATCGTCGTTCGTACGCGCCACGAGCAATACCGCTAACCAGGATAACTATGAGAAAATCAATTCATGGGTTTCCTATGGGACTCCTCTTGACGGCCGGAGTTCCGCTATTATGCTCGATGGAATGACTCACAGTCTAGGGCACTGCCCCTACACGTACATGAAGCAGACTGGTCGTGTGACCTCCGAGGCTATGTGCTGTTTTCTGCTGGCGATGTTGGTCGACAAGGAACCAACTCGCGAATGTTGCTGTTAAACATCAAATTCAACATAGGATATTATGGCCGGCGTATTTTGTTTTACTTCTTGGACATATACCTGTTGCTTCATACTGCTGATTATTGTGTAAATTAAGAATAAGTAGCTGTATCAAATTTGAAGCAGCAGATACATAGCTGGAATTATTACAATCTGACTGAAGTAAGAATTAATGTTAAGGTTCTTTCTTCACAATTTTTCAGCTGTTTAATTCTCTCTCTATACTTTGCTCCAATAATAAACCACGATGAAAAAAGTCAAAGCTAGTTCTCAGATAAGGCAATGAAAGATCGGTTCCAACTTAGCCTTTTTTGGAATATTTTTTGGTTCCTAAATCCCAATATTATACTTAATAGACCACAAGTTTCTATGGTGTATGCTGATAAACCACACAGGATGTTGGTAGAACACGAGAAGAATTCTTTGGGTGTTCCTCCAACATCCCAAGCGGTTTATCATGCGTCTAAACCATAGAAACTTGTGGTCTACTGCTTTTATATAATAATTCAGAAGACGCGCGATTTTCCATGGGTCTACTGGGACAATAAACCATGGCTGATTGACCAATCAGAGCGGGCGCATTGATTTGGTTATTGTATAACACCAATGAGCTCCTGATAACACTTAATAATGACGTCATGTTACCCAAACAGCCGCCATCTTAAATCCGCCGTGACTTTGCCGGATTTTTTGATTTTTCAAAAAACCGGAAAGTCTAGCAAAAGAAATCAAACTCTTGGCACAGATAAATTATACACAAAGAAGCAAAGTTTGTCAGCTTTTACTCAAATAATATAACAGGAATATATAAATGCGTAACACAGCAGCTTTCTACGCCACCGATTCTGAAGAGAGTTAATTTGACTGGTTCTGAATTACTCAAACTATTGTGACTCGTAAATATTTTAATTGTTTACACCTGAAAATTGAAATAAGGCACACAGAGAGGTAAACTATAGAGTGACGAATAGAGGGACACAATTAAAGGTTATAAAAGGACACAATTAAAGGTTATAAAACGAACACAGTATAGAAAACAATGAAAATTAAGATTAAGAAAAGGTTGCAGCCTTCTCAAATGTCTCCAAATGAGGTGAATGAAATAGCAAAATACATGACAGGGTCAAAAAGTGTAAATAAAATTAATATATTGATTTTAAGCACGTTCGATGCCGAAAGGACTTCAGCTCTGATCTCTAGTCATGAAATTTCTTCTGATGTCCCAAATTGTGGTAAGTTTCGACCATTTAAATATGAATTTTAAGTTCAAGAGACCATTTCTCACCGAAAAACATGAGATGAACTGTGAGCATAATCCTCACTGTTGAAACGGCTAGTTTCTGCCATTAGTTAACATAAACCTGAATAGATAAACTTCTATAACACGTTAACGACATATGATCACAAAACCGAGGATGCTACCATAAAACCAAAAATGATGTTGGATAAGTGTACTGAATGACACTGATTTTGTCGCCTTTAAGTGTCTGAGTGCGCGTGCCAACAAAGTATATATAACTCGACATTGTCTTTGTTAAAAAAGCAGAAAATCCGAAAACTATAATGATCTTATCATCTCAGGAAATTACTTAAGACAGCTACCCTTTTCTAAAGGCAGTAGGAAAAATTGACGTTTTAGCGATTTTTTCTTTTTTCCTGCGTTTTCGTTTTAGGCTGAATATTTTATTCCGTTATACTTAGGGAGCACAAAACTGCATTGAATTATTTAAGGTAGCTCGTTAGGAGTCGTCCCAGTCCCGTTGTGTAAATTAAACATAGGAATCTGGAGGATTATGTTGACGAAATATTTTGTTTTTCGATAAAAACTGTGGTTCTTCCTATATGAGAACAATAGTTTTAGTTTTGCTTTGGTGTACAGCTCAGAAATGTAGATTCTGCGCGATCCGTCATTTTATTGCAATGCTTATCTCAACAACCAACGTTTCAAGTCTGACCTGTTTGGAATGGCTTTATGAAGTTAATTTCAAAGATGTTTATGCCATTATACAAAGGAACTTTAATGAACTGCGCAAGTTTCTTCGTAAATATTTACATTTTTAAGACAGCTGAAAAGACAATTGCGCTCGTCTCTAAATGGAACGAGTGTTTCGCCATTCAAAAATAGATAAAATTAAAAAAAAATCCGTCTCATCCAGAATCTGGAAAAAGAAAGGGGGTAAAAATGCAAATGGCGGCCGGAAACGAACAAAAACATCCGTCACTGAGTTTTGTTGTTTATTTATCTCTCAAGGAACTCCAAAACATTAAAATAATACTATTTAAGAAATAGAAAACATGTATCGTGTTTCTATCGAGTTATACAAACACGAGTGGAAGTTTGGGAGAACGAGAAATGCTGTGGGAACACGAGCCGCAGGCGAATGTTTCCACAGCTTTTTCGAGTTCTCCCAAACTTTCACGAGTGTTTGTATAACTCGATAGAACGGAGTACATGTTTTCTATTTCTTTTAGAAAACACCACGACGAGAAAAATGAAAACAACTTGCTAACTTTGATTATCAAAATGGAAATTTTCTTTGCTCGCGTCATCACTACGTCAACAGCGCGCGCTAGTTCTGTGTCTCAATCGACTTATACAAACACAATTTTTAACCAATCAGCGCGCGTGCTTTCTTAGGACTGTTTCTAAACTATTATACTATTCGTATAGCCAAATTCCCCGAAATAAGTCAAGTTTTGAACCAACACGACAGCTCTCTCGGCCGTCATGTAAATGCCACGTCACCCAAAAGCGTAGTCTCTCACAAAACCAAGAACCCATTCGGAGCGAAATTTTGCATGATTAGTAGTTTTCAGCTGTTCTTGTACATCATGAAAGTAACATCTCAGGAGGATCAATAGTTTTCCAGTCTGAATTTTAGAAACGTGACGTGAAATTTCCAGTTACTTCCTCTAATCTTTCTCTCGGTTAGCTGATCAGGCTTACGTAAGCGGCCATTTTCATTTCTGTGGAAAAAAGAAAATTAGACAAAATGTCAACATTTTTCTGTAGGTAAACAACTAATATCTAATTGGTGCATGCCTTTGCTTGATGGAAATTTATTACCTTAGTCTTGAGGTAAGGCAACGTGCCTTTTGACAACTAATATTCAGCAATAAGGTTTTGGATTCGAAACAAAACTACTTCTGAAAGTTTGAATTAAAATCGTATTCCTTTCTGGGCAAATGAATGGTTCCTCGCAACAAACAAGTTATCGTGAAGGTGTTCACCATATGGGTAGTGGGACCGGTACGTGGTAAATATCGCAACTCTGCATTTTGGCTCCAAAATTTTCATTTGTTTCACCCTCAATGCAAGAAGAAGATTAGACAAACTAAGGACCGAAAAAACTACTTAAATGAAGTTGCAAAAATAACTCTTTCACAGTTATGCTAAAGTAAGAGATGTAACTAAGTTTAAGTTTTGGCGTCACTTGAAATTTAAACTCAAACTGCCGAAAAA
Organism: Catalaphyllia jardinei; assembly: GCA_022496165.2. Lineage (NCBI taxonomy): Eukaryota > Metazoa > Cnidaria > Anthozoa > Scleractinia > Caryophylliidae > Catalaphyllia > Catalaphyllia jardinei. The sequence continues at coordinate 11,700,806 of CM042759.1, forward strand.
TATGAAGAAAAAGGATTTAGGTATATTGCTGAAGTTTATATTCTTACAAGGAAGTGTTAATTCATCGAAGCAATATATCAGTTGAGGGGACTCTAGTGTTACAAAATGTAATACAGTACTTCATGTACGAGGCAAGGAAAACTTTCGATACTTAAGTAATTACTTCAACGCAGACTTCGTACTCCACTCCTTTTCTTTCCGAATCAGTCATTCATGCAGCTCCGGTGTAATAACCATGACGATGGATGTTTTCTCAATTCTTAATAAGCATTTATCTCGTTTTCCCGGGTTACAATGGCGCTGTCACCAGTTCGCTTTCCCTGTTCCCCAAACATAGTGCAGTTGTATAAGCTACAAGCACACTATGAGCATATAGTTGATGGTTACCAATGTGGAAGAGTGAGTCTGATTTCGACAAACGAGCTCAAATGAGAGAGAAATGGGCTTTTCTTTTTCAACGGCGAATCCAAAACAATGACCAATTTTTTGACGGATGGCGAAGAAGAAAAATGCATCATGCTTAATTACATGTGTGTTGAATTCTTGATTTACGACTAAACTTAAGACCGTTTATATTGTTATTTTAGAACAATTATAAAGCTCTTTTGAGGAAGTGAGTGATAACATCACTATTTCTTATTAATCTTTTACGTACAAGTATGTCAGCATGCTGATTAGTTCAGAGCACGCCAATTATTCCCAAACGTTGCAGAAAATTCAAATTGAGCGCAAGAAGTTGAAATTGAGCACAGAAAGTTGAAATTAAATTCCATGTATATTATTGACAAGTACTCAAATTCTTTTTCTCAAATTCGTTTTTCTCTGAAAGACTGCATACTGCATTCGCTTTGCGGGCATGTGAAATTCTTCTTGGTCCCTTTATTCCAAATTCCACTCGAAATCAGTGGATTACAATTATATTTACGCCGCCAAACTCTACATTTAGGTCAATAGCATTTTATAAACGTACAAGCCTACTTGACCGCCTTCAATTATTGTATAATACCAGGCTATTTAAGAAATCACTGCTGTTTTCTTGCAGAAAGTTCATGTTTTTGTTATGACAGCGTTTGTTTTCCATGTCATCCAAACAACTCAAACAGGTAAGTACAACAAACCTCTCGCTTGATGGGGAATTCTACGGAGTGGGAAGAAGGATTTGTGGGGGCGGGGGGGGGGGGGGGGAGGTTGAGGGCAATAGAAAAAAAAAAAAAAATCAATAATATAGTAATGTAAAGAAGACATGATTGATTATCACAGTTAACCGCACAACTTATGCAGTTGTGAAATTGTAAAGCCTGGAAAAAAAATTAGAAGTTGAGGCATCTAACCTGTGGTTAATGAGTGCAGTCTGCATCATAGCTGTCATCCAAGGTTGTCACCAGTTCTGTGCAGTAACATTAGGTCGATGTCCAATGTAACGCAATCGCTTTACTATATGGGAAATCATACGTTAAAGCTCCTAGTGATTTTCCACCGTGTTCGCAACGTGCACTATCCCTCCCGACTCTTTCAATCCCCAGTTAATAGTAAAATCCCAAAAATGCCAAGCGAAGCCCCATACTCATATAGGAAAGAAATGGAAACCCATGAGTTGATTTTCTCATGGTGATCATGGTTAGCGCCATTGCGCGTGGGCGCGTGCGCACGACGACGACGACGACGGAGCCGCGCAACATTGTGGCCATACTCCAAAGAATAGCTTGTACTTCTTGGATATTGGACATCCCTGTTATGATCAATCGACACCTGTTAAAACAAGGTATCTGCTGACCAGTATCACTTGACCATATCGCGGGCTCAAGTTTACAGCTCATCGAGGTCTCGTTTTTTTTGAAATTGACCGCTGACCAATTACTGGTTTGCGATTGGATCGCGGGCTCATGTCAGGTTAAGTTGAAAACAAGGCAGGAATGGTCGGAAGCTGGTTACCGCAAGCCCAGGATTAAAATTTATTCGAATTATAACTTTTTTTCTTTTCTACAAATGTTTTTGCTGATTTATTTTGTGTATATGGTGATTATGAAACTCAAAACAGAAAGTCAAACAATAAACAAAAGACCTCATTGTAATGTTACAAAACTCATATCAAAATTCTACCTTTTTCTGGGTTAGTTTATTGGGCACTGAACAACCCGGAGCTACGTTTTAGGCTGGCTTAAATCTATATATTATTCCGAATTTAAGGCTGCGTTCCATGTTCAATTTCGAGATAGCCCTATTCTCATCTCTTAGCCGGCGGGGCCTTGGCTCGAGCATCGAAGGGATCTAGAAGACATAAGATTTTCCAGTCCTAGGGTGCTTACCATTTACAAAAACCATCCGGTTGGAAATTTCAGGCATAAACATAAAACAACTAAATGCGAAGTTGCGGGAGTGGGAATCACTATAAAGTATGTCCACATCAGCTAGATAGACTTTAGAGAGCAGAAAAATAGCATCACCTTGTATCACAGCCCATATTTTCCGGAGCTTCCCAAACAGAATGGCGTGAACCATTTGATTTTCCAACTGGAATTTCCGGTTTTCCCATGTAAATGGTAAGTACCCCTAGATTCTAGGACTTCCGGTCTTCATGTATGCAGTCGTGAGGTTTCTATATACTGTATGGGAGTAAAAATGGCGGCCATCGAGGCAGGATCGAGGAATCTTTTTTCAGGTTTTAAATGGTATCAATTTGGCGAATGTCTCTGTCAGAAAGAGGTGATAAAGAACACCGTCGTTTTAAAAAAGACGCTTTTTTTAACCTGCTTTGGCAAGCCATTGATTTTTCTGTTGTTGCCCTTTGTTTTTGACTCCCGACATGGCTCGACTGAATCATTTATTTGGGTTGTTTCGCCTGTAAATGCGAGATCAGACCGTGAAGCAAAATGTTTTACAAGTCAGCTGTCTGACGGTTCGGAAAACTGAACTCCGAGGTTGAAATTGAAGATATCAAGCAATTGAAGTATCCAATAATTTATAGCCACGCGGAGGCAATTGATGGATTGTGAAGATGTGAGACGCAATATGAGAGCTGTCGAAATTGGTGAAGCACATTTCGTGATAGAATGGCAAGTATTGGATATCTGTCTTGAATTATTCCCATTTACTACTTAACAATTATTCGCCGAAGGCGAGGTGAATATTGTAGAATAACAATATTCACCGAGCCTGAGGCGAATAATTGTTTTAGTATAATTTCAGAGCTGAACAACAGAGAATAACGGACTAAAACACAAAAACAGGGGCCCAATTGTTCGTTTGTATACACCTACGCATCAAAATAGTTTTAACAAAAACCTGATATGTAAGCTTACATCGATTGTGAATTAGTTTACTCGTCGAGTTTGGCAGTGAAACAATCAAGCAGAACACTACGAAAAATAAATTCTTCGGGTACCTTTGCTTTATCGCTGTTGACTCCATCCACAGGTGTTATCTGCATTGTTCCAAAATGAGTAGCTTTAGTTTGGAGAAAAACAGATTTCGGTCCATCGGTCCGACCTGCTGGCAATCGACATAAGTCACGTAACCACTGCGTTTACGATTCTTAACTGCCTCGAACGCGAGTTCTTGAAAGGATTTTTGGTCCAAGGGTGACTGAAGTCATTGTCAAAAATTCCCCATCCTTTCAAATATCCTGGACGTAGAGTGATAACTTCCAACTGCCGCCATGTTTACTTGCTGAGATAGCAAAGGTGGCAAGCTCAGTAGCCAGGCCCCAAAAATGTTATACAAACCGCCTGGAGCGGTTTATATAGCGTCATATAAGGAACCGCTCGCCCAATCAGATTGCTGGAAAGTCTTTGTTCAACTCTGAAATTATACTAAAGTTAAATATAGGGATTTGCAAGGGAACGAATTTTTCTCAGCAAATATGCTTTGGGGACAGAATGTGACAAATTTTGAACCTTTTTTGAGATAGTCAACGTGTCTTTCTGTGTACAAGGAAGGTAATTTAGCTTCTTTATTTATCGTCTTGCTCCACATTCTCTAATTGAGGGTGGAATTTTCTGATTAGGTTACAAATTATTACAGTGAGTGGTGGTATTGATTGTGTGATCATCATTTCTAATCCTGTATGAGAGGCTTTCAAACAGTAAAATTAGTCTGCAACAATTCGATATACTAGTATGCACTTATGAAAAATGTGGAAATTTGATTGGCTGAGCTGCTTGCATGTTTGTCACTGATCACAAACTAATTATTATAATAATTAATTTATATTCCCAATTAGATATGCTAGGTGCCTGCAGTTGCACTAACTGCAACAGTAACTGAGCAAACAAAATACATCAACTTCCCTTGGAATGGTGGGTCCAGAAATCATTGCAGTGAACCTCAATAGGCAGAACATTTCCCACAC
>CM042759.1:11710153-11715570 GCA_022496165.2 Catalaphyllia jardinei
CAACCATGAAATACAACTCTCCAAACAGTAAGTTGATGATCGACAATGTGAGTAAGACTTTTATTTGTTTATGACATGCCCCAAGCAGAACTTTTCTGGAAACACGGACCAGAGTACTGTTGTTTCACATGAACTAAAACCACCAATCAGAGCACGCTACGTCCGTTTTCGACCAGAAACCTGGTACGGCCACATCTCAATGAGGGTAGAGCTCTATGGATGTCGAGGTACACTCACTACAAATATTGTTTTGTACAATGTAGTCTAAAGAAAGGAAAGTAAACAAGAAAATAAACTCTTTTGTAGCATATGAGGGGCCTTTTCCCTTTCCCTGTTACCTAATAAAGAAATGGTTGACGTCTCAATCTCGTTAATAGGCCATATATGAGTTACTTTAACCTCTGTTTGAAAACGAGTCTTGGTGCACAATGATTCTTGTTTATTCATTGTCTTGCAAATCCATGTCATTTCCATATGAAAGGTTATGAATCAGAACTCGTTTTAATTAAAGTAAGGAGAAATAAACAACTCGAAAAGGGCTTATTGGATCACACTTTTCCTCGGCCGATGCCTCTGGGTTGCCAGAAAGACCTTTTTATTCTAACTATATGTATACAAAAGCTGTTGACCTCGTATAGAAGGAGCGCCAAATTTTTCCATTGGCGTATATCGTTCGCGTCGTGAGGTTTCGATTAACGAATTACCTGTTCACGGATTAAGCTCTCGAGCGCTGGGGGGAAATGCATTCAATTGTTAGGCTTCGAAGAACAGACAACAAATCTAAACCATTTCAGAAAGATCCAAATTACGGGAAATATGATTTTACTGTGGACAAGGATTCTGTTATTTAAAAACAAAAAAACGTTCAACAATAATTCCTTCTTCGTTGTTTTGCTAAACCCATTTCTTTATCTATAAATGTGCGCTCACAAGCAAATTGCTCTGTCAGCCATAGATGATATACTCTTCTATAGATTATGTACTTAACCTCGTGTCATAGAAAATGCAATTTCTTGTAGAATTCCCCCCGTTAGTCACAATTGTCTTTATGTTGCTGTCGTGCTATTACCCATGAAACTGCAGTAGTTTCAAGTGATATTAATTGGATTTTGTTGAGAAATTTATGACCGAATTCCTGATTAACGACCTATTTTGTATTTAAGTTCTTCCATCTTTACATAAACAGCAGGCATGCAAATTAAATTGTCAAATACAGCTATTTAGGAACTATTAAAAATGGAACACTGCTGTCCTTGCCTCGGCTTCAATCAATCAAATCAATAACAAAGTCCCGGATATAAAGAGCTACATTCTTCAGATGGGCGCAAGCCATGGCCATATACGGTAAAATTTTCAAACAGACGCTCGTTATAAACAGACTAATTTTTACAGTTTTTATACATATTTTTGGTACGGGGTTAGACTATGCCGTTTCTAGAATTCTTTTTTCAAATCGTGCATCTTTATAGTTTGTAATGAACTCTAGATAGAGTAAATTCTTGAAATCAATATTTCTGCCATATTTATATTCATACTCGTACGTCTTCCCCAAAATCTTTAGAGTGTCATGACTCCCTGGGCATGGAAACTGGTGCTATCTCTGACGGGCAAATCACTGCGTCTTCAGAATATGATGCTTATCATGCCGCGAATCACAGCAGACTGAACTATCGAGGAGAATTTTCAGCTTGGGCAGCCCGAGTAAATGACGCCAATCAATGGCTTCAGATTGATCTGAACAGTTACTACATCACAGTAACACGCATAGCAACTCAGGGAAGAGATAAATACAACCAGTGGGTAACTAAGTACAAGCTTCAGTATAGTAATGACGAAGTGACCTTTAAACACTACAGGGAACAAGGACAAAATGCAGACAAGGTGAGATGCATTTCATTCGCGAAAACGACGGACTAAATTTTCCTGTTAACTATTACTTTTCTAAAATAAATTTTGACCGTTAGAAAGCTAAGGTCTCTCCTTTTTTGTATTGCTTAATTATATGTTTTCCCCGGCTTCCTTCAATCCCGTAAGGTACTTACTAAGGATATATTAAGGGCAACGTTCCATAAACCTCGGAAAGTGTTTTCTGATTATGTATTAGAACATTTATTTAAGGAAAAAGGAATAAAGAGATTCTGACGCCTCCCCTAGGGCTTTACATTTCAATGTATTTTAAGACGTCGATGAAGTTCAGTTGTTGTTTATAAATTATAAATATATAAAAAGTTCGTCAACTACTTTTACATGCATGTAGAGCTAAAAGTGTTCAAACTGTTGTCTACAACTGCTTATGAAATGATTGTCTTTAAATTCCACAACGGCAACGGCATCGAAAATGTCACCAAACAAAGCATCTAATAAGCAGAGGAACGGCTTTGCACGTACGCTTTAAATCTTTGCAAATTTTGTGGCCGTCCTCTGCAAAACAACAACGTGAATAGCAAAATTCTACGTATCTTAGAGAACGTATGCTACGAGGGCAAATTTTTGGCATTTATAATCGGAATTGATCAGAGGCATTACAAATTTAGTTTGAACAGGTTTTCAGACCGATTGGCGTTATGAACAGGTTCAAACATAAATGCACTTTTACAAGGCGTCGCCCCTTGTGTCGCCGTTGTCATTTCTTAAGGTTGCTAATATCAGCTCTCAAGTCTGCGGGGCCTAGAATACATTCTAAGCGTAAATTATTGTTAAAGAACAGAGCAAGGTAACAGGACATATACTTATTCTTGGGACTGGAATAGCTTGCAATCGAGGTTCGTGCGGTAAATAAATGTCATTTGCATTTGAAGAATTTCTCCTCATTAGTCTTCTTTGCAAGCCAGTTCCAACGCAATACCCATACTATACGAATTATTACAGCAAGTGTGGGGAACTCCAACATATAACAGTGGAGCGACTCATCTTCAGCTCGTGTTCCCTCAGCATTAGTCGTTGTTTCAAACTTTCACTTCTGTATCTATATTTAACAAATAGATTTCTGTTGTCGGGCATCTCTTCAGTAACGGATCACAGATGGCGTCAAAATATGATAACAATAGAATAGTGGCAATAAAGCTATTAGGGGAATGTGTCACTGATGCTCTTACGTCTTCTATGATGCATTACTGAACAGACACAAGGCAACATGGAATCAATCTGCTTTGTAATAGAGAACCAATTAATGTACTCCGTTAGAGCATTGGTAAGAACAACAAAAACTGAGAGAAAGATTTGATTCTTATGAGACAGAATAATGGATAGTTATTTCATTAACTATTTCAGGTTTTTGTCGGGAATACAGACAAGGTCACTGTTGAATCACGTGACCTGATCCCGCCAATCAGAGCACGGTTCATCCGTTTCAAGTTAATGACTTGGAATTCACACATTTCAATGAGAGTGGAGCTCTACGGCTGTCCAGGTTTTGTATAATAATTATTGCAACCTCGTTCGCTGTTTTTTTTTCCTAGAATAATTATTTAGATGAACCCTTAGAACCCAGATTGCGTGCATTAAGGGATCCCAAGATGATTCAAGAGCGTGGGACATTTTTAGGGCACAGTTACATGTTTACGGGACAGCATGTGAAAGTCGTTTCATCTCATGAGAACCGTGATTTGACAGAGCACAAACTAATCTCGTTCACTTCCAAATGTGGCCTTCTTTTGCGGCTCTTAACGTGAAAAAAAGGCAAACGATCATATAGTGAAAGCTGATTGTAAAGTGCTACTAACCCCCAATTTTTTTTTGCTAACATAAATTTCCTCTTTCTCCTGATTACCACATCGAAAAAAATATCGTTGTAGCTATTTTTGTTAGTTATCTACGAATTTTCCAAGATTATAATTTTGTACATTACCATGTTTACGACCGAGGAATAGCGGAGAACGGGACGAGTTGGCTTCTGACGTCATTTCGGGAATAACAATGTTTCGTTTCTGAGAAGAATATATGCGAGCATACGATATTCTGTGTTAAAATCGTTGCAGAATGCAAGGAATATGTGTTGTTGGAGACTGTAGCAATAAAGGATACGCAGGATGGAGTATTCCTCTTCATTCGATACCTCTATCCCGATGAAACCCGATAATAATAATAATAATAGTAATAATAATAATAATAATAATAATGAAAAACCAACTTTATTCAACTGTTTTATAATAATAATTATGCACTGTAAATTAAAAAGTCAAAATCAAGTAGTTCATACAAATTAATGAGTAAAATGCATTATTTTAAAGATTTATAATACGGTTCTTGGCCTCGTTTCATACAAACATGATAGTAATAATAATGATAAAAACTGACAAAATGTTAAGGGTTTTATATATATATATAGCATATGTACATAAAAATCTTCGGTAAGAAAAAGAAATGTCAATCAAGCCAGGGCATAAAACATTCGTTAAAGCATTTCGTTAAGAAAATGTCATGTCAGTCCAGCAAGTCCCTTCACTATCTCCAAGTCATTCTCCTGTACATTTGTCTTTCTTCTCCGTGACCTGGTTCCCCTTAAACAGACAAGGGCAGTCCGCAGGATGGCGAAAGACACCTTCGTTCTGATCCATGCGATTGTTGTTGCGTAGTTCTCCTGCTTCTTTGAAGAGATGAGCTCGGCAAGCCTGGAATGGTACCGCTGACACTCCTGAGACATACCTCCCTGTTGTTGTGAACACCAAGGGGGTAAAAGTGCCATTCTCGACTTCTATTATCCTAGAGGCATACTTTCGCTTCTTTTCGTCTTCATGCAATTTGTATATCTGTTTTAGGCTAAGCTCTCTGTACGAGTCCGCGTTCGGGTGACATATCCGTACATCAAAATAGGCGGCGCGTTGTCTCTCCCAGAATCCACGACAGTGCACATCGAGACGGGCATCTGGTGCTGCATTCGCTCCCCTATTGAGCTCCTCCCCAGCAAGGGGTTGTAAAATGGGCTCAATTGCTACGTCATAGCAAACCATATCTAGTGGCTCCGCCTCCGAGTCACGTATCTCGTTGTGACGCTGTATGATTGGGCCACCTCGCTGACATATCATGGCGTTGTCCACGGTAAAGCTACAGCCACATACGCATACGGATGGGCTATCAGGTATGGGCCAGTCATAGCGTAGCCTCAGTGCGTCGCGAAACTCCCGCTTGCTTAGGTCAAAGTTCATGTCTTTCAGTGGAATCGCAGTAAGCAAACTAGAGGCTCCCTTTTCCATTGCCAGGTCTACGGCTCTTTGTGTTCTCACTGGGAGAGAGACCTTCAGCTCCTCTAGTTTCCCCTTCAGGTAATCATCTTTTTCTTTTCGAACAGCGTGCATCAGCTTTCGCACATCTACATCATCTGGAGTCTCATGGGATTGCGCCATTATCTTATCAACAAGAGGAGGGCTCATTCTGATGGATGCTGAATACTCCGACTCGGCACTTTCAGATGGATTTGT
>CM042759.1:11723302-11733302 GCA_022496165.2 Catalaphyllia jardinei
AGAGAGAGAGAGAGAGAGAGAGAGAGAGAGAGAGAGAGAGAGAGAGATGTTGCTGACATTAACTCATCACCAACTTTGTAGTTCTATTGATTCTCCCAACTTTACCGTCAGAATGTCAAGAAGCACTTGGCATGGAAAGTGGTAAAATAACTGACAGTCAGATAAGTGCCTCGTCAGGCTCCGCCAGAATGGGGAGACTACACAATCAAGAAGCAAGTGGAGCTTGGACAGCCGCCACAAATGATACCAATCAATGGCTTCAGGTTGATCTTGGTAGTAACTACACTAGAGTAACACGTATAGCAACACAAGGAAGGTATGGAGTATGGATCCAATTGGTCACTGGGTACAAGCTACAGCACAGTGAGGATGGAGTTAATTTTCAGTACTACAGAGTATATGGACAGACCACAGACAAGGTGACGTAAAATAAATTTATGGAAATCTCAAGGCTTTCGAAGCAAAATCAGCAGTAAGAGATGGCTTTATCGTAAATACCTTTAGAGCGGGCAGTTCATTCAAAGAACTCGAACGGGGCTTTTTATTTTATAAAGAAACTGTTCGACTGCGTCGGGGGGTAATTTACCTATTTAGCAACTTTTAAAAGGTTGATAAAAATACAACTAATTGACCGCGCTGGCAATTTTCTGAAGCTGACTTTCGAGATTTATTCCGGCCTTCGAGATTACTTTATTTTCTAGATTTCTTAAAACAATATTAAAAAATATAGATTGACGGTTTTAATAAGATTATTAGTTCTTAACGAACGAGCATTAAAAAATGGGTTTGCACTTTTTACACAAACATTGAGAGCGCTGCATTAAATAATGGTTTTCTAACAAATTGGTTCAGACCGTCTAGAGGTGTCCGTCAGGGGTGCCCCTTATCACCGTACCTGTTCATTCTTTCAGCAGAGATAATGGCTAACAAGGTTCGCCAAGAACCCGGCTTCAATGGAATTAAAATATTAGGGAAAGAGCTAAAGTTAAGTCAATACGCAGACGATACAAACCTCTTCTGTGCCGACTTGGCCTCTGTCGAAAAAATCTTGGAAATAGTTGAAAACTTTGGTAATATGGCAGGCTTAAAATTGAACCGCAGAAAAACAAAAGCGATTTGGTTGGGAAGATGGGAAAAGAACAAAAGCAACCCTTTACAATTAAAATGGTTGCATAGTCCTGTTAAAATCTTAGGTATTTACGTCTCTTACGATGAAAATGGAAATAAGCAAATGAATTTCAACCTTAAGCTACAGAAATTGCAAACTAATCTCGACATGTGGAGGGCACGTGACCTCACGCTATTTGGCAGAGTACTGATAATAAAATCCTTGGGTCTATCACAACTCGTTTATTCAGCTTCAAACCTCACTGTTCCTCAAGAAATAACTCCGATAATTAAGACAAAACTTTTTAACTTCCTTTGGAAAAATAAAAGAGACAAAATCAAAAGAGCTGGACTTTATCAAGATCGAGGAAAAGGTGGCATATGTATGACTGACGTTGAAACTATGATTAAAGCTCTGAGGCTAGCTTGGATCCCAAGACTCTTGACCCCAGAAATAAGAAACTGGAAAACGGTTCCAGATTATTACCTTAGAAAATTTGGAGGTTTGAACTTTCTGTTAAGATGCAATTATGACGTAAAATATATAGACGGTTTGCCTTTGTTTTATAGAAATATGCTTACTTTCTTCGATGAGTTAAAAAATCTCTACTCCTACGACGGAATGCAAGATATGGTCCTATTTAATAACAAAGAAATTCTTGTCGGAGGAAAACCTGTTTTTGTAAAGGAATGGTTTGACCGTAATATTTTGTCTATCCAGGACCTGCTGAACAGCAACGGTCAGCTACTGTCTTTCCCGGGATTTATCAACAAATATGACTGCAATACGAATTTTCTTCAGTTTTATCAAGTCATCAGTGCAATTCCAAAGTATTTAGTAACAAAAGCAAGAAATACAAAGCCACCTGAAAACGAACTATATACAAGAAATAACTTTTTGTTTCCGTTAGACGCCCATACACAAATACAACTAGAAAAAGCAAAAACTAGAGACTTTTATTGCTTATTAATTCGGAAAATTCACACAGTTGGCCAGACTGGTCCAATGAAATGGAACAGCATAACAAGACTAGATGAGAATGCCTGGGAAAAAATTTTCACCTCCCTAAAGAACATCTGTAAGGAGACAAAATTGAAAGAATTCCAGTTCAAATTAATTCACAGGATTGTAGTTACCAAAAAGGAGCTTCATCGATATGGTATTAAGGCGGACGATGAATGTCTCTACTGTGGTGAGAAAGATTCAATTGAGCACACTTTTCTTAACTGTTGATTTGTAAAGATTTTCGTAAACAGCGTAATTGACTGGTTTAACGCTGCCAACAACTCAAAATTTGCACCCACAATTGAAGAGAAATTATTTGGTATCATATCAGGCCCTTACGAAAAAGAAATATTAAAGAAATTTAACTACACGATCCTATTTATGAAGTACTACATATACACTAGTAAGATGCACAACCAAGCTATTCACCTCTCTGTCTTTGTTGATAAAGTTCTATTTAAATACAGAATAGAAAAGTTTGATTGTTAGCTACGAAAAAATGTTCCTCACAGAAGCGGAATGCCTTCAGGTCATACACGAGAGAAATGTAAACGCTAGTAACTGTGGATGCCAATGTAAAGTACATTAAGTGATATATGAGACGCAGTAGTTTATGTTATTACTAGAAGAGCAGGAAACTAATAAAGAAGAAGAAGGAAAAAAAAAATTAGTTCTTAAGTTGAAATTTAGTTAATTCTTTGATAGTTAGATCTTAAAGAAATACTTTAACCTAAATCGTTTCTTTAACACTGCATTCCTTCTGCTACATTTAGTGACTTTTGTAGGCCTACTCTGGGACCTTAAGTCGCCGTAACTTAAGGCGACTTTGGGCGATTTAAGGCGACTTAAGGCGACTTAAGCAAAATTGGCAAACAAAATCATTGCGACTTAAGGCGATTTAAGGCGACTTAAGGCGATTTAGGGCGACTTAAGGCGACTTAAAGCGATTTTATTTGACTCAAGTGATAAAACTGAAAGTTAGCAAAGTCCATAAAATTAGAAAATCTTCACAGAATCCCTCACAATAAACCAATATTACCTAATACATATATTATGATAATTATCTTGCTTACTTTTGTACTGCTATAAGTCACCATAGTCTCAAGTATCCCAGTTTCAAACCATTTTAGCTAAAAATGGTTAGAGAATTACTACAACAGTTATTGTTCAATTATATAGTCCAGGCTAGTCAATAAATAGCCAGGAATCAACATGGCGACTGGTATATGCCTAAAGTAATTATATCAAAATACAAAGCAACATCTAACAATACTATAAAAATATGTAAATAGTGACATAACTTTTAAGTTTAAGAAAATAGAGATGATTTACAGAAGACTAATTAATTTTCCACAAAATAATTAAAGTTACACAAGATTCTTTGCCTGTATTAAGTTTAATTATTTCACAAAGCTTTGTTGCTTTGGGGCTCTTACTTAGTGTAGAAGACACAGTTGGCGTATAACAATAGAAAACAAAAGGACAAAAAAAAAAGCAATGAACAAAATAGGCTAGTGAGGCGTTCTATTGTGATGTGTCCTGTGCTATCCTGTGTCTTCTATTGCTACTGGGTTGCCAATCAGGGTTCCGTTCTCTACACAGTACGCTCACGGCTTTGCTTGAGGCAACAAATGCTTGGTCAGTAAACATCGACAATGGCCTATTAAGTGGTCGTACTTAAGTGGCCGAACCCAAAGATGTAATGTCACTGGCAAACTATCATCTGCTCGTACCCTTAGTTGCGGCGTGCCGCAGGGTAGCATATTAGGTCCTTTGCTATTTTTAATTTACATTAATGATCTTCCCAACTCCCTGCGGGGCGCCGTACCAAGAATGTTTGCCGATGACACCAACCTTACGTTATCTGCTAAAACGTTAACAGAACTTAAGCTAGCTCTAACGCCTGGATTAAATAACCTTAGCCGTTGGCTGAAAGCTAACAAGCTCAGTCTAAATGTTGCTAAAACTGAGCTAATGATTATTGGATCAAGACAAAGGCTATCTGCCCAATGTGACGATGTAGAAATCAGAATTGATGACCAAATTATCAAGAGAGTCGTTCATACCAAATCCTTGGGTCTTACCATAGATGCTCACCTCTCTTGGGGTAAACATGTTGAAGAGATTTGCAAGAAAGTCTCTTCAGCTATAGGCGCCCTAAAACGCGTGCGGCCGTTTATATCCAAAGAAACTGCAATTCTAATTTATAACACCTTAATTATGCCTTATTTTGATTACTGCAGCCCCGTCTGGGACTGTTTGAGTGCTTACTTGAGTGATAAGCTCCAAAAATTACAGAATCGCGCAGCCAGAGTTATTACTAAATCATCCTTTGATGCGAGCTCAAACCACCTTCTTTCCACCCTCAACTGGGAGAAGCTATCTCTTCGCCGAAAGAAACAAAAAGCCTTAATGATGTATAAAACCATGAATGACCTTGCTCCGGAATATCTACAAAGTCTTTTCTCTCAGCGTCACTCTGCTTACAACTTAAGAAACTCTGCGGGAAGGCTGACCCTGTCCAAACCAAGCACCAATTATTTGGAACGAAGCTTCTCTTACAGCGGGGCCATGCTATGGAATACCTTGCCCAAAAACTTAAAAAATGCTGCATCTGTTGAGCATTTTAGACGAAATATCAAGAAGGTAGCTGATATATCGGATTCCCACACGGCAATCATGTAAAGCAGTTGTAATTAGTCTTAGTTTTTAACTTAGCTTAACTGATGATTTTCCGTGAATAAATAAAGATTTACATACATACATACATACATTCTATACAAAGGAGCCTTTACAATTAATTTTACCAAGGTAAAAAGTTTTATAATTATTTTTATTATTATAATTATTATTATAAAAATTGTTACTTTGGTAAAATTGTCTCCAATATTTTTGGTACTTGTATTATCGATTTTGGCATGGAAGTTAGGCAAATCACATGCCTCTCCAACAGCATGCATAGTTCATTGATGCTTTTCTGGGACCCAACCAATTTGTTGTTCTCCTGCCTTTGTCAGAGAAAACACCCCAATACCATTTTGCCAACCACGTGATAACTTCTGGTCCTTGGTAAGAAGACTTCCTTTCCTGTCTTCCCAACCACTTTCTGGCTCCATAAAACTTTGACGTCTCACTTACAGAGAACCGAATTTTGTTGGAAGACCTCTACTTCCGCTGATTGGATCACCAGGACCGAGTTCCAAGTTTTGACTTGGTTCAGCTCCGCAGCGTTTGACCTACAAAAAATGAAATAACACTTAAGTTAAAGTTTTGTGTTTGGGCTTGTATAAACAGTATTAAGCTGCATTTATTTAGTCAGCAGAAACTAACTACAAGTATCAGGCTGACTTTGACACAAGAATTATACAATAGAGCTAATTAAAATACCTTGCAGCCGTCCAGAAATTATTGAGTCACAACGAAATTAAACAAACTGATGCTTGCACTACGAACACTGCCTTCCGCCATTTTAATTCTCCCAATAACCTTTGCGCCGCTATCCTAGTTTCCATGCTTCGAAGTGAGGAGCGGGACACCACGCGAGTTTCCCTTCTTTCCGCCCGTACCGCAGCCGTACCGCGGAAAATTCGAGCTCTCCCGCCAAGTACGGCCATACTATCTGCTATAGCGAAAACAATATTTACTTTACCTCGAATTGTGTCGCCGGGACGATTTTTCTTTCCACAATACAAGCAGGTAGCCAGTTAATAGAAAGAAGGTGGACTGTCTCTGTGGGTGTAGACTTCAAAGATTGCAGGCCAGCATGATAATCTACTCCACGAGGGAAAAGCACGTGAGTGGTCTCATGTGTACTTCAGTCCAAACAAACTAAGTCACGTGCTCAAATGTTGGACCGGCGGCCATGTTTGCTGCTGAAAGTTTTTCTCGGAATAGGAGAGGTTCATTCATCTATGTTGAAGATCAAACTAACAATATATACGAAAAAAATGTCAAAGCCTTATGTTAGATAACTATTTATGTCTTTAGTAGGTTCGTTGAGTTGCAAAGTTAGAACATGCACAGTTGGTCGAATACGGTGTTGGAAGTTTGTAGTGCAGGTTTATGCTGGAGAAATGGCCCACTTTTGTCATTCTTTTGCTCTGGGTAAGTAAAGTGTCTAAACTTCAGCTTCAGTTTAGTTCAACTGACTTTGGATTACCGCATTTGTACTACTCAATGTAAAAGTGACTGGCAAAAATGTAGCTTTTCTCCAGAATACCTTTCTATTTAGTTTTTTTTTTACTTTGATGACCCAGAACTGTAAGTTTGATCTGATTCAGTAATATAAATAAATTATTGCAGCCACAGTCATTTGCTTTTTTTGCCATCAATCATATTTTTATTCATTTCCTGGAGATAACACGCAGTGTCAACCTTTTGATCAACTCACAATAAAATACAAAACAAAAATTAAGTAGGAGTATACATTGTCACAGAGACATTTCTTAATTCAGTATTGTTTGCAGGAATTAATCATGCTATTTAACACATGGTGGTTTGACAGGTGCACAACTGTTATAACCTGTGGTTTCCATGTATGTGAAAGCCATTGCCTACCTCATATCAACTCGTCCTCCATTGCAGGGTTTCCTCCCCCCAACCACCTCCTAGTTTTACATCTGGGAGAGGGGGAAGGGCATTGCGAGAGTACAGTATCTTACCCAAGAACACAATGGGTGATCCCTACTAGGGGACAAAATAGGACTTCTTAATCATTTGGCTATCATGCCTCTTCCTCTGATCCTTATGACTGGAGATGAGTTTACCTATTCTCCAGCTTAATATCCTCCTTATGGGTACAATTTAAAAGGAGAGAACCCTTATAACATTGTGTAACCAATATTGACCTAAGGTGACTTAGGCGACTTAAGGCGACTTTAGGCGACTTAAGACGACTTAAGGCGACTTTAGGCGACTTAAGGCGACTTAAGGTCCCAGAGTAGGCCTTTTTGTGTATATTTATATGTATTCTTTTTTTTTCTGACATCTAAAATTAATGTTTGTGAGAGTAAAATGAAGTAAACTGAATCTTCTGAGCAAAGTGCTCTGGCGAGTGCGCATGGTTTTT
Organism: Catalaphyllia jardinei; assembly: GCA_022496165.2. Lineage (NCBI taxonomy): Eukaryota > Metazoa > Cnidaria > Anthozoa > Scleractinia > Caryophylliidae > Catalaphyllia > Catalaphyllia jardinei. The sequence goes on from CM042759.1 coordinate 11,730,484, forward strand.
ACTCTTTTGAACTTCAACTTAATGGATGTCTTGAGTCCTTCAATATTCTTGTCATCCTGCCAGTTCTCAACCTGAGCTTAATTTGGTTGTTGTATTTAAATTAGTGACGATATTAAAAAGAGACGTATCTGGACCAAAGGCTTTTTAAAGGCACTCAATAGGAAAATAGAGGTTGGCCATGCTTGTGGTAGTGCTAGAAATTACGGATGATTTTATTATCAGAGAAAATCATTGGGGGGCAGAATAACCAGCAGTTAAAAAAGTTTTCTTTCTGCTATTTAACCAATCTAGACTTTTACGGGAAACACAGACCAGGACACTGTTGTGTCACATGACCTTAATCTGCCAATCACTGCACGTTACATCCGTTTTCAACCAGTAGAATGGGACACGTGGATTTCAATGAGAGTGGAACTCTATGGTTGTCGACAAGGTATTTAGTTTTGAGGGTCTTCTAGTAAGTCAGTTACACACATTGCACATTCAGATGACACCTTGTAAATTCTAGTTACAAAAAGTAATTACTTTACCATTATAATGGATATCAGATATCAGATATGACGACGTCAATTAACGAATCAAAACTATGTACGTTACACCCTGCTTGCCTTTTACATTGACTTTTATCCACCAATTACTGGACGTTTTCAACCAAAAGCAATGAGAGTGAAACTAGCCTATGGATGGCAAGGATTTGTATCTGCCAGTTATTTAAGTATTTTTATTATATAAACACCAGATGAGCTTCCTGCGTAAACATGAGATCTTTACACGCGAAAATAAGATATTATTTCCACATTGCTATGGTTACATAATCCCTTAAAAGTTACTTAGATGTGTACCTATATGATCAAAACATCATCGGTTCTTTCTCAGAAATCTCCGGAAATTTTCGGAAAATATTCGGAAACGAGAGAGTTCGGAAATCTTCGGAATATGTTTGGAAATCTTCGGAAAATCGTCAAAAAAGTCGTCATTAGCACGTTTATATAATAAACAGAAAAATACATGGCTGCTTGTAGATATAGAATTTCTCTTGTCGGGTTCAACTTGATATTGCGGAGAAGCAAACTGAGAGGAAAACTATTTCAACTAAACTAAACAAAATCCCCACCCAAAATTACTCAAACTGCACTCATAGACAGTTTCAATCGTGTCTGGAGATATAGAAGGTAGTCAAGCACTCATTGTCGCCGATTGATTTTGTTAACCGGCCAGCTCCATGAATGCAAATTGATTTAAATCTAACTAACGAATTAATTCAATCGAATTACTAAGGACATCTCTACCAAATTGGAGTCTTCTTGTAGCAATAGTTTCGGTTTTGAAGGATTGGAATACAGCGTGTAGACTGAATTAAAGCTGTGTACATGAATTGGCGCAATAAGTGATTTTATTATGCAATTATATAAAACCTACAGAGTGTCAAGAAGCTCTTGGCATGGAGAATGGTGCAATCCCTGACGGACAGATAAGTGCGTCTTCAAGACATAGTGATGAAACTCACGCCAGCCGAGCAAGGTTGTTTCTTGACAGAACTATATACCAGGGAGGAGGATGGGCAGCACAAATAAATGATGCCAATCAATGGCTGCAGGTTGATTTAAATAGTCACTACAGAGTAACACGTGTTGCAACGCAGGGGAGAAATATTGAGAATTGGTATCAATGGGTTACCACTTACAAGTTGCAGTACAAAGAGGACGGAGGGAGCTTCCAGAACTATAAGGAACAGGGCCAAAGTAGAGTCAAGGTAGAATATGTTTGATTTAATAGAACTTTAATCAACACACCTTAATATAGTATAAATATATACTAAATGGAACAAGTAAATCGTCTTTTGATATCGTCTGGGTGAGGATAGTTCTGAAAAGAACTGTTGCTGGGGCGTTTAGACAACCTGTGTGAAAGTAATCTTCAAAGTCAAGTGAACAATGATGCTGTAAGTCTAGTCCGGTGAAAGTGATCAAGGTTTGCATGAATGGGGTAATTACCATGCAAGTTGCAGTACAACATTCGCACCGAGCAGTTCTAAGTGTTCTTAACTTAAAACTGTTCACTGTTCTCTTGAACCATTTTAAAATGTATGAAATTGTTCTCTTTCACTAATTTAGGTTTTTCCTGGAAACACTGACCGGAACTCTGTCGTTTATCATGATCTTAACCCGCCAATCACAGCACGGTACATCCGTTTTCAGCCAATAAGTGGACATAATTGGATATCAATGAGAGTGGAGCTTTATGGTTGTCATGGTAACGTAAAAAAGATAGATTTCAATTTCAGCAATAGTTTGCTAAATACCTGGACAACCGAAATATTCGTTGTGTTAATGGCATGCGGATTTATGTCTCGGAACTATCGTTTTGATAGTTGCCCCTTGGAAATTTGTTGCTCTAAAAACTAACATATTTGACCTCAAAGCTTAGCTTCTCGGGCAAATATTTGTTTTCAGAACATCAAATTTCCGCGGGGCAACTATCAGCTGATAGTTCCTCGACAGAAACACTCTATTGTATAGTGCTCGTTCTTCGAAAAAGCCCGGTTGATAGTACTCGTCGATCAATGTGAATTATAGGTTGATCTACTTTAAGTGAGGTTTTGTCTGTTTTCTTTTGTCTTTTACTCTTTTCATCTAAAAAAGTTGAAAATAATTCATTATGATTTTTGAACTGGCGCTTGAAAAAAGAAAAGTGGTGAACAATAAAGACAATACAGTGTTCATGTTTTTCTTAATTATCGGTCTGATAGTTATCCCTTGAAAATTTGATGCTCTTATAAACTAGCATATTTGTTTAAAGAACATCAAATTTTGGCGGGG
>CM042759.1:11735019-11747975 GCA_022496165.2 Catalaphyllia jardinei
TTCGCTGGGTCTCCAAAGTCAACACATTTCTGTTTTTAGTAACAATGTCTTATACTTCGTCGGATTCCAAAATGCTTTTTTTCACTCAGAAGACATGAAATGGGACTTCACTCGATGACGACCCCGGATGACGACCAAGCTGATTTATTTGCTATTCTTTTGCTGAGCACCCAGCCGCCCAGCCTCTGGCAAACTAAGAAAAAACAACTAAATACAGGGAGGTAGATCCTAGCAGAGAATTCGAACGAGCTCTGAGGGGCAGACTCGAAGGCAAAGATATGTAGAAGCAAGAGAAAATGATGGAACAGAGAGGGACGCTCCCAGTCCTGGCCTTGGGATATGTCAATTCCACTAAAGTTATTTTAGGATTGCCGGAAACAGCGGGAGTGCACTTCCTTTTACGTCAGCATGATACCATTCTTTTGGAGATCACGCAATTTAGAAACGGCGGTCCACGGGGAAATACGTCGATAGATGTGTCTTTTAAGGGCATATTTGAGAGAGATGGTATTTCTGAATGAATAAATCAATGTCACAACTTGTTGGGAATAAAATGGCTTATGCAGACGGGAGGAAATGCAGTTCTACAAAAACAACAAAACGTTCCGGCTGGACATGTTATAAAGGTCGTGGCGGCTGTGATACCCTGTGACTTCTATAAATGGAGTCTACTCGAGCCAATGGACTTAGACATATTTGATATTGGCAAGCGACAATGAGATTTTCTCCTCATGTCGAAGATTGAAAGTTTACACTAGTGAAAATTAACGAAAGGTGAAAGCATGAACATGATCAATAGAAGATGACACCTTCGTCTTTGCCGGTTTCCTTTGTTAGAAAAGCAGTCAGAAGAACTGAGTTATCCCTTTCGCTCAGTTCAGTGTACTTTGGTTTCTGGTTTAAAATCTTTTTTTTTTTTGCCGCTTACATGGGAGTAATTTTGTCGTTGAATTGAAAATTATGTTACTTCAAAGTCGTTCTGTTTCTCTGTGAATTCAAAATTATTTCTGCACGGGTTTCTGTCGCTGACCGCTTCGCTCCGAGCTACAGGAGTTTTTTGTCGCCGTAACAGTATTCACAACTAGGTCAGTTCTTATATTCCCATGATAGCCAAGCTTTAGTTGTTTGGTCCCTGTGCCGGCATTCAAAATTATCAATTATAACATCATTTCTTTCGCTGAACGGTACTCTCACTGTACTCTGCAAGCCTGACCCTCCAAAGTGTTTGTTATTGTATTCCTGATCAAAATTATTTTTGTAACTGGTCGTCCCACTTCGCTTTGCTGCGAGATGTTTTGTCACTGTACTGTTATTTTTTTCTGTTGTTGATCTCCTTCAGCTCCGAGCTGTTATGTTGTTGAGTTAATTATTTTCTAGGTTGATCGCTACACTCCGAGTTGTTTCATCCGCGCTGTTAAGCTTCAAAATAAACTTCTATCGCACTGCTGGAAACTGCTTTGTTGAGGTATAGTATTCAAATTGGTTTCTGCCGCTAAATCACTAGGCTTCGAGTTGTTTTGGTTCCGGCCTGGATTCAAAACATTTTAGCGACGTCCACCCTCCGAATGGTTTTGCAGCTCGACCATGATTACTCTTCCAGCAGGATTGAGAGCAATTTTGTCGCTCAGTTCAAAAAAGTTTTTTTCGTGGGACCCAAACTACTTTTGTTCGGTGTGCTAAGATTTCTTTTGTCGATGCGTTCAGTGGTATCAGGATCGCTACAGATTGAAACAGTTTTTCATTTTATGTTACAATATCGAACAATACGATAGTTCTCTGCATGTTGTTTACAATTAACAAATGAAAGCAATTAAATTCTGTATTGTTTTTATCGCTGTTTTCTTTGGTTCAAGTTCTCGGAGGAAAAACATTGATATTCCTTAATGCCCCCTAGAGTTTTTATTCCAAAGAGGTTGTGGTTCTTTAGCCGCTTCTACTGACGAAACGTATTTCCTCGCAGACCGCCATTTCAAAATTCCCAGATCAACGGATGAAAGGTATCATGCGGACGTCTGGGGAAATAGGCTTCCGTTTTGGCCTTAAGCTAAAAATAACTTAGTGGAATCGACATATCCCAGGCAACGCCCTCAATGTCCCTCTCTGTCCCATCATTTTCTCTTGGTAGAAGTCAAAGAGTAATACGATGATATATAGATTTAGGGCAGCCTTAAAGCGTAGCTCCAAGGCCATGCTGATCAGAGCACGATTAAGCTAACCGAGGACAAGGTAGAATTTTGATTTGAGTTTGATTTGAAGTTTTCTGTATACTGTTTGGCCTCCTGTTTTGAGTTTTAATGATCACCATATACACAAAACAAAGCAGCAAAAAAATGTACAAGAGAAAAAGTTATAATTTGGTTAAATTTTAAACCTAGGTTAGCGTTAACCGTCTTCCGAACAATCCAGCCCTGTTTTCAACAAGTTATGCTGACATGAGCCCACGATCCGAACGAAAACCAGCACTTGATGAGAGGTCAACTTCAAAAAAACACATGACTTCGATGAGCTCTAAACCTTAACCCGCGATATGGTCACGTGATACTGGTCAGCGTATTTCTTGATATGACAGCTGTCGGTTAAACATAATATGCATGTCTAATATCAAAGATGTATGCTGTAATACAAGACTGCATGACTTGGTATTAGCAAGAGACCATGATCATTTTCTCTTGGTATTAGCTAGATGGCCGCCATGTTGTGCGACGTCCTTCGTCGTCGTCGTTCGTGGCTTGAATGTCTCCCTGCATGGCCACATTTGCTAAACGATGCGTCTTCCAAACCAGTGTGTTTGTTCAAAACATAACTTCGAAAGGACTGAAAGTAATTGAGTTCTGCCAAAAATTACCCTTCCAGATTTCTCTTTCAAATTAAGAATTTACCAAGGAGGGAAACTTATACATATCAAGGGAGAGAACATTTGCTAAGAAAAAATTCGCTCACTGTCCTTCTGCATTCTGTCTCTATCGGCTGCGCCGACTGACTGCTGTTTCTCAGATTAGATACAACAACTGATGAATGAATCGATACAAAAGCGGTTTTTACCAAATTCGTCTTGCTTAATTAAGCCGTGGAGTCAGCAAAATCCCCTCTTTTTCCTAAAAATCCAGGTGTCGAACGAAATCATCTGGTTTGAAATGCATAGAACAGATCAACGAACTCCTAGACGACTCTCACTCTGCTCACTATTAACTGCTTTGCACGTTTCGCTTTCACGAAATCGACCCATCGCTTTCTACGTTTCTTCGCTTCAAGCCGATCATCTCTAAATAAAATCGGTATGACATGAAGCGTAATAGCTCCTGTAAGTTTGTTGAGTTGCTACATCCCCTTTACAATGCACCTGGCTGGCAATTTTTCGAACTACTTTCTCAGCCTTTATTACAAAAACAAGTAAATATGTGAACTACAGAATCATCGTGTTCTGGATTTGACGTCACGTCCGGCCCTTGACTCTTGCTCCGTTTAACTCGGTCGCCAACCAAAATGGAGGCATTTTGACGTACTTTGACGGGGCATATAAATTCGAGGATTTAAACAAATCAAAAAAATTTTGCGCCAAATTACTTAACAAAATAAGCTTTATTGTTTTAGCGAAAATGAAATTTTGGTGTTAGGTGCACTTTAACTATTGTTAACTTTGACTTTGTAAATAGCGCCTTTAGACCCATGGGAAAAGGCACTCTATAAATGTCTTATTATTAATTCATTTCTGCGCCTGATTATTCCTTCAGCTTCAGCAGGCCACTACTGTACCATAGAAACACGAGCCGTGTATAATATTATCATCAGCAATAACGAATTGTTATTAATGTAAAACATTTTTACAAATACACCTTTTTTGTTATTTCTGTCAAGGCTGTGGGTTAGTGAAAAATAACTTAGTAACCAGCCCTGGATACCCTAGCCACTATCCAAGCAATATAGACTGTGTCTATCAAGTTCCAATTCTACCCTACTACGAATTAAACATTACTTTTAGCTTCTTTCACCTGGAGGAGAGCGGCTCGTGGTAAGTTGAGGTATAACTGTAAAGTGAGGGGACGGGTGTCTCAGGCTAGCTGCCCCCATACCTTACACCCTCAGTTACAACCTTCTCTTTAAGAGGTTCCAATTTTTGTTCCCTTTTCGATTCTGTGTCAGAGTATTATCTCAATCCCCGCCGTTTCAGAACCCTCTTATTTCCTTCCTCCCTTAGCTTTTCGTCCATTCTGCTCTTGTGAGGCCATCCTCTCTGCCCCTTCATGCCCACCATGGTACCTTTGAGTTTAGTGCGATTAGAAGCTGTTTTCGCGTTTAAATAAATCTGACAGCGAGTAGTACATTTACTGACAAATAATTTATATCTGCATGGGGAACTTGAGGAGAAGGATGGAGTTTGATCATAAAAGTTATATTTGTGAACTGATCGATATTTATATTCAAAATTGACGACTTTTTAACCGGCAATAATAAGCACTAAGATCTTTGATAGTTGAGAAATAAGAAGACATTTCAAATCATGGCGTAACTTTTGACCGAGATCTGAGACTGCGACAGCACCCCATGGGTCCATTTTCCTGATTAACATAATTTACCATAGTTTACTTCGAGCCCTAGCCCTTCACAAATACGTGTTAAAAAGTAAATAACAACTGGTTATTTACGTAAAGCCGAATTCACTTCACTGTTTCCTATATCCAGTAGATAGCATTATATTATGCACCTTCTGAATAACTGGGACCAGGATTGTAGCATAACATAAACTATGTTTCTTTGTAGCTCAGCTGATTATTTAAGGATTTCCAATGAAAATGATGAAACATTTGGTACTTACTGTGGCCAGAGGACAGGACAGAACATTATTGTTAATGGCGAGTACGCCTTGTTAACATTTCACTCGGACTTTGCTTTAGAAGAGATAGGATTTCAGATATCCTTTACAAATAGTAAGTACAATAAAAGTCTTAAGTTTACAATGCCTGGCTGTTAAGCCTAAGCGTTATACTTTTTATGTGATTTGCGTTTAAAGATACGTATTTACCTTCGGTGGATTTTAAACTGTGACAGTGGCAAAGAATGTAAATAAGTGTTTCATTCTGTTTCTATGACTGAGTGCACGTCTGCAGTATTGCATTGCGCTTCTCCATTGTGCACGATTTTCGTGTCATCAGCGCGCGCAAATCAGCACGTACACTTACACAACGTAAGATTTTCCCTCAAGCTAAGCTCAACAGCTAAATAAATGCTTGTTTTCTACTAAACAAGCAACGTAAGGCACCTTTTTTATTGCATTGAATGAGTCTATAATTCATCGCCTAACCACTGAATGAGTAAAAAAACAATTTTAATGTCAGTGGTAAAACGTTAAAGCCAAAAATGATTACTTCCCCTTTTCACTCGTGACCCGAGCCATACCGTCCGTAGAAGACGCTCGATAAGAAGACTTTGTGTCAACCCCGATCCAAAGTGTACATTTTTGTCAAAAAGCACATATCATATTGTTCCTTTAAGACGTTACAATATGTGCTTTGAGACTTTTAAGACTTTTAATAAACTTTATGTGTTTGGCGTTTGGACGCTGTAAGATTTTTTGGTTTATTAATTAATCTTGTAAAAATAACTCTAGCCACCAAAGGCCAATGCACTTGCATTTGCTTGGGGAATAACACTCAAACCTGCTGTTCAAGTTGCATACGCAGCAGCATATCCCAGCTGCATGCGAGTCAAATACCCGGCCCGGACTATTCTCGATCGATCGATCGATCGATCAATCAATCAATCAATCAATCAATCAATCAGTCAGTCAGTCAGTCAGTCAGTCAATCAATCAATCAATCAGTCAGTCAGTCAGTCAATCAATCAATCAATCAATCAATCAATCAATCAGTCAGTCAGTCAGTCAATCAATCCATCAATCAATAACTTTATTTATGTGTCAGGTAGATCTAGCATACATATATGTAAGCTAATTGGGGATACCTAACTACTGGTGAAAGGCTAGTTAAAGTGCCCCTGTGATAAAAAAAATCACTTCCTTTTTTTCTTGAGATTCTGAAAGTGTGTCTGCTTAACACTTGACTGGCAAAATTCTGACCTTTCATTTTTATCCAAAGGTCGTTTACTTTAAGTGTAAGTTTTGGATTTCACGATCCGCCATTACTCACGTTCAAACCTGACCGATTTGACCTCAGAGGGTTGGATCCGGCAAAAGTGACGTCAAAGGCTCACCAGCTTAAAATTTCTGCGTGTGAACGCAGCTTATTATGTATGCAAAGTGCGAGTTTAAAAGTGTGAAAGCCCAAAACTCCCGTGCTGCATATTAATTCTGCAGCGTACACACGCATCGCATTCTTAAACTAGTGAGCCTTTGACATCATTTTCTTCTCGATCCAGCTCTCTCAAGAACTTAAATTTAGTAATGGCGGATCATTAAATAGGAAAGTTCCAGTTAAAATAAACAGGTGCCTTTTTTAAATCAAGGATTAAAACTTGGGTCACTTAGTGTTTAGTTAACATAGTAAAATAATTTATTTTTTGTCACAGGGGCATTTTAACAGCCATCAAACGGGTTTCATAAAGGGAAGATTTATTGGAGAAAACATTCGATTAATAGATAGCGTGATAAATTTTGCTGGCGCCAAAAATATTCCTGGACTGCTGCTTTTCTTGGACTTTGAAAAAGCTTTCGACTCTTTGAAAAGGTCTATTATACAGAGAACTTTTAAGCACTTCAAATTTGGCTCATCAATGATTCACTGGGTTAAAACCTTTTACAACAACATTGAAAGCTGCGTTCTGAACAACGGATTGTCTTCCAATTTCTTTAAACCAGAACGGGGAGTGAGACAAGGCTGCCCCCTCTCGCCCTATCTTTTCATTCTTTGTGTCGAGGTACTAGCTGAAAAAATAAGAAATGCCAAAGACATCTAGGGCATCTTTGTAAACCAAAACGAAATAAAAATTAGTCAATACGCTGACGATACAACTCTTATTCTATATGGATCAAAAAAATCCTTGACGCTTTGTTTACAAGTTTTGGAACGTTTGAGAACAGTATCTGGCCTGAAGCTTAACAATAAAAAACTGAAGTACTTTGGATTGGAGCAAACACTAGAAGAGATGAAATACTCTGGCCCGAAAAAGAACTGAAATGGGTAAAGGACAAAGTAAAGGCCTTAGGGGTCTGGTTTTCAACCGACCCGAAAACACTATGGAGGCAAACTACTCTGATAGACTGATAAAAGTCAATGCGTGCTTAGGAAGCTGGGAATATCGGCGATTGAGTCTTCTTGGAAAGATTACAGTGTTAAAAAGTTTGATAGCTTCAAAACCGGTTTACATCCTGTCACCGTTACCAACAAATTACCGTGTGCTTTAAGAATTGAGCAAATCTTTCTTCAATTTCTTATGGAGTGGCAAGGGAGACAAAATCAAGCGGAATGTAATGATCGGCGACTATTCAGACGGAGGTCTAAAGATGACTGATTTAGAATCATTTAACAAAGCACTCAAATCTACCTGGGTCAAAAAATGCCTTGACCCAGAAAATCATGGCAAATGGAAGTACTTTTTTGACTCTGAATTGCAACTTTTTGGTGGGCCTGCCATCTTTAGAGGCAACCTCAAACAGGACGACTTGCCAAAATACGGTTTTTCGGATCTCTTCACTTTGGAAATCTTGCTGATCTGGTCAGAAGTAAGCTTTAATCCTTGTGTGACTTCTATTGATCACTACCTGTCATCCAGCCTTTGGCATAACTCCTTCATAAAAATCGGCGATAGACCAGTTTTTTACAAATCATGGTACGCAAAAGGCGTTAAAAACGTCGCCGGCCCATCTAATGAAAGATTCCACCACTTTCCTTTCTAATCACGAGTTTGAAAAACTTTTCGGCATTAAATCAAATTTTCTGGCTTTTCAAGGCCTTATATCCGCATTAAAATCTCTAAAACAATTAAATAGTGATTGTTCTCTAATTAAGAACAAAAAGTGTGAAGATTTTCATGACCAGTTCTTGAAAACTGAAAAGGCCAACAAAGTAGTCTACGAGAGGCTAGTTCGTATTTAAAAAACAGTGTCCTACCCGAAGCCAAGAAAAATGGGTTGATGACTGTGAGCTCGAGAACGGGGACGTAGCAGTTGACTGGAAGTCGGTTTACCGACTTCCTTTCAGTTGTACTAAAATAACTAAATTAATCACTTTTCAATTCAAACTATTGCATCGGCGACTGGCAACAAATGATTTTCTAAAGAAAATAGGTATACCTGGTGTACCTTTGTGAAGGTGAATTTGAAAACGTAACTCACCTGTTTTGGTTTTGTACCATCACTTCAAGCTTTTGGCAAAAGTTTAAGCAATGGCTGATAAATGACAAAAACTTTACAACAATAAAGGATATGGACCTTACCTTTTCAGTCATAATTGGTTTGAGACCCAATGCTTTCAAAACCAAAAAAATCCATCTCTATTTTTTAATCGCAAGATATTTCATCTGGATTTGTCGAATACGAGATAGGGCCCCCAGTTTAGAATATTTCTCTTCCTTCGTAACCTCCTTCGATGTCTCGTAAATTGTCTCTTGCGTCTCTTTTCACTTTCCATTCTCATTTGATATCAAAAGCCTTTAGTAGGTGAAAATCAAAATCCATGTAGATGCATACTTTTATTTTCCTTTTTGCCTCATTTAAGGTTTCCTTTAGCTCTTCTAGTTAATAACAGTAATTATTTGTAACTGTAAGATCTGTAACTGTTTGTGCTTTTTTTTGTAAATAAGGTTAGTATTAGTTAGTAGTTGTGTTGTTATAGGTAGTTTTATATTGTATGAATTTTAATTGTAACTTGTAAGTAATGTCCATATTGTATTCTAAAAATATTGCTAATAAAAATTAAAAAAAAAAGAAAAAAAAAACTACTGGTGAATGGAAAATTAAGAAGAATTATACTAATCTGATCCAAAATAGTAATTTTTAGTAATAAGTGTTAATGTTCGCTGTATTTTAAACTAGTTCCTAAAAATATCTTGAGATTCCAGTATCCCATACCCATAAACCCACGCTTCCTTAAGACTAATCCCCTCCCAAACCACTATTTTCAATCCATGAGTAAAATCCTAAATCCCTTAAATTCCCGCTCTTTAGGATGCTTATTTAGCTACTGCATAGTGTACAATTACACACAGACACAAAATGCATAAGAGAATGCATGATCACATTAGAGCTTGCGCGTTTATAAATGAGTTAAACATGCTCCCAATGTTTGGAGTCATTTCACAACCGCTTAGGTAGCATGTGATATTTTCCCTGAGTCGTATAGAAATATTAAGGTAAAAGGTAAATAATGACGTCAGGAGCGATCACCCTATCTTAAACATTGGCTGTCCCCGGCTTTAATAGTGACTGAGGGTTGCAGACCATTTTCTGAAACGACACGCGAGACCGTTAAGTTCAGAAACCATGCAGAGACTTGTAAAATGTTTATTTGTCTCAATTGGTTGTATTGGGGCGATATTTTGGACCAATTTGTCGGCTTAATTGCGACAGAACAAAAGTGATCTACAGAGCTGACTTCAACGCTAGCGATTTAGCATTTATTTTGTCTCTGCCTTCAGTTGGTCAGTAAATTTGCGACGTCTGCAAGAAATAAAAAGAAAGAAAAAAATATCTACGACATTTTCCATGGCTCACATTTAATCCTAAAAGAATTAAAAATGATTTCATTAGATATAAAAAATAAAGAAATTTTTTAATTTGAACCATCCACGTCTACAAAAAGTGATTTTGCACGTTTTATTTCATTTCAAAAAAATGGTCTGCAATCCTCAGTAACTATCAAAGCCGGGGCCCGGGCTATTCATCACAGAATATATGATAGAATGCTTTTGCGCGTTTTAAATCATATTTTACTTGTAGATGGGGATGTCTCCTCCATACTATTTTTTAGCCGTCGTCATTCTTGTGAAATATCAGATATTTTTGGTTTCTTTAAGGTTGCGGATCTGTGGTAAATAACACACTGAAGAGTCCTGGATATCCTACCACCTACCCAGGAAAAACAACTTGTGTTTACCACGTTTCCATTCCACACCGCTCGGTGATGAACATTTCATTCAACGACTTTAACCTACAGTTTCAGAGTTCTTGCAGGTAATTGTAAAATTTTAATGCACAACGATCTAGTTCCTAGATGAATGCCACATGCATTTTCAGTCAATTTTGTCACTCAGCCAATCAGTGAGTCACTGAGTCAGTGAATCAGTCAGCCAGTCAATCACTCTCTCAGTCAGATGGTTGATCTGTCGGTCGTTCATTGAACGCGTTCCAAACTAAAATGGGTTTTTCAAAGTTTGAATTATCATTATAAAACTCAATATTTTCTCTGAGCCAAAAACAGCTTCCTTTTAAATTTATGATTTTTAACGACAGCAACATCAGTTCAGAAGAAACTACTTTACGTTTACCGACGCGCGAATGAGCTACGCCAAAAACCACTGTTTTTTTAATAAGATTGATGAAGGTTGCAGAAATTCTGCGACCAATCGCTTCAAGCCATCTAACTGTTTTTAGACGTAAAATCTGCAAAGGAAGAAGAAATTCGCAACCACTAAATTGGATAAATTCTGTTAAAACATCACTGATTCAAGATGTCAAGCCCATAAAGGACGCAGAAATTCTGCAACCAGTCGCTCAAATAAATTCAGTTAAAACATCACTCTTTTTGGACGTCAAAATCCACGAAGGACTCAGACATTCTGCAACCAGTCGCATTTTTGCCCCCGCAGGGTTTTGGCCCAGCGGCCAAAACCCGAGGAGGCACCCTAGGGTCCCCCACGTGTATACATAAAAGGAACACATGGAATTTGAAGAAAGTAAGAAATGTGTATGCTGGTAGTAGGGGAAGTTTTCTCGATCTGATGAAACTAGGCGCGCACGGTGGTCTCGGGTAATGGTGTCAGTTACATGTAATTAGGTCGGGTTTCGCCATCTTCGAGAGGCATTCCAAGGTGAAAAATACACTCTAATTGCGACATGGCCTGCGTTACGATTTTAGCGTGATGAAATAAATTCGCTTCGAAATGACCGAGGTTCTAATCTAAAGCAAATTGAAAACGCTTTCAAAGATCCTGAAGAGAAAAACAGCTCAGAGGGTATCGTAGGAAATTCTAAGTATACTAGAAATTCGAGGCCAGTGTGGTTTAGTTGCAACTAACATGATAGCTAAATACCCTTCCGATCGTCAGTTTTACGTTTGGCATCTCGTTTATTTGGATCGCTTATTTTTACTCAGTAATCTTACGAGGCGTAGAGCCCATGTGACGGCTGGGTGACTGGCCGGGATCCAAATGTAAATGTCAATGTTTTGTGGCGTTTTCGCTTGACTCTAATTTGCATATATGGCGACTGTAACGCAATACTTCCGTTTACATCTCGGAAAGAAACTCGTCTTCTGTTCTGCTTTCGGGATACGTTTGCTCGTATATCAATACAAATGATTTGTTTCAGTATCAAACTAGAAACAGAGTGGTTTGATCTTTTTTTTTTCCAGAATGCTTTTCGTGAGAGTATCATGTATAGAATATAATGTGAAAGCGGATGAGAACAGAATGTGTTGGTTAATTTAGTTAACTTTGTTAATTCTTTGGATCATATTTACGATAAGATGCCTAACTTACTTGAACAGTATGTGTGATATAGCTAACAAAAAACATAAAATTTTGCAGCCAGTCACTTAATTGAATTCAGTTAAAACATCACTGTTTTTGGACGTCATATCCACGAAGGACGTAGAAATTCTGGGTTTACCTCGGTGTAAGAACCTGTGAAGTTTTTCTTTGTTTTGTAGCTATTGTTGGGGTTAGGGTCTATTATGTTGATTTCTTTGTTTTCTTTATTTTACGCCACTTGTGAGTTTCACAGGTTCTTACACCGAGGCAGAGCCGAAATTCTGTAACCAGTCGCTTAAAAAAAACTCGGTCAAAACATCACTGAACCACCAAGTCCATGAAAAATAAAGAAATTCTGAATCCTCATTTGCTGAATGAGCAAAACAGGTCTGTGTACAGTACCTATAAAATCTTTCAAGTAACACAGCATTCAGAATAAAAACAGGATACAAATAGTTTTAAAAACAGCTTTTAATCTGCAAGACTATTTAAAAAGTAGTTTAAATGACAATTTTAAAAGAATTTCGGACAAAATAGATTAAAAATAGGTGAAAATTATATTTTTAATATGTTTTTACTGACTTTAAGGTGTTAAAACCTGTTTAAAACACTATTGAAATCCACTGTCTCCAAATATATTTCAATAGTACCTAAAACAGTTTAAACATTTAAGTTGATCGTTATATGAAAAAAATATTTCAAATACAATACAAATATGTAAAAAAAGATTTAAAATAGTCTAGAAATGGCATACTGTAATATAATAAAAACAGCATAAAAATAGCACAAAATAGGATTAAAACAGTATGAAAAAACTTTAAAAATAGCATGAAAGTAGTATTAAAATAGCATAAAACTAATGTGAAAATAGTTAAAAGTAGTATCAAAACAGCATAAAAATAGTGCTAAGAAATCTTAAAGGGGTCTAGTCAACCACACCTTTGTTTTTGTTTACATGCGAGAATTTGGCTATTATATTTTATTTGAAGCCTGTCGAAACGAAGAAAAAGATAATGAAACATACCTTCAAGAACACAGCTTACAGTAAAAGGATAAGAATTTGCTCCACCAAGCTATATCAATAATTTCGATGTCATTGAAAATGTCAGAGGCTGACTAGGGTCCTTTAAGCTTAACTTTGCTCTAGCTGTGCACAACACATGGTATGCCAGAAGTTAGTGTTGGTCAGACTTTGGCTTGAGGTTGGTGCTTAGCCCTACTGCTTTACTAGTTACTGTATCTGTTCATACATTATCTGCCATAACTGATCATACATGATCAGTTATGGCAGTTAGATGTTTTCAACTGTTTACGCC
>CM042759.1:11762975-11778354 GCA_022496165.2 Catalaphyllia jardinei
CCCGTTGAAGCCCTGATTTTTTTCAGGCTTCTTCTTTCCAGTTGCTTAAACTGGAAAATTTACTGCGATGATCAATCTTCACTTGCAGTGTAAATACTTGTAAAGGCGTGTAATTGCCTATGTATACAATACAGAATTATTTTTCTTAACTATTAACAGGAGCAATACTCCTTCAAAAAAAAAGAAAAAAAGAAGAAGAAAAGAACAACAAGTATAAAATCAAATAAATAGCCGTTCTTTTTAAACAAAAAAAAATGGCCATAATTTTTTTCTATATTGTACTTCATAGCTAGCTGTCTAATTTTCTTAGCCGCTTTGGTTGTTGTAGGCAGTAAATACCTTATAAGTTTCAAAACGTATGTATTACTTTTCTAAAATCTCGAGAAGCAAAGTGGCTTCCCCGGTTGACGTCACAGACCAACTCGGCCCATTCTCCTTGTAACTCGGCGGTGAACCACAGAGCCGCGTATTTTTAGAACTTTGAAAATTTACAGAATATCGAGGTAAAATCGTACGGCCATCATTTTTCACCACTGTGATCAGCGCAAAAAGGATTTCTTTGCCGGCTAAGAAGAAATTTAGGGGTTAGGGGCACGTTAAAGCGATTTCCACCAATTGTAATTGAGTAAATGTAGGAGCCCATCACTAGGAGCCTAGAACTACCCCAATATTTCTGTCACGGCGTTTTCACTGACCGACCTATTTTTAGTTTGAATTTATCTCGATTCAGATCCCCACAGGAACCTCTCTGACCAATTGCAATCACAAGCACGGACCTATGTTGACATTGTTTTATCCTTACCGAAGCGCGCTAATGCAGACTGGAACTAGTAAAGGGGGTAAGTTTCTAAAGAAACTGTGGTGCTGCGTCGGTGGGAGTATTACAAGATAATTTGGTTTTATCAACTGAGTTGATAATGTGAATTAGCCACCGTAAAGAGATTCAGAAGCTGACGTTTCGAGCGCTAGCCCTTCGTCGGAGCGAATCGAGGAATTGTGGGTTGTGTGTAGTTTATATACAGAAATATGGAGCTACGCTATTGGTTGGTGCCTGGCAACGTGAAAAACAGAATAAATTAGTTAAATGAAAAGCGTTCGTTGATACCGTGAGGATTAAGAGTGCCGATTTGAAAAATAAATTTTTGTTCTAGAGTTTTGCGGTTTTCTGTGCTTCCTTGATGTAGGGAGAGGCCGCAGACTGTCATATGTTGCGTAGAATGATTCGGCAGATTTAAGTGTCTAGCGACCGGTTTAGAGGCGTTTTTGTCGTCTTTCTCTACGTCGCGAAGATGTTCTCGAAATCGGTCGCCTAGTCGTTTACCTGTTTCGCCGATATATAACTTTTTGCAAAGGGTGCAAGTTATACAGTAGATGACATTGGCTGAGGTACAGGTAAAATGATCAGTGATCTTAATAGATCGCTTGGGTCCCGACAATTTTTCAACGTTGCAAATGAAAAGACATGTTTTGCATCGTACGGGTGCACATTTAAAAGTACCGGGTTGTTCACTCGTTTGAAAAGCACTTCTGACTAAAAAGTTACCTATGTTTTTGTCGCGTTTGAATGAAATTAATGGCGGTTGCGAAAAGATTCTGCCAGTATCGGGATCATTTTGAAGTAATTTAAAGTTTTTTAGAATGATGGATTTAACTGCGTGGTTGTGAGGGTGAAATGTGAGAGTGAATGGAATTCTATTGTTATTCTCCTTCTGAGACGTTTGTAGTGCTGACTGCCGATCAATTTGTTGGGCGCGATGATGGCCTGCTTCAACAACAGAGGCAGGATAGCCACGTTTGTCGAAAAACTCGCACATTTCTTCTAATTTTAAGGAAAAATTAGAGTCTACACTACAAAGGCGACGAAGTCTAAGAAATTGAGAATAAGGAATAGTATTCTTGACATGTGACGGATGTGAAGATGAATACAACAAATAACTATGAGAATCTGTGGGTTTGTAGTGCACACTGGTGCATAAACCGTTGCCTTCGACAAAAACCTTAATATCTAGAAATGCTAAAGAAGTATCGGAAATTTCCCAGGTATATTTAAGAGCCGGATGAAACGAATTAACAGCAGTTATAAATTGATTGAGTTCCTCTCTGGTGGAGGAAGTGGCGCCGACACAGTCGTCAATGTAGCGACGGTAGAGGTCAGGTTTGGGGCCGTTGTATTGATTGAAAAATTGGTGTTCAATGTAGCCTACGAAAAGATTGGCGTAGCTGGGTCCCATTTTGGTACCCATGGCCACACCATTGATTTGTTTATAATAACTGTCGGCGAATGAAAAACAGTTTAGTGTTAAAACTAGTTCAGCCAAGCGGAGCAGTGTTTCCGAGCTTGGTTCCTTAACAGTACGTAAATCAAAAAAAATGTTTGAGGGCTAGAAGACCTTCGCCATTAGGGATGACGGTGTAAAGAGATGTAATATCCATAGTGAAAATAAGTTTGTCTTCGCCCAGGAAATTGAAATCGCGAAAAATTTGGAGTGCGTGTTGACTGTCTTTAACATATGACGGTAAAGATCTGACGATAGGTGCCATAATTTTGTCCAAATAGCTAGAAATGAGTTCGGTAGGGCAACTACATGCAGAGACAATAGGTCGGCCTGGGTTGTTAGGTTTGTGAATTTTAGGTAAAAAGTAAATACATGAAGTTCTAGGAGTTGTGATGATGAGATTAGTAGCAGTAGCCGGCAATTCTTGTTTGACTATAAGATCATTAATAGTGCTCTTGACAATTTGTTGGTTAGTGGAAGTGAGATCTTTTTCGACTTTAGCATAAAAGGAGGTGTCAGAAAGTTGCCGCAAAGCTTCTTTTTGGTAGAGGTCGGCCCGCCAAACAACTAAAGCGCCGCCTTTATCGGCCGCTTTCACAATTATGTCTTTGCGCTTACTAAGATTTTTTAGCGCCCCCCTCTCTTCCGAAGCAAGGTTGGAAAATTTGGTGTTTCGATTGAAATTTAGTTTGTTGATCTCATGACGGCATTTATTGATAAAAAAATCTAAAGAGGCAAACTGGCCCTCTGGGGGAGTCCACTTCGATTTTTGAGTCTGGAGTGTCTCGAAAATATCTTTTTCCGAGGTGTTAGAATCATCCTCTTTATCATGGAAAAAGGCTTTAAGTTGTACGCGGCGAAGAAATTTTTCAACATCTTGCTTAACCGAGAATTCGTCAAGTTTTTTGGATATAGGAACAAAATTCAAGCCCTTACTGAGGACGGATTTCTCTGCGGCGGAAAGCGGACGATTTTCTGGAATAGTAACTACGCTGCTAAGACTTTCAATTGATGAGTCACAAGTATAAGGA
Source organism: Catalaphyllia jardinei (assembly GCA_022496165.2). Lineage (NCBI taxonomy): Eukaryota > Metazoa > Cnidaria > Anthozoa > Scleractinia > Caryophylliidae > Catalaphyllia > Catalaphyllia jardinei. The sequence goes on from CM042759.1 coordinate 11,766,283, forward strand.
GGACCTGTTAATTGTTCAAGTTTATGGGCCTTAATTTGGTGTAAATGGTTAAAAAGTTTAGAATTGACCTCCTGGATTTTGTTGCGAATAGACTGAACTAAGATAGCTGGACAGATTTTGGACAGTTCAGAGCGGCATTATAGAATTTGTTTGTCGAGGCTGTCACGTTTTTGGCACATAGCTCTGATAGTAATCCTCATAATGTTACGTGAAAAAGAATTTTGAGCACACTGAATTTGGCGAAGATATTGATTAGAATGAGAAAGAGAAGATGCGTGAAAATTGGAGCGAAAACCCTTAGGAATGACTTTAGAATGAAGGCAACGGCCGATGAATTGGATATGACTACAAAACCTAGTTTTAGCGAAGATAAGAATGGCCAAACGGAAAGCTATATTATTACTAATAGGGGGAAACTTACGATTTCCTGGCGTAGCTCCTTGGTGAGTTTCTTCAGGTTTGGCATCGTCTTGTGGTCGGTCTTGTGGTAGACTGGAACTAGCCTATTTCGCAGGAAAAATAGACAGGTCTGTCAAAATACCTTTGCATTCGCTTATTATGGGAACTGTAGGCTCCTAGTAATGGGCTCCTGGCAAGTGCAACCTGTACCTTTGCGATTCAAAATTTCCAGTAAGCTTACAGCTTTTCACATTGCAATTACAGCTCGCTTTATGACAGATATTCTTGGCTACAAAGATGAACACGATGATCTTCTTGGAACATGGCTGAACTCCATCCTTCCCAAAGAAGGAAAATGGCATCGTTGTTTCAGAAGTTATCCAGGTTGGCTTGGTCGCCACTTTCACTACTCTTGCGATGGAAAAGGCCCAACTGTAATGCTCATTCGAGTACAACAGAATATATTTGGGGGATTCCTGGACAAAAACTGGGGAGGTAAGAGAGTCTAGTCTGATAACTCGTAGACGTAAAAAAAAATATGTAAAAAAAATATAAAAGGTTTAACAACTCTTTTGTTGGGGCTTTATTTGTTGTAAATTTCGTTATTCACACAGATTCTTTTGTCATCCAAGGACCTTTATTTAACTTACAGCCCTGTTGAATATTAACAAACTGAATGTCCGGGGAGGGCTTGATAATGTAGCGCGGAAGAGCGGGGCTGATGAATTAAATTTGATTGTAAAGAAGGGATTTATCTGTATAAATCCCTCGCTTTAGCGATTTATACAAAGAAGCGAAAGATTTATTACAATTTCTACAAATTAATCGATCCCTCATTAATTATATACTTTCCAATAACTCACAGCAAAGTTTCACGGGAAAAGACTACCTGGATCCTTTTCTTACGAACTTCTATAACCAATTTCATTAGCTTAGCAAACAATCGTGAATTTTCTCGTTGCCAGTGATATTAAGAATATCAGGAATACCTTAGGGAGGAGTAATTCCACTTTCACCTTGAGATCATTCCGTTTCCTTCCCCTTCCCATTCAGATCAAGTACGAACTGCCCACGATGTATTTATTCTTTTATTTGGCGGTATTCGAGATTCCTTGCTCTTCTCAAGTTCTTCATCGTCAACGATCAAAATCCTCCTTACTGCTTCTGGACAATTTGATGGGACGTCCGTCCGTCCATCCTTGATGCTTTCCTCAGTCACTACTTGCTTTAATTCTTCCGCGCACGAATTTCGTGAAGCAGGCTCATCACTAGTTACTAGGCCGTCTAAAATAAAAATAATAATAAAATTGTGTTGTAAAATTTTTTTTTCGAAAAACGTTTTTGATGGAGAAAATCTCCTCGCCACTACACATGCCGTCCATCATCTATCATAATGATGGTACAGAAGCAGAGAAATGAATGATATCATGAAGTAAGTCAGATAAATGCCTGCTTTTTCGGTATTTATCTCTTACTTATCGGTACTATGAGACGCTGGATGCCAAGTATTTAAAATGTTCTTTGGTTGTCTAATCACTGCCTTTCTATAATATAACAAGTGCTTTTTGCGGAACAGTTGTCGTTTCAATCAACCCACCAATTTTCTATCAATCAGTCTTTATTTTCGTTCCTCCATAGTAAGTGCTAGCTTAGGTTGCCCAGTCTGTTAAGGTCTAATTACAAACGTTGTTATCAATGAATAGATTACAAAGAAAAAATTAGTAACAAACAAATGAAATAGAAAGGTCGAGAAAAAAGGAAAAAAAACATTTGAGGGGTTATCAGAACGTGAGGTTTCAGAAGACTTCACTCTCGCTGTAGCTGGTCTACAACTGTACTGATAGTTTTAGGCTTAGATTTTTTATTTAGCTTTTTCTTTAGTAATGTTTAATTGTTCCTTTTCCCATTCTTAAATTGTTTACATTTCGTAAATAGTTCCTTTTTTGTGATGATATAATTAATTTTTTTTCATTTTTGTAAATATTTTCGAACCTATAGTTTTAAAATTGCGAATATTACTGATAGAATTATTTATTATCCTTAAGATTGTAAGATTCAAGGTATCCATTAAAGTTCTGTGTTTATTATTAGATAATGTATGTACGTTTGTTATTATTTTTTTATTATTCTTGATGATTATTTTATTACTAATATTTTACTTTAGAAATAATCTTTCACTTTGTGAACACTTTATTTCCCATTGTACAACTGACGATGAATGATGTTTCATCCAAAACATGTTTTGACTATAAAATGAACTTCCAAAACATTGTATGGTTCATTATTATTAATATTATTATTATTATTATTATTATTATTATTGTATAATTTAGGTATAAGCATACCTTTTTTTATTAAAATTCTAGTTTTGCATTTTTAAAAATTAACTTTATTTCAATCTTGTAAGTAATTATTGTTATTCAAATCTTATAAGTAATTATTGTGAAGTTTTAATAAATTTGATTATTATTATTATTATTATTATTATTATTGTTGTTATTATTCATAGATACGTTCAATAGTGTCCTTCGCTCTCCTAAGATCCGCCTTACTTTGCCTGCGAGGTTCACGCACCACTAGGCGTGCCCCTCTGAACATTGAGCATTGTGACTTTGAGATCGAAAAAGAACAAGCAGGGTTTAGAGAGTAGAGCTTCTGTTTTTTTTAAGAACATTTTAAAACGAAATTTTAATCAGTTTCCTGCCCTTTCTTTACCGCTTTGTTACGTTTGGAGGGTTATTGCTTGAGATTTTGTCAGGACTCAGTTGTGACTGTATGTAGGATATTTTTCAAGAAAGCTTTGGTCATATTTTTGTAGAAAAGCTTTAGTGGATCAATAATTGTAAATTTAGATTGTTTAAGAATTTGTTAATAAAATTATCATTTTAATTTTAATATTCATATTCTTGAATCTGTAAATAGTCTATTTTTTTTGTAAACCTATGAATAAAGTTTTTATTCTTACTATTGTTATTATTATTATTATTATTATTATTATAGTTATTATTATTATGATGATGATGATGATGATTATTATTATATAATATGGAGAGATAATATGGTCCAGGATCTACTAGTATGCAAGGAGAAAGCTATAGGACTGATCAATTCAGAAAACCCGCCACTTCTTAGAAACAGACGCAAGAAAGGCTATATGAGCATTATGAAAGAGTTATGGGACGACCTGGGCTACGTTGGTTTGGGTTTATCAGCTCAAAATCTTCGCGACCACGCAACGAAAGCGGACAGAAACCTAGAGAGTACTTCAAGCGATGGTGTGCTTGCAAGTATAGAAGCTCCAATACATCCTGAACCAAAAACCGGGCTTGAAAATTTATTAAACAAGAATACAGACAAATTCTCGGAGTTAGATTTGCATATTTCGTTCAATCAGGCTGGTGTTTTGGGCCGCCACGAAGCCCGTCGGAACGTCTCACAGGATTGGTTAAGAAAATTATATACAAACAATGGTAACAATGGACCCTAGCCCTAAAACAATAGAGCTTCGTGCCAACAAGATCCAATGAAATTAGAGGTTCTAGAGAGCTTCGTGACAACAGGGTGTTTTACATATGAAAGATCAAGAACAGGTCGTGCAACGTCCCCAGAGACAAGCTCCTATTCATTGGGAAAACACTAGAGGATCAATTACTGCTAAGGCGTCTGAAGAATCAAATCAACCAGCCATATCGGATAACAACAATGAGGCTGCGATACATGAAAGCCACCTGAATATAAACGTCTTCTTTTTCCATCGAGTGTGTTTTTGGGGCGAGATCCTCAAGGGAGACCAATAACAGTGAATGTGTCGACCACAGAGGATGCCTATGATGAGATCGTCAAGTGGCGGAAAAATACCTTTCTTGTTCCCTACGGGAAGATAGGGAAGGCATTCATCGACAAATTTACTGGACATATCAATGATTGGAATAATGGATCACCATTGCAACACATCGCTCTCAAAGCTCTTAGCAGTTGGCCTCCAAAAGTCAAAAGTCAAAAGTGAAGGGTCACCAAGAGTGTTTAAAGGGGCACTATTACGATGTAGCGCACGCGCGAACTTCACTGGTTTCTTTCATCGGGAAAAAATAGAACTGTCACTTTGTCGCGTCATGCCGACGCGACAAAGTGACAGATAACCTATTCGGGTTCATCTCTCAATTACAGAAGAAAGGTCAACTCGCTCAACTAGTCAGGGAAAGTGACTTGTTTTTTCTTGTTAAAGCCGCAAAAGCCGCATGAGTAATGCAAAAAACAAGGCAACGGTAAGTCCGTGGTTCATAACAAGCCTGAATATGCTGATGTGCAAATGTTATGATGGAAATTTTACTGATTTTATACACGAGTCCTTATCGTATTTTACAAAACTGTCTTGAAATCTAAAAACAAATAAATCGCAGTCAATCTCACAGAGAATACCTGAGCGAAGAGAACCTGATAGAATGTCTGAATATCGAGAAAGAAAACCAACGAGTAAAGGTCTGCTTGCTCGAGTAAAATGTCAACAAAGAAACCCTCGCACGAGCGCTATCCTTTCAGTCTTTCCCAAGCATCGGTTTCTTTGCAAAAATCCTGCTATGTTGCTGGTTCCATTACTTCTCAGTCCTTTCCCGATTTTCTAAACCTTTCTGAAAGCTGCCGGGAGAAAGCCGTCTTAATTCGTCCAGCGCCACTTCCCACTCCAGTCGAAGTTCCGTCAAACGGCATTGAAGTTAATACCGAAAGGTCTCCATTACACACAAATTGACAGTTTACGAGAACCGTGTATCACTGATCTTTGATTCTTGACAACCTAAACGAAATTCAATCTCTTGCGCATGCGCAAAAACGTGATTGTGTTCCTTTAAGCAAACGACTCGATCAATGGAATAGGGGTGAAATGAACTCTCTTCTACGCGTAGGCCGCGCTATTCAAAGGCGCCTTATCAGTTCCCACAGAAAGAAAGAGCCGAATAGTGCCAGGGTTTTTGCTAACCTTGTCATGTCAGGACAAATTAACTTGGCTCTGCAATATCTGAGCTGTGAGAACGGAGGAGGAGTCCTGACGTAGTGAAACAGCTACGGGAAAACATCCAGAGGCACAGGAAGCCAAACTCGAAACTCTTGTGTTTCGTCCAACTGAGCAAGTGCCTGACTCTATTTTCCAGCAAATAAACGAGGAGATGGTTAGGGAAGCAGCCCTAAAAGCGAAAGGTGCGGGTGGTCCATTAGGAGTTGATATCTAATGGATTCCGGCGGATGATGGCCTGTAAATCCTACAAAAAGTCAGGCACAAACCTCTGCTCTGCTATTGCTACTATAACGAGAAAGCTATGCACCGAGTATGTAGATCCTCGCAGCATCGAAGCTATTCTAGCTAATCGTCTGATGGCACTCGACAAAGGAGAAGGTAAGGTGCGACCTATAGGGGTCGGAGAAGTAATACGTCGGATAATGGGGAAGAGTGTGATGAGTGTGACCAAACAAGACGTGGTTGCAGGTTTGTTCAGGACACAAAAGTAGCAGCGAGGAAGCAGTCCATGCAATGCGCAGCATATTTGCGTCGACGAAACGGATGCGGTGCTGCTAATTGACGCATCTACCGCCTTTAATTCCTTGAATAGAGCAGCTGCCCTTCACAACATCAGTGTCCTTTGTCCATCAATCGCAACTTATGCAATTAACACCTACCGTAGGCATGCTCGGCTCTTTATCGTGGGCGGAAAAGAGCTACAGTCAGCTGAATGAACCAGTCAGAGACCCGGTAGCGATGAGTGTTTATTCTGTCAGCTTACAACCATTGATAGCTCAACTGCAAACCTCTAGCTCTGCTAATCAATGCTGATTTGCAGACAACGTTACAGGGAGTGGTACACTGGAAAATGTGATGCGATGGTGGGACGAACTTTCTTTGAGCGAACCTGCTTTAGGGTATTTCCTGAACGCTAAAACGTGCTGGCTAATCACAAAACCCTAAAAGAGAAAGGAAGCGAGAGCGGTTTTTGGAGCGACAGCAATTAACATCACCACGGAGGGACATAAACATCTTGGTGCAGCTCTTGGATCAAGATGTTACTTTGAAGAGTATGTTGGTGAAAACGCTGATGACTGGGTTAGCCAGGTTATAAAGTTGTCGGAAATCGCTGTGTCTCAGCCCCAGGCAAGCTATGCGGCTTTTACGTTCGGCCTACGGTACCTGTGTACGTACTTTATAAGAGCACTTCTCAACATCGCTGACTTGCTAGAACCTTTAGAACGCGCCATCTCTGATGTTCTTATTCCATCCCTTTTGGAGCATCAGGTCACCGAGACAGAGCGTGACCTCCTCGCGTTGCCTGTGCGCATGAGTCGCCTTGGTCTAGTAAATCCTGTCAACCAGTCCCAACAGGAATATGAGGCGTCCATCAAAGCAACCGGCCCTCTTGTGAAACAAATTGTCAAGCAAGGAGTAGACCCACCTAACGATGAGGATTCTGCTGGCGCGCAGCGATGCACGCGTCAAGAGAAAGCTGACAGTGTGCGGCGCGACCTAGAACACGTGACTAGGTCTCTGCCTTTGAAAACCCAGCGAGCTGTTGAATTTATAAAGGAGAAAGGTACCTCTAGTTGGCTCAGCACTATACCATTAAAAGAAATGAACTATTCTCTTAACAACAGGAAGTTTAGGGACGCAATTAAGTTGAGATATAGTTGGGAATTCAATGACATCCCAACGGTGTGCGTCTGTGGGGACTTGTTTGACGCTGAACATGGTATGATTTGTATGCGCGGAGGATATGTTATACAGCGGCACAATGAAATTCGAGATCTCGAGGCTAAAATTCTGCGAGCGGTGTGTACTGACGTTGAGATGGAGCAGGTTCTCCAAGAAGTACGGGGGAGGTGCTGCCTAGGGGCGCAAACAAGGCCCCTGACGCGCGGCTGGACATCCATGCACGGGGTTTCTGGGCGAGAGAAGAGTCTGAGTTCTTTTATGTCAGGGTATGCCACCCTAACGCAGACTCATACAAGAATCTCACCCCGGAGCAGATTTACAAACTACACGAGATTGATAAAAAGCGCCTTTACTAGTCTAGAGTTCTTGAAGTAGAACGGGGAACATTCACAACTTTGGTTTTTACGTGTACTGCAGGTATGAGAGTTACGCTTCCACTATCGCATGGATTAGGGCTCGAGTCTCATTTGCCATTTTGAGGTCTGCATTGGTTTGCCTGCGAGGCTCGCGTACTAGGAGGAGAACTACTCCAAATATCCAGGAGACTGATCTAGAACTAGAAGTCTCGGTCGCATGTAGATAGATTGTCCTTCTGTAAATAGCGTTATCCTTCTTCAAATTTGACACTGAGCTTATGCCAAAAAGCATTTTAAAATTTTATAATATTGATTCATAATTTGCCTTTTCTTTATTTTATCCGTTTATAAAGATAAGAGTTGTTTATATCAATTATTTAATAATATAATGCTTTTAATGTTTTATATTATTATTAGAAAACAGTCCTAAAAAAGCACGCGCGCTGATTGGTTAATAATCGTGTTTGTATAACTCGATGGAGACACAGAATTAGCGCGCGCTGTTGACGTAGTGATGGCGCGAGCAAAGAGAATTTACATTTTGATAATCAAAGTTAACAAGTTGTTTTCCTTTTTCTCGTCGCGGTATTTTCTAAAAGAAATAGGAAACATGTACTCCGTGTTTCTATCCAGTTATATAAACACTCGTGAAAGTTTGGGAGAACTCGGAAAAGCTGTGGAAACACACGCCTGCGTGCTCGTGCTCGTGTGGCGGTTTTGCTTTACTTGCCCTGCTGGCTTTTCTGCCTTCTGTCATTTCTTCTTTTTTACCCAAAATAAGGGGGCTTTCCCCTAAATCCGCCACTGATATGGTTGATAGTTTCATTACTCTGCTTGCGCATTCCACATTGGGGGTCATTCTGGGACTTAAAGCTTCTGTCTCTCTCTTGAGCTTTCCTTCTTTTAACCAAGTCTTACTACTTTGTTCTTCGCCCTGTCTTGCAAACTGTCCATATATAACGGCTTTTCTTTCCATTCTTTAATATTTTCAGTTCTTCTCTTTACTTTAAGGGTGGCAGCTGTTTCTCCATTCTCACTCCCTTCCCTCCTAACAGTTCTTCTCTGCTTGATTGAACATATCATTCTAGCGATAGTTTCGCTTGGTTGACACAGTCCTCTACGGATATCATGCCCCTCCCGGCCTTCGTCCGTCCTTGGCACATAAAGTCGTGCCAAACAGTCTCGTGGACGAAACCCTTCATTCATGGTTAGCAATTTTCTTGTTTTGCGATCTCAACTCCCAAAGTTCTTGTTTACTCCATTCAAGTATTTTTGCGATCTATGTCCGGATTTCGTTTTTGACATATCTTGATATAGTCTACGTTCTGCTAGGTATCTTTGCTTACCTTATGTTCGTACTGAGAGGCACAAAAAATCGTTTCTCTTTCAATTTCATCAACTAAATGGTGGAACAGTCTTCCGTTAGAGATACGTACATCGTCTTCTCTAGGCATTTTCAAGCACAGTCTCTTAAAGTGCTTTTAGTTTCCAAACCGTAACTAACTTTTTTTATATTGGAGATCGTTCAGCGTGAATACCTCACACTCGCTTTAGTGCCCTGAAATACCACCTTTTTGAGAAAAAATTGTCGTCTATAACCAGTCTGTCCTCTTTGCGATGCACCTGTTGAGGATCCTAACACTTTTTTCTGTACTGCGCAAGTCTTGCTGCTCTAGTGAAAAGCTGTTTGCCTCGCTGCACAATTACTCTGAAATAGATGGCACTGTGCTTCCCATAAGAAAAAAAAAATGGTATTTGTCACGATGATTTTGACACTAATGTTATGTTTTTTCATTACGTCCAATTATTTATTTCCTTGTCCAGCCCTTTCAGTTAACTTCTATTCCTTTCTGTATGTTATGTTCGATCGTGTGATATGCACTGTAAACAGCACAGGCTCTCTAGATGAGCTCTTTTTGCTCTTAGAGCAAATGTTGTAATAAATTTTGTTTAAATAATAAAATTTCTGCATATCCTAACGAGTGACGCTGCCCAGGTGATTATGGCTTGTTTCAAGTTTCCACCATTCAACCTCGAGCGGGCAACTTTTTTAACGCGTCTTAAGCATTCTTTTCCGTCCTTCGTTTAGCCTTCATGAAGCATGTCATAAGCTTTGAGCACTCCTAAAAACTTGTATATTTCACATTCTTCCATTGCTCGTATTGTGGTATCATCAGGTATTGTTATTCTTTCTGACTGAACCAGCTTACCACGTTTTAAGACAAGGGCAGCACACTTTTCAATATCTGCAAATTTCATGCCGTTTTCATTGCTGAATATTCTTACTGATTGTATCAATGTGTCCAGTTGGCTACCACTTCTAGCGTATAGCTTTAGATCATCCATAAAGAAAAGGTGATTAACCTTTGTCTTGTTTGCATATGTGTATCCCGCTTCGCCCTTCCTGAAAACCAGATTGATTCCCCTCCAGTGGAATCTAGGGGAATCATAGAGATCACAAACAGGGGATCCCACTGGAAGATGTCCCCTTTACATGAAGACGCTTCCTTGACTCTCTCCATTTGTTGTGAGCTGTGAGTTGTGAGTTGTCGGTTATCATCATCATCATCATCATCATCATCATTCTCAAAATGGTGTGTCTCAACGTTATTTTGAGTGCTCCAGAGAATCAAATGTTGCTTTAGTTTCTCCAGTTTTTTTCAGTCTCCCATATACTCACTTTCATAAATTGTTTGTAAAATTTGTTTTTCAGGTGCAGATAGATTTATTTGGAGTGAAAACGCTTTCATTTTTAGCTTGAAGAATTTACACGGATTGCCTCCTTTTAAAATGAATCTTAAAAGCGACAAGTTAGACAAGGCAGCCAAGCAAGAAAAAGAAAGTGGTCCCATTTTTGGTGAAAATGATATCATTATAAACTCTCAACCTACCTCGATTACTGAATCTTCGTCAAATCTTGACAACTCTTATGAGTTTCCAAGTGAGTTATCCCTCACTTCTAACGAGCGTGATAACCTTCTAGCTGGTAGTAAATACTTTCTGGTTGATGACATGGACGTCTTTTATTATGAAGGTAAGCAAAGATGCTCTCTGTTATTTCTAGAGATGAAATCGAGGCAGATTCCGTAAGGTTGACTTTTTTCCAATTGGTTTATCTTTCTTTCCAATTAAGGACATTCGCGCCCATTGCTACTGCGCATCTCAAGTGCGCACGCTATTCATTGGCCACGCGCGTGCCACATCATTTTCAAGCGCGCGCACCGAGTCCAAAACTCAACCGAATATACAGCTGTTGACCTTTGCGTTAACTTGGTGTGCGATAATTTTTTGTTGGAAAAAAAAAAATAATCTGTACGTGGGAAGTTTTAATTATTTCTCATATGCTATTCAAATAGGGTCGAATTGGTACATGGGTACAGGTGTGCGTGACTTAAAAGTTGTAGTTTTTAAGGCTAATTTTGGCTGATTTAATGACATATGTAGCTAAGATCTGTCAAATAGGCCTATATAAGCTGTATTAAACAGACATAACTTAGATATGATTCTTCAACTTAAATATATGCCGATAGTAATGAATCCAGCCAGAATCGCCCCGAATGACTGGAAATCCTAGAAATGTTATGGTCTGTGCTACGCTTTATCTTCAAAACGAGTTCGGTGACCCCCGATTTTGTTTACGTTTTTAATATTATCGTATCATTTTCTACCTGCAGTCAAAGATCTCAAAAAATCTGTACGTGGGAATTTTTTGGGCGCGAACGTCCTTAAGTTATTTTGTTTAATCGTGTCTCAATATATGTGAACTTCGGTTGAAAGAACATAGGATCGTTATAACAGGTGCTTTGTTAACCTATTGTAATAAGGTCGTGTTCTATAGCGATCGTAATCCCAATAGATCACGACGTACCCAGGACTTTAATCTAGCACTTTTGTTATATACTGCAAAATTTCTTGCAGCTTCAGCCAATCCACGTTATGTAAGATATGCACACCACATTCCTGACTCCCATTTAACTGCACGCTACAGTTTAGACGATACCAATGCAGACGGACGACCAGAACACGCCATTTTAAGCAACAAACAGGGTTCATGGTGCTCTTTTTACATTCAACAAAATGAATGGCTAGAGTTGGACTTGGGATCAGATCACACCATATATGGAGTTGCCGTACAAGGAGCGCATAACTCAGACAGCAAGGTTACTAATTATACCATTGGACTTCGTGTGGATGGTGCGTCGGTTGATACATGGCTGCTTCAAAAGGTTTGTGTGGTCTAACTGCAATGATCATTGTACTATAATTGTGGGATTTTCATACTGGGGGATGTACAAGGTTTCAGGTTACTTGACGAATGTATAATGCATCCATAGTCTTGCATAATTTCTAACTCATTCGCAGTTAGGTGTTGTATGTCCACTGTAGCTACAAGCCTTAAACAACAAGGATGGTCGGTCTTAAGCTTTAAGTCCTAGGTTTAAGTTCTATTGTTTACCCTTTGAGAACAGGTTGAAGAGGAATAGAAACTTTAGCTTGACGGCCAAGGTCTAAAACCCCTAATTTTTTTTGTACACTTCTAATTGAACCAAAAGGTCGTGACAGCAGAAAGCAAATCGTTATCTTTAAGAAGGTTACGACATTTTTAAATTTAAATTTAGAAGA
>CM042759.1:11780412-11822912 GCA_022496165.2 Catalaphyllia jardinei
GTCGGGGTCGGGGTCGGGGTCGGGGTCGGGGTCGGGGTCGGGGTCGGAGTCGGGGTCGGGGTCGGAGTCGGAGTCGGATGACCTAGTGAAAAGCCAGTCACAACCTCGGCGAGTCGGAAAAAATCAAAAAGTTACCATTTCTTCCGATTCCGTTTACGTCTCCGTCGTTTATGACCCAGTGCGACCTGGACTGTCAGAGTCGAACGCAGAGGCAGAAGAATCAAACAATCACAAGGTCCGGTATGGAGTACAGTGATTGGTTTATATATTCGGTTCTTACGATAGATTAGAAGCAATGATGTTATAAGCGGAATCAGTGTTGCGTTTCCCACTCTGTCAGTTTGATTTTCACTAGATCGTATTACACTACGCTTTTGATTAGGACTCAGACCCCGTCGCTAGTGAAAACCGGCCTTCAGTACTTCCTTACCAACTGGCAGTGGAAATGAACAACATTTCCAGAGTTAATCATAAAGATTCAATCTCGAGATCACGAGTATACGTTTTCAGATAATTCAAAAAATATAAATGTTGTAAAGTGTAAGCATGCAAGAAATCACTGGTTTTGCATTTGCAAGTAAGGACAGGATTTTGTGCCATAGCTCTTTCCTACTTGCCCCGATATTTATCTATGCTGCATTTTGGTGCCATGTTAAACAGCTTGTATCATAACATAATCAGTTGATCTTCAATTTCTCTGTTTACACACTTAGATATTCAACTATTTACATATAGGTCAAATTTCTCCTCTTTTCATCCAAGATGTACAAAACTGCAGATCGAGATTTACCGGTCATATATTAGCATGTACCCAAGTGGCAACTTATGATTTCTAGAATACCAGGAAACTGTCACTGTAAGGGGGGGGGGGGGGGGGGAGACTAGAGAAGGATAATGTATAGAATGTTTTGATACTAACTCTATACCTTTACTATTCAAAGTACTTGCGACTCATGACGTCAGTCAATGGTCGTCTTCCAGCTGGAAATGTATGACTAAACCAGAACAAGCTCGAATTCACAATAATGGTGACTGCCACAGCTCATGGTGCGGCGGCGTCGAAGACTGGCTTCAGATAAACCTGGGCGGAGAATATAGCGTGAGCGCCATACATACCCAGGGTGCTAAAGATCATTATGGCTACGTGAAGATGTACACGCTGAGTTATCAAATATCGGGTGGTAATTCATGGGTGGATTACTACGAAAACGGAATCATCAAGGTATCATTTGACAATTAACCATCTGTCCTGGATTAGACGCACGTATTGTTTAACCCTATTTACGGGTATAGGGGGAAAGGGCCCAAACTTCTTGAGCCGTTTGATGTTATTCTTTATTTTAGGCTACATGAAGGCAGTAGTTTATCGGCGTAACTGAGGTTGAGTGGGTGGAGAGTTTTGAATATCTAGGAGTTGTACTGTCCTCTTATTTTATATGGAAAATGTTGAACATGTAATATCTAACGTGAACTAAAGATTAGGTCTTCTGCGCAGAATTGAGCAATTACTACCATTTAGTGCACGCATTCTTTGCTTCAAAAGCCTCGTCTTTTTCGTGTTAGACTACGCTGACATGCTATGAAGCGACAAGGATAATGCTGCTCTATTGAACAGCCTGCAGTTGTTACAAAATTAAGGCTGCTGAACTTATTGTAGATAGACCTTTGTATTCTTCTTCAATGGAGGCACTTAGTGAACTGGGCTGGTTTAGCTTAGAACAACGGAGGCTCTTTCATCGTTCCATTTATGTTTATAAATGCGTCAATGGGATAACTTCCCACAGTACAGTACTGCTAAGAAACAGCAATGTACACAGTTGTAATACACGCAACAAAGACGATCTTAGGCTTCCATCTCTATGGGAAAACAAAGAGCTTGTTACGATGTCTTCAAAGACTAACAATACGATATCGGATTTTAAATGTGAATTTTTGGAATCACTTTCCGTTATGAATTTCTTTTACTTTCCGCATTATTGTAGTTTTAAAACATATTTTTTAATTTTATTCCTTTATTTACGTGACTAATGATATATTTAGAACAAGACCTCTCTATATATCACCAGTAGGCGTGAGAGCTTCCTGTAATAAAAAATATATTGCTAAAAATATTATTTTCTATATGAAAGGTTTAAGTAAAACCACCGAGTTTTACTGCCAAAAATTTGGACTTTATCATGTTTCTGGGAGAAAATTGGTGTTTTGGGAACATAAATTTTCCATAGCAGAACATCAACTAGTTGTATTTTGGTGAGGATTCAGAACCCACAATTCAGAACCCAGCCATATTACCCATCATAAAGAGAAAGCATAACTGGACAAAGTACCAAGTCATAAAACATTCCTTTATGTTAATCAGACTCTGGAGCTAAAAGGTGATGCGCCCAAGTTTTTCTCTAGTTTGAAGATCTAGTAGCGTACAAACTGTAACTTGGAGCCAGGAGGCAACGCAAAGGAGATTTGAAGTAACGGAGCCTTTTGAGTTCCTGTATAATAACACATACATTGATAGCAAATGGCGCAATGACTAAACAGTTAAATTATGTAAATATAATGTTTCACGTTGATACTGTGAGATAGTTTTGTGCTGGTAGATACGCTGTTACGCAGGCTACGTAATTATGCTAAGAAGTGAATATTTAGTCCGTTAGGAGTTGTCACTTCGACAGGATCTCCACTTTTGATCACTTCATTTTGGAAATTTTGTTTTAGCAAAAGAACGGGGAATCAGACAACAAATTCATTTCAACAGTTTTGTTCACTCGTTCCCCTTTCAGGAGTTTTCAGGAAACTCTGATGGCAGTAAAGTGGTCTCACACGTCCTTTTGCCAAAGTTCAAAGCAAACCTAGTGAGATTTACTCCTAAAGAATGTAAAACTGCCGACCTTTGTTGCATGAGGGTCGAGATCTACGTATCAGGTGAGAACAATGAAAAAAAAAAACTGAAAGAGTATAACTTTTGTTAATCCGCCAGCTCGCTTTTAGATTGGCTGTTAGGTCAAAATGCTGTCAAAATTTGCATTCAAATTAAACTGCGAATGATTAATCAACCAATCAGGATATTTCCCTATTGTCGCGAAGAAATCAAGTTATCTTGAATGGTAAAACGCACCTCTTGCGATACTTCTACAGTGAAGATGAAAAGAAAATTCGGCGAGCGAGAAACAGAAGAATGCGGAGCGAATCGATCGGGGCGGGACAGGGAGCCTGTACACTTTGTTTTTGGTGTGCCTATTCGCCCTTGGTGATTAGCCAGTAACAAATCAATCAATGAAGTAATTAGACCTGTCAAGAAGTTACATTTTTTTGTACAGTTCTAATCGGCTTAATCAAACAGTCGAGACCGGCGTCATAATGTAGAGTGCAAGTATCGACAAGTAAGTAACATGTTCACGGAATATTTCTAACTTCGTCCCTCCAGAGCCTTTGTGGCTTACAACTATTTTGCAATATTGAAAAGAGCCTAAAGAAATTATAAGGACATAAGTGTCAAACACTGCGAAGCGACATGCAATGAACAAAGGAAAGTCCGGAAGCCATGCCTTTGACCTCTAAAATTAAAAAAAAAAAGGTCAGGTATAACACAACCAAGCGGCTTCACCCATCTGGTTTCTTCTCATTACAGCATAATAAATTGTGAAATAACGAAAGGTTGAGAAACCAAAAATTAAAAGAGAACGGCAAGTCCGCAATTGTCACGAACTGTGAGAGTCGTGTAGCGCGGTCAGCCGCATTTGGCAAAGACCAGACAAATATTTATCTCAAAGACCTCAACAATCAGCGATTTAACCAATCATATCATGATACCAGGAGCTGCAGGCTCCCTTGCGTCGTTCAGCTCACCGGGAGCCTGTTCGTAGGCGATGAAGAGAGTGGGCGACGGTGCAGAGACACTGCAATCATTTCTTTGCGTGGCAACGTGAGTTGTGCTTTGTCAAAACTGTGTTGGATGAAGTTGATTTGAAGGTTCTGCCAAATGTTCGTTCGTGACCTCGTAACTGAATGTGGATTACATGGTTAGCCAAATAATGAAGGCAGGTATTAGGACTGATTGCCTGCGATTTCTCTTCTAGATTACAATGTAAGAATAATTACACACGTTTAATGAGCTTTCACAGTAAAACGCACAGCATAATATTCTGTACCAGATGAGGCTGCCACATATCTGGCTGTTCTTCGATGTAACCATGTCGCATGATTTTCAATCAGGTCGCTGTCGTCCAAGCTGGGAATATTTTCAAGGTTCCTGCTACTTGTTTACGAATCACCACAAGACATGGCCAGACGCAATGAAATATTGCCGTGATCAAGGTGGGGATCTTCTTAAAGTGACGTCAGGGGAGGAGAATAACTTTGTCAGAAGGAGTGGAAAAACATGGTGGCTTTCTCTGCGACGTAATGCCATTCACAAGGACGTATTCAAATGGAGTGATGGCACCTTGCCAACTGTCACATTTTGGGGCCCCTATGAACCTAATAACCATGGGAACCAGGAAGAATGTGGAGAAGTACTTGACAGTGGCGTATGGAACGACACGCCGTGCCATATTAATAGGCACACGGCTTGCGAAAAAGGTACACACAATTTAATGATTTGGCGTTTTTAATACTTGGGAGTCGTGTTGGATCTTGATTCAAAGAGTCCAGTTTACAGCGCATTGTTAAGACTATGTAAACCCTGATAAAACAGCAATCCGTTGAGAGAGGCAATTTCCCTAGCCACCAAGGGTAATAAAATTCTAAGTTAAGACAGGCACCGATGATCCTTGAGCTCCTGGCGCTAAGATATGAACCGATTGTTGGCCTTATCTTTAATTACTTGCATTTCGTATGTAATGACTACGGTTATAACCACATACGGGGCAAAATTACTGAATGCTGATTGGCTGAGCACGCTTGCATTAAGTTGGTTTCCTGCTTCAAGCGGATTTTGAAAAGGAATTTCAGAAACCTATCGCTTCTGAGTTTGATCAAAACACGGTTATTTCATCTTAACGTGAAAGAGAATCAACATACAAAAAAGCGCAGTCTTTTGGTGAAAAGACTAAAAATGAACTAAAAATGGATTAATTCGCAGCCTAAAAAACGTTTGAGTGGGGACGGCTGGTGTTGCACGAAGCATAGAATTGCAGAACTTCATGGCCGCCAAACTAAGGTAATTTCTTCGTCAAGTTTGCTTCGGGTCGCCTTACTAGTATAACAGCTCACCTTATCGGCGTAAAAAAGCGTAAATTGTGTTGGTACGTGAAGTTTTCACAGTGGAAAGCAGAGTTTTGGATTCAAGAAGTTATTAGAGCTCTTTTGCACACTTGTTTACGTCTTTCATCGATCGATGAAGTAGTTTCAAGCCGTTGCAAGCTTCGCAAAACAGCCTGAGGTGAATAAAGTTAGATTGCTTAAAGTTTTGCTTGTAAAGAAATTGCTTTGAGTCAATTGAACCAAGTTGCCGTGTTTTGCTAAACAATTATTCGCCTCAGGCGAGGTGAATATTGTAGAATAATCCCCGAGACGAAGTCGAGGGGATTATTCACAATATTCACCTCGCCTGAGGCGAATAATACACCATTTTGCTAATGATCAGTTCCTGGTGAATTGTGGGTACATCCAGTCCTTTGTGGGGGCAAACGGGCAAAATTACAATTTCAAATTATGTCCTAAACTGGCCGTTTGCCCCCACAAAGGACTGGATCTACCCACAATTCAAAAGGAACTAGCAAAATGGTGTATTGTTTTAGTATAATTTCAGAGCCGAACAACAGAGAATAACGGACTAAAACATAAAAACAGGGGCCCAATTGTTCGTTTCTATGCACGTACGCATCAAAATGGTCTTAACAAAAACCTGATATGTAAGCTTACATCGATTGTGGATTAGTTTACTCGTCGAGTTTGGCAGTAAAACAATCAAGCAGAACACTACGAAAAATAAACTCTTCCGGTACCTTACTCCATCCACAGGTGTTATCATTGTCCAAAAATGAGTAGCTTTAGTTTGGAGAAAAACAGATTTCGGTCAATCGGTCCGACCTGCTGGCAATCAACGTAAGTCACGTGACCACTGCGTTTACGATTCTTAACTGCCTTGAACGCGAGTTCTTGAAAGGATTTTTGGTCCAAGGATGACAACAGTCATTTTGAAAATTCTCCATCCTTTCAAATATCCTGGACTTAGAGTGATAACTTCCGAATAGATGAAAAATTCATTCACTAACTGCCGCCATGTTTACTTGCTGAGATAGCAAAGGTGGCAAGCTCAGTAGCCAGGCCTCAAAAATGTTCTATAAACCGCCTGGAGCGGTTTATATAGCGTCATATAAGGAACCGCTCGACCAATCAGATTGCTGGAAACTCTTTGTTCAGCTCTGAAATTATACTAATTACTATTATAGTAGGCTTTCCCCGTGCTACTGCTAGCCTGTTAAGTAATGGCGACAACCGGCAAACCTATTTACGCGACGGCAAGACCTTGAAAGTTGTCCTTTGTACAAATTTTGCCCAGTTTATGTGATAAACAAATTATCGCAAATGCTCTCGGGCAATTAAGGATTAATTTCACTTGTATTTTCAAAGCTACCAAATTGCCCGAGTCGAGAAGCGACGAGGGCAATTTTGTGAAAACTTTGAAAATACTCGTGAAATTAATCCTTAATTGCCCTCGGCCCCATGCGATTGCATATACAAAACGTCACTATAGAGAAATGCTAGATAGGAGGTGTTTTGCATGGGTCCAAATATTCCGGTTAGAATTTGCGAAAATTCTATGCAGCACCAAATGGAAATGAATTCTGAAAAAGCGAAAACCTCGCGAGATATACCCAGGAAGATTTTCTAAAATCTCCAATCGATAATTTCCTTTCTATCTTATCATAAAATCAACAAGAAAAAGGAAGGAAATTCCAAGGAAATTTCTGCATTATTTGCCCCAGTTTCAAAAGGTCTGTAAAGTTGGGTTGAATTGGAAGAGCCCAGGTTTCACTGATACTGAGATAGAGCGAAGAATTAATCAAAGTTTATTTCTTTAAACCAGCTGACAACTCATACACTTTTGACTGGTAGCCGAGTTGAAAACTTATTGATAGCTAATTAATGGGCTGAACTTCCCTAACAGCCGAATTATCTGCATTCGTATTTCATTTCAAACAAGTGTTATAGTAATTAGTTACCAGAGTGCCGATACTTTTTGGAAACAATCGGTTTGTCGAACAGAACAAAGACAAAGCAGATTAAATCTTTGATACAGGTGACTTAATCTCTACATAACGGAACTACATACGAGATACTCAAAACTTAACTGATTCACAATCTAAGAACCAGATTAACAAGCAGAACATGTATGCTAATAAGCCTTATTAAAAGAAAGACGTCCCTGGAGCTCTTTCCATCCGATCAAATCTTTGAGTTCAATTGCCGAAAAAATCCAGGGGCAAAAACATGAGCATTATTTTTCGGTTGACTGCAGCGGGAGGCAGATAAAAACGGGACGTTGTCCGGAATTTCTGAAAAAAGAGGGCAACCTAACGAAGGATAGCTGACTAAGCCTGTGAAATACTTCCAAGTGAAATTTGCGTTTCCATGTACATGTTTGAATTACGCTCAGTTACTTCACATTTTTTAAAATGTGAAGTATTTGAACGTAATTCAGAATGGGTATTTCTTGTAAAGTTATCTTGGGAATTTACCTACAATAAGTTCCTCTCCCCGAATTTCTGCAATTTTTTTTGATGAAGCTAAGTGAGTTTCTCTTTTCCTTAGAAAATATCGACGTCATTTTGGCAACTCGAACAATTGGTGAACACAGTTCTGGTATTCTTTTTGGTTACCAGGAATTTACTCGCACATACCATCTGTCAGTCTCGACGTCAAATCAAAATTGGGAATTGCAACTCCCAGACTACCCTCTGGGGTGGGTGCACGTGGGCATCACGTGGAGTGAGCAATGGGGGTTGCGCTTCTATCATAATGGTGTCCTAGCTGCCGAGTTAACGAGCCCAGCAAGTCTCCCATACTACTATGGCGATATATTTACAACGTTTACGATAGGGCGGGATAGATCTCATTCTGCTTTAAAACGGGAAAAACATTTGCAGATTGCCGATCTAAGAATCTGGGAGTTGGTCGTTCCACAACAGAAAATACAAGAACTTTATAGTAACACAGGTATGTAAATGTAATGTTAAGTTAACCTTTTCTAAATTCCGCCATTAAATCATAAAATACAAAATAAAATACTCTTAGCTTCGAGACAAGTTGTTTTTACGCATGCCACTCAAACAGATGAAACAAACATTACAAATTAACATATAGCAATTTTTTCAACGGTAGCACTATGGTAAATATTACTCACGTCACAAAATAGCTCCTAGAATTAATGAAGCGATATATAAAACAGGATTTCTTGTTAGAGAGTACCTAGTATCATTATATCTGCCATTTGGTTGTAAAATAGTAAGTAAATTCAAATACATTTTCTGAGAGCAAATGAATACTTAAGTCTATTAGGTTTGTTAGGGTATCATTTGTTTTTATTCAGTTAAGCACAAGCCTACAATTTATTCTATGTTTTATAGCTCTTCCTTGGTACATCTGGAAGAACAGCGGCAATCCAAGCTTTCCCTGGAAGCTCAAACGTGTACCTGCAGTCGTTCATCTGAGCGAAAAATACGACGTTTTATCTCGAGATTTAGGTGAGAATACCAGGTACCTTAAAATACTCTTTGTAGTAACCCAGCCGTTTCGACAGAAACATGGCTGGTTCTACTTTGGGATAAGAGGGGTAGAGCAGAGCCTGTGTTAGACAGTCCATGAGGGAGAACCTGATGTACTTCTCACGCGGAGAGCTGGATTAAACAACGATAGGGCTTAATGTAAACTCCCAGCAAGCGGAGATCCTCTTGGCTGGCCAAATCTCTAGGTTCAACGCTATTAATGTCACTTAGCATTAAGTACGAATGAAAATCGGCTTCATGAGCCTCTTGCATGATGACCTCAGATTCTCAAAATACTCCCCGAGACTCGTTCGTCTGCAATTCTTATCAATTGAAACCTTTGGCATTTTCAGTTCCAGCCAGATTAACAGTTCTCAGCTTTCAGTTCCAGCCATATTAGGTAATTTGAAGCTAGGCTTAAGTTGAAAATTAGTGAGTCTGACTCTGAGGTTGAAAGAGAAAGCACTGCCCATTACTTGAATGTTCCAACCTGATAATGATGAAGAGGGTATAAGATCAAACAGTCAAGCATTCCACCTATGATACGTTCCTTGTTACCTTGATCATAAACATTGAATGAAGACAACAATTAATTCGTATGAATCCAGGTAGCATAATGAACCTACTTCTCATGTTTCCTCCATTCATTTTTCAACAGAATACAATCATATAGGTTGCTTTGCAACAGATTCAGGACCACCCATAAAAAGTCTAGAAAACAACGATCCAGTCCTAGATGTTGACTTCGGCACCCGTGAAAATAGCGTTCTGAAATGTCTTAATGCTGCGCGCAGAAAAGGAAACAAGATATTCGCTTTGAAAAACGGAGGGGAGTGTCTGTCTTCTGCAGGCGGCCATCTTGACGCTAAAGCAGCATATGAAGAGTCTGCTGAGTGCGTGAATGACAAGGGAGGAGTTAATGCAATGAGCGTGTATACAATAAAAGGTAAATTATAATTTCAGCAGTTGCAACGAGTAAGACTAGTCCCGAGGTTACCGGCAACTATTAGAAAGTTTGCGAATTTTTTTTTCGAAGTCCCATAGAATAGTGGTGACGAGTATACAAAACAACTTTAGGAACCGGATATTCCTTAATTTGGGTTCTTGGATGCCAATATCTTGTACTGAGCTAAATGGTGAAATAAGGCCGGACAAATATGCTGAAACTGATTGAAATCTACAATCAAGACTGCTTTGTTTAAACTGTTAAAGACATGGTTCATACAGACCCGAGACCTTTCTTTTCAAGTACTTTTCGAGGACTTGTAAAGGACAAATCACTTGTTTTCCACTCAATTTGACATGCTTGTAATCAACTCCTCAATTCAAATAAGTTTTTGTAGAACACGTCGAAGTACCGGCACTTGACCCAAACCCAAAAGATGACAGTGTCACCCGCTGTGCACATTGACTGTTTTGCTTGTGCATTTCGCTTTTTGAGTGCGATTTCACTGAGCGCGCACTCGCCCATACTTGAGACGTCAATTGTCCGGTCACACCATTGACACAATGCTTTTCGCTTGTCCGCTTTCAATGCACTTATCCAGCCTTTGCATCGAGGGTCACGTTTCTACTTCTTGTTCTATAAGCACTGGCCCTTCAGCCCTTTTGACTCCATGACACCGCAAAATTCCTTCTGCACGAGATGACTCACAAGATCGATTAGAAATTGTAGGGGGTACAGGTTATTGCAATACCTTATCCCTGGAAGGGACGGTTCTTAAAGTACGTCAAATAACAGCAATGAACTACACCAGAAATCACCACACGAACTTAAAACAATTTTAGGCGAGGTTTCACGAACAAAATTGAGTCTTGCTGAGCTTTCAAAGTTTTTCGTGCGCAAGACGACGTTGTGTTAATAAAGTTTTATTTATTCAAGCACCTTTCGATAAGGTTCAAGGACTACTGGGGAGAATTCAAGGACTTGAACAAATTTTTCAATTTTCAAGGACTTTTCAAGGCCCGTGCGAACAAAGATGAAGATAAATAAATGAATGAAAACACTCTTTAGAAAGCTATAATTTGAGGTGAACTAATGTCGTGTAACTAACAAACTACTAATTACAATATGAACGAATTCATCTTTACAGAAAACGACAACGCTGCCTTCAAGAAGCCAACTTCCCAGTCAGGCGTAGTTAAAGATCCTTCCCTAGCAACAGACGGCAGTCGCTTTAATTCACCCACAGAAAGCTGTAGCCTAACCAGTTCACAAAAAGACCCCTGGTGGCGAGTTGACTTGGAAAAGGAAGTTTTAGTCCGTGATGTATACATCTATATCTCCTCTTCATCGCAAGTGAATTACGTGCTCGAGATAAGAATCGGAAATCATGATGAGCAAAATTTAAAGGAGAATTCTTTATGTGGGAAGTCGTTTCGTTTTAGGGGGGAAGCTTGGCGAAGAGTTCGTTGCCCTGTTCCCCTGCTGGGAAGATTTGTCACCATAACAAGGCTCGTGGATAACGGAAACTTGATGCTGTGCGAGGTTGAAGTTCGACAAGAAGGTAAGCTGATGATTAATGGCGGTCTTTCAAGCATAAAATTGCGACGCGACCAGGGGTCTCCCAAGAACAACAAAATAGAAGAGATGTAAAATTTGGAATTAAGCCTTTACATCTGTTTTTTTGACCAGCTGATGAAAGCTTTACGTTATGCTGGACTGCATTTAGCTTTTTGTCTTTTGTTTTTTCAGCAACAGATTACGTCCAAACAAGTTTGTCTTATCCTCGTCAAAGAGGTGATCTCTCTGTTCTCGAAAGTCATTATGTTGTGGGAACAGTAAACTGTTTAAGCTTTCTTTACTACATGTCTGGAAATGTTGGCAGATTAAATGTCTACATTGTTGGCCAAGACCAAGCGACATCGTTGCTGTGGCGATTGGCTGGTAACCAAGGAAACCACTGGAACACTGCTCAACTACCCGTAAATGCTACTGGAGGTTTCAAGGTAGGTAGGACAGTGGAGAAAAGCAGTTTCTTGATGTTAGTTTTTATTATTATTCGTTGAAATGGACTACTCTTCTGTATTGTTTTTTGTAGATTAAGTTTGAAAGTGTCAGTGATGATGGAAGTTCCGATGAGACTAGCATCCGGGATATCAGGACAGGTGTGAATTCTAGTTGCATATGCACTCCGCTTCAGGCGTGTGCAAGAATAACAGGTGAGGTTACTAGCCCTTTGCTATTATAACATGATCCAGGTGCCACTAATAGGATTTAAAGTTAACTCACGTTAGGTGAAACTTTTCAGTGTTCTCCCGACTTTAAGTTCATCGTCTGCAAATTGTGCACTCCGAACCACAAGAAGAAATCTGGGACAGGCGGTGTCATCTTGCAGTCTCGCGGTATGACCGATGGCCTTGTAACGGTCGCATAAGCTACTGCAAGATAAGACTGCCCAAGTTTCAATCTCGTTTCTAAAATGGCGAGATAGCAAGCAAAAATGTTTGTGAAAACGTTTCTTCACTTGCATGGTGAGCACAGAGGAAGCGAAATCCGACATTGTGTGAATAGCTTCCTGAGTTTTTATTCAATTATTCTGAAACTAGGCACCAGAAAAAAGAACTCCTCATTCTCTAAAATCCTATGTTTATTGTTTTTAAGATTTTGGCATTTTTGGTGGGAAAATGACATCACAGATTTGGCGCCAAATTTTGGCTTTGCTAATATGGGATATTTAATGTTGTTATACCTCCCAACTCAAATACGTTTTCTGATTGGAGGAGAACGTGTCACGTGCCATTGGTCAAAACTCAATGACGCCCTAGGACAAACAAAACTCAATGACTCCCTAGGGAAACAACACCTTGAACTTTGGACTCGCACCTGATCACGTTGTGCAACTTGAAACCGCGGAAAATTTGTGTACCGGTCGGCCTGATGTAAAAAGCCATTGAAATAGGACGTTTCCCATTACAGACGGCATTCATTATTCAAGAAAAGAAATTTATAGTCGCAAAAACATATCATGCAGATTAACAAAAGGAAAAACATGAACGTTTTGTACCTCCAAGCTTGTGGTTTGGCGCCAAAAATGGGTTGCCCACGTTCGTCAACTCGCTCCTCGATCGTGGTTGTCAGGGTAGGAAAGTGTTTGTGTAATTTACAACAAAATATGCTGTTCCTGATCAAATCAAACTCAAAATGCTTGAGTTAAGCGTTAGAAGAGGCCAAAGCAACTTTAGTACTGTCTAAATTTTTTGTTAACCGCGAAGAAAAAGACTGTTATCGTGATTTTTCGATAGAACAGGTTGGTTTTGGCAGCCGCTCAATTTTGCGAGCGCAGCCAGTGTATGCAATAGCCTCAAGCAAATAATTTTATTCCGAGCTTTTTCTATTTTTGAGTCGGGGAACATTGAGGGTCTCGGGGAAACAAAACTCACTGTTTCCCTTGTGGCCAGTCATTAAGTGCTTATTATTATTTGAAAGAACTTTTCACAAGGATCTTAAAACCGAAAGAAGTTTTGAAATATGTCTATCCACTCAAAAGATATAGCCTTTAGAAATTTAAATTTCCCACCATTTTGTTGCTAAAAATAGCAACAACTCAAATTTTAAAACGTTATATCTTTTAATTGGATAGGCATATTTCAAAACTTTTTTTTCGGTTTTGAGATCTTCGGGAAAAGTTCTTTCAAATAATAACATTAGACATCCCATATTAGCAAAGCCAAAATTTGGCGCCAAATTCGTGACGTCATTTTCCCGACAAAAATGCCAAAATCTTAAAAACAAATTGATTTTTTTGCCCACCTCATTGCTTTAAAGGCAAATTACTTATCTGCAATTTTACCTTGTCAGCAAAATGATCAATCTATCACCTGAATTATGGTGAAGAAAACAGAGAACTTCAGTATATACTGCTTGTTTGCAACGATTAAACAAAAAGCAGCTATGCTTTAATCAATCATTGTGATCTTTATAAATATTGCTTATATATAAAGTTGAACCGATTCAATAATGATTGCAGGATTTCACTCAGCTATAATCAGCCACATTCCTAGTTACCAGGAACAGCTAATGGAGTGGCTATCTGAGTCAGGATTTGGCGATAAGTACTGGACTCCGTGCTACAGAGGAACAAAAGATGGCTGGTCAAATAGTAACTTCCACAGTCGCTGTGATAACAGAGGCCCTACAATAACTTTGGGAAGAAAGGATTCCTTCATATTTGGAGGGTTCTCTGATCATAACTGGAAGGGTTAGAGACAGACCACTCACTTATCTCTACCTTAATTAAACTCAAGTGTGAATTTTGTGCATGCTCTCATTACCATCAGAGTACAAAACCAACCTAAAAAAGACTGGTCATGCAGTAACTCGCTGTCAAAGTGCCGACGAGTTCTTCACTGTGTTTTATCCGTATTTTATCCGTATTTTATCTGTATTTTATCCGTAGATACAATAGTACTGTTGCTTAGCAACACCACTGGCACAAACTGCCGACTCAATAAATTCTCAGATACAGAGCACAGTTCTTCTGTTTCTTCTATTTCTCCACTTAATATGATAGAGGCATTTGCTTTTGAGTCTATAGCTACTCCCTGCCTTTGTGCTTTGCTGCACTGTTAATGCTACTCCTTGCTCCTGTTACAGCAATTGATCAAGCCCAAAACGTCCCGTCCAGCAAGGCCTTCCTTTTCTGTCTGAGTCCTTTCAACCCGAGTGATGGGCCTAAAAAGTTAGAAGTGTTACCTGAGAAGAGACACCAGGCTATTAGGAGGCACAAATATACCGGACCTTGCTGGGGAAAAGATAAAGACGAGCTTTGTTTTAACAACCAGCAGGTCACTACTCAAATCGATGCTAGCGGTGTGTTCAATGTCAATGGAATTTCCAATCCCGCTACATTTTTTGCCGGTGAATCTTCCTTCCAGGCTGATGATGTTGAGGTCCTTAGAGTTGGAGGTAAGGATGTAAATTAATCCCGCCTGGCAGTAATTAACAGTACCTGCTTCGCAGAATGTACTGTTATGTACAAGATGGTCCTATATTACCACTAAATCTCTAAAAAAACCGTGTGTGACCATTCATATGAAAGCTATCGAGTATTTCTTTATTTTTTTAGTTTATTTTGCTGTACAAGGTGGTTCTTTATCTAGTCGTCCGCTCCGAAGATGAAACACTAGCCTGCACCGGGTGCAGTCGGACAAAATCCTCAATTATTTACTTGCGTATAGGCTGGCTGCGACGCAGGCTTTTGAAACCCTAGTGTCTTGTCCATTCAAATAAAAGCATACTGCACTACATTTACGTGATATTCCCCATATGAATTTTCATTGTGTTTAATTACGTCTGACGTGTATAAAAGACGGTAAAGAATTTGGGAGAAAAGGAAAACGAATCTTTCATGTTAATTTTAAGTTCACTATCTTAGAGAAGTGAACCATAAATCCACAAATCAACGTTCCAGTGTGGTCCCGTAGGATCATTCGGGATCGTGCCCTCTGCAACAGAGCATTAAGCTTAGTTGAATGGCGTTACTGTCCCTTTGAACTAAGTGGCCATTTAAGAATAGGAAAGGTTTTCGTTTTAGCCACTCAAAAAGCTCGTTATATTTTAAACTGCTTTACCAGTCAGATAACTCTACTATCTCCTTTTTGGCAGATTCTTTGTGTGATCCACCATGCTTGGAAGGAGAAACCTGCAATGAAATCGCGGGAAAATGTGTTTGCGATCCAACCAGGAGAGACGAAGAAATGTGCAGGCGAAGCCAAGGTAAACCGTCTTCAAGTGTACCAGACAAAACAAACGTATCGCAAATCACAATTAACTTAGCTAGAGCGCATTTTGAGTTCCCATTTTCTAATTTCACTTGACATCCGGACACGTCCGTTCAAATGTTAGAGATTAGAGCATCCAGAGAGTTCAACGGTTTGCTATGCGACTTGGAATCTTACTTCCACTGGAAAGGGAGACCGTTCATTACAAGTTCAAACATTGTTTACGAATTTCGGGATCCCTATCGGGTAGCAGGGGAAGGATTCATAAAGCTCTCCTAGGCCTTAGATAACACGAACGCTAAGTTTTGTTTCTTGAGGATGTTCACGCCCAAATTTTCTTATGTTTTTGGAACTTTTGTTAGGTAATGACCATGTCAAAGACGAAAAAATTCACCGTACTTATTTTGGAGGGAAAGCCTTTTTAAGACCGCACTATTTCAAGTAGTCTTGGTCATCATTAACTCGGAATCCACTCTATTGTTGACTGCGATAAAATAACTGAAATCATGAAGATCTCTACATGAGGTTGAATGCTTTCAGTTGGAAACAAAATGGCCCTATTTAGGTCCGAGATCATTTAGGAGAGGGGACTGCAGGCTAAGTTAACGAATTAAGAACCAAGCTTTTTCCTTATTTGTACCTCCGTCCTTAGAGCGCGCGCTCAATGTTTGACGAGGCGTGACATTGCGACATGCGTTTAGTGCGTTCTTACGTTGGTACGTTCTTAACAAAAACCTACTCTTAGTTTAAGAATAGGCTTTTAACAGACAATGGATAGGATGCCTCCTTACTTTTAAAAAATAGAAAAGCACATATAGATTGTGTGTTATCCCTTGTATTGCAAGTAGAATACATATATCTTATTAACCAAGCACGAGGGCCGTACTGGGAGAATATCGGCCCGAGGTCTTGACAGTACGGTCCCGTGAAAGCTTGGTTAATAAGAGATTTATTACACGACTGCATGAAGAAGCTTTAAAGGTTTTGCAAAAGTGCGGGATCATTCGGGACAATGCCCGGTCCAATACTTAGAGTATATTGGACCGGCAATAGAGCATTTTGATTGGTTGATTTTAGTTATTGGCCCTCATAGTGCCTGAGTCGTGTAATAAAAAAGCCTATTATTAAGAACGAGATTCGTCGACGTTGTCCAAAATGATACTTCTCTAAATAATTAATAAATTAAGAAATCAAGAAAAATAATTCTTGTCCCTTCTGTTTTACCACAGAGTTGCAGAAACTTAGAGACGAACAATGCAATATCCAATTGAATCCAGAACTAAATGGTAACTGCTGGGGACGATTCTTCGCTCGGTATGACATAGGACATAACTACTCTAATCCACATTGGCGGTGTTACTATGAAGAGGCGCTGACCAGGGATCGCAGACGATATGACACAGCAAAACAATCATTTTGCTATCACACAAGATACAACAAGTTGAAAACTTTCACAAATGAAGGTAAATTTGGACATAAAAGAAGTCGATGTTGTTTAATCCGGTAATTGTTTGATCCAATTTATGGAAAATTCAAGTTAGTAGCTCTGATATCTCCTGTGTCCATATTGATCGACATGTTGATATTTACTATTGAGGAAGAATCCACACTAAGCGTAGAAATTTGAAAACGTAGCTCTCTTTCTACGGTTAGGCCTACCATCCACACTAATCTGTCAAGAAAAACGGAGCTTTTCGAAAACGCTCGTTAAAACGCTGGCTTCTCCCTTTCGTCTGAAGGGAAAACGTTTAAGACCGGAGTGTCACGATAATCATACGATTTCCCTGAAAAGTTTTCTCCGAACACAAATCCAAAATCATTGCTGCTTGTTTCGATTTTACATTGCTTCTTCGTAGTGTGGACGGAGAACATTTAATGCGTTTTCAGAGTGAAACTTTCGTTTTCAATTCCTTCGGCGTATTGTTGAAGCGGCCTAAGGCATTTACAAACGTCTCTACGGCGGCGATGTAATGTTGCAAAGCAACCATAAAAAAAAAACACAATTCATTGTTTGGTCCTTCATGTAATGATACAAGTTTAAATTTTAACGGTGTACTTCTAAATACTGGTTGTGTTTACAATTGGCGTAATTATTTTTATGGAACATACAGAAATTGTTCATTAGATCACAAAATCCGAAATTGAATTGGCGTAAGAGGACTTACCTTATATTGTTTTGACAAGTCTCTGCTGCCTTGTCATGCATAAACAGCTGGGTTTTTTATAACAATGGTTGCCTTAATAAAACGTATAAGCCGACGCCACAATGTCAAAAGGTATTACGGGTAATTGTTGTCTGCTCCTGCCTACTAGTAACTGAAGGTGTTTTAGCTTGAAAAATAGAAGAAGCACATGTACAGACACGTAAATTGCTTCTGTCCTTCCTTCTTGATGAAGCATCATGAACATTTGAACATTAACGAAGCATCAATAACTGTCACTACCCTAGACTACGAGTAGTTCTTCTTTTGCTTCGTCCATGGAATGACCGTAAATAAACCGCGAAGAAAAAAAAAATGGCCGCGCGACATGCCTGTCTAAACTACCTTATGGTAGCTCGTAGTTTTAGTCCGTAGATCAATAAAAGTTAATAAAATACAAAAAATAATAATAAATAAATAAACTGCTGCGCACGCTTTTTGGCTTCTGTGGAATCACCTGCTACACAAAAACAGTACCACACGACAGCAGAGAAACACTAAGGGTACACCAGGATATAAAAGTGACAGAATTGAGGAGTGAGAATTAATGACTTCAATAGGGCAACTCATAGTTAATAGAGGGGACTGGTTAGGAAGCCCGGTAAACATCAAAGAGACGAACAAAGATGTCAAGATTTATGTTGGAAGGTCCAAGACCCTGCACAATCTTTTGTTTAACACTCATACACTATGCATGAGTTATGTAACCAACACGTTTCTATTGTCAGGGCCTAAAAACAGAACAATAACATACAACAAAGAACTTTGAAGAGTTTCATAACCATTTCCCTCTATTAACTATGGGAAACTGTAGAAGAACTGTTAAAACGAAAAAAAAAAACAAATAAAACAAGCTACGTTTACATCATTTCGTCCTCTCTAACCTTAGAAAGAAATTGTCGACCTTTTGGAATGGGGAACGGCGCCATACTTGACTCGCAGATTACAGCATCTTCTGTACACTCTCTTCCTCTCGCACCTGGTAGGGCGCGGCTGAATTCTCAAGTTCACGCAGGTTCTTGGTCGGCACTTGTTATTGATGTAAACCAGTGGTTGCAGGTTGATTTCTTACAAAACGTTACGTTGTCTAAAGTGGCGACTCAGGGAAGACACAGCTATCCTCAATGGGTAATAAGTTACTTGCTGTCTTACAGTATAGATGGAGGCACTTTTGAAACCTACAAGCAGTGTGGTGGAGATAAGGTGAGCTAACACATACATAATTGAAAAAATGAAAGCCTGGAGATGAGATTAGTAGAGCAAACCCTTCAAAGACTATTTGGGGGACCGGAAGAACTTTATGAGTTAGTGTGAGGAAGAGGTTATGTGTGTCTTTGTTTTTGTCTTATGTTTGCGAAAATAAGAATGAAAATCCTTTGTAAGAGGGGAGTTTGAACGTTTGGTTCGCAGCGACAACTTGATGTAAAAAAGAAAATTGCCTGCATTTGTCCAAGTCCCATGTTCTCTAACTGGCCCAATCCTAGTATCACCATAGCATACCGCGCTTTCCTTGACGTTTACTCCATAACTATGTTTCATAGCGAGATGAGGTCAAGGAACATCACACAAGATCTCATAGCCACACCAAGTTTGAAAAACCGAGGCCACTACCGTGTTAGAAAGGGTCTTTGTTTAATTTGACCTAAAAAAAAGTTTTATACTTGCAATAATGAGATAATGCAATATTATTGCATATTTTTGGCTAAGAAATATGTATGTAGGTGCAGACACGCTTATCGAAGTGAACGCGTTGTGGAGTTGTACTTGTCACGTCCTAATTTTTGGTACAGCGAACAGTTTTTCTCAGCCTAGTGAGGATGGGCCACAAAAGACGAGAAAAAAAATTCTACGTATTGCTGCTTAAACCCCCCCCCCCCCCCCCCTTTCATTCCCGGGAGTGTGTGCCGCAAAGGAACTTAAACCCTGACCTTATCTAAAGATGAATTAAATGAAAATTGATACCCTAATTAAGCCCCAAAACCGAAAAATGACGCCCTATTCCAGGGAAAACAAATATTAAGAATGGCGTGAATGGTTCAACTTTGATTCGTCTCTGTAACATCGTAAATTTATGAATAGTTCAGTTTTAACAGACCATACGTTTTCCGTTTGACTGGACATTTACGTACTGCAATTTTAGCCGATACAATTTAGGTACCCTATCCAAAGACCACACCGGGGACACAAGGCCAACAGGAACAAATAATGATCCCTATCCAAGGACCGAGAACCTCAAAACCCTACACTATCCTGCGGAAAATACTTAGATAGTCATATGTGGGAGTAACCAAGGGGTTCGCATAGCCCATCTCTGTGAACGGATGTTTGCAGAATGTAATGCTATTTTATACTCCTCAGATTTTCAATGCAAACTGGGATCAGGACACAATTGTTTACAACGCAATAAATCCTGCAATTTTTACGCGTTACATCCGGGTACTACCACAGACGTGGTACGATCACATATCCATGAGAGTTGAGTTCTACGAGTGCGACGGTAATAATTCTTAAATTCAATGCATACAATTAACTAACCTAGGTGTAACTATAATAGGTTTAGATCTACTATGTAGTGTGGTTTTAAATTGACTGTCGCAAGTTACCAGGCAATTACTTTCGATTTGGCTTTAGTACAGTTTGAGACTGGCTGAGTAGTCTAATAGCCCTTTTTACAGTTCCCGGCGCCATATTGGATTTGTAACCGCGCAAACACGATAGCGAGGCTCCCGGTGACCCGATGTAGGCGTCGTAAAGAATTTTGGTTGATTTCTCAAGTGTGTTGTCAGTTTCTCGAGTATTTTTAGAAATGAATGAAAGTTTAAGCACCGAGGAAACGTCCCCTGTTACTCGAAAGAGAAGAGGAAAGTATTGTGCAGCTTTTGACTGTAATAATAGCGCCTACGACATTAACGGAACGCGAACAAGTTACCATTTCTTCGAGTTTCCTAAGGACGCTCAGCGAAGAAAACGGTGGTGTTCCCTCATCAAGCGGCGACATGGACAGGATGGATTTGTCGTTTCCACTTCCACCGTTCTTTGCCATGAACATTTTCGAACCGAAGATATTTCAAAAAAACTTACAGGTCGCTGGATTTTAAAGAAAGGTTTGTGATATTTCGGTCGTTTGTTGTGCTTTTGTTTTGTTTACATGACAACAGTGCTGAGTGCATTTCGCATTTAAACTATGAAAAACTAAAAATGCGAAGATATTTTGGTCTTTTTAATACCAAGTAGCCCTTAAAGCTTTTCCAAATCACAGACTGTGTTTGTATTTTTTGAGCGAGTATTGTTTACATTGTATGTTAAAATTTCTGATTATTTTGCTGTGTCTTGTTTCGTTCACATGACAGCAGTGTTAAGCTAAGAAAATGTAAAATGTTTATATTGTTCATATGAGTGTTGTTTATTGTGAACTTTATGATTCCAGTGTTTCATAATGTGTTATATGTTTTGCTGGACTTTAAAAGTAATAAATTATTGCAGCTTAATTTATTATTTGTTTATTAATTAATTGATTTATTTATTTATTAGGTGCAGAGCCTTGTCTTTTTAGCTGGACCTTGGGAAAGAAGCAAAGGAAGGCACCAGCGGAAAGAATGCAACAAGTAACCGATGAGTCAACTCCAGAGTCTGTTGGAGAAGCAGTGTCAGCATTGCATGTTGGAGCCTACAGAGCATTTTCCTCTGATGAACCCTCAACTTCTGCTGCTGGTTCATTGTCACAGTTTGATGAAAATGCTGTTGAATTGGAGAGTGAGACCCCTCAAACAGAGCCTGATATTTTCCTTGAACTGCAAAGAAAAATTGCCTTACTTGAAATTGAACTAGCTGACTGCCAGGAAAAGCTCTGTGAAGCAGAAAAGGAAAAAGCAGTGTTACTGGAACGGCAATTTTCACTCGAAAAAATTAAGGATGACAATGCTGCGGTTTTATTTTACACTGGCTTCCCAAGTTATGATGCATTGATTAGCGTCTACAAGTACATTGAACCAAAGCTTGCCAAAATGCAGTATTGGAAGGGCGAAAATCTACTAAAGGAAAGCCAGCCTTATCAAACTGATGATAACAAGTGTAAACCTGGCCCTTCAAGAAAGCTTAGTTATCTGGATGAGTTTCTTCTCGTACTCATGCGACTGAAGGCTGGCCTCTTTGTGCAAGACCTTGCCGACAGATTTGGTATCAGTACCAGCCTAGTATCTAGGATTTGTATCACCTGGATAAGTTTGTTGTACTATGAAATGAAGGAACTGTTTCCATTCCCCACTCAGGAACTTGTCCGCAAAAACATGCCAAAGGAGTTTGCTCAGTATGCCACAACCAGGATCATTCTAGACTGCACGGAACTATTTATTCAGCGGCCTTCTGCTATGCTGGCCCAGTCAGAGACATGGTCCGATTATAAACATCATAATACCTGGAAGTTGCTAGTTGGGGTAACCCCAAATGGACAGGTAACTTTCCTGTCAGATCTCTGGGGAGGGCGTGTGTCTGATAAGCAAATAACAAGAGAGAGTGGAGTATTGGATTTGTTGGAAGCGGGTGACAATGTCATGGTAGACCGAGGATTTGACATTTCTGCAATTGTACCTGCTGGTGTTTCAGTTAACATGCCACCATTTCTGGCCGGTCGTGAACAAATGACGGCAGCTGAAACCGAAGAAACTATGAGCATCGCTTCAGTCCGTATTCATGTGGAGCGTGCAATTGGCCGCATTAAGACTTACCACATTTTAGATGGCATTTTACCGAACACCTTAAGCCCTTATGCAACACAAATTGCAACTGTCTGTGGCCTTCTGACAAATTTTCTACCCCCTTTACTGCCACCGGCTAATAGCTCATGATTCCCGCTTAAGCTTTCATATAGTGAGTGTGTGTATACATTCCGTAATTTTGGGCTGATTAACAGGCAGGTTGCCCTGGTTAGCTGGGATGACTTTTGTTCAGTAGCATGGCTACTTGGCAACAGCTTGAAAGAAAATGGCGTTTTTAAAGCGACTATAACAATATCTTTGTCAGCATGTTAAATAGGCGGAATGTTTTTCTACTTTTGTTGCATTTTACAAGTGTGACAGAAGCCCAGCTAGCCAGCTCAGCCCGGTTCATGTAATCAGCCTCTTAGCTTCCATTAGTTTCATATTCTATGTAACCATTGGGATTTTGTACCACTGTCTTATTAACCAACCAGGGGGTCTGTATGGGAGAATTTTGACCTTGGTCATGAGTACAGGCTGAATGAAGTGAGATCTGTACTCATGACCAAGGTCAAGATTGTCACATACAGACAGACAACCTCAGCTCGGTTAATAAGCTTTTTTTTTTCTATGGAAAAATCTGACATTCCTTTTGAGACACAGACATAATTAATATAACACAAATAATCATGGAACCAAGTGTTTACTTTAGTTCAGTAAAAAATGAAATTACATGTATTTTTTGCACTGTTCATGCTTAAAGAAAAGAATGCTTTTGAATTTTACCCTTAATATTTACAAGTATTCATTGTTCACCTCATTTTTCTCTCTGAAGTGTTAACTTTAAACCACTTCTTGAGCTTGAATAGTGTCCGAATGGAAGCCAACCACCATGTAGGTAAAGGACCTTTCCTCTTTTCACTCGTCCGGTCAGCACCTCAGGAAAAAAAGCCCTTCGATAAAAATAATCAATCTTTGGTAACAAGTCATCGCGCCATTTGCTGTTATCAAAGTGAATTTTTTCAATAAACAGTGGCATGTTTTCTCCAAAGTACACTACTAAAAAAATGCCTTCAAGGGGTATGAGGGAACAGTACAGCTGACCTTGAATTTGACAAAAGTAGTTGTGGTTCCTTTTCAGTTGAACAGACCCATCAGCTAGTTTTTCCAGGAAAAAATTCTTTGCTTTACAAGCTTCATCGACAGTCATGCCAGCTTTGCTGAAAGGAGACTTGATCTCCATCCCCCATTTTTCACCAGTGTCCATTATTGTCACTATTCTGTCCAAGCTTGCGCCGAGGTATGGTTTGTCCTTTGACAATGACAATCCCGTTTCCTCCACCTTTACTCTGATTCCATCCTGACCCATTTCCTTTATAAATAAATTTACAGCTTTTTCTTCACTTTCGATTCCATATTGGACAGCTTCAGTTGTAAAGTTACCATAAAGTATTGCCTTTATTTTATTTGACGGCTCCACTTTTGTTTTGGCAGCATTTCCAAAATTTGATGCTGTTAATACAGTTTTCCTTTTTTCAAACCAAAAATCGTTTTTTGATTGCCCTCTGGTCAGCCTCTCAGTTTCCTTGATCTCCTCTGGTGTAATGGTTAGGCTCGTAACATGTTCATCGATCATAGTTTTAAAGCGATTAGTAGCTATGTCATAGCTGTCGGTGAAGGCAACAGTTTCCTCGACTTGCTCTTCAGTCTCTTGAAGGGTGGGTTCCTCAGAACAGTTTGATTTTAGGTCGTGAAAGAGGAAGAATGAGCTTGAAGGCAGACAGTTTTGGAGGTTTTCGCTTAAAGTTTTGAACCCTTCTGCATCCCTGTTGCGCTGTTGTGGTGGTCTTGGGTCGAAGTTTATCAACTTTGGCTTGAGGCGGATGTTTTTCTTTCCAAACCTTATTTTTCTTATTAAGACCTGGTCAAGGGGTTTGGCTGCAACGCTCTGATTGCGTGGAACAACCCATACAGAAAGACGCGATGTACAAGACAGAGGTTCAGGATGATTTTGAAGACCGCGTCTTGTGAAGTCTTCTAAGGCAAACAGCACACCTCCTATATGATTGCACTTTCCTTTTCCTTGCATGCCAAGCCCCGCGGGACAGGTACAGGCTGAGCGTAATATATCACACTGAGGTGTGAACTCCACGACCACGCGGTAAGGCGACTTTTTCATCGATGGCAGAACAGTGGCTTTCACGTACGTCTTGCCATCATAGGATTTGCTTTCCAGCCTCTTAACGTTCCCTTCAAAGAAAAATTGATACGACTTCAATTTCTTGTAGTTTGTTCCCTTGAGAACAATGTGGCGGTACTTGCGAGTTGACACAACAAGGTAATCATAAAGCTGAATGAAATTCAGCTCGGGGAGCTGACGCAAATCAGTGGACCATCCGAGAGCCGAGATTCTTCGTAAAGTATCATCATACTTGAATTCGCCTCCATTTTCTGCAGTACTTTGATCATTCTGAGGAATATTATCGGCAGTTTGCTGTTGATTCTCACCCGGTCGTAGCACATTACGCATTAGAATAGCGTATACCTTTAACACCAAGTCCGCTTTAATTCCGCCCGTCGCTTCCGAATTTGAACGTAATATCTCCCTCAAATCTTTCACTTTTAACTTCTGGATATCCTCTAGCGTTGAAATCTCCTTATCTTGGTAAACAAGCACCATTTTCGACTGTTTTCGAAGCGATTGAACGTGAGAAGCCTATTGCGATCAGCTGTATTTACTGCTTTTGTATTACGCGGGTCACCGGGAGCCTCGCTATCGTGTTTGCGCGGTTACAAATCCAATATGGCGCCGGGAACTGTAAAAAGGGCTATTGTAAGTAGTTCACTGGTGTGGCTTTGGTTTTACGACACTAGCTCCATTGAAAACCGCTCTGGAATCTCTTAAAGTCCAGATCCCCAATTGTAATAATCGAATTATATCAAATCTTTGCAGACCAGTACATTTCAAACTGGCATTGGCCCTGCAATGGTCTACTGGTAGCAGAGACGTACATGTAACTTAGGTGGGGAGAGGAGTTCTAAGAATAAAACGTCTCGCACCTGGTTCATACATCTTAAATCACGAAAAAAAACCCGTATCCCTAACACTCTAACCATTACACAATATTATTAGTAGTAATTGATCCAGATATCTCTTACAGTTGAACCCCGCTAATTGGAACCTTCAGAGGAAATGAGAAATATAGTTTTAAATAGCCGGACTTCAGAATTGTTTAATGCCAACAGTCAATCCAGTGTCGACCAATGGAAATGGTTTGAAGTTCAAAATGATTGGCGATCCGAAAATATACTGCAATGCGACGCTACCATGTTCTAAAATGAAAAATTATCTATCCTTCCAAAGGTTCTAGTATCATCTCACATAAGACCTTCTAAGAACTTGATCGCCGTTTTTATAGCAAAACTCAATCGAGCAGGCTCACCTTTGAGTCACACGCGCTGGTCCGAACGGCGCAGCAATGTCCACTATGAAATTATTGATGGCTATTTAATTTTCTCACAACGTTTCTAAAGCTCTCACCAATATAAATAAGCTCAACTAGGCATTCGTGGGACTTTTCTCTCCTGAAAAGTGCAAAAGCAAGTTCGCTTTTTTTTCTTTCTGTGTATCTGTATGGGAGGTGTTGGAAAACTATTTAAGCTGAAAACCAGGAGTTTTCATCTAAATTTAAATTTACAGCGCGTGTTTAAAAACGACCAATATTTCATGGTTTCAAAATCTAATTTTGGAGCGTTTTTTCAAGACAAGTTTTCCCTACGCGGTATAACTCCGAATCACCTGAGATTTGAGTTGTGATTAGTAGAAATGTTCTTCTTTTCAAAGATATAAAGATTAGTTTGGGGCTTTTAATTACTGCGCGGAAAATGGCTGCTCTATTTCGGGAAATTCGCTACCTCAAGGTGTCAACAACTAAAAATAATCTAATTAGAGTCTCTGCTGTCGAACCCAAAATTCCGAGTTAATCTAGTTTTTGGCATCCTATTAAATAAAAATTCAATATTATAAGCTCACCCTGTAAATCTTGTGGCTTTAGATGGGGCTTTATCCATATTTTCTCACTCAAACTGTTATCATCGCTTCGACAATGTGTAACCAAATGACGCAATAAACAAGCATACCGTACGGCTCTTCCACGAAACAACGAAGTTTTGTCAGATTTAACCATATTTTAAATTCATACGGCTATATATAGTAATTGAGATATCTTGATTGCATGATAGAGAACGACGATACAATTATTTATAGTTGCGGGTAAACAAATTTAGCGGAGTCGTGTCCAAGATAGGTCGCTAATGTTTGTCACGCAAGGAAACTAAGTGCACAGGACACGCAATCAAACCAAGTTGTGGTAATATTACTGCGTCTACAAGTATCTGCTTGAGACTGAAATCCCTCGCTGAGATAGATACTAAATATCTAGTCAACTTTTTGTCATGATGAGATATAAATCATTAAATGTCTTGACTAAATACAAATCAAACCCTGTTACTTCTTTGTATTTATCAATTTGGAGTTGCAGATCTTGGGGAGGGGCCCGGGGACTCTCTCCCCTTTAATTTTGGGTAGGGTCTGTTGGATTATGCCGGCATAATTTTGAGCATAATGCTATATCTGGAAGATTAGGCATAATGCTGACATAATACTAATATTTTTGCAGCATAACGCCGTTGTTTCGAAAAACTGTGAGAATTGTATGCAAGTTTTGCCAGCAACTCACTCTAGAATGTATGAAGTTGATAAAAGTAGGAATACCTTAAACTCGTACCCAGTGATTTTGATATAATCGAAGGCCTAGTTACCTCTTTATGCCAGGCTTCCAAGCTTCACTTGCTTATAAAAGTTTTAACTGAACAATTGTGGTCCAACATTAATTTCAAAAATGAAAGACTAGGAATGTTTTTTTAGCTGAAGGACTATGGGGGGTGTGGTAAAAGTGTCATTTCAGTCCGGCATAATTTGAGTACACCTCTAGCCGAGTATAATTTTGAGCATAATACCCTTGTTTCACGGGTGAAAGCATAATACTCTATTTTTCGAGCATAACCCCACAGACCCTAATTTTGGATAAACAAAATCACAGAGGGAAAAAAAAGCAGGCAGGACAAGCAAAAAACTCGGTACTCGCGAGTGCCGTAAGATGTCGGATGATTAGTTAACAGTTATCATCTCTACTGCCCGAAGCCTTAATATCGAAGCTCCTCCAAGGGGGTGGAACTTGGAGGAAGAAAACAATATTATCCAACATATTTTCTTGCGCAAACACCGTGCACACTGTACTGAAGGCAATGGCACCATCGGCCAAATAGCTACACCCGGTCCAATTTGATATCCCGGCTTGGCCTAAACCGGATTCAATCGACGAAACCAAATCAGGAAAACCGCATTTACCGGTTGCGACAGTCAGTGCCTGTTATTTCTTTCCCAGAAAAAAGTTTAGACGTTAAGCTACGCTATGCAAAAAAAGCGGTGTTAAAAAAGAAGGAAAGTAGGGAAATAATTTGAAAGATAGAGAGGTCGAAAGAAAGAAAGATAAATAGATATGAAGGATATAACAATTGCTCCATGAGCCGGACGTATACAAAACATGGACCACCCCATGGACCCGGTCCATGGACAACCCCATAGACCACCCCTTATTTTCAACAGGAAATCGCCCCTGTTAATATGAGAATTTAACGGAGGTCAGGGTATGAAAAAATACAGGCTCGTATCTATTGCTTACGTCTTTGAGGGTTTGTCTCGTAATATCGGCTTGCTTTGGGATCGTACCCTATAAATGGGAAGACCACCACCTCGTTTTGAGATACAGAAGATCTAGTGCATTTCTACTCCCAAAATTTTCATTCCAGCTTGTAATTTTAATGGGAGAGCACAGAGGTGTATTTAGTTTTCGCATTGAACGAAGTGTGACCTTGGTCAATACCTTGGTGGGGGTTGCCGGATAACATAACTCGCTCCAGCCCCTTTGCGCTCCTTCATCCAAGATGGCAGCTGCCTTGAAACGATCCAAAGATTAGGTGAGTATTTATTACTCGTACCCACAAAGTACGCCTGTATTGCAAGCTATGTACAGTCGCAAGACTTTGTTGTACTACCCCGCGTAAAGTCGCTAACCCGCTGTTACGAGACAAACCGTCAAGGACGTAAGCAATAAATACGAATCTGTATGTTTTCATACCCTGACCTCCGGAAAATTTTCATATTAACAGGGGCGATTTCCTGTTGAAAATTAGGGTGGTCCATGGGGTGGTCCATGGACCGGGTCCATACTGTCCATCTCCGAGCAGCTGACGAAAAACAAAATCGCTTTTGTTGGTATATTGCCACGAATAAAGTTACTTGGGTCGCTAGTGACGTACAAACAATTCACGTTTCGAACATGTTAGTACGAAACTCGGTAATGTTGCTCGTTTCGGCCACTAAGATGGTTAAAACTGACTTATTTTCAAGCTCACTAGTACATTTTAGAAGGAATGAACCTAACAAATGCTTCATACTGTCAAGAATTGGGATGTTTCTGCAAGAGCCATCCAGGTGCTGTTCAGATCGGTTCATCTCGTTCGGCAAACACTGTTGAACGGAAGATTAAGAAGGCGATTATT
Source organism: Catalaphyllia jardinei (assembly GCA_022496165.2). Taxonomy (NCBI): domain Eukaryota; kingdom Metazoa; phylum Cnidaria; class Anthozoa; order Scleractinia; family Caryophylliidae; genus Catalaphyllia; species Catalaphyllia jardinei. Next base: position 11,809,360 of record CM042759.1, read on the forward strand.
TTGAACAGAAAATAGGGATGAAACCTCATCTACGGCCACTGGATTTACAAGGTGAGCTTATCAGTATTGATTTTAATTGAATGGGGTGCTAAGATTGCTAAGAACTAAGATTTCCTTTTAATTTTGGGCTCGACAGCGGAGACTCTAATTAGATTATTTGCAGTTGTTGACATCTCGAGGTAGCGATTTTCCCGAAATAGAGCGTGCATTTTCCGTGCAGTAGTTAAAAGCCCCAAACTAATCTTTATATCCTTGAAAAGAAGAACATTCCCACTAATCACAAGTTTAATCTCAAGTGATTCGGAGCTATACCGCATAGGAATTGCGAAAAACGTGTCTTGAAAAAATGCTCCAAAATTAAAGACAAATATAATACTGCAAAGGACCGCAAACGAAACGTAGGATCTGTAAAAGATCTGATCAGCCAAAAATACGTAGGATCCTACGTATACAGGCAGCATTTTCGTTTGCGGTCCTTTGCAGTATTATATTTGTCTAGTATTTTTTGGGGCCGTAGGTCTTTTTAGATCCGATATGCTGCTCACTTTTTACATGGTTTGGCCATGATTTTCCTGCGGGACAGTTTTTGTCTGTCCGCAGTTTTTCCTTATCGCGGCAACGACACGATATTCTGGATTTTTCCTATTGTCCCTTGTCACGCGTTTTGCATGTGACATTGGCCAATGGGCAAGAATTTGGATTTGAGTTTCATCTGAGGTCATCACCATCTTGCATTTAGTGGGTTTGTGGATGTCAGTCGAGCAGCTGATCACTTCACAACTTGCTACACCGTGCTGACGAGACCCAATAAGGTCGAAACAGCTGTCCACGGTTGCAATTCATGGCTTTCAGTTTGGACTCTATCGTGTCGTTGCCCCGTTAAGCTCTCTACGTAGTATCAGCCTTGCATCATTGTTTTCTAGTCCAAAATTAAATTTTAAAACCATGAAATATTGGTGATTCTTAAACACGAGCCGTGAATTCAAAGTTAGACGAAAACTCCTGGTTTTCGGCTTAAACGATTTGCCAATACCTCCCAAACAAATACACAAAAAGAAAAAAAGGGAACTTGCTTTTGCACTTTTGAGGAGCAAAGTTCTTGTGTTGATACTCGGCACACTAATGTCCGCCATATTTGAAGTGGTCAGCAGGTTGTACAGTTTTTGCGAATTTTCTAGAAAACAAAAGTACATCTAAGCAAAAAAATTATACCACGTTTATTAACTCATCGTGGGTTATCTTTGAGCGAAATATTAGGGAAGTCATTTTTTGGACCATGTGCCACCACTCACTCGGTCACGAGAGAAAGGCGCTCTTAATAGCTTTCGTTCTGTCACACTGATCTATAGGTTATAGCTATGACGTTTTCGAAGCCGAGGAGCTTATAAAAAATGCCAAGTATCTATGGACATTTGACGACAAGGACGACATCAAAGATCAACAAGGAACGACTTGGGTTCAACAAAGTAGTTTCTTGCAGACAACTGCAGGCATACGAGGTCAAGCGTCGAAGACTGAAGGAGGATCTGGTCGCATTCTTCTAGCTCAAGACACAAGCTATTATTTATCAAGACCCACACATCACGCTCCTGTGACTGTCAGTCTGTGGCTCCTCTATCACAGCACTGGTGTTAGTCAGACGTTCCTGGCTGCCGGGGATCAAGAGAACTCAGATAGAGGCATTCATCTTCACCAGGAGGACGGAAGTAGGGAAGAGCTAACGTTCAGTACAAGGGTTGATACAAAAATGTGTTTAGTTAAGTTTGGAGTTCCTCAAGGGATTTGGACACACTTAGTATTTACATGGTCAGCAATTAATTCTGTTCTGACTCCGATCACTGCCTATCGTGACGGAAACATTATTACAGATATGACAAATGTTTGCACCGACGGTTCCTATCCTGACTTACCGAGTAACGCCATCACATTAGGCTCTTCAACGTTACCGACAGCTTCCATCGATGACGTCATGGTTTTAGGAGTATCTCTTTCTACGTCTCAGGTCGACAAATTGTTTAGATACTACAAAGGTGAGCATGGCCTTTTCTGCATGTGAAGATTGTTTATAGGACTGGACCTATCCGCACCATGTTGGAAAATTGGGTTGGGGAAGTCCATGGTATAGGCGCAAACAGATGCATAAACGCTCTTAGTGACTTTAAGACACCAATCTCCATTTCGTCCGCTTACTCCTTTCCGCTGCGAATACTGTAAACATTCTTTTTTGCTAAAACTGTGCCTCGTATCTCCTCTGGCACGTCGATCCTTGCTTCCAGAAGGGCGCTTATCTTGGCTGCATGTTGTCACTAAGTTGCCATAATTTCCCTCTAGCATTGATCTGTTTTACACATAGATCGAGGTTGTTTACTCTTAAAGATTCCCACATGCCAGTAAAAATAGTTATCAAACTTTGTTAAGACTTTCCCACAGCCCCGCGAATAAGAAATTTAAAATTTTGCTATTCAGAAAATCGACCCAATGCTCAGGAAGTCCTTTGTAAACGTGTATGACAGATGTCGTAAAAGTAATTAAGGTAGCTTGCAATACTTGGAAGGGTGTTAAAGACTGATGCGATCGCCCTCTGGCAAAACATTGTGTGCTATTAAGCTGCACTAATGAAATTCCTTTTTGGACGACAAAAACAATTGTTCTGCACAAACCAGAGGAATCTTCTTTTTAGGGTTCGAGCTATGGCCCCATCAGCCAGAAAGTAATTACAGATTAACGAACTCATTGCTCGTGAATTATCGGGATTAACCTGCACACTTTCACTAACAATGAACGAGAAATTTTTAGTATTCAAACTGAATACACTGCAAAAAATTGTCAAACTTTGAGTCGCCCGAAGGGTGTAATGACACTGGTGTTTTAAATTTACACCACGGCTATTACACCACAATAATGACGTCAAGGTGTTGTTTCGTTGCCGGGAAAATAGTAAAACTTATTTCTTAATGCGTATGCCATTAATTAGGGATGTTTTGAATCACAACACACCCTAGCCAATAATTGTTTTCTGATGCTACCTCATGTTTCAGGGGATGCTAACCTTAAAGTCAACATGAGCGTAGAATTGACTAGTGAAACATTCCACACGGAATTGACGACAATAGGCTCGGAACTGTTTAATAACAAGTCTTACTGGATTGAGGCTCAGGTGTGTACACGTGTTAGTCACCTGCTTCCAATAAATTCATGAAGACGATACGTATCGTCGCATAATGCAAGTACAAGCTCAGTCAGCCGAACAAAAATGTAAACAAGACTAATTGTATATCTACTGTAAGCTGTCAGGTGAAAAACAACAACAACTTTACAAAATCGCAGCTGAAAGTCGGAACACGCAGTCAATTGTTAGACTGAAATGACAACCGCGATCTCTTGCGAGCTGGAAAAAAATTCTTGGGAATTTTCTAGGTAGCTCGCCCTTGAGGTCGCTCTTGCGTGCCCGTAGACTCCACAGGAATGCATATTTCACAATCAGAAAATCCCTGGAATTATCAAGATCTGCCTTAAGAGAAAAAAGCACAATACTCTAGTTCTCTATTTTTACCGGGCCCGTGAGAAGAACGACTTCAAATGTGAGATCTACAATTAATCAAAAGATTGTTTTAGCTATTTGTTTATTAGATAAACAAGTGTGTGTACCTTATGTATAATTTTGAATTTGGATTACAAACTGCACTCAATCCAGAGATGTTGTGTATGCTTTCGATTCAGAAAGATTGTCAATCCCTGTGCATTCGCTCCTAAAGAGTGGAACAAAATTACTTACTTCAAGAATTTATTACTGAACAGACTCGCGGCAACATGAAATCTGCTTGTTTTACATAATAAAGGAAAAAAAAGAATGTTGATGACGCCAGCAATAGATCATAAGTAATGGTAAAAAGGTAATGAAAAACTCCTTGAAGTGTCAATGAACATCACAAAAAGTACAAACGTTTCGGGCAGAGCCCTCCATCTGTGTAAAAAAGCCCATTGTCGCAGATGAAGGGCTCTGCCCGAAACGTTTGTACTTTTTGTAATGTTCATTGACACTTCAAGGAGTTTTTCATTACCTTTTTACTGTTTTTATAGTGTCACGCATCATCTTTCAGTTTTTTTCTCATAAGTAATGGTAATAGGACTTAGTAGAGTCAGTTTCGGTCTGTTATTATAAGAGTGATAACAAAATCGGACAACAGCTCAGCGAAGAGTACGATTTGTTTGTCACGAGTATGATTACAGACCGAATTGGACAACACGAAGTACAATTCCCGAGAAAAAAAAATGGAATAGCTAAGTTATGAAAGAGGGGGAAAATTTGCATTAAAAGACTGACAAAGGAGACGTTCTAAGGTCACGGAACCTAATAGCGGCAATTAGGGGCAATAAAATGCAAAAGCAAGCCCGCGCAAGCACATAACTACAACTTTGAATGAGAATGTTTGACTCAATCTACAACTTTGAATGTGACTGGCTTATTGAACAGTCCGATAACAAACTGCCCAATAAGAAACTGTCTGATTAGGGATGGAGAATTTCTTGCTGATGAGTACTGACAAGTATCATTAATTCTTTAGGTCAAAAGTCTTTACCAAGAAAATACTTCATTAAAAGTGGAAAACTTTCTTTTCTGGTAAGACTTCGTGTTTCTACAATAGTGACTTCAACAAATTGTTTCAGTCCTATTTTTTTTTACTAACAAATAAGCTAACTCTGTCCCTAGTGTAGACATGGCTTTTGTATGAGACAAAAATGGGAAATATCTCTGCTTTGCGACCCTGATATGTCTGATAACCCGGGTCTAGTGGATTCAATCCCTGACTAGTCCAATGGATAAGTGAAGCTTTTAAGGACGCACCATGGGAAAAATAACGAGAAAACGACCATAATCTGAACTGAAGCTGATAAGAGAATGGAATATTGACTTAGGTCATCTAGAAGTAATTAAACATCGAGAATGCATTGAGACGACTTGTTGTTCAATTGTTTCAGGAACCTCACGAATTTAGCAGTGAACTTTACTGTACGATTCAAAGAGACTGGGTACAAACAAATTGAACTACTTGAGAGAAGCGTTGTGTCAAAAAACCTGCTGGGTAATACCACGATTAGACTGGTTGCCATGGAAGCTAATAACGGTTAGTTTCTTACTACAAAGTAGTCATAAAACCTTTTTAGGCTAGGTTTGGCCATACGAGAGCTTATGCGGACAAGCTCAGTATGAGAAGATGCTTAGCCGAATTCAAAAACTGAACTAACATTGAAACTTTTAGGTATGCAATAGAATCCGGATTTCTCGAACCTCGAAGAGAAAGAATAATTGGTTCAAAAATTAAGATAGTTTGAGAAATCGGGTTCAAAGATACATTGTTCGACTGAGGAGAGGGAACGACTTTTGGTTCGAGTTATCGAGAGGTTCGAAGGTTTGAGAAATCGGTATTGCACTGGACAACTATTTTTAACTACATCAGCACTAAAATGAAACGATCACTGCGCTGTCACTCATTAAGGTAATGAATCAAAAATTAATGGAAGAAGAAAAGTAAAAGGTATCATGACTTATCTTGCTAACAATACGAATGTTAACAAGAGTCAAGTTTAAGATCTAGAGTGAGATTGATCAAATTAATTTGTGTGGGAAAGACGTCGCTGGAAAGAAGGGATTGTTCGCATTTGGGTGATGACATTGCACTGAATTTTCTGTTGGAACACCTTTCTTGTTTTTTGTAATGTTTCTATTTCCACTTGTTCGCCTGATTGCTGGTTTTCTTTTAAAACAGTCTACATTAAGCCACTCCAGGTTTACGCTCACAACACAAGCTCTACATCGCTGGCCGTCTCGTGGGATGAACCTGGAGACTTAAGTCAAGGAATTTTCTGCGGGGTTGAGATTTTGTATCGCTTGAACGATTCGTCGCAGAAATTCGGCGTCAGGGTTGCATCAAGAATACCAGGATACGAACTTATAGACCTTATGAAGTACAGGTTGTACGCCGTAAGTGTGAAGCCCTTCACCCTGGAGGGAGAAGGGAAGGAAAGTGACGAAGTTTTGGTTAGAACAGGAGAAGACTGTGAGTAATGGAAACACGTGATCTTGTTCAAAATCGTATATTCCGATTTGTTTTATGACAACCTGTAGATCGTTAAGCTGGGAAGTCTGAGGCTAAAGAAAAGTACAAAGGAAAATATAGGCCTTTTACAATTTTTGATCACGCTTCACAAGACTACCACATATCGGTTTTGTGGACATCCTGGAATTGGAACTAATGTCACTCTCATTAGCCATTTCACAACTGACAAATAAAACTAATAAAAACTGCAAAGGAATAGTGCAGTATACAAAAAGAACCACTCCTGGCTCTCTCGTTATTTCATTATTCCACCCACCTATCTTATTTTGCTGAAATCGCCTCAGTTTTAAAGGGATATTGGGCCCTGGCTGGTTGGCTACAAGTACGATCTACAGTTATAATTTTGTACACGCCTTTTATCATGTTACTTGTGGCCAATCTGCCGCCGCCAATAGTTTTAGCGTGGTGACCCTGGGTAACAGTTTAGTTTGGTGACGTAATCCTCGAAGGCTACACTGACAAATACATCCCTTATAACTCTTACTGATTTATTTTTAGTTCCTTCTTCTCCTCCACTAAATGTCAGCGGCTTCCTTGACGAAACTGAAAAGCTCACCGTCACTTGGAGACCACTCCCCTTGGAGCATCGCCTTGGTATCATTCTAGGTTACCATATCATGTATGAGGAACAGAGTAGTGGCAACCCTCAGGAAATGAACGTGAGTGCCTTCAATTTATCAGCAGAACTACAAAACGTCCAGAGCGGAAGAATGTATGAAGTTACGGTTACTGCGTTTAACAGCGTAGGAAAAGGACCACCCAGTCCATCTGTTGTGCTCAGATCACAAGATGGCGGTACGTAAAACAAACATGTATGAAAAAAAACAGCTGCGTGATTAATACAGGGTCGAGAGCATTTTGTGTCTCGCTCTCATTCGTCTTTCTCTATGCATCACAATAGAGTGATACAACCCCAAAATATCTAGGTGCACCAGACAAACTAGACGTACACATCCAGATGGAGGTGAAGCGAACATGCACGAATAATCAGTCAGAGTGACTGTGAACAGTCTGGTTGAAGTTAAAACCAAAGAGTGCAAAGTAAGGTATCCTCTTCTCTTGGGTACCACTCAGAGTTTTCCGCTGGAAAAGACCATTTATTGAGCGCGAACATAAAGGACGAAGGAAGGAGCACACCAGCGTGGGCACCACTGCTCACGTCACCATCATCATCATCATCATCATCATCATCCGTGTTTTCTTCGTTAATGGGGCTCGCATTGTCAGAAAACCGAAAGAAAACTTTCACCATTGAAACAGCACAGATATTTTATTGAATGGGTTCAGACGAGAAAATTTGTAAAACAAAATTGCGTACGATTTCTGACACCATAGATCGCACGCAACTTGAAAGTAAAACTACTTTGAAGTTAATATACTTCAAAATTAAACATTAACAAAGGCTGAGGTAGCCTATATTCATGCGCAAGTTAGACATGCAGAAAATAGGTAGGAAATACGAAAAAGTGTATCATAGAACTAAGATACAACGACAGTAAGAACTAAAAAAATAGTGAGTCATGAACAAGACCGGTGAGATTGAAATTCGAGAGCGAATAATCTCTCTCGAGAGAGCTGAAACAAATCATGATAAAGTGGTTTCGCCAAAACAACAGTCCAATGAGGCGTCAATTTACATTGCACATAATTTGCATAAACGTTCAAGTTGTGTTTTTTGCTGATAACTTCCGATAATATGCGACCCTTAACGCGGTTTATGAAGAAATATTCGAGCTCCGTATTTTTATTGAATCAAGGTAGGAAGGAGTATTTTCTACCCGTTTATAAGGGAAGATGCGGCATTCTGTTTTGTTGTTTGTTTTGGTTCCATACTCGTCTAGTTTGTGTCACGCAACCTTATTTTCCTTAGCAGTCAGACAAAATTTACTAAAAGAACTGGCGGTTGCTAAGACTGCTAACTATATTTGAAGTTGAATTAGGATCGCAAATAGCTTTACTGCTATCAATATTATCAACAACAGCAGGACCTAGGTTGGTCATTCGCGAGTCGAATTAAATCAGGAATGTACCTGCGATACAAATAAATCTGTGTAAGCCACAAGCGATTCATTTGCCACATTTCTTAGTTCACACATGTGACCCAAACTTTTCAATACTGGCAAATATATGGCCTCTAAGTGAAACAAAAGTACAATAGAACACCAGAATTTCTCCTTGAAGCATCCTCGAAATTCCTTGACCACTAAGTAAATAGAATGCATGCCAACGACTTGCCTGTATTGTTGTAAAGTATTCCCCATCTTCACTTTGTTGCACGCGCATTGACGGTAGCTCTACAAAAACGTCAGATTTGCTCAAAGAAGATTCAGTTTTGCTCAAGGTAATTCTCAAAGTCCTCTAAGATCACTAGGAGATGACGGGCTTGTGTGGATCCCCACACGCGTATACTGTCTATTTGTGTGTAAAACAACTTAACAAAAATATAACTGATTTTTAAGGTCAAAAACGTACCTCTGGCTCCACAATATCAACAAAAACTTCTACAAATTAGTACAATTTCTGTGACAAACATTCACAACCACGTCAAGGCTGAAAAAACCAGCGCGACATGTGACAACAAGCGATGGTTCGGAGGCAACCTTCGCATCTTATATGGGGCTGGAAACATGGGACGGATGGTTGATTGCTGCTAACATGCACTATATTTTTGTCATGGAAAATAAATTGATACTTCATGGTTATATACATTTAAAGACTATATTACTTTTTTTAAATCTTTCCACACATTTTTTCAACACAGCAAAAGAATTTTTCCAGCTACTGAAAAATATTTCAAATAATCCCCCCCCCCCCAACCCTAAAGAGCACGTGGTAAATGCACGCAGGCATAAATTTGCATGCACAAATGTGACACCAAAACGAAGTGACGGAACCCATTTTATAACTCATGCGCCTCACTGCGCATAAGTAAAAAAAGGTTTAATTGTACGTTGTTCTGTTATGTACTCTAGGAAGTGACATGAGCACTTAAAAGTAGGGAGAAATATTGGCTTGCAGTTAGTAGTCACTCTACTATTCTTTAATGTTATCGTCACGTCACCTTGTGTAACAACAAAACAGAAAGAAAAAGCTTGGTCGAACCTTTTTTATTGTTCAAAAGAGCGAAATTATTAACCCGTTTCACACTAAAACAATCTTTAGGGCGTTAAATCGTCATTTATTTTGAATATATGGGTTATTTATTACGAACGAGGTCAAAATGGCTTAATAGTGGCCGAGTTCTTTATTTTGTGTGCTCATTGACAGGCGGAGTTAAGGTTCATAAACAAGAATAACAAGAACGAGGCCAGTATGGAGCCATCTTGACCGCACAATTTGGTCAATAAGGGATTTATTATATGGCTTTCAGCGGTAGGTTACGTCTAGTTATTCACTATTCAATTCATATACGTCTTAATGCTTCCGCAATCTTGTTCATACCAGTTCCCAGTCTCCCACCGCCAGTGGTAGTGGCCCATGGTACAAGCTACTCGAGTGTGATGGTCACTTGGGAAGCTATCCCAGAAAGCCATACCAATGGAATTCTTCAGGGTTATGTTACGATGGTCGACGGAATCGACAAACGTTTTTATGGCTGCGACCAAATAAAGAAGATTGAGGGGCTGGAAAAATCCAAAGTTTACAATATTAAAGTTGCTGGTTACACCTCCAAAGGGATTGGGAACTTCAGTGATGGCGTAACAGTTATCACTAACATCGATGGTAGGTCATTGAGCTTAAGCATCTAACCTTTTAGGTGTCGTCTACAAAGGTTTCAACAGATAAAAAATTTAAACTTTCACGTGAAAATCTACTATTGAATGTGAGCAACGCCGCACTATCAACCTCAGCATACATGCATCATAATCTAATGACACACATTTAAGGCATGAGAGCTAATTTAACTTTAGTCATATAAAGTTATTTCTAACTGATTCATTTCTTTAGCTGTATACCATTGACTTATGATGTGCTTGGGAAGTTTACAGAGCACTCATGACGCACTCCCCAGTTTTCTGTGTGCCAACGCTGACTAAAGCATGAATTTATGGCAGGTTGAGTGTTCTATGTATGAATATCGCAGCTGAGTGAAAATATCGTACATCCAATTTAACTCCTCTCCTCATTGTGTACCATACCTTTTAAAATCCCCTACACGACTCTGATTCATGGTATGTCTCCATCGGTAATATTCGGATATTTTCACAAATGTTTGGAAACGTTGCCTGGACACAAAACGGTTTTTTATCACTTTGATTAAATCATTCTTCACAGGTTGCCAGGCTCTTGGTATGGAAAACTACAACATTTCCAACTCACAAATCAGTGCATCTTCCAATGCTGGGGCCGTTCATGCCCCCAGTAACAGTCGATTAAATTTTGACCCAGACAATATTTCCATCGCGGGATCCTGGAGCCCTGACATCAGTGACTTTGACCAGCCCTTTGATCAGCCCTGGCTGCAGGTTGATTTCCTAGAAAAAGTTACCGTAGCCAAAGTAGCAACTCAAGGCAGACTATTAGATTCAAGGCGTTTCTTTCAGTGGGTGAAAACCTACACACTGAATTATAGTCAGGATGGTATTGATTTTGAAGCTTATGAACAGTTCGGAAGCGTGAAGGTAATTTTACTTAAATGTCATTGTTTGGTTAATGTAGAAATCCTTGAATCACATCCTTGTCGCTCGTGTTTTCAAAACGTTTACTTGTCAGTTTTTTTTTAAAAGTGCTCTTGCAGCGTGTGCCCAGATAATTAACTGAGCTAAACATATTGAATTGGTCAACAGTATTGAGTGGAGATTTATAATTGTAAGAGTTTTTTGCACGCTGTTTTAAAAGAATAGATATATACTTCTTTCAATGCTAATGAACAATAAAGTCTCTTTTTCTCGGTGAAAAAAACAAATTGTTGGAAGCCAGTAATGCATCATTAGGCGCTAATTGGACGATGGGATGTTCAAGTTACTGTACGTCGTCAACTCAAAGATGAACAGAATCTTGCCTACTTACTAACCTATTTACTTAATTATTTAGTATAAACTATATACTGACGATGAATCTGCACTCTCGCAAACACGGCAGCGGTAGTGTTTTCTACAAATGGCCTGGGTTTGGTCGCAAAAGCAGCTCCATATCTCGCATGACAGTTAGATCCACTTCTGCAAATCTTCGCTTTTATTTTCGCAGATATTTCAAGGCAACTGGGATAGTGACACTGTTGTTTACAATGCAATTACTCCACCTATCAAGGCTCGCTTCATTCGGATACTACCCAGATCTTGGGAAGGTCACGTATCTATGAGAGCGGAGTTTTACACCTGTGAATATGGTAATCAAATACGATATTATTACCAATTCATAGCATACGTTTGGCCAATTTTGCAAACTGACGGCTAAACAGATACCGATTATTACCATTTTAGCTGGGAGGCGCGGAGGCCTGGTGGTTAGTGCTCTCGACTACGGATTGAGCGGTCCGGGTTTGAGCCCTGATTTGTGTTCTCGGGCAAACTGGCACTTCACCCTCACGGTACCTCTCTCCACCCAGGTGTATCAATGGGCACCGGCCAATTTAATGCTGGGGATAAACTCCGGCCTGATAAGCCATTTGGCTCGTATGCAGACTTTACCTTTACCTTACCCATGAGTAGAGGCTCGGTTAAAATCCGAGAAAAGCATTGTCCTTGCTTCTAATGGAAAGGAGACATCTTTGAGGAGCAAGAGCAAGAACAACTTTGCATGGAATGGCTAAAAAGAAAAGAATAAGGAGCTGAAAGAGAATGAGGTCAAATAGTACAAATTAAATGCTCCTATCAGATGCTCCCGTTCGCTTCATCCTTAAAAGTGACGGCTTGATGGGCTACTAGGCTTCACTTTGTGCAGACTGTGCCTTCTTTTAGGCTTTTCGTGGCAATTTGTCGTGGCAATTCAATGTTGTTGCCACTAACAATGCGAAAATCTTAATTTACACAAGAGTTTTATTCTCGGCAAGCACCCTCTCAATTTAGTGTCAACTCCAACTCCTAAACTTTGGAAAGGAATCAATCACCCCGCAAGAGTATTTCTGAGGTCATCCTCACAGTTTGTATGTTTTCTTAAGTCTAATGTCATTATATTCTTTTCTAGATTTCAAGCTTGAACCAGTTAATATCACGTCCTCCGAACCAAGTTCTACTGGAGTCAGTCTCCAATGGAAACCACTAGATCCATACAAATTAGGCGAGCCCGTCTTAGAGTACAGAGTAGAAATCTTTGATTTGTTGAGAGGAGAACGTTTTAATTACACGGTTAATTCATCCATCACAGATGTAAATCTGAACATTTTAAAACCGTTTACGCCTTATAAAATCAAAGTGTTTGGAATTACGACCTCATGGGAGGGAAATATCACTGATACAATAGGATTACAAACACAAGAGGATGGTAGGTTGAGTTAAAGCTAAAGCTAACTCTGATGTGTTCCTCTAAATGACACCTGGCGTAATGTATTTCAAGGCATAAATTAAAAAGAACACTGTTATGAGCATGGCTTTCTTTACATCAATGCAAACTACAAGCTAAAGTGGCCCTGTTTTGTCGAAGATTATTGTACCAGTACACGTAAGCTGTAAACGAGATGCCGTCATGAGTGACGTATAGGGAAAATAGTCGAACAGAACATTTCCTTACATCTTTGAGAAACAGCTACAATTTTTCCTACCTTGAACAATACGCCATTTCCGTGTAACTTTTGCCTCTGTCTCAAAACGAGTCTTCATGCGAAACCATTCGTATGAACTGAGTTCACACTACGGACTCATGCAAATCAAGCTCATATTCATATGACAGGTTTTGCATGGGGACTCGTTTTGAGGCACAAGAGACAGGCACAAGGTAACTCGGAAATGGCCTTTTCGTTTAGTGTTTTCACCTTGGTGGACTGGGGGGAAGGGGTATATGATGTCCTAATAGAGGTAACTAGTCGCAATTGTGCGCTGTTTGACTTCAAATTGGAGGAAATCCCAATTATAGTGCTCCTTTTGATGGCAATTAGAGAAAAGGACTGTAACAAATATCGAGGATCTCAGTTGATTCGTGTTTTCGCATTTTCATTAACTTCCAAAATGGTCTAGGCGAAAATGTTATCTTTTTAGACGTTCATCTATCTTACGTAAATAAAAAAATGTTATTGATATTTAGGCATTTCATCTAAATAGTCTAGTATTTAGATAATACGTTAGTGTGCTGTGGTAAACAGATATGTCCAGGATTGAACGCTAGAGATGGAAATTCTTAATGTTTAGCATGACAAAGTGTCTTTTTTGGTAAAAAGTCACCAAAACACAGACAGTTCTGTTAAATATAAAGTAATATGATAATGTTAAATAACCCTTCCAAATATGAACTAAATAAACAATATACTTGCGTTCAAACGTAGACATAAGTACCCAAAAG
>CM042759.1:11827912-11830412 GCA_022496165.2 Catalaphyllia jardinei
AAATGTAACTTTAGATTAATTCTACTTTCAACTGAAGATGGTCGTTGTGCGACCGAAACATGTCTTGTAAATTCAAATGTGTCGTGATTTTTATCAAAATTGTTGTCAGTCTACTTCTTTCCAGATCTGTTTGGATATGCCAATGAAGCACTGTCGCTCGTGTTTGATATATTACATGACCTCCTGGATGTCATGTAAAATTATCACATCATTCTTGGCGGTAAATTAAAGACACTTAAGTCACTCGATCCCAAACTACCTTGCTAAGCATTGCCCACTGGCCTAATAGTCCATTTCCGAGTTGTGTTTTGCTTCTGTATCGAAACGAGTCTTCGTCAGAAACCATTCATATGAAAATGTGTTCCGCCTAGAGGTTCATTTTCATGCAAATCAAAGCTATTTTCATATGAAAAGTTTTGCAAGCGGACTCGTTTTAACACAGAGATACAAGATAGAACGGAAATGGCCTATTGGTGTGCCGTGTGTGTCATTGATTCTAGCGTTTTATTCACAGCTCCTTACAAAAGTCCAGCAAATCTGACAGGAGAAGCCACAAACTCGACCTCAATATTTGTTCAGTGGGATGCAGTTGTTTTACCCAACATTCGCGGGGTTCTGCGAGGTCACAGGGTTTACTATGAAGAGGTTCCGGGCTCCGTCCATGCAAGCGTGCTAAAAAATGTGTCTGTCGATATATGTGTGACTGAAGCTGAGCTCATCAACTTGCAAAAATTTACCGCGTACCGTATTTGGGTAACAGCGTTTACTACCAGAGATGGAGAGTTGAGCAATCCCATATTTGTGCGGACACGAGAGGACAGTAAGTGTTAGTCTTTGCGGCTTTTTTGTCGGCCCTTTTACAAACAAAATATAACAGAGAACTATTACATTTTGCATAGATGTACTCGAATCCCACTAACTCGAACCCTTGCTAACGAGAACCCTGGCTAACTCAGGCCAAATTAAAATTTCCCCAGTGTGGATACGTGGATACGAAATAATCTAAGTGTAGATTGAAGTAGATACGCGGATACGTGGATACGCAGTTCACGCTTTTGGAACGAAGCATATACATTCTGTTTTCACGTTCCGGATCACACATTTAAAGAACGAGAAGTCCATATTTAAATAGAACGAAAAAAAACCTTACCTCGACAGGTTTAAATTCTTTTGGAAGTTTCTCCACAGCGTTCAACATCAACCCTCTAATCTTTTTTCTTTTTTGAGATCGAGATGTTTTATTGCATTCCCAGTAGGTTTTCTTCGATGTGTTAAACTTCACTGAGTTTTTAGTGCGGTCCACTAGCAACCGGCTTTGCGCGACTTCATCGTGAAGCAGTTTCAATTGCTCTCTCAACTCGAAGGCCTCTGCTCGCGCTTTCATGAGTTCATGAAACTGCGTCGTCGTGTGAGCTTTCAACTGTTCATTTTCAGCTCTAAGTTCCTGAATGTTACGGTCATAATGTTCAAGAAGTGGCACGGAAAGAATATCCATCGGATGTTCCCGTTCATATGGTCTGGGACCGCGTCTATATAGTACATTTGCAGGTTTCGCCAGTTTAAACTTTGAAAACATTTCTGCACTGAGTGCTATCGATGTGAATGCCGTCGAGGTTTGTGGTTTTCTAGTCGCTTGGATAGTTGACCCGAATTGAAATGATCGTATTTAATTGTTTGCTGACGATTTATGAGACAAAACCCCATAGACAATAGGTAAATGACGCGCTGATTTTAAAGGCCCTTTAAGCATGTGATTGCAAAGAGCAAGGCTTAAAAACTCCTTTTATTAGTTTACTAGATTACGTTACGGGTAAAGAGTGATAATTTGAAACTTGTGGCCTCGAGCGCTGCAGTCATCTGAAACCATTTGGCGGCACGCGCGTTTAATTTTGAAATTTTGGTTAATGATCGTGAACTGATTGTTGACAAATCATGAAACAAAACCGCGGGGACCGTTTAGCGAAACTGAAATGTTTGCATTTATTAAATTGTTGGTTGGCATTTCATAATACAAAGCCCACGGGACAATAGGTTATTGAAGCGGTAATTTTAAAGGCGTTTTAGCATGTAATAGAAAAGAGCATGGCTAAAACTGACTCATTCCTTGTAATTTAGTAGGTTTCTTTGTGAGTAGAATTATAATTTGAACTTGATACGCACATTTTTTCTGAACTGTGGAAGTATTTTGCGCAGGTTGCGCGCGAGCAGTGCAGTTAAAATTTTACAAGGGATTCGACAATATGGTAATGCTCTCTAAATAATAATATGGTAACCCTCTCTAAATAAAGTGTATTATTATTAAGTGTATTAAAGACTCATTTGCCATAAGACAGATTTGAAGTGGCGCAAGTGACTACTACGCGTGCAAGTGATTGAATAATCTGAAAGCACGCACGCATTTCATTGAAAAAGAATGAGTACTTTTCAGTTTTTACCTTCCGCCCTCCGTGCATTTTAAGACGGCGTCAAATTTTATAATCACATTGCGCATTATAAACTC
>CM042759.1:11835412-11837912 GCA_022496165.2 Catalaphyllia jardinei
ACTCATAGAATATACGTTTTTAGTATCACCCAACTAGTGGACTAATGCAAATCCTGCATTTTGATTGGCTACGCTACTAGGGGTCTAATAGTAATAGTCATCGAGTAGCGAAATTCGCCGGTTTTCCTTTCGTTTTTTCCCCCAAATAAATATTTCTTGAACTTGCATTTGCTAACTTTGTTATTGCCTTTTCTTTCCGACAAGTTGGGTGATACTAAAACAATTAGACCCTTCGCCCTCAAGGGCCACGGGTCAATAGCCCATTCGGCTTCGCCTCATGGGCTATTGACACGTAACCCTTTCGGGCTACAGGTCTAATTGTTAAATAGATGGTTAAGACAAACGTGTTTGCATCAATGTTGCCTCCATTTCAGCTCGTATTATGATACACTTGGAAGGTTAAAATTTTTCATACACATACTACCACGCAATCCCTTGCGAGTGCAAAACTGCGACCTCCGAAATGAATCATCACGTGGTCTGAACTGGGCAGCAACACGGATGTAACCAAATTGGCCGAATCTGTCTATTCTTTA
Organism: Catalaphyllia jardinei; assembly: GCA_022496165.2. Lineage (NCBI taxonomy): Eukaryota > Metazoa > Cnidaria > Anthozoa > Scleractinia > Caryophylliidae > Catalaphyllia > Catalaphyllia jardinei. The sequence goes on from CM042759.1 coordinate 11,835,949, forward strand.
CCTTATTCCATCGCTGTATTTATTGCTGAATCAAGACTTATGTATTGAGGCGAGACATACTAAAATTAATTTCAGATTAAGGAAAGTTTAAGCATAGGGAGTAAATCTATCAGAGCTGTTTAATAAAGTAAAAAGGGTGGTTTAAGATTTAGGAAGAAAAAGATGGATTGTGCAGAACGAGCATGATTTTCTTGTTATGATGCGCCATTTGCAACGTGGCTCTTTGTTTTCCAAACAGTTGCTATTATTATTAACTTTAATGTCATCACCATCATCATTTGTCGTCTCTCTTCACGATCTTTTTTCAACAAGGTTCAAAACCGTGCCAATTGTAGTTGCTGCTGCTGTTGTTGGTTTTAAGTCAACTTCATTTCAACACTTCAGCTGCATGTGATATTTGTCTTCACCTCCCCCAAAACCCTTATTCTGTTGTTTACAGAGACCTGCCGCTGCTATAAGCGTCTAACAACGAGTTGGTATGAATTTCCACCATACGTACGATTGTCTGAAAATGGCTTCCCCGACGGGCTTATTCCGCCAATTCTAAAAAAGCTAACAGTCAGGTGTTGTGAAACCTGCCAGTCGCATGGCACCTCTTATGTAGACTTGACTTCAAATGCTTTCAATCAGTCGGCAAAGCTTCCCAATCTGCGCTCACTGCAGGAGAGTATCAGTGATCTTACAGACTTCTTCTTCCCCGCCTATGGCTTTAAAGAACAGGCGCATTTTGTTAAGCAGTTTGGCTATCAAGGAATAGTGGAATCACCTGGTATGGTGTACATTATTAATACAAACTCCCATGATGACATGCCTAACGCCATCTTGACCAACATTGCTGCCTGTTGGCCAGCGATCGCCCTGGCTTTGGTCATCACGTATTTAGCTGGACTTGCGGTGTGGTTCGTGGTAAGTCAGACCACAGGGAGCACACAATCTTGCTAAGTAGGCAGAGAGTAAATAAAGGAACGAAAAGAATGAACAGTTTACCATTGTCTCCTCTTGCCATCTCTTTTATCTTACGCCATTTTACTGGGAAAACCGCTGCTTAAAAAGCGTTAAACTTGTACCTAGGCCTTTCCGCGCTTAGCAAAAAAAATGTTTGTATAAAATTTGACAAGGGAGGCAACTCTTTGCCAAAACATTTTGAACGCGCTGCGAATATTCACTGGCATCTGTAAAGTTCGTTGCTTTCATGAAACCAAACAAAAAAAAAAATGAGGTCGGAAGGTTTTTCTACAACTTGGCCGAATTTGTTTTCTAATACTTTTGCAACAGTCGGAGAATTTTGGCGAGTTTTGCAAAGTTTTGTCTCAATTCGCTTTTCGCAACATAACCGTACCGTTACCCAAATCCCAAACACGTCATCCAGCGTGCGCTCGCGCTCCCCTCCCTCTCCCACACATGCGTTTTTGACAAGACAAATCTCTACAAACCCCTTCCCTGGTTCGTTATTTTTCTTACGTGTTCGAAGTCGGCCGATCTCCGCACGGAAGCAAAATTGTCGTAAATTAATACCTGAAGCGTTTAAGCGAGATTCCGCGATAATAAATTGGAGCTAGGGAAGCATTTTGTAAAACCTTTTTCAAAAAACCCGTGTGGGAGAGTGAGGGGAGCGCGATCGCGCGCTGGATGACGTGATTATCCATTACCCACACTCATACAGAAGCACAGTCCCAGTCCAAAAAGCAAGGAAACATTGCTCCTGTGACGTTATGTCAACAGTACTATTTTACACTCGCTTTTCTTATTGTTATACAGGAGTCGGATTGCAACCCACAAGGCTTTCCTCAATCTTTTATTGAGGGAGCATACGAGGCTTTTTATTGGTCCTTTGTTTCCATGACAACAGTTGGGTAAGTGTTAATCAATCGTTGATATGAGTTTTAAATTAAAGTTACTGTTTAAAAATGTCCTTAAAAAAAGGAAGGAACGAAGGAAGGAAGGAGGGAAGGGGTGCTACTAAA
>CM042759.1:11856662-11878641 GCA_022496165.2 Catalaphyllia jardinei
ACTGGGCAAATCATTTACGTATAACAAGAATAAAAGGGGTCCCAGTATGTCTGATACTGTTTCATAACAACGCAAATCACACATCTATTTTTATTTCAAAGTCAAGGGCCATAAAAAAAACCTTTTTAAAGAATTCTGTCAGCCACTGGAGTTCTGAGATCGGTCTGTATAATCTCTACCAAGAAAATAGGTTGAAGCTCTGCTTGTAAGTAATTTATCTTACTTTTTTAAAGGAGACGATCACTCCAAAGAAACCGTATATTTTTTCTCAATACTACTAAAAACCTTCCGTCCGAGAGATTTTGTACAAATGGCTTCCGAAGAGCCAAAGAAGGGAGGGAGGCATGGAGAGGGAAAGGGAGGGAGGAATAGACGAGGCAGAAAAGGAAGAAGGCAGAGATGGATGGAATGAGATAGGAGGGAGAGAAGGAATGAATAAAAGGGCGGGCTTTTAAAGCTCAGTTCTATCCTTTCATCCAAGCGAAAGGATTATGTTGGCTTTAAAAGTACTGACTGGCGGAAGCGATTTGCTTCTTGGTTACAATGGTGATGACATGTTTTCTTTTTTTATCCATGCCAGTGTTTTACTTCATTTATGTTAATTCCTAGCAAAGGTAATAAAATTTAGAGCTAATTACGCTATTCAACGCTTGGACCACATCCAAGATAGCTGCCAAATCAAAGTGATAAAGAACTTCAAAGGCTTCAAAAGGTGTATCCTGTGAGCAGGCTCTCTTAGTTTGCGGCAGGAGCAAAGGTGAATCCGCAAAAGACGAATCGGCCAGCGAATTGAACCGGTGAGGGGCTTGGAACGAAAATAAAGGGTGTTCAGACAACAGTAGAGTCTGGGAAGGCTCTCAATTTTGCCAGCTCGCTTCACTTGCCAACTCGTCTCTTGCAGTGAGGCGCAAGCTACAAACGCCTTCAAAATTTAAGCAGGTTAAGAGTTGTCAAACCACATTGACATTTTCCAATATCAATTGTACAGGTTATCTCGCAGGTGAAAAGACTTCTTTCAAAAGCCGCCAAAACTTACATAGGGCAAGAGTTGTCAAACATTTCTGACATTTTCCAGTAGCACTTGTACATGTTATCTTGCAGGTACGTGGCAATATGGCTGGATTAATTACTTCACTGTGTTGCGTTGTCCGCTGCTCGCTATTTGTGAGCTGATCTTTTTATTGCTGAGAGAAACCATTAAAGCGCTACTGATTGACACTGACGCAACGTGCTCAACAGCTGAAAAGGCCTATATACTCGTCATTTAGTCAGGAAATGAAACGACTCGCAACAAGGAGTCACGAAAATGTACAACATCACCAAGATAAAGTCCAGATTTGTAGTCATACAATAATCTCCATCATATTGGTGGCTATAACAGCTAAAAGGAAAAACACAGCAGTCAGAAAAAGGTTCGTGAGTTATTAAAGTGGTATGAACAGCTGCTGATAACAATAAAAAAACCATTGTGACATATCTAACAATAACATAGCAGAAATACGAAAAAGGCGGTCAGAAAGCACTATTTTAATGAAATAATGACAGCAATAACGATACACATTTGCCAACTTTTCAAAGAGAACAACAGCCGATATGTTCATTTTTGTGCGCATTTTGAATTAATTTTTCAGCTACTCGAGAGAGGCTCAAACCTTTTACATAGAGATGATCGCTGCCCGCTTTTACATACAGATGATTGTCTTCCCACGTAGCTGTTGTTACGACAACGTGAAAAGATCAATTCGAATAAAAACATGATTAAGGAAAAGCAAATTCACGGGCGGAAATGATCGTTGGAATAGATAGAAATGTCACTTGTTTAACTTCCAGGATAATGAACAATAAAGAATTATAGAGAAATAGATGTCTACGCAAGAATGAACGATTGACACTTTTCACTAAAACGTGCCTAGTTTAGTTTCCATTCTAGTTTTCAAAACGAGTAATCGCCTCATAATAGGTTTTCAGCTACCTTAAGCTGTGACAACGCATTAATTTCTCCCATTAGACTACACTGCAGTGAACATATGTGTTTCATTTGAATTCCATTTTTCTTCTTTAGGCACCCTCCTGTCCACACCAAATAACACTTGTACATTTGCCCAAACAAAACACAAGCTTAAGCTTAAAGCTTTTCTTAAGCATGGCCATTACAGACTCATTATTGTTGTGCCCACTATCACGTTTTGCGGTAGACAAACATGCTGGCCTGTCTGATCTTGACGAGATATCTTAACGACTTGTGGTTTTAACCACTTCTGCGTTTTACCGAAAAAAGGCACAATATGTAACCTACGTGCACAAAAATTGAACTTCTTGGGTCCTTAAAAGGTATAAAAAATTGGTCATTCAGCCTCCGCACTTACATTAATACAACAGCCAAACACGAGGATTTATATCAATTTCCTTATTTTTCATATCAATAAAAGCTGGTTAAAATAAACCATATGGGACTCATTGCTTTTAAAAAGCTTTTTCTTCCTTTTTTCGGCAAGGGCAACAAATTCAGTTTCCAAAAATTAAAATTGGCTGGGGAGTTTTATGGGTGGTTGAAAATATTTCATAAACGCACAGTAGTCTATTTTCTGTTCAATTTTGGGGTTCGGGTCTATATTTGTTTCACAAATATACTCCATTGACGTCCAGTAGAACCTGAATTTAAGTTGCATGATTTTAAATCGCGACGAAAAGAGAGGACAATGGGTTTTTTTCCCTGAAAATGTTGATTAGCGAACAGGTTCAAGGCAGTTTGCGATACTCTACGATGACAGCACAAACCTGTCGCAATACACTCGCTTACGTTTATGTTCGTCATAGATTTGGCAAACTCTTTTTGTTTTTGTTCTGAACAGCATGCAAATTAAAACAGACAACACGTAATCGCACAACAAAGTACTACCAGTAAATTTACAAACGAAAATACGGTGCAGACAATTGAATTAGTTGATGGCACCAACTGGGCAGTATTCACTGCAAATTTCTTTCTATAGTAATATTACACTGCCAGCCTGACAGGTGAAGAGAATGAGATATGGTCATGATGCAATACCAAACTCTCTAAACTGACATTCAAAGAAATGAACACAGTCACTGAGGAGAATTAACACCTTGATCTGCAAGAAGAAACAAGAATGGTTGCATCGTCTGTGGTCAGTGAGAATTGAACTTGTCTGTACGAAAAGGTTTGAATTAAAAGAACAAGAAGAAAACATCTATTGATTTATTATAATTGAGAAAAACTGAGACGGGAATTGGCACCTTAAATTCATTGACAATTTCGAATTAAGGCTTGTACTTTCACTTTCATTTTAACAAGGAAAATGAGTCAAACAGCAAAAGTTGAAAATTACTTCTTGTGACTCTTGTTCAGCTCGATCTGACAATGCGTTAGTTAACTTCAGTCAAACGTCGCCGCTACTGTACTCGGCATATTAACAAGAACGCTTGAAAACCGCCAAAATGAGAAGGTAAAGGCGCTTTGAAATGTGTTAACTCCTGAACTGAGGTAAAAAGATTCATTAGCTGCTTGTCTTTGTCTCAACAGCGCAAAGTGAAAACAACTTTTTTTGTAAATTTGCAAAGAAAAACAAATTAATTTTATGTTTAAACCAGTCGCTCGGAAACCGCTCATCATGCTAGTCTTTAATACCCCTTTGAAACGGGGAATAATTAAGAATACAACCCTTCCGGGCAATTCTGTATTTAAATCGCCCAACCGAGTTTTTTTTTTTTTTTAAAAAGTGAAAAAACAAGAACAATATTGTGACTTAAGGTAACCACTTGACAATTCAGATTCAAATAAATGTGTATTTTCAAATGGGGCTAAGTATATAAAGTTCTCGGCGCATCACTACGGCGAGTGCATGTCACGCTCCAGTCAGTATTGTCATTTTTAAAAATAATTGGACTCTCATCAAACACAAAAGGCCTCCAGCGTTTCATCACGGGTGATGACGAGCAAATATGACAGTTGCCTCATCGACTCCCTTCTCGTTGCCGAGTAACTTTCGCTGTCGTCAAAAACTTCCCATAGGAATAAAATTACTATCATTTGTTATATGCTGATGAAGATTTTTTTCACCGTCGCAAAGTTCAAAACATATTCTGCGATAACAGAGAGATTAAATTTTGATGTGAATTTACTGTGTTCCTCTAAGAGTCTAGGATACATTTAAAATTCATCAACGCGTGTAATAGTTTTCAATTAACAAGTTACAAAAATATCGGCTGGATGTTCACACTTTCTATAATATGAAATTCGTTAAAAAACTGGTTTCCACAAGCTAACTTGAGCATTTTCTCTACGTGACTGTAAGACAACTACATCAGGCTCCAAATGATATCAATTAAGCACAAAAGTTATAAAAACTAAGCATTTGTAGGTGAAAACAAAGGCAGTCGATTTCCTTAGCAAGCACAATCGTTTTTTGCAAATACTACCACCAGACCATTTCTATTAACAATGGCGAGAAATCCATTGGATTGCTATAAACCACGTTTCGTCTTTCAGAGACTTTGACTCTCTTTGTTCCTTGGTCAGACTGCCTTACAACGTGTAACACCGGACCACCACAGCTAAATGTGCATGAAGCCAAGCAGGTGTTCCATCCACCAAGCTTGATTGACAACTGGTCTAAGTTACTTGCGCTTGATTGGCTTCCCAGGGCAATTACTACCGAATTTGATTTTATTTCAGTCAGGCGCCTCATCAAACAGAAATTTTTGCTTGTAATACTGAGGCAACAGCATGCCATAGATTCTGTGTGGAGAAAAGCTTCGCGTGGCGCTAATTTGGAACGGCCATTTGAAACAAGACAGCGAATCGCCTGATGTTTGTTTATGAGCTCTACTCCTCCCGCCTACCAAAGAGTATTTACACGACGCATAAATATAATGTATCTTAAATCCACTCAAACTATGCCAGCTCCACAGGAATTACTGAGTTTCTCGTCAACGTTTCGCGCTTAAGAACGTCCCGTAAATAACCAGCCAACGAACCCGCGACAGAATGCCAATTCGTCGAGGACGATTCGCGCCGCAGAACACATTTCTTGAAACCATCGCTCAAAAATTCGACCGAGGAAGTGAGTGGCTATCTAAAGTACAATTCCATTCTTGTTTAGTAGTATGTTATTATGTAATTCATCGAAAGAGCGGAGTGGTCGGTACAATGTACCGGCGACTAGGAAATATATTCAGGCCTAGCATGGCGTCGCAAGTTTATAACTAGTGCTTATTGCCCAACTGATTATTAGCAATACTCGGTATTTCCTGCTTATTTCCATCCAGACAGTAACTTCGTTCTTGGCAGCGCTCAGGAAAAGAACAACTACCCCATAGTGTACTGCAGCGATGGCTTCTGTGAGCTCACTGGTTTTTCTCGTAGCGAGCTCATGAGACGAAGCTGTGGCTGTAACTTTTTGTACGGGCTGGAGACAAATCAAGATGACAAAACGAGCATTCAAAAGGCTCTGAAAGCGCAACTGGAGCTGAAGAAAGAAATAATGTTCTACAAAAAGAACGGTAAGCAATTTATTTCCTTGATTTGATCACCGGTTGAAATTAAACTTGTGTGAGACATTCTGGTCTGTTCCCAGGGATTTCTAAGCCTGTGTGTTGCTAATCACCTTGTTTGAAGGAACAGAATCGCTGGCATTATTTAAAGGGCAGACAAAGTTACATTTTTACTCGCTGATAAGTTAACCTTCGATAACTTGGCTTATTTTCTATTCGTGGAGAAATTCACGCTGCATAGTATTTTCAATGAAAACCTTTTTATCGGAAGTTCCAATTAAGTCTGGGCATTCAACAGCTATAATACCGCCAAACAATAAAAAACAACTCGGAAAAAAATTTACATAAGAAGTTATAGCCACATTATTCAAACTGTCGATTTCTTCGCCACAAATTTGACCGGACGACTAAAATCGCAAACTAGTGTCAAAATATCTTGAAAATACCTTTTTACTTTCTGTGTCTGAAAACACACATGCCATTTCACGAAACACAATACCCGTAGGTCGAAAAAGCTAGGGCGACTATTTGAATTTGCCTTTCAACTGAGCACCATACACATCATCATTAACATAAAAAATAAACTTAACCTTCTGTTTTGAATTTCACTGACCAGAAAAAAGATGACCAAAAATATGCACAGCAAATAGTCTGTGCTAGAATTATTGTTAAATAGATGTTTTCCTGATGGGATTATTTCTCTTGCAAGCCACGTTTCAATGATTAACCTTTTGGGTAACACAAAGTGATGTAACAGATCGCTTTGAAATTTACATGTGTATATATGTTCTTGGGTTCCCCTTGTTTCTTTTCTTAAAAACTTCAAATAATCCATTAACAAAATGCGGGCAGGAAAGGCATAAATTTTATACTATTTCTTTCGCTAAACAATAGTCTATCGATATTCTATGAAGAACATATTCAATATGCTTTAACAACGACTGCATTGTAATGTTCGTTTGCACGTCAAGCAAAATTGCTCGCATTTCTTACGAGCTGACTACCGGAATAAAAACATCCCCGCTGCCATTCACTCGGAAATGACATCGTTTCTGTCTTAATTTAATGATTCCCAAATCCCACGCTTGAAAAATACCCAGAGACGGCTTATTTAACTTTGCTAGATGGATGCGACAAGGCAAAAACTCTGTACATTATTTCGTCTAATTCATACAATGATGATGCTCAGATTTTATTGTGCTGAAATCTGAATGAGGGAAGACGCTGTTTTATAAAAACAATGGCACAGCAAACGCTGAATATCAACGAAAGCACTACAAATTAGCGCCTAGAGCGATGATTTATCAAGTCTGAACATGGAATCCTTAACACACTAATGGCAAGCACAGTTCGTCCGGCGTATCAACGGTGATCGAAAAAAGTCACGAAAAGAAATGCTGATAAAAAGATAAGTTTGGATTTCGGAAAACGTACAGAATCAATTCACGTTAAATCGCGATTCTTGCAAAACAAAAAGAATAAAAAATGAAAGCCATTTCATTTTGAATTTTGGAAACAGCAGACCACGCAAGTATCATATCATAACATGTCCTAGATTTGACGGGCTGTTTGGTTTTTGAAGTCCTGTGTCAATATCAGGCGAACAAAGAGAAATGATGGATATTAGCTCTTCAACAGAGTACCTTATGTTACAAATCGATGAATAATATTACTCACGAACACAGCCAAATAACTCTAAATAAGCCTTCAACAGCGAAGGACGATACCAAATTTATTTCCCGGCCAGGCGATAACGAACTTGACCGACAAGCAAGCCAAGACTCGAGCGAAGTATCGTTCTTGCAAACAACTTAATCAACCTAAATTTTTTATGCGTTCTTTTCATTAGAGAGGGAATATTTTCCATAAAATAACAAGTCTAAACTGAAAAGAATAAGATGGTTCATCTAGAGCCAAAATGTTTGCTAAACATTTAGAACGTTGACGTCTTGAAGAAAATCTTGTTTTTCATCTTGTAGTAACAATCAATTTGTATGTGTTTTGCTTTCTTACTTCACTTATGGTTGCCAAAGCAAGCCGTACAAGCACGTATCAAGGTAGATTAGTTTTATTCGTTGCATTCAGCAATAATTCTCTGATCACTGCTATATTTTACGAAAATTCATTCCTTAATTGTTTATAGTGGGTTGGTCTTTAGCTTTTGCTAGTTAGTTCCAATAAAGGGCCGACAATACATTTATTGCATATGAATATAATAATACCATGACGGCCCAATGCAATAACACGGCTTCAAAAGGCTTGAAATTAATAAAATATAGCGCCTAGATATAACAGAGATCTGAAACCAACACAAGAAAATAACAAAACTTTCGTACACCAACCAACAAATTTGTACAATTTCGACAGGGAAACTCGCATATCGATCGCGTTTCTTTATATTGCATAGTTATATTTGTTTGTTATGAGGTTATATTCTGGTTTGCTAATCATACGGGCAAGATATATTTCATGGCGGTGTTTTAATTACATCGACACGGTGCACGAGAAATAATATATTGTATCGCAACATTCGTTACTTACAAACGCAACGTTTCGACAAACAATGAAATGATTTTAGTGCATTCGGTCAACAGAAACAGCAAAGAAACGCCTTTTGCAAGCTTAGCTTTTACAAAAAAGCTGACAGATATATAAAAAATGTCACTGAAGTCTAAACGAGCCCCGTCACCTAACACAAAGTAAACCTCTCAGTCACTTCAGTTCGGTCTCTCTTAAATTATCCCTGGAAAAAATTTTAATTAATTTGAATTGTTTTTTTTTTGTTGTTTTCCTTCAAGCTTTTTATACTTATTTCGAAAACTTGATAAAGCTAGTGTTCAAGTGTGAATTGCAAAAGGGATAGACACTTAACTTAAAATATACATTCACTTCCGCGAAGAATAAAAAAGAGAAGATAAATCTTTTAAAACTGCGCCTGAATCTTACGAGCGACTAATTTCAGCAACTCATTTAGTCTTGACAAGTCGTGCAAATAGTCGAACAATGCGCGTTTCGTGAAACATATCCAATAAAAATCTGTCATGAAAAAAGGCAATTTTCTAGTGTTTCTTTTTTAATAGCTCTTTTAAGGAGTTTTTAAAAACTAAAAAGTTATATACCGCTTTTTTTTAAGAATTGCGGTGCCCTTTTCCATATTTGACGCTTTGGCTGTTAGTCTTGTTCAAATAAGTGTGGACCTGAAATGGATCTGACCCTTTTGTATTTCAACGCCGATATAATTACAGCCATGATCCCCTTTCAAATCCCTTTTTTACAAGCCGCTTTCATGTTATTGCAGCCACTTAAAACTCACTGTCAAAAGACGTTAATAATGAAATAGAGCTCCATCATTACATGCGGTTCTCACAGCAATTTGTGGCGTCTACAACCCCAAACAGCATAACGCTTTTTTGTGAAAGAAGAAAAAATATTTGAGTATTTCGTTTCGTCTGTTTCACTAAAGCACGGAAGTGAATCGTTCACATATCGGAAACACATAACTTAAAAGCAAGCATGCTCGATAATTTAAACACGAGCGAAGTTCTCGCGCAACGCGGCGAGAAAATTTAAAACTCTAATTGCGAAAGTGAGCATAGCTGATGAAGTTTTCAGGATTGTGTTAATACTTTTGTTTGTTCAGACTCGAGTAATTTGAAGCACCACGGAAAAGACAAGAGAGATTTCTCCTGTGATAATGAAAATGAGAATGGCACAATCCTATAGGGATGCAATTAAAAATAAGTGATTACCGTCGCATATTTTGCTGATATGCCTCGTTATTTTTATTCATAGGAAAATATTTGAGTTCATCTCATATCTCGCTCCGCCATTTTGAAATTTTCGACTTTTCGCGTATCCGAGCAAAAAAGAAAGAAACTTGGTAGCAAATGTGGAAAGTGGCACACCGATTCACTGAGCAAAAATTAGGAAACTGCACCTACTAGGAGTAAAGTTATGTGTGATAACTAGAACCTCCAGCGAATATCAGCGAAGTCAAAATAAAAGTATTGCAAACGCACCAGTGAATAACTAGGCACCTGGCCTCTGCGCAAAAATAACCACTTTTTCTCCGTTTATCCCACTGATAGCTTCTGCGAGTGAAAAACAAATGGTAGGTGTCAATCCTTTTAGCAGCATGGCTAAGAGATATTGTGTAATACGGAAATTAGTTAAAGCTAATCTTCCTTTCAATCGCATTGCATATAAACCACGGTATTGGCTTAAATAATGTATTATTAGTTTACATCATGGGTTGTCAATTCTTTTATTCTAGGAAAAGATAGTGTGCACTAAAAATTCATGAATCCACGGGGGATAACAACAAGAGATTGAAAATAATAGCTGTAAAACAAGTGTATTTGGAATCGAGAGTTCACTTGCGATAGCCCAAGTTTGAACAGTCAGCAGTTTTAAGTATTTCCACACCATTTAGCTATTTCCAGATATTAAGTGTAATTTCGACGAACGTCACGTCGACGCTTTTGTGAGCAAATTAGAATTGTGCATTAAGACATACAGAAAAGAATCACAACACCCTCAGGAAAAAACACTCTGACGAAGCAATTTTAAAATAGCTTACATATGTAGGACGCTTCAGAGTTACAGCTTGAGTGCCTTTCAGCTGTTTTTTTGTACAACTTCCTCCCTCTGTTTATCGGTAAATGACTTTTGAGATAACTTTTCTTTGTAAAACGAAGACCGAAAATTGGCTTTTATAAAATGCCATTTGGTGCCTTCACCTCTAGCTGTGACGTGAATGGCCTTCCCATTGTAAAAATAAAAACCCACGCTTTACTGAGTGACCTCTATGTACAGCCCTTTTCACCTCCTTTGCCTATCACTCCTCGGGTATTTTTCGGTATTCTAGTGAACATTCTGGTCTTATGTTTTATCAGAATCGCCTTTTGCATCGCTATTGCATACAACATAGCCTTGCAGGTAACATCGCTATTTTGAGCTCAACTAGTAACCGAAGCAAGTTCTATCGTTACAACAAAACTCCTTCCGTTATATATCCATTTTTACTTTGCAAGCAATATTTCACCGGATGTAACAATACGATGATTATCAACCAGTTCAGAGGTCCATAAGTATATTTTGATTACTAACAGATATCGTGATTACGAGCGGTTAAAAAATGGTTCTTCAAAATAAAAAGTAATGTACAGTTGGCGGGGTTCCCTGATAGTTAAAACAAAATATGTATCTGAAATCAATCGATTTCACTTTAAAGAACAATCTAGAAAGAATAGTCTTCTCATTTCTGCTGCCACATTGGCCTGTTCAGCGTTTGGTAGAATTAAAATTTTGTTTCTTAAAGTGACATCTTCAGTTTCTTCTCGTAATTTCAAAACATTGTCCAGACGGCAGGTGATACACAAAAAGCAGAATCTTCCTGATGAAAAACCAGACTCTCACAGGAAACCTATGAAAACATGTGCGCCATTTAGTAATGAGAACTGGTATTTCTAAAAGATATACTTTTTTTCTACTTTGTGTTTAATAATTAGCAAAAATATGTCTGCGGATCATGATTTCTTATCCTGAAAATAAAGATTTCAGGTTAGAGTTACGTAACGAAAAATCATTATATAGACTGTACTTTTCCATTGATAACCATCTTTTGAGAGCTATTATAATTATCTGAAACTTCTTGACTCGCTTTTAATTCCATATTCACATTAACAGATGGACCCGACGACGTTTCCTTAAAAAACGGACAATCCTTGACTGATCAGTCTCAATTCAGCAGAAGAATTTTTTGAAAAAAAAGGCTTTATTTGTCGTCCAATCTCAAATTCTAGCTACGCCAATAACCTTGCAGATGTTTGAACACAAGGAACAGACGGTTGGACGCTATTTCGTTTTGTTCTAAAAGCAAAATATGCTATTCATGTTCAGCTGAATAAAATAGGCCATTAGCGGACTGCTTTCAAGACAAAAAAAAAAGTCTTTTAAATTTACATTTAAAAAGTGGTCCCTTTACTCAGTTCAAGACAGCCATATCCCGAGGTTATTAGCTGGTCACATTAAAACGTTTTCTTATGGGGAGTAATTATCCTTAATAAGCTATTTCTGCCCAGTTCGGTTGGAGGGAGGAGAGGCAGGGGACAACCACCCCAAGAAAACACAGACGCGATCATTTGGTCGGCTGACCACATAATCCGCTGCCGCAAACATTTCAGCTAATAGCAAATCATTTTTTTGTTTTCTCAGTTACAAATTATACTGGTGCGAGATACTTAACTGCACTCATTCTTCGTCACTTTACGTTTACACTCAGTGAACTCTTTGTGACAGTTTATTTTAATCATTTCAAACTTGATAGAGAGCTTGAGCAAACCACGACGACGGCGGCAACGAGAAAGCCACCAAACAAACGCTCTAATGCGTAGAACGGCCGCACGTGCGTTATAAATCTCTGCATTTCGTAACCGTCTTCGGCAAAACAATAACGTGAAATGACCAAATTTTAAGTAGTCTGGGAAACTCTGCCAATCGGATTTGCATCTGGAAATGAACGGTGTTTTAGTGTTGCATATTTAAAAAGCTGAACACGTTTTTAGAACCATAGGCGTACAGCATAAAGCTGGGCAATTGCGAAATCTGCAATTCCATAAATATATTCACTTCTTAATGGGCGTCGAATTTGACGTCGCGGTCGTCTTTGTTAGAAAAGAGGGAGCTTAAGCACGCGCGTTTTTGAGACGCGGACGGCAACCGGAAGAGAGCATTTCGCCTGCTAGGAAAGTATTGTCTCCCAGATTTTTATACTACTCATTCCTAATGGAGAAAAGATACTTAGCAATGTGAATGTGGTTGTGTGCGGGCAAGTTAAAAGTGAAAACAGCTCAATTCCGGTTACCGTCCGCGTCTCAAAAACGCGCGTGCTTAAGCTCCCTAAGGAAGTTTTACCAACGACGACGGCGAAGGCCCGCGAGGACAAAGCCTTGTTAAAAACGTTTTTATATTTTACCTTCGAATGTCGCAGCTGTGTAAATGTGTTCACAACGCCTACCGGTCTAAAAACTTGCTCAGACTAAACATGCACCGACAGCGTTCAATTCAAAAAAAGGATACAAAAAAAATAGCCATTGCGGTTCGTGCCCCTCAAAATATAGAGAACTTCAGTCATTTCACGTTGTTAGGGAGCTTACATTTTACCTACAAATCTCGCGGTAACCTAAAATTGTTTACTTTGTCTGTCTCTGTTGGCAAAGCTGAATCTAGGACACATCGATGAATCCGAAATAAGAATTTAAAAAATTAGTCGTCGGGGTTCACGTTCTCCAGACAACACAGAATTTGGTCATTTCACGTTTTTGTTTGCAGAGGACGGCAAAGAAATGTACCAAGAATTATAACGCACTTGCACAGCCATTGTTCTGCTCATTAAACATTTTGTTTGGTGACACTCTTGTCACCGTCGCCGTCGTGGTTTGCTAAAACTCCCTAAAACCTCGACGGCAACGGCAACGGAAGCGTCGTCAAACAAAATATTTTATGAGCAGCACATTTCTTTGCCATCCTCTGCAAAACAACAACGTGATATGACCAAATTCTTGTCTGGAGAACGTGAACCACGACAGCTAAGTTTGATTTCTTTTTTTTTTAACAAATCGATCGCTGTGTCCTAGATTCAGTTCCGTGAGAGTGATAAACACGGTAAATGACTTTTCAGTATCGCAGGATTGGAAAGTAAAATATAAATTCAGTTTTTAATCGACGTTGTCTCTGGCGTCGCCGTTGTGGTAAGCCATCAAATTGGCCTTTCGAGGACTACGAAACGATTTTCTTGCTTTCTTGCATGCTTGTGTTACCCTTAAATGTACATGTACGGTGTCGGCTAGTCTCTTTTAATAGCCCCTTCTCCAAAATGGCGGCCGAAAATTCAAATGAGTTAAAATTAGCTGAAATAAAAAACGTATACCAGCATTAGAAAGAACACTTTTACTTTAGTAAAACTGCAAAGTTTCAGCATTTCAGGTGTCATGTCAGCTGAGAAAAGGTAAGTTGAAAATTGGAAAATTTACAGACGTTTGTATGACTGTGCATTATACTCCCAGTCATACAAACGTCTCTAAATTTTTCGGTTTTCAACTTACATTTTCTCAGCTGATATTACACCTTAAATCCTGAAACTTTGCAGGGTTACTAAACTAAAGGTGTTCTTTATAGTGCTGGTATACGTTTTTAACTTTGACTTATTTGGAATTTCGACCGCAATTTTGGAGAAGGGTCTATTGAGTCATCTTTGCTACTTTTTTTTAAGGCAAGTCGAAGAGTCTTGAAATATGCATTGTTTTAAAAACGTTCCCGCAGATACGGACAGGAAGGTAAAGTAAGCAGACTTTGCTCAAATTTTAAAAAAACCTGTTTTTCACGGATAAGATATGTTTACAAATCAACAATTTGTGTGTTTCGAACTCAGAGAGGATATTATTTTTCTGCTAGTTACAATAATTATTTATCGCAAAAAGCAAGCTTAAAACAGTCAAAACAAAGGTCTTTTCTATTTGCATTCGCTTCCTCAGTGAAACAAGCTTTTGTGTCGACTATCTGGATGAAATAAGGGGATGTTGTATTTTCTTTTACTTTAGTTGCATCTTCTTTGCTAAGATCTTAGTTGTCATCAGAAACTGAATCGCATTTTTCACAGCCCATACTACCAACGATGTTCTTGCTGTTAACCCTGAAATCACAAGAGTAAACAACAGGAAATTTCTCTTTACAAAATGAATACATTTTGAAGTATCCAGGTGACAAGAGTAACGAGACAGAATAAAATACAGAATACCTCGTGCCCCTCCGGGCGTTTCTAGCAGAATTATCGGAGGACAATTTAACTTCAAAAGTTTTCATACGCTAAGTACGCCATTGCAACTATTACATACGATGTTAACATCCCATCCCAGGTCAGCAATATTTGATTTAATTCTGCTAACTCGCTCAAAAAAGGAAGACTCTGTACAAGAGGAGAGATCCATAACGCTATATTGCAGAGCGGGTCAATTGAATAAATGTATACGACAAAACACATCTGGAAAGCCTTTATTTTAGAACCAGTTTTTATAATTTCAGTAGCGCTTGAGGCGTCTTCAGAGACTTCGCAATCATCACGAAAAAACAGACTGCCAAATAAACAATATTGGAAGGCGAATCATCTAAATAATTGTACGACAAAACATTTCTGGAATGCCTTTATTTTAGAATCAGTTTGTCTAATTTCAATGGCATGGCCCTTGAGGCGACTTCCGGGACTTCGCAATCGTCATGAAAGAAGCAGACTGCCAAAGACAGCTCTGTCAATGGGACGCATAGGGGGTCAAAACTATTATCTTAAAAGCAATTGTCTTCGAAAAAGTATATGGGAATGTTGACTCAATAGGATGTCTCGTTTACGTTTAGTTTATTTAATACAACTCTTTAACAGCATTTATGAAAAGCGTCGCCACTAGGTCTACGAGGGTAGACCCAAACTTATTAGCATTAATATTGGAAAGGGCTGGCATCTTGTAAATCTCAAAAACACAATTATGAGAGAAGGGCGGACGTGATAAAGGCGTTTATCATATTCGTTTTTAGTTTTACTCGTAGCCTGAGGCAGTTAAAAAATCATCAGTTATTTTTCGGCGTCATTAACTTGAAAAAAACGACTACACAACTAAAACTGGCCTAAAAAAAGCAGAGACATATATAGCGCCAAGGAATAATTCAAGAAAGAGTAAGGTCATTAACCATTATTATGATTATTGAGAAAATAATTGTTAGGAAATGTTTCGTCTCTATTCCGCATGTAATTAGAAGGTTTTACATTCACTCAACTCTAATAGATCACTTCTATTTTGGGTTTCATGTTTTAATGTCCCGCTTGGATAAAATATTAAATACAAAACGATTTGAACCATTCGTCTTAAAATTAGAACCTCGTCGTATTTTGAGAATTATGTTATGCAAAGTCCAAGATATCGCCGGTACTGATCGAGAAAATTGTTGCAAAGGTGTACAGATGAGTTTCTCGTTTAAGAGCTACCTTGTTTTCAGAAAACCGTACTTGTTGGTGAATGCAAAATATAAACTTTATTCATGTTAGTTGATTATTTTGCTGTTCCTGATTATTTTCTGATTATTGAGTCTCCGCGGTATCCTAAATGCCTTTTCCTTCTTAATTCTGTAGTTACTTCATCAAAACTACTTAAGTTGCACAGTAATCAAACGATCTGTCTTGAAAGCGTTCAAAGGTTTACTTTGCCTTGACGTCCAATTTCTGATAATTTTTTGCTTTTCTTTTCTTTTTTTGTATTTCCCTTTGTTGCAAAAGCGACAGAGGCAAGCGTTTTTTTCTGTCATTATTTTCTGTCGACTTCGTCCACTTGATGAAAAGTGGCGCCACAACTACTGTAAAACATACGGGGTGTACGAAAACAGTACTAGTGCCTTAATTGTTTCTTCCGTAGGGCGGAAGGTCATCGCAGTTAAAACGAGAGCAAACATGAGATCGCGCCACGAGGAACAAAGCCAAAACGAAACACACAAAAGAGCGCATCTCACGGATTGAGCGCTTCCCCGCCACCATTCAAATTGACTAGCAAAAGAATTATTTTCAACCCACGAAGTCCACAGATTGTTTGAAAACGAAGGTTTCACTCTGAAAACGCATCATAAATTTTCCGTTCGTATTCCGGCAGAGAAATTTGAAAACACAGCAATCACCAGTCGTTTTAGATTTGTGTTTGAGGAATACACGGGCAGATAAATCAAATAATTATCTTAGTATCATAATTTTCGAAAAGCTCCTTTTGCCAAACTATTTTTTCTCCGCACTAAAGCGCAAAGCGTGCGTTTTCAAACTTTACCGGTTTGAAGAGTGTTTTTGAAAAGCTCCGTTTTTCGTGACGCATTAGTGTGGACGGTAGAAATAAAGCTGCATTTTCAAATTTCTCCGGTGTTGTGTGGACGGATCCTAAGCTGATCACACTTGTGTCTAAATGAAAACCGTGACATTGTTCACGTCACGAAGAAACCCCAGGATAGAACTGCTTACGAGAAAATATCGACGAGCAAACGTTTACACTCTTCCCAGACTCATATCTGGGGCTCGTGTGTCTCCCAACGCATCGACTGTTTTGCAGTCTGCATATGTAAAAACTCTCCGTTAGGGCAAGGAGAGAGCTGGGCACCATTAAAATTGAGAGGCTGTGAGGATGGTTTGCTCCCCTGGTTTAACCATTTTTTAACGTTTTTCTTGTAAAGAAATTCAGATGAGGACAAGGTTTGCCTGCCTATGAAAACCAGTTACCCTCTTGCTGAAAATTTAAATGAAATCCTTAACACTGATTATTAAAATGAACGCATTTGTCCTACTGTGTGGTATTTTTTCATTATGCTTAACGAGATGGATCTAACTTTGGTCTTTGAATAGAACCCTAGCGCGTGACCATTCAAACGTATTCAAAGCTATTGAGAAGTACTTTCATGTGATAGTTTTACTATGCTGTATAAGGTGGTTCTAACTTTTAATTCCGTGGATGAAGCACTAGTGTGTTACCATTCAAATGAAAGCTATTGAGCAGTACCTTCATGTGGTACTGTTTATTATGTTGTACAAGGCGGTTCTAAACTTTTAAGTCTGTGGATGAAACCCTAGTGTGTTACCATTCAAATGAAAGCTATTGAGCAGTACTTTCATATGATACTTTTATTATGCTGTACAAAGTGGTTCTGTAATTTTGTGGATGAAACCTATTGATATATATATAAAAAAAACTTTTCAGTGTGTGAACGACCATTCGGATGAAAGCTAGTGAGTACAGGGTCATGGATTTAACTTTGTTATTGGACACTACTTTTGATGTAACCAAGCATTCAGTAAGAGCCGTTGAACATCACTTTCATGTGGTGCAATTGCCTTCACATGAAAGGAGAAAAAAAAACATGAGTACTTGAGCAAACTGATCAATTTATCATGCTTTCGATTGTCTTTCAGGATCGCCATTTTGGTGTTTATTAGACATTGTTCCAATTAAGAACGAAAAAGGCAACGTGGTTCTCTTTCTTGCTTCACACAAAGACATAACCAAGCGTAAAATAAGTGGAGAGTCCTCTGAACAGGATGTGGGTATGCAAATACTCTCATTTCCTTATCATTATTTTAACTGAACCTTAAAATAACTGTGCTCTCTGAACAAATATGTGTAATGCAGGCTACTTGTACAATTTAGATAAGTAAGCACGGTGGGGGGGGGGGGGAGCAAGGAAGGGGTGTGGGAGGTACATGTCTAAAGGAGGTGAGGGAGAAACTTCTACGGCATTTCGAAGGTGGTCAGAACTAGGAGAAAGTGAGGAAAATTGCACATGTCAATTCTATAAAAAGGGGGTAGAAGCCAGGAGGGAAAGGAATGGGAAGTGGAAAACTCATATCCAGCAGCAGGGCCCTTAGCAACCCCTCTTCCAGACGTACACTTTCCTGACTGAGGCATATGTACAAGCAGTGATCATGACATGTGACTAAGGAACTATACGGAATTGTTAAATATTTGGAGACACTTGCGGTTTCGACCAGATAAAAATATTTAAGTTTTATTGATGAAACTATGCCTGTATTTAGGATATTATGAAACTTTCAAGAGGACAGTTCCGTAAAGTGGACTGAGTCTCTAGTGGGTTCTCTTTAGAGAACCCACTTCCACTTTTCCACTTCCATAAATCAACCATACTAACTAATACAATTACCAACAGAGGATATGAGAGACCTGATAGATCAATAACTATCACAATTTGTGGACATAGGACAGGTACTTTAAGCGACATTTAGAGCCCTGGAGTATTGTTTCAAATGACAATGATGGCAGCAATACTTAAGGAAATGAAATCTGCATACCTTCTCCGTCGACTATGCGCTTCAAAATTGTGCAGAATCCGTGCATTATATGAATATTATCAGCTGGCAATTTCCGTATTTGCCGCCATTCTTGTTGTTCCGCCATATTAGTTTACAAGTGCGACCGCTGACATCAAACCAGGCCCGCTCATCTCCAAGCCCATCCACGCCCTCTCCTCTCCTCCCTCGTATGTTATTAGGAAAACCAAAATCTTTCTGTTCAGGTTATATTAGCTAATTTAGAAATAAGAGGGCGAGTCACTTCTCGCAGTCAGTTGTGGGAAAGGTGCTGGGTACAAAAACACTTCTCTTCTTTTGTTTAGTCCTCAGCAACAGCCCCACAAACGACTCTGGCAAAGTAAGACTCTCCCAGAATTTTTCTCGTAGGAGAAAAAGGCTGGAATACTTCTTTCTTTCTTTACAAGTATTGTTAAACCCATCACCAATAGATGAGCTTGGGCGTTGGTGCCTACAAAGATGGTGGAGCCGGGCACTGCTCTAGCATGAAGAGGAGGTATCCATGGCAACCCTGCGAGCGGCCCCCACCAGGCACCGTCACACTGAACAATTCAGTGGAATACTTACCGATCAATACTTACCAAACCCTTTCCTCCAGAGGGAGGGAGGGAGGGAGGGAGGGGAAAAAGCAAGGTACAAAATGGCACACAAACCACGAGCTAATGCAAAAAACACTTTGCGATGAACTGCAAGCAAGCAACTGCGTATAAGAGTCACGAGGAGCCCTGCTAAAGGCACTGGGTCCCCCCTAGTATAGCTGGAGAAACTGCTGGCCAGCATTGCTTCGAGGTTAACTTTGCCTAAATTACGTTTAGCGACAATATAATGATGGTCGTAACACGTTTTCTTGTTTGTCACTCTCTCCAGCCCATTTGAGTAATTCATCTCCGAAGCTGTCAAGATCCCGTTCAAGGAAATTCAGCAGAGATGTTCTTCTCCACTTGTCAAGACAATACCAACAGAGTACAAGTCCAGCAAACAAAACCAACCCACGGAGACCCATCAAGAGAGCGCGAGTGAGTGGACAATCCCCTGAAGATCTATTTAATTCCATTACTGAACCTTTAATTGTTTCTTTAGTGTGCATCATCGATCGAGTTATGGATGCGCGCAGGAGGCCTTAAGAGTACTCAGAAAGCTTCGGCTATCTTCGGATATTTTCACAAAATGTTGGTAAATGTTCCTCTCTAGGCGCAACTGAAAGCGACTCCAGCACTTTAAAACTCGATGATACAAACCAAACACCATGAATCGATTGTTTTACACTACTGCTTGTAGAAATAAAGAAAACCTGTTCATATAGTTCGACGAATTTTCTCATTTGTCAATTTGTTTCTCTTTCAGTCATTTTCTTTTAATTCCGAGCGACTACCTCAGTACAAGCGAGAATCTGACAAGAAATCCAAGTTCCTTTTCTTACACTATAGCGCGACCAAAGGCATTTGGGACTGGTTGATTCTCTTCTTGACGACATACATTGCCATCATGGTCCCTTATAATGTGGCCTTCAGGAGAAATGACCGGAAAAGGGAATTGATCATATTCGACATGGTGATCGAATTGTTCTTCATAATGGACATTGTGGTGCACTTTAGAACTTCTTTTGTGGATTTAAGTGGACGGATTATTTATGACCAGAAAAAGATTGCCATCCATTACTTGAAGGGATGGTTTATTTTGGACTTTCTGGCCGCACTACCATTTGAAGCTTTGTATTTTGTTAATCATACTTGGGTGAGTATCTGTGCCATCGCCATCAAATTCCCTCACTGCATGGCTTTGAATTAGTCACCGATTCGTTCTTAAAACCATGTTCACACTTCGCCGGAGGAATTCAAAAACGCAGCTTCAAGTTTCTACGGTTAGCCCTACCGTCCAGACTAATCCGTCGCGTAAATGGAGCTTTTCGAAAACTCTCTTCAAACCGAAAGAATTTGAAAAGGCCGGCTTTAAGTATTAGTGTGGATGGGAAACAATTTGAAAACGGAGCTTTTAGAAAACGGTAGTGTCACGATAATTTTGTGATTTCCTTGACGGAGTTTCCCTCAAACACAAATCTAAAATGACCGGTGATTGTTAAATTTTCAAATTTCTCCGAACAGAAAACATTCGATGCGTCTTCAGATTCTTCTGGCGTAATGTGGACGAGGCCTTAGTGTGAATTAAGGAGTAGTGGACCCGCGAGAAGAGTTGTTAGAGGTGCAGCTGAGATTCGACCCTAGGCGGATCATGACTCTATGATGCATAGCTAAAAGCATGAATCAATGCACCGCTTTAGATATATTAAATTGCAGCTTGGCAGCGAGGTCTAGAGGACACAAACAAAGAAAACTGAATGCCATATTTATTCGTTTCTTTTGTTTGTGTCTCAAGGCCTCACTATCATGCTAAATTTTAATATGTGGAAAGTGGCCTATTATCTGTTATAGCATCGCCAACGGAAAAAGCGAAGGGAAGTTACCTCAGCTTACCCGTTGCGTACTTACGTCATGAACGGGGGTCATTGAATTATTGCGCACGCTCGTGTCTACCTACTGGGATTGCAAGCGCGGCTTTGCTACAATCATGAGCAAAAGTGAAATTTGAACTTTTGGCGCTTTTTGCGCACATGCCAGACGCGACACTTCACCTTCCTACCCTCTCCTCACAACCCTCCCGACTTACAACATTACATTGACTGAATAGGGGTGTGACAGCAAAGCGATTTTGAAAGGATAGCAGTGCTTTTTCCAAACGTCAGTTATAAAGCACAGATAATTATCTCTTTGTTTTTTTTGTAACCTCATTGTAATTCATTAACTTAGGATGATGGAATTAAACTTATTGTTATTATTATCATTACCGCTGTCATTATCATTATCACTATCACTATCACTATCATTATCATTATCAATATCATTATCATTATCATTATCATTACCATTGCTATTACCACTGGTGTTGTCGTTACAGTTGCCACTGTCATTATCACTATCATTGTCACTGTCATTGTCATTATCATTGTCACTGTAATTGTCATTGTCATTGTCACTGTCAATGTCATTGTCATTGTTATTATTATTATCTCGTTGCAATACATCAGTGCCCCAGGACTTTGTCCTCCATTGAAGCTATGTCATAACGCCTTTTGAATAATTTCACACGAGAATTTGGCATCAATCAAACGCCGTTTCTTGATCTATTCAAAAACTGAACAGCTACCTGGGACTTAAGCTGCACAGAATTGTTAATCACCACTGAGTTAAAATCAAGAATAAAGTAAAAGTTTAAAACTAACTATTTGAAAAGCTTTTTAACTAGCATTTTAAACTAACAGAAGACTAAACAAATGACTACAGGACTATGATGCACCAAAATAAACTTAGGTGTTCTTTAAAGTAAGCACCTATAAAAAATAACATATTATAACATGCACGCTAAAACCCTCTTCAAACTTCGAGCTATCGTTATGTCAACCTATCTTGATTTAACTCGACTGTAATGCGACGTTTCAATCGATATCACGCCATCTCTTTTATTATTACTATTGTTATTATTACTATTATTATTATTATTATCATCATCATC
>CM042759.1:11879041-11896526 GCA_022496165.2 Catalaphyllia jardinei
TTTCTATTAGTTTTATTATTATTATTATTGTTATTATTATTATTATTATTAAGATTATTATTATTTATATTATTATTATTATTTTTAGCAGGGCTTACCCTTTGTAGACATGCGCACAATCAAACGTGAACCAATGTTTTTTTTAGTTCTGGTGTTTGATTGGGTGCTTGGTCACCGCTGACCGAAAACAAGCGGGGTCTAGCACGAGAATGTTGCGTTGTGATTAACTCGTCCCCAGTGTCATCTTGTGAGATAAGAATTAGAAGACACGATAAATAACACCCTAGCAGGGTGCTACGGGAGCCAGTAAAGACTTTGATATAATTAACGTGGCACCATAGGTACAAACTGCTCAGTTGAGTTATCAAACGATCTGAACGCAGTGCGTCTAGCAGAGAAATTAAAAGCGGACTGTCAATCCGGCTGAATTATATCGGTGAGCTGTCAAAAACAAGTCCCTAACGAAAAACCATAGCTTTTTATTGTGGGCTACTGAAAGACTCGTGAAAAGGGATTTGCTGGTCTAATATATCAGCGAGGAACTGATAATTATTACTGAGTTTGACGCAACAATCGAGCGGCATTTGACCCAAGCCTTATGCTGTCATAAAGCAACCGGCACAAATGACAACTTTGATGGCACAGACGAAAAAAAACACAATCATTCACTAAGTGTTGGAAAGACATTCTTGCTATAGTTCTTGTCTAATATTTGTTCATTTGGCCTTTCACCGACAATGCAAACTATGGCGATGTTTGCTACAAGTAGAACACGTGTTCACAACGCCTGCATCACCCCGGATGATGAAATTTAAAATGATACTGGCACATTTCTGTAGGAGCTAGGTCACGAATTTGGCAACTCGAAAACTTCTTCGTTTGTAATTCTTCGTTTTACCATGCTTGTTCAGTTATGGTTTGTTATCATGATCTTTGGTTTTTTTCTATCTTAGTATACCACGGTTCCCAGGTTGTCTTAAATTTAAAAGTTTTTTTCTTTTTAAGGAGTTGCGTCAAGGGTAAAACGGTTTGACAAATGAGCCTAAATGTTTCAATTTCGTTGTTGGCAATCCATGTCAGTCTTCTCCATGTTCCCTTAAGGTTTATTATTATCTCTTTTTAGTGTTTTTCTATATTTCTAAAGTAATATTTTCAGATTTCCTTCAATTTAAAGGTGACTTTATCGATGATCAAAATAACTCATAATAAAGCGACGTAGCCCCTTTAAGGAAATAACAAAATGCTGGGAAACATCCTTCATAGTCTTGGGATAGCAGTGAAAGTCCAACAGTCAGCACAGGGAGACAGCAGTCAAGTCAGACTGCTGTTCTTCCTACACCTTCCACCGACATCACCCATGCATTCACGGGTTCCACTTAAGCATGTTACCATCTCAAATTCCATTATCTTACATTCTGTCTGTCTTATTCATTATCTAGGCAAGCACGGCCTTTGATAGGAAAGGTTCGACATTCAACGAGGTACTTCATATAACTTTTATCACTTGTACACATATATTTGCTCCATAAATGTACTTAACAACTCTAACTTTGCCGTTTATTTAAATTGACTATCTGTTAACACTTATAAATCCTTAGTCTTTGAGCGGTAATTTTATGATATTGACTTTGCAGCTGCACAGTGCTGAAGCTGAACTCTAAATCGCCAAATTTAAACATTGCATGTATAAAAATAGGTGAGAACAAACTTAAATAGATTTTCAAAACTCAAGAAGAAAAACCTTATTTCTCATTTTAAACGCTTCTTTTATCCATCTCTTTTCTCTATAAAACACGGAGCCCAAAAAAATAGTCTAAATCTCTCGGCATGAGTGCTTAACTGAGATTTAAAGTAATAATCATAATCATACTTAAAAAACATTAAATTTCAAGTTCTGGCAGTGTAGTAAGACGATTTTTGTTCTCGTTGTTATAGTTGATTTACACGCTTACTTCTGTGTTGTCTTGTACATCTCTCCTATTGGATTTATTCCCCAGGTAACCCCTCTTAAGCTATTTTTTAGCTCACTGCTGGTTTCGGAAACCGGTAACGCGGACTTTGAACACGGTAACAGAACAAACAACACCCAGGCATTATCCGCGTAAGAACTGGGTACCATGTCTAAAAATAACTTGAGGGGGATTTCCTTGGGAGAGTGTTGTAACTGTCCTCTCCGCTAGTGTTAGTTTCAAACTTAGTTCTAATAACCGCGACCTAATTCTCCAAACTATCCGTTTGAAAAAGACTTGTAATCTCTGTACTAGCTGAGCAAAGGTGAACCTCTGATCTTCTTACGGAATTCCCTGTATGGCTGAAAATAATTAGGCATGAAAATGAGCCTCTATGAAGTTATCAGATCGACCCAGTGACAAGCAAATCAATCACGACTCAAAGGAAAACGTGTAAATGGTTCCACGGGCGAGAAAGCTTAAGTAAGACAAGGCGCTATTGCTTCTGATTGCTTTAAAATTAACAACAATAACAATTAATAAAAGCGATAACAATAATGATAATGATAATAGTGTTTGTAGAAAGCTATTTTTCTTTAACTCAACAGCGCTTTACAATAATAACAGTTTAAAGTTTATAATTCCAAATGTTACAATGATATTGGAAGCTTAAACGTTACAAATTTAAATGTTTCCCAATTAATTTAACCTATTGACTCCTTTTGCCGACCTTATCCAGCCGTGACGAGCGTTGACCTTTGTTCTACAGAAGGAAAAGACCTTTGTACCGTTGCAGTTATGTCCTATATGGCAGACATGTCCTCTGACGTAATAGGATATACTGAGCCAATCATATCATGGGTTCTATCTAATAATACGCAGCCATAAGACTGGTAACTGATCTCCGCTCTAAGAAGACACTGTCACAACGCAATTTCATTGGAAGAAACAACGACACATACAATTGGTCAAAACGTTTAAGACATATCTGCCACGCAGGACACAACTGCAACGCTACAGACCTTTTCAATGATATCCAGATCATCACTGTAGTGTTCGGCTCAGTGGAGCCTGGAATATCCACGAAAATGCTCAGGAATTTAAGTGAAAACTCAGAGCAAAATTGCCTGCGGCTAGACGTGGCTACTCCATGGTGAAATTTCTCAAAATTTAGCTTTTTGGCGATGATGGGTCCTTTTTCTCGCCTGCATGAAATCACCGAGAGTGTCAGAGTGATGAGTTGATTCAAAGCCAATTCAAACAAAAGTTTATGCTTAGCATTTGCTTTGGTCACTCCTTAGGGCTTTCTTATTCAGCTTCTCAAATGTGGAAGACTCCTTCGTCTGTTCCGTGTGGTCCGTAAGCTGCATCGTTACACAGAATACAGCGCCATACTCCTTACTCTTCTAATGATTGCATTCGCGATGATGGCTCATTGGCTCGCCTGCATTTGGTACGTGATTGGCTTATCCGAAGTGTCAGACAATTCGACAGTCAGCTGGCTTTATACGCTTGGAGAGACCATCAACAAACCGTACGTTAACTTTACAATGGAGACTGGACCCGATGAAGGGTCTGCTTACGTTACTGCGCTATATTTCACGCTGACCAGTATGACCACGGTCGGATTTGGTAACGTAGCTGCAAATACAAATGGCGAAAAAGTATTTGCTGTAGTTACTATGTTAATAGGAGGTAAATTATTATGCCTTTTAGTCACATTTTTTTCTGTAGCCAAAGATTTAAAAGAAAAAACTTTTAGCATGAACCACAGAAAAAAATATGCTAGAACAAATATATAGAGGATATTACACGGTGGCGGGAAGATATGAAGTTTATGTTCGAGTGGCAAGAACAGTATCTCACGAGTGAGCGAAGCAAACGAGCGAGATATCGTTCTTGCCACGAGAACATAAAATTCATATCTTCGAGCCAACGTGTAATGTTCTTTTTATTATATGGAGGAGAGTGTTCAACAAAAGCAAAAGGCGGGAATCGTGACGTCATTGAACGATACGACACTCACAAGGGTGACATACGAAAAATACGCCACCCGGGCACCGGATGAAGTGGCGTATGGAATCTACGAGTGGTTTAGTTCCCAGTAAAACACTCTTCTCCATATAATAAATTTTAAATATAGCTTTTGTCACTGAGTATCGGATACTTCCAGTAGAAAATCGTAGTGCTACGAATGCAAAAATGTTTAAGGCTAAAGCAAAGAGTTTTTTCATTGAATTATGAGAATTCTAACTCGAGTTTTCGATAGTTTTAGTTTTTACACTTTTCGTATTACGTAGATATATGTACTTCTAACCAACTCGGTGATGCGTCTTGGAGTCTTTTATGGATTATCCCTTGCCCTTTGTTTTTAGGGCTTTATTATTTCGTGTTTACCTGTAGTTATTATATCGCCATGAATTGTAATAAATTAAACCAAGGGCGTAGCCAGGAGGGGGATCCTGGGGTGCCCATGAACTCCCCTTTGTAAGCCTTTTTGTAAGCAAAAAACCTACAATATTCAGGTGACAATCTGGTGTGTACCCTCTGTAGGACTCAGTGTGACCCCTCCTTTGAAAAATTCTGGCTACGCCCATGTATACTAGAATACTTGAAACAGAAAAAAAAAACGGGCTTCACAAGAAAGTCCAAGTCTCATTTGATTTATTTACCAGTCAGGAATGAGATCATCACTTATCGACAACTCTTCTCTGAATTAGTTTTGTTTATTTATAGCTCTGATGCATGCTGCCATATTTGGAAATGTAGCCGCCATTATCCAGAAGCTATATGCCAACCGAGTTCGGTACCATTCCCGCGCGAACGAAATCAAACAATTCATCCGGGTACACAGAATTGATCAGGATTTAGCCAATAGGCTTGAAGATTATTTTCACACCACATGGTCGCTTTCCGGTGGGGTCGATACCAGCGAGGTATGTCTATTTCACAACTTTTATCTGTGATAATATTACGAAAAGGAATATTTAGAGTAGTTTTTTAGCAGTTTTCCTTTGACTGTCGCAAGAAATTTGCGTTCGCTTTCACAGTGGCCTTGCATTAGTACGTTGTGCGATTGGCGGAGAAAAACTCGCATCACCTTTTCCCGCGCTCGGGTCAACTGAATGTATTTACTTCGAGTATTGATTGGTTCACTGGATTCAGTCTCCTTTGTGATTGGCCATTAGTGATTAATTTGGTTTTGGTTTTACGAATCTCATTTAAAAGACACTCTAATGTACAAAATATTGAATGATACTTTGGATTTACTTGATGCCAAAAGAAAGACGAGTTTTCAGAGCTTTAGGTAGTTTTGCTTCTATCGTATTGCTAAAAGTTCTGTCTATATTCCTCCTTTTCAAAACGTTCCCTTTCCAATCAGGATGCGTTTCTTTCAGAAAATCCAATTGGATTCTTAAATCCGAAAATGGATTTTGCGTTTCGTCACTAAACAGATTAATCAAGATCACTCGGATCATGGTGCATCATAGGAACTGAAGAATCCTTATCCTTAATCTATATGCTCAAAAAGGTCCAACAATCGCCTCTTTTCACATTGATTCCACCTAGATTCTTACTACATTTCCGGAGGAACTTCAGTCTGACGTGTGCATGCATCTTTACAAAGGACTGCTGGAGCTCAACCCTTTCAACCAGGCCCCGCGCGGTTGTATCAAAATGCTCTCGCTCCAGGTCCGCACGGTTTACATTGGACCTGGTGAGGTACTACTGGCGCAAAATGACGTCATCAATGCTATTTATTACATTGCTAGCGGATCCATGGAAGTTCTTCAAGGAGAATCTGTTGCTGCAATTCTTGGTAAGTATTTATTTCACTATCAGTCTGTCCAAGTCATTTCAGATCCTTCTTCCCTAGTATAGCTTACCAATACCAATACCAACACCTTTATGTTACGTGGTAAATGTTCTTAGCTTATTAGCTACTTCACAGACATGAAAGCATTTCCAAGACAACGTTATAAAGATAACGATTTCCGTGTTTCCTTGTTTTGACAAGGGCTGCGCGTCAACCATCACGCGTACAAATCGAGAGCGAATAACCTAATCGTTTTATTACAAATCTACTAGTCGTTGAAATCTTAATCTCAATCCTCTGCAGAGACACTTTGAAAAAGCAAAGAAGCGACTGCCAGGTTGTTAAAAATTACAACCCCACAATGTTACGATAATGAGTGGAAAGTACTCGTTCTAGTCCTGTCTTTCTGTAGAGTTGTATAATATAGCTTTAGCGCTCGAGGCAATTTCTAAATAAGCTTGAAAACTGCGCTTGTTTCACAAAATTCTGCGCCAAAAGTGTTGTTAGCTATAAAATCGCAAAGATCCCCTTTCATAGGATGACTCCACGAGAACTCTGCAATTCTTCGACATACATTACCGTGTCTCTTTGCTTTATAGTGTATGATAAAAACGGCTTCTTCCTCATTTCAGGTAAAGGCGATCTTTTTGGCGAGGACATCTCACGCAAAACTCCTGCAAAGCGTGCTAATGGTGACGTCAGAGCTCTGACGTATTGTGACGTTTATTACATAACACGTGAACGCTTGCAGAATGTCCTCCACTTTTACCAGGACTTCGCGTTCAAGTTCTCCGACAATCTTGAACTAACATACGATCTGGCAGCGAGCGAGGTAATGTATAATAAGCCTCGATTCTTTTATTTCACATTCTTTCCGAGCGTTGGACTTGAGATCCGGAGGTCGCAGGTTCAAGTCCCGCTCTGACCACTTAGCTGGTAGACCCTAGTTCAACTCCTCGGTCATGTCTGTAAATACCCAACAGGTTTGCCTCCCGGCAGTTGGGATTTTTGAAACCTATTATGTTTAGTTGAAACATTTGACCAATTGAAACATTTCGCCTTTGTTTTAACAACAATGGCACATCTTTCAGTCTACAAATTAACTTGTCAAACGTTTTACTTAAAAAAAGTACATACCCTGCTCAGTGATCCAAAAGTAGCTTTTACAATGTCATCAATTATGTTATCCGACAGAGAGGTGAAAAATACCGAAAAAAAAAATCACCATTTAACTTAGAGAGACGCAACAGTACGTCTCCCTTCCAATTTCTAATCGCAGTTTTTCTGATGCACTTTTCTCGTTTCCATTTTTCAGCGGGATATCTGGAGGAGAGGGGGCTTGGACTCGATATCAGAGGACGAGGAAGAAGACGAGGGTACCGAAACGAACGCTCTTGATGGCGTCTTCAATCACGTGAACCACGCGAATAAATCAAACCATATCTTTGGCAACTCGACGCAGTTTAACAGGAGGCCTGGACACAAGTTAAATCTGTATGGAAAACCTAATCATTTTAAGACCGCCGAATCGTGGAGTGGACTCAAGAGAAATAATACAATGGAATGGAGGAACCGAACAAATGACGTTGAAAAACAACCGTTGTGTGTTCTACCTCCGGAAGAAGACATTTCGGTGCAGCAATCTCCACGATCATTAACTCGTCAACTTGCAGTTGAGGTAAACGCAGGTTCTAATAATAATGCGCTGGATTCATCACCGAAGGAAAAATCTTCTCCTGGTGAACCTTTTTCTGATCCAAGCCTGGAGTGGGATCAGGAGAACTTCGAGTTAAAAAGCGACTCAAATTCGTTCCATGATGAACCAGACGGCGAAAGCTTTGAAATGAAAAACATGAATGTGGGAATTGGAGTATCTGTAATGCATGACATTGCGGAGGAAAGAGAACATGGCGAGCGAGACAAGCTCCTCACAAATAAAGAGTCCTCTGAGGACGAATCTACTGATAACAATTCGCAAGCTAGTGACTCGGCAGAGCTGACAAGGAGATACAGCAGTGATTTCTCCAAGCATCTTTACTTAGGGTGCGACGAAAATGATGTTGACAGCCCGGTTTCTTACGCGAATGGAGATCTTGATGCTATCCCTGAGACAGAAAAGATAGACTACTTGGCAGCTGGAACAGAACTGGAGGATGCTTCAAGAGGTTTATATGACCACATTCGAGACACATCAAGAGATTTATATGATGATGTCAACGACACTGTAAAGGGTTTGTATAACGGCGACACTTTCGGGACTTTACATGGCGACGACGCTGGAGACACTCTGAGCGGTTTATATGACGACGATGTTGAGAGTATCGGATACACCGATTTTGATACCATGGTTAAAGGGAGCAGAACTCCCCGTTTCGTCTCGTCTCCAACCCACAGTAGCTTAAGCAAAAGTCCTATCCAGAGCATTCCCACGTCACCCATAGAAAGCACACGCGGAAGCTGTAGGAGTGGTTTTTCAGAGCTTCCGTTCAGAGGGAGTTTAACGGATAGTTTCAAACTTAGCGGACCTGCCACTCCATATGGAAGTCCCAAAGGAATTACTCCATCTTCTAGTTCCGGAAACCCCAGAGACTACAGACCAAATTCCGCAGGAAGTTCAAAAAATTCCGGTCGGTTGCTTAGCCTTGAGAAGCCTGATAGTCCACGAAATAAATTTGGGAGCATGTTTTCCGAGATAAGGGCCCCAAGTCCCTCTCCTGGCAGTCTCAAAGAAGGGCTCTCTAGTGAAGGGCGCGCACGAAAAAGAGGTTTAAGACGTACTTTAACTGAGTTCAATTCACCTGCTGACTCCTGTGGCTCTTTAACCGAGAAACAAGTGGCATCCTCCAGGAGGAGGAAGGTTTCCGGGGCTATACAACCTCCCACGATATTTGCACCACTTGTCGCGAACGTTAACAATCCTTATAAGGATTTCGTACCTCCCGTGCGCGAGTCCCCAATCACTTGTGACTGTGAGCCAGAGGACGAGATACCGTGCAAGGGTCTGGGACTGATCCCAAACGAAGAGAATGAATGTGACATTTGTTACGAAAGGGAAAGCCACAGTTTGAAATCAGACAATTCGGAGGATAAAAAAGAGGACTTCTACAAAAACGCCAAAGATCTTATTACTGACAAACAACTCCGTTGTTTGAGTGGTACAAGCAGTGCAGAACAGTTTGCCAAAAATGATATATTCTCTTCACGAACGACTTTAACATCTGAGACTTCGTTTGACAAGTGGGAACCTTGCAGTGATCCTTCTCAGAAAATTGGTGATTCTTTATTTGAGTGTAACTCCGTTAAAGAGCTCACCGACTGCTTTGAACGACCACGGTCATCATACTCAAATATTCACCAACGACCCAGTCTTTCTGGGGCTTATTCGACGCAATGCATTGAACAGGAAGAAATTCCAGAGAGCGACGAGCTGTTTCGCCCAATGCGATCTAGTTTTTCAGAGCCTCACCTCAGTGTAAGAGTTCCCGCGCTCGATGGAATCACAGAGCAAAGATTGTCCGAGGAAGATGTGGAACAAGCCAGTTTAGCCAGCAGGGACACTACTACTCGAGATCTCGAGGATATCTTCAAAGATGTCTACAGCACCAAAGAAGCCATAGAAAAATTGGGACTGATTTTAAGTTCACCAGAGCCAGATATCTATACAGATCTCGCGGACACGAAAGAAACAGTTCAAAAACTAGATAAACAGGTTTTAAACTTGAATAAAGAAGTAGCGGCACTAAGCACTAACGTTAAGACTGTTTTGGAGTTGTTGAAAAGTCTGAAGAACGGCCAAGTGGTTGTATAGTCAAATCAAACTGGAATTGAAAAAGTACTAGCGGATTTCACATGGAAATACTGTTGTAACCAAGGTCAAATACAAGTCTGGATAATACACAAGCATTGTCGCTATAAAGTGTACGTAATAGTTATGGTTAGAAAACTAGTTATAGATCTTAAAATCGTAATCCTATGATACAGGATGATTCAAAACAAAGGAATAAGTTAAGTTTTGGCAAGAGTGGATAAAGCTGTACATGTTCTAAATCTTTCATACAGGCCTCAATCTCAAGGTGCCTCTGAAGTTATTTTAAGACATGGTACTCAGTTCCTCCTCGGATAATATCACACAGTTTAAGAAAACCCGGAAGGCAAGGCAACTGGATTACTGCTAAACAAAAGGTTTCATGAGCAGAACAATGGCTATGCACGTGCGTTATAATTCTTGGTACATTTCTTTGTCGTCCTCTGCAAAACAGCAACGTGAAATGACCAAATTTGCTGTCCGGAGAACGTGAACCACGACGGCAAAGTTTTTATTTTTTCACAAATTGATCGCTGTGTCCCAGATTCAGTTTCGTGATAGTCTTGACAGCGATAAACAAAGTAAATGACTTTGCAGAGGACTGCAAGATTCTCAGGAAAAATATAAAATCATTTTTTTAATCCGCCGTTGTCCTCGGCGTCGCCAACGTGGTTTCTTAAACTACTTATTTACGCGAGCTAGACTTGCGACAGGAATAGCTATGTCTAGAACCTCGTGGGATTTCTGTAACAGTGAGTGATCTAAAGATAACTCAACGGGCACTACCTTAGGAAAAAGGCCTCAAGGGGATAAACTCTATTTTTCACTCCAAAACATAACCGGTCTAGATGCCCATCTGATGGGATAATCTAGACTGCTTTCAATATCGATTCCAGCCAATCAAATTCGTGAATTTGGTAGTTCCCAGTTCTTGTGAAACAGAGCCATATAATAAAATAAATATCTTAGACTGTGTTTATACTCGATGCCCAAGCACTGGTGCCTGGACACCGTCTCAAAATAATGTTGAGTTTAGACACTGGATACTCCCAAAGACCCAAGTACCGTTCAGTGCCCAAGCACAAGGTCCAGACATTGTAGAAGGGCACAGGAATTGTGTCCAAATTCTGGTGTGAGCACTTTGGACTAATTAAAGGTATGTTCACATAAGTATACATTGAGAATTGTTCCCTGACACCCTGCTTGGACATCGAGTGTGAAAATAGCCAAGTATGGTTACCCAAAACTTGCGTTTGCATCAGGCTAGCAAATATAAAGCAGTTGTTTGCTATTTATAAAAAAAAGCTGAAAATAATTCTTGTAAAATGATGTACAAACAGGGTTCACGATCACAATGATGCCATTTTCATGAGGTCTGGACAAGTTTGATGCAAATCCTCACTTTTGATCTGAATCAGAGGGTAAAGTAAATAGTTACTCTTTTACAAATATGTATATTTTTCATATATTACAAACGAAAATACTGTATTAGTATTGAAAATGAAGAGAATATTTTTCTGTGAATAGTCATAATGTAAATAAATAAAGTTAAAAAAATATATATGATCCATGGCTTCAGAATATAGTTTTTACAATGTTTACCTAGAGGTAACTGGTAAGTGTGAGTGCCTATTTTCTTGAAGAGAAACTTGTAAGAAAGACCATTTTAGAAATAAAAAGCCCTTTTCTCACTGACGGGAGCCTGTCCACAGGCTGAAAAATAACCCATCTTGTAATACGGGGTGGATTGGCAATGGGGACTTAAACACACTTTTATCCTCCATGAAACATCCACACAAAGCCTGTGGTAATATCATTTATAAGAGAAGTGGGTACCTACAATTAGTGCCTAAAATTAGCCTCGGAGGGGTAATCTTTAATAGAAATAGAACCAATATGGGAGATGAACTCTCTTACTCTTCATTTTCTATTCTCATTAATAATTCATCAAGTTAAAACAAAGAAAATCACAACCGTGAAGGAGGTTTGGATATCCGGTCTTAATTAGTATAGATTTTGATGATTTTACTTCTCCGTTTACTCCTTAATTTTTGTTTCGATTGAGAAGATATATCAAACACTCGAGACAGCGTTTCATCGGCTATCCAGAAACCTTGAAATTCGTTTAAAAATACTCCGCTGCGTGTTGTATTGTCAACTCTCTTCTCGGTGTTTGGATATCCCGATGAAACACTGTCTCTTGTGTTTGATATATTACTTGATACAAATAGACCATCACTACAGAAGTAGACACGTTTAGTAGACAGTTTTCAAACTAAATTACAAGCATTTCCTGGGTGATGTTAGTCTGTTAGCGTTCTGACGCCTGCACTACTAGTCACGCACAGTCACGCTTGCATACTTACTTGTTTGATGTTTTCCCCACAGATTTTTGAGGCTTATGAAAACAAGCAAGGCTGGGGGTGGCCATGCTAAGACCACTTATTTTCACATTTAAATGCAAACTAGTTAGCATAAGGGACCGATCATTAATTACGTCCCATGGGGGGAGGGGCAGTGGTTTTGGGGCGGTACAATTTTAAAACAAGCCCCTTTTTTTCACTGGTAAGAAACATGAGGGGGGTCAAATTTTATGACACAGCAGCAGCAGTCTAGGGAATTTGATGTCAATCCCGTGTTTGGGAAGAGAAAAGGATTAAATATTTGACGCGATTTCAGGTAGGGAAGGGTTGTTTGACATGGTCGCGCAAGAGCCTGGAACCTAGCTCTCAATCCGCCATCTTGAATATTACCCAGAAGGCTCTTTACTAAATACCGGTAGTTCTCCTGCATGCCAGTTTGTGCTCGAGAGAGAATTTCGGTCTCCTCAGGAGGGGAGGGGGGGGGTACGTTGTTCAAACTACGATTGAAAAGGGGGGTATAATTTTTACCGCAATATATTTTTTTGGGGGGGGGGTTAGTTTTGAAACGCTACACTTTTTCGAAAATCACCGCGTCCCCCTCCCCCACGTGCAGCCTCGATGCAACAGCCTCGATGCCATTCAGAGTCCAGGTCACTGAACAGACAACTGTAAAATGGTCTGCCCAGTCCAAACGATCTCAAGTGATCATGACACTAAGGCGCGAAGTTTAATACTACAAAAAGAAATGTTAAAATTTTAGC
This sequence comes from Catalaphyllia jardinei, assembly GCA_022496165.2. NCBI lineage: Eukaryota > Metazoa > Cnidaria > Anthozoa > Scleractinia > Caryophylliidae > Catalaphyllia > Catalaphyllia jardinei. The sequence continues at coordinate 11,891,737 of CM042759.1, forward strand.
TCCTTCAAAGAAGCAAAGCTAAAACACTTACTTCATGCGGGGAACAGGAGCCCATGGGCCGGAACATCAGCTTGTTGATAGTGCGAGACACCCCAAGAGAGTCAATTAATGCCATGGTCCGCCATCTTGGATTTCAATACCGAGAACATCCTGGGAATGATTTAGAGCCCAGTCTTCTGGCTGGTGAGTGCAAGATGGCGGAAAACCTCGAATGTTTCGCGTGTTCCTTGTAATCCTACAAAATAATGGCAAAGAAAGAAAAGAAACGTGTTTCTATTTACAACGATGTGAGCAAAGATTTCTTCGAATCCGAAGTAATTCCTAAAAGAGAACCAGCACTTCTGCGTGGACTAGAAATTGGAAGAGCTCGGGAAAAGTGGACTCCAGAGTATCTGGCAGAGAATGGTGGCGAAAGAACAGTAAAAATCCACGTTTGTCCCGCTGGAAAGATGGATTTTATCCATAAAAACTTTACGTACAAGTAAGGCTTGCAAGTTGAATTGCAAATTGATTTCTAGCGTAGACAGAACGAGAGACCCTGAGAACGAGGTTAAGACACACAGACAGACACGCAGACAGACACTACCTTGAAATTTTCCAACCTTACATCAGTCCTGCAATGGAGTATACCTGATTTGCCAGTATGTGCTCAATGACAGTAGTAGCCAAATTGAGTAAATAAGGTGTAATCACTTTTCAGGGAAGCATATCAAAGAGCCTAAGATGGAAGTGTGATTATCATTGGAGAAGCTCAAGGAGATGATTTCCAGTCCGTACTGCGCACTCTCGAGAGTTTGTTTATGACTTTTGTTTTGTTTAATGCAAGACGTCACAAAGTGTAGCATTTCACATCCACTTGCATGAAGTAAATTCAAAGTTTCATGTCAACTTCCATTATCGATGCAAAGCTTTATGCAGGAGTTTTATTAGAAGCTGGGACCTGGGTACCGGCACCTGTCTACTCTGAGCACAGTACCCGGCTCCTTCGCCCAAATAAGGTCTCACGTAGACAAATACAAAATCAAATGCCAGACTATTAACTGAAACTTCTTTTCACCGCTTTCCTGCCTTGCCAGGCGAGTCCAACCAGCAATTGCATCACTGGTTTACAGTTCTTTTCTTCATGAGAACTAATATTTTTGTGCTGAATTACCAAAGTATATCTCAAGCTATAAATTTCAGAGTTTGATCCCATTGCATGAAACACATTGCCTATGTTATCAATTAAAGTAGTTATCAGGACCTACCCTCTTTCACGCTGTTACGTGTACATGCGACCAAAAGCACTTAGTTAAAATAGCGGCAAAGAATACTAGGTGTCTTAGATAATTTCTTTCCAAAGAGGTCAAAAGTTATCTTTTTAACATAATGAACTTGCACTGGCGGATATAACAAAAGTGTGCGTTTTGCATATCAAAAGAGTTACTAAACCGCAATGACCTTCAATACAAACAAGCAAAGACCGGCTCTTTGGTTATTATGAGAACTCTGAGAAATTTCAAACCTGTTGAATTGCATGGTTATTGGACATTCCCAACAGTTATATAACAAGATCATAAAAACAAACACTGCCTGAGGTCTGTGAGAGGTCGTGGATGTTGTTCCATGAACATTACTTTTACAAGTGAGCCGGGATCTTCATTCATGTTAGGAAAGATTGCAGGAAATCTGAGAAGTCAAAAAGTACTTATGTATTGTGTAACTTGAAAAAAAGATGTTTACAGTGGAAATGTTTTAAAATAGTAAAAAGATTTCTATAATAATTATAGAAGAATAAACAAAGTAACAGTAAAAGGAATGTCAAAATATACTTTGTGTTCACATCCAATTTTTTTAAGCTTAGTTCTTCAGCAGCTGGTGAGACACAAAAAGACACTGCAAAAAAGGAAATGAAATCCGTCAAAAATGTAAACTCAGCATAACTGACAGGGTGAGGTTTTCTTTGGCAGATGATGCTAGTGTAGGTAAAAGCTCCATAAATTATTCACAATTTTGTTTGCAAAATCTCCTCAGAATGCTGGAAAATGCATTTCCGAGAGTCTAATTTTAAAAAAATTTCCTGGGCAGCATGCTCCTGGACCCCACTAGAGGCTTGGTCCTTTGGCCCTTCGGTTTATAGGGGTGCCCACTTACTCTACCATGAGAACCCTCCAACTTCAAAACTTAATGAAACCCCTGTTTGTGCTTCATTCTTTCTGATATCACTTGATGAAAAACCTTCATAGCTGTAAAACTCATGGAAACTGTTGGAAAAAGAATTTAAAATCTGCCACAAAGATAAGGTAAGCGGTTCGTAACGAATAACATTGATTTCCATTTGTTCGTGAGACTCACAAACATTAGAATGCCAAGACTGCGCAGTACAGACTGGAAATCATCTTTAAATGTTGGAAATCAGTTTGTCAAAATCTCAAGGGAAAGAATCTTTTGATTTTTGGCTCTGTGGAAGCAATGAGCAATGAGGGCAGCAGCTCAAGAGATAACTGAAATATATATATATATATATATATATATATGTAAAAAACAAAACAAAGATGACAGTCCTCCTGCAAGCTCCCCTTATAAATTATGATTACGACAGATTTTAACCTTGAATACAACCTGTTCTTCAGATTAGGATTGAAGCAAGATTCTTAGGTGTCTCTTGTCGAAGACATCAAAGAATGAACTCTGTGCTGTCCAAATTTGCTGATCAAGAGTTGCACTTTATAAGTATATGCAAAATAAGATATTTTTACATGCACAATTTGAACAATCAGTCCAAGTTACCTTTATTCCTGCAAAAAAAATAGAATTTTTTCAGTAAATTTCCTTGTTTTGACAATTGTGAATGTGCTTAAAACAACAGAAGAATCCACAGTCTGTTTCTTTTCCCATGAGTGCCACACCCATGTGTTATCTGAAATGACTTGCCTTATTTGGCCTGGTTCAATGCATACCTGGTAAAAATATTGTTTCTACTTAATTGAGTATGAAGAATTTTAGTGTAGTCACTTTTATCACTAAATTTGCTATATATTATTAAATATAATCAAAGCACTATTTTTGTCAGTATGGAAAGGAAAGCTTGTTCAATAAATTTTCTGTCAGTGGTACAAATGCATTAATAATTTTAAAAAGAGCAAATTTGTCAGACTAAATCAGGAACAAGAGTCTGTACTGCTGAATTTGAGATTCTTCTAGGAGATATCAGAATGTTCCTTTCTCCACAGATGAGACTGAGTATGCCTTAAATTAAATCTTCTAATGTTAATAATTGTTTTTTTCTTGTCAGAACCCTTCCATTTAACCAATTTGTTAAGCGTGCCAGTGAGGACGTCCATGAAGAATATTTTGTTTGCCCAGTAAGTAGAGTATTCCGTAGTTTAAGAGTTCTTAGTTAAAAAGTTACGAATAAATTAATTAACAAATTTTATGTTAGAATATAAGATGTTAGGTAATGATTTTAAATATAATGGATTGAGAATGAGGGAGATTTTCCCTTTTATATTTTTTTTATGTAAGTTATCTGGAATAAAAAAGTGGCAGGATTAATTTTTACATTTTTTTTTTTTTTGCATTCTAGCAGGAAAAGTATTACTTGAGATCACTTGGAGATGATCCCAGAAAGGTATAAATAAAATGTGCAAAAAGTACACTTAAAAAAGGTATTGTCCATGTATTTATTAACACCCATTTCCTTTGTCAAAGTACCAGAAGATCTTTGAGGTCACTCAGTGATACTTTTCTCTCTTGACAGGAGAAAAACACTGCAGTGCCAGGAGTCTTTTCATCCTATTTTTCTCTAACTTCATTCCAGGGGGGAAGTGCCCCTCCCCAAGGGTAGAGGAGGCTCTTTCCATTAGACAGAGGTGTCAAGGCTGTTAAAACCGCTCCATATAAAAAGGACATCAGTGCTCATTATACCTTTTAGAAGTTGAAAATGTGTTGGTTTTGGTAGCTTTTATGGTGTTTAGCCTTAACAGGTCCAGAGAGGCAGCTTTTGTGGTACCTTTTAGGGTATTGAGCCCCCCAAAATATGATGGGAGATAATGTGTTGTCTTGGAATTGGTACCTCATAGGGGTGAAAAACATTTCAAGCCCAGCCAACGAAACAGGATCTTGGAACCTCCTAGGGTTTCTTTTCAAAATTTCCAACAAGCTACCCCGTCCTTTAAATATGAGTCTTTCCTCCTTCCCAGTTGGGGGGAGCCCTGGAGACAGGCAGACAGTGGGAGGCGCATTGGCCTCATGGTTAGTGCACTTGACTCCGGGGCGAGCGGTCAGGGTTCGAGTCCTGGCCAGGGACATTGTGTTGTGTTTTTGGGCAAGACACTTTACTCTCATGGTACCTCTCTCCACCCAGGTGTATAAATGGATACCGGCAAATTTAATGCTGGGGTAACCCTGCGAGACTAGCATCCCATCCAGGGGGGAGTAGAAATACTCCTAGTCGCTTCATGCTACGGAAACCGGGATATGCTCCGGCCTGGTGGGCCACATTGGCCCGTATGCAGACCTTTCCTTTTTTACCTTACTTGGAGACAGGGTTGCTATTTTCCCCTTTTATTAGGCATGTTGGTTTGTGAGCAGTTACAATTAAAAGATAACATTCATAGTAACAAGTGATTTAAAAAGAAGATAACTTGCTATTTTTGGGGGGCTTTTCACAGTAGTCTTGCATACAGCAACTAGTTTTTGCTGTGCAACAACTTTTAGTTTCGAAATTAAGTCCTACCAACTCTACTGCAATTTTAAAGAGAGAGTACCATTTATGTAATAATTATTTATATTAATATGAGTATTTTTTT
>CM042759.1:11901526-11968137 GCA_022496165.2 Catalaphyllia jardinei
TTTTTATTTATCTGTTTATTTTTTGTAGATTATGGATAACCTTTTGATTCAAGTAACTGGCCGGAAGCGTGTTGTCCTGTACAGCCCACAAGATGCCACAAAACTATATTTAAACGGTGATAAATCAGAAGTCTTGGACATCGATAATCCAGACTTGTCAAGGTATCCGAAATTTGCTGAGGCAACACCGTTTGAATGTTTCATGGAGCCAGGTGATGTTTTGTTTATCCCTGCAATGTGGTTCCACAATGTGATATCTTTACAGTTCGGAGTAGCGGTCAATGTATTTTGGCGCCATTTGGACCCATGTTACTATGACAACAAGGACACATACGGCAACAAGGATTTGGTCCCTGCCACCAGAGCCATGCAAATAATGGACCGAGCTATCAAGGCCTTGGAGGAACTCCCTGAAGAGTACAAAGATTTTTATGCGAGAAGAGTAGTTTCTAAAGTCAAGGGAAAATGTTATAGTCGAAAACACATCAACAGTCTTAACGAGACCAAGAAAGCTAAATAAATTAAAGCTGCAAATCTTTATTTATGGTTGAGAAGTGCACATTTAGTTGTTTTCTTAAGCAGTAATGATGGTGAGTAATAATGCAAGCTCATAGGGACCGTAGCCAATCAGGAGCCGAGAAAGACAATAGACTATTGTTTGGAGGACAATTGATTCCATGGTGTCGCAATCAAAAAATCAATACAATTCTTACAGTATTTTTTCACGGATTTCCATGGCAACACAATCGTTAAAAAATCGATAAAATACTTAGTGTCTGGCCCCAGAACGAACAGAAATCCTTCCTGCAAGCGGCCATGGTGAAGGTTCGAAGTCTGACTATAGGAAAGCTGTCCCAAGGCATCATGGGACAATGACCTCATTGGTATGAAATCAGAATGAATTAAACACTGGCTCCTCTTCAGTCCCCTCTTTTAAGGTAAATCGATAATCAATCAATAAACAGGTACTTTCAGTGGCCTACCCACAAACAACATTAATCAAGAATCATCATTGAAGAATTAACATCAGTCAGAGATGGAACGTGAAATAAATTAAAACCGAGCACATTCTTAGAAGGTAAGATCGAAGAAATTTCAAGCAAGCTTTTCGCGCTTGAAGTAAAGATCTAACAAACACTGCAAATCGCATCGCTCCTAATTCAGCAGCCGTGTAGATTATAGGTCTAAATTGTTTTCTAATAGCGACAAAAATAAATCACTTACATCCACCATAGTCGTCAAATTCCTCCAAAGCTATGCTCAGCTCTTGATCACGTAGATCCATAATCGCCAAGACAAGAACGAGAAGACGAGTGTCAGGAGTAAAATGATTATGCTCAAGTCTGCATGACTTACATATAAAAACGTGTATCAGTTGAGGAGAGGGGGATAGGGGGTATGCGATATCACGTGGCAAAGAACCAATTAGCAGTCGTAGGATGTGGGGTATCCTCTACAGTACCATTTGTCATTAGATTGCTAACATCAAAACCAAAAGGCTGAGTCTTTATAATGTTTATTGAATAATAAAATGAACTCCGAAGGGCAATCAAATACAAATTTAGCTCCTTAAGTCTTGACCACCAGTGTTCCATAAAGTGCTAGGCTCTAGACTCGTTCAGCTCCAATATTTAAGTGCATTTGTCACAGTGAGCCGACCAGAGGCATGAAAATGAAAATAACCGATTTCGATGAAAACTGGTGTAATTAAACTACTTCTTATGGTCGTTAATATGACACAGTTTTAGATTCATCAAACCTTTCCTTGACAAAACAAGGTAACGTTAACGGCCAAGCCTAAATTGCCGGTATTTATCGCTACAGAAAAGCAAATATTGACATTTTTTAAACATGTATTTCACAACTCCAAAACCCAGCCAATCAAAATAAAGTTAGTACCAGTGAAGAACTATACAAACTCTAAGGTTATTTAAAAATTAATTCTGTTTCTGTTGAATTTCATTTTAATAGTCTTCGGAAATAACCTGCCCTAGTTCGTAGGAGTGTTTTGGCATAAAAGCGGTATTTTTAAAAATCTTTGAATTATGCATTCCAGCATTCTATTGATAAAACGTATGCTCTGTGACAAAGGTAATGAGCTATATATTGAAATAGGAAAGGAAAATGTTTGGGCAATTTTGTTTTCTAGGATCTTTTTGTGAGTACGTTTAGTCTATTTAGCCAGTTTCAAGTTGCGTGACACAAAATAAGACGATGTTTACTTCATTGCCGTAGTGGATTATTATTTCGCTATAACGGGCAGCTAGACCTAAAGGTGAGGGACATTCTTAGTCATCTTAGGTACTTAATGACCCTTTCATGCGATCATTAATAAGCGTGCTAAAAGGTGCGGCAAAAAGTTATCAAACAACGAAATCAGAAAGTCAGTATTGTTCGATTCAACAGACACCGCATCTTCGCGAAACTAATGGCTGGGGCTTTTAATTAATTCTTTGAAATTTTCAGTCCTTTCTCGATATTTTGCGCATATTTACTAAGGATGGATCCAGGAATGGTATGAATCCCCCTTGTAACCGGCTAACATTGCAGACTTACCGCGCGTGAACCGCGGTTATAAAGCGTAGGAACAGAGATCTCTTATTGGCTACGGCTGAATGGCACATTTGATAAAATGGAGATGTTACTAGAAGCCATTTGTAAGATATTTCCTAACGGAGCAGTAGCACATAGACAAGAAATTATTTAGATCTATATATTTTTCAACGATGCCTCGGTGAATGCAGGAAAGATGTGTTTTGTTCATTTGCGCGAGCGGCAAGCTCAATTCCTTGTGGCAATCGACAAGCGAGAGAAGAAAACAGCAAACTTATGCTGACTTCGCTGGAGACTTTAAGTACTCAACATGAAACATTCAGGACGAAGATTTACTTCTAAACAGAGCAGGTAACTGTTTAAACATAACATGCCTAAGGAATTGCATTATATGCGAAATAAGCATCACTATTAACACATTATAATTTTATGAACAAAAAAATGTCATGACAGTATGTCCGGCACACCGCTTCGAGCTTGCCCAACACTGGAGACCATCCACCGCTTGCTGTCATCCCGATCACACTCAAAGTACTCAGAAGTGAAAGGTTTCAATTCCTGATAGATACATGATACCAGATATGGCAAAAGAAATCGTGTTAATGCTTGGTTTACACCGTATTATTGGATCTCGTAAGTGCTTCAAGTAATACCATGTCATTAATCTGTTTATATTTGTTCTGCGCTGATACACTTGCCAATGTATCGTATAACGCGTCCCGCATTCTTGTTGCGCGGTTGCGACAAGTTACAGGAGACGTTACTTAGTGTAATATCCCTGGACAACACGTAAAATATTGTTACAGCGTTGCCATTTGTTGCAAAAAAGAGGCCTTGATTCTGGTTCGTGCAAGGCTTGCTATAAAACCGAGAAATGTTTCAGTCGTCAATTTCACTTCAGTGCGAGTCAAGTGGCAAGAAAAATTGCCTCGTGCTATAGTGCGTAAAAGTTGCACACGATAAACCAGCACCCAGGGGAAAACAGATCAAATACTTCCCCTTGCCCTCACACTGATTACTGTCAGTACACTCACAACACAATGTCTCCCCCGAACTTACTTTCTTTCTTAAGGGACTGGGGTCAAACATGAGACCACATGGTCTAGCCGTCACAATCTGACAATCTGACAGCCTTTTTCAATGTCTGTTTAGCATTTTGCCTCTTATCTCCTTTGGAAGCAAGGAGATGTTATGCGGTTTCTGATCTCCAGTTAGGGCAATTAGAAGTCGTGTTATCTGCTAGGCAACTGGGTCTGAACGTGAGACCACATGTTCTAGAAATATAACAAGTCGTATCTCATCTGGTATTGCATTCCTGGTTACTAGACCCCCAGCAAAGCACACCAACCCAAACCTTTCACAATTCCTCCGTGGGTTTTACCTACGTGAGTACTGACATTATTTATAAAAATATTTACATGTTATTACAGGATGTATAATATTTAGTCTGAATGGGTATGGAAGGGAGAAGGAGAGGGAATAATGCTCTTTCTTATTTGTCAAAATTTCTGCTGTTAAAAGAGGTTTTCATTCCTTACCCTGCTTTCTTGGCAATTTTGAGCAATTGGTTGTGTTCGTGGGTTCGGTTTGTTTTGAATTTTAGGGGTTTGCCTATGTTCTTCAAAATGAGTGGGAAAGGATCATCTGAACTCATTACTGAGCTGTTTATTTGTTAAGGTAGTGTCAACGAAGCATGTACCGCTACCGTTATGGCTTTTTGGTCCGTTAATATGAAGTATGAATCTTTTACACGTACTTTGTATGCATCTTAGGTGTGTGTCGTCAGTGTCGGGAAAAGCACGCTTGCCATCTGAAACAATTTCAGTCTTCAGTCACAGCAGCCAACTTCAGAGAATATTGCAGCTAAGAGCCCCCGGGGGGGTACCTAACAAAGTTTAATACAGGGAGGCTCCCCCCCCCCAAGGTCCAACCCCTTGCCCTTTTATATACCATTTTGACAGAAAAGGTACCCGTTTTATATACGTTTTATTGAAAAAAGGTACCCCTTTCACACACGTACTTGTTCTCATTTTCATGTAGGGCGTCTATTCGAAATATTATAATTAAAAGCCCTTTTAATTACCTAAAAAGGCTAATTATTAATTTTATTATTAACTTCTTACCAATGTGAATATTATGATAATCATGATTAGTTATAATTTAAATATTGTAAATAATCTTATTGTTAATTTTAAGTGTCTGAGATCATCTATTTATGGATCATGCGCTATATAAGTACTTAATTAGGCCATTATAGGGAGTACCCCCCCGGGCTAAGAGCAACCCACCCCTTAAAAGGTTCCCTATTCCTGAGATGTTTAGCAGCCCCTTCTGGTAAGAACAATTCCTTAATTAGTGATGAAGATTACAAACAACTACACCAGCGAGTGCAAAGACTGCCTACAACCAGTATGTGTACAAATTACATGAAGCGACTGGGATAAGTGAGCCATTCAGACATCTAGACTCTGTTCTGATGAAAGAGTGGAAAGACTTGCATCCTCGTACTAAACATTATTATGCGTCGTTCGCTAAACAAGGAGTTAGACCAGTGTTGGAATCAATTGCCCCTGGCCCAGGCGAAGAGCTTTGGAAATACTTGAAAAACAGTTCAATAACGGGTCTTGGCAACAGCGATAAGACTGATGAAGACAACACCTTACGAAATCTTATTGATGCCTATAACAATGCACAGTCTTCAAAATCGAGAAAAGAAATTTTGTCAATATTTGCTCAAAATTTTAAGAGAAAGCAGTTGAAAGACCTAATTCCTGGTCTGACAGATTTTCCTTATAAAGGAGGCTAGGAAGCATTGTAAAGAACATGGACCAGGCAGGTTCTTTCTCAGTGAAGACAAAGTTGACCTCTTTTTAAGGTTCATAACAAGCGATATGATTTCACAAGACACAGCATACGGTACTTCCAAACTGAAACTCGAAAGTGGAGTGGAACTAGTGATTCCAAAGCCAATACGAAAATTGATCCCAACTCGAATCATCGCACAGTGCTTGACGATTTGTGACGAAAGTGGTTTTAAACCGGCCAGTGCAAGAACTTTGTTCAGGATTCTTGGAGTCTGCCCAGCTTCGACAAGAAAATCTCTTCAAGGTCTGAACAACTACACGGCGGATGGGTCAGAGGCATTCGAAAATTTAGAAGAAATTATCAGCAAGCTCTATGACGGAGGGAGGCCCGATAGTAAGGCTGACAGGCTGCGTTCAATGGCCTTGCCCTGCAGGACTACAGCACACATGTCGTGAACGATTCAACGAGTGACATTTCCTCTGCGTCTCCTCACCATTGTCGATTCTTTGCACTAAAGTGACCGCAAGAAGGAACAACTTACGCAGAGCTGTTTACATAGCCACTTAATCGAGTGTGATAGATAGATGCCAGGAACTGCGTGATCTATTTCTCTCTTTAGAGGAGGAAATAGGAAAGTTGTCTGAGCGGTGCCCCATGGCTAGTGACATGTGATCTTCGTTTCCTGCTGGATGACAGTAAAGACAAGATAGAACAATGGAAAGCTCACATTTTGAGAAGTGTGAGCCAAGAAGAGGGAAAGAAGGAAGTCCTCGATAAGTTAGAACCTACTGAAGCCCTTTTGGTGGAAGATTTGGCGATGAAATTTTTGCCACTGCACTTCAGGGAAAAATCAGCAGAGTTTTATGGAAAGCGTGGTATAAACTGGCACGTCACAGCAGTGATAAGAAAAACGCCAGAATCCTCTTTATCAGTAGGCGTTTTTGTCCATGTCTTCGACAGCTGCGATCAGGACCAGATCGCAGTGACTTCAATTACCCAGAATACACTGTCCGCACTTAGACGGTTGACGGTTAAAACTAAGTCGTTTTGACGGTTGACGGCTAAATTTTAGGTCATTTGACGGTTGACGGTTAATTTTTCGGAATGACGTTTATCACACGAATTTAAAGCACAAATTTGGCTGTAAGTTTTAATAAAATGACATAATTTTGCTCATATTTGAATACTGGAATTATACTTTGTGCACTAAAAATGAGGTTATTGGTCTTCAACTATGAAAACTGTGAGTATTATTAGCGTAATTACATCACCTCCGTTACCACTGGACGTCTGATTAACGCGATGAAAAGGTAACGATGACAGACCTGCACGGACTCTCATTACGGCTTTCAATGAGTTGCCATGAAATCATATTTTGGCCCTAACGAACGTGTCTTTGAGGGTTTTACTCTTCTTTGTAGGAGGTTAATGGAGGTTTTTCAAAAACTGTTTTCAGCAAAGGCTGATTTTGTTTAACGCTAGTTAGCATTATAACAACCTGATTTATACAATAAAAGCAGTGACGTCTGTATCAAAAGAAGGTCACCTGCAGCCTCGCTGCCGTTCAGTGGCCAGGTCACTGAACAAACGACTGTAAAATGGTCTATACTGGACGTCATGCTTTGTAAAAGTAAACGAACAGCAGTAGCGAGGTCATGCGAAGTGACATGTGATGACTGACGTTTTACGACACCGGAAGTGTTAACCAAGCGGAAGTCAGCAGCCTCGTTCCCAAGGCCTTTTTCCTGGCTTAGGGATGGGGCCCGCCCCAAATTCAGTGAAAAGGCCCTGGGATCGAGGTTGCTGAGGAATTTGACGGCTAATTGTGGTTCGCTTATTTGACGGTTGACGGTAAAAATATTCCGTTTTTGACGGTTGACGGTTAACCCCATTAAGACCCTCTTCCCAGCGTTCGGGTCTTTTACGGACATCCAAGCCTCCAGAAAAAACCGCTGATGGTAATGTGCCTCATGTCCGACGACTTCAACGTTTTCAAAGTCCATATGATGGTGATGCCCGTGAACGTGGCACGCAAGTTTGGAGTTATGGTCAAACATCAGAACAGCCTTCTTGTGCTCAGAAACCGGCGTCTTCAGTGTTCTTTCGGTCTGGCCATTGTATACAAAATTGCATTGACTGCAATTGATTCTGTACACTATTCCAGATGACAGACGGGCGGTTTCATCCTGCTGCTTGGGTCGAGGAAAAAGACTGTTAATGGTTCTCTGTGGCTGGTATGAAACTCGCAAACTTTGTTGCTTTAGCACGCCACTAATTCTTTCGGAGATGCCCTTAACGTACGGAAGTACTACATAACCATTCGTGGTAGGCTGAGATGGTATTTTGCCAGCGCTCTTTCGCATTCCTTGATAAAGCCAGATGGGCAATTGTTCTTTCGAAGCACCGCTTTTACTCTTCGCGCCTCCTCGCGTTTTCCTTTACTCGTGGAGGGAATGTTTCTCGCGCGAAGGAGGCTTTGTCTGGAGGTTTGGATGTCTGTAAAAGACCCGAACGCTGGGAATGATCACATGGTCATCCCAGAAGTCTACAAGTGCCTTGCACGCACTTAAATTCTCTCGAGTCACGCGCATACAGCACGCACAACGTTTCAATTTAAAAGTTTTTAAATCGCACGTAACATCAAGCGGTTTTTTCAACTGATGAAGGCTTCAGAGTTAGCCGAAACGTCTTACCATAATATACAAGTCAGTGACGAAAGCAACACTTTATCAGCTCCAATATTTGTTGGTTCGTTCCTGTTGTTTATACAGTATTGTCTTCGGTAATTTGTGATGTTTTTCTTGTACTGTTGACAATAGGCTCTCTGGCTGCTGGCGAGTCTTTCTCTGTTGTTTTCATACCAGCTTTTACGACATGATTTGAGAATCTCAGCGTTCTATATGCGATATCGATTTTACCGGGCCAGGATTTGCTCCCTTTTTTTGCATAATATTTTTTTCTTACGCTAGGCCTTCCTGCAAACAATCATCTTGTCATTCTTAGGCCATTGATTGAAGAATTTATCTTGTGTGGCCTCTCACAAATGATAGCAACACACTAGAATAACACACTCTTATAAGAGTCACATGGCTAATTCAGTGCGCCCCACTAAGGTTTCAACCTCTTCTTCCATTACTTCTTCGTCATCATCCGGGAGTAACTTATTTTTCATTTGACGATTTAACAGAAATTTCCGCTTGGCCATTACCGACTCGGCTGTTTCGTCAAAACCCATCAGTGTCATCTTTCTTAATGAAGCGTCGAAGAATCTTGAGTGGTGAATTGCGTCATGTTTGATACGGTGAGTTCATTTTATACGCCCTAAGTAGGTCCTTCCTAGTTACAGATAATTTAATAGACATTGAAAGCGGCATTTTCTACATGGTGTTGCGATTTTCCCCTAACCAGGAAGTATTGGACTTCTTTCATGTAGGTTTCTTTGAGATCTTCTCCGACATTTTGTAAGTAATGGACTCCACACATTTTTTGACACGACAAATCTTTACAAATCCTTCCCCTGCTCCTAATACTCGCTAAAACGGTTTTAAGTACTAACTCGCGACATTTTGTTTCCGTGCGGAGACTCTCCGCAGAGGCCTCTTTCGTGCTGCGTTGACCGTAAATGTTTCTTCGTTCCAAACCCAATATTACTCAAAAATTTCCCCTTCGGAGGCGAGAGGTTCGGAAATTGGGTGACTTCCTGTGGGCAAGAAAAATTGCGAACCAGGAGAGGGGTTTGTCAAGATTTGTCTTGCCAAAAACGCATGTGTGGGTGAGGGAGGGGACCGCAAGCACGCGCTGGATGACACGTTTGGGATTTAGGTAACGGTATAAAAATGTTGCTAAAAGCGATTTGAGAAAAAAACTTTGAAGAACACGTTTAAATTCTCCAACTGTGGCAGAAGTTTTGGAAAATAAATTCTTTTTACTCCTTTTCGTGTTTGTTTGGTTTCGTGAAAGCAACGAAATTTAGCGATTTGAGCGAATTTTCGGACTGTGTTAGGCAAAGAGTTCCCTCTCTTGTCAGTCAGTTAGTGGGAAAAGGCCTAGGTACGAGTTTAGCGCAACAGTGTTACGCAGGACTGTATGGTCGCGCAAGAAACGACAAAAGAAGACAAAGGTAAACTATTCATTCTCTTCGTTCTTTTATTTACTTTCTCCCTGCTCAGTAAGATTGTGAACTCCCTGTGATTTAACCTTCTGTTTGTTGACGTTCTCGTTGCTGTTGCCGTCGTGTTTTGTGTAAGATCCCTGACTGTTGTCACGGAATTTAAGAAAGACGACAGCGACGCCGAAAACGTTGATTAAAAAATGAAGTTATATTTTACCTGCAAATCTCGCGATACCCTTAAGTCGTTTAGTTAGTCTCTCACTGTCAAAACAATCTCGAAGTGGAACATGGAACGCATGCAACGTTAAAATCGGAATGTAAATTGTAAAAATTAGCGGTCGTCGTTCGCTTCTTCCAGACAACGCAGAATTTGGTCATTTCACTCTGTCATTTTGCAGAGGGCGGCAAAGAAATGTATCAGGAATTAAAACATACGTACATAGCCATTGTTCTGCTCATTAAACCTCTTGTTTAGCGGCATTGCCTTTGCCGTTGCTGTTGTGGTTTTCAAAAACACTCTGTTTTGTTTCTTGTAAAGGACCGCAGAGAAATGTGGAAAGATTTATAACGCACGTGCACAGCCATTGTGACTAAACTTGATAGACAAGAAATGCAAGGAATCGATGTTATGTGCTTGTAATATTTCGATATAAATCTATATCATCTTCGGACTAAGGCGGGATACAGGTAGCAGAAATTTAAATACTGCGAGATTGTACAACAGTATAACCACGTGAAAATGAAAAAACAAAGAAACGAAACTGACAGTTTCAAGGGTTGAAGGGGTAAATTAAAATGCAAATTTTATAAAAAATAAAGATAGAGAAAGTGTTCCATACGGTTTGGCCAGGATTGGTGCGTCAGGGTTTAAAGATCGTGCCTGCACATTCCCCCGAAAAAAACCTGAAGAATTTCCAACTCTCCTTTCCCCTCCTTCCTTTGATAGGTGAAGACATCTCTAGGTCACTAAACCGACGAAGAAACAGGAGTTTCGATAAATCGACCATCATGTCAAAGACGGTGAGAGTATTTCAGTAATCTCTTTTCGTGTATTTGTTTTTCAGACCACTTCAGGGAACTTTCTCATTTCGTCTGTTTGCTCCTTGCTTCATGTTTCGGAAATACATGGTAAGTAACTCAGTATTGTCCCTGTAATTTGAAGAAAATTTTCTTGTAGGGTGTACCAGCTGCTTTTATCTGGCTGAGGTCATAAAAGTTTTTGAATTAAAAATACTAACAGTCATATTTCTTTCTAATCTTTTGATCCAACCTGTCCGGATTTGTCATATGAGTTTATTTTGACCCAAATGTTCAGTTCCTTCTTTTCACAGGCAGTTGCAAAACTAAAGAAATAAATATGCTTCTGAATCTGTTAAACAGAGGTGACACTTTTGAAGTGTCGATTACATTATTAAAATTCAAAAAAATACATTTCAAGTGAATACCCACCAATTAATCTACATTGTTTACTGCAAACATATCGCATTAGTTTGAAAAAGGAAGGAAATCCTTGAGAGCTTTTTAATTTTGTTATTTCATATCGACCACTTCACTTTACTGTCTTTCCATTTATCGCAGCCAAGGAAAGAAACTTAACGGAAAAGATTGCAGATGTCCTCTACTTGAAGCGGTTCACGCTGCGTATCAGTTGAGTATAATTAGTTCACCAATTTTCAGTTCTCTTCGCAAGCTAGGAATATTTATGCTTTCATTTCTCTGCATGTGCTGCACCCAAGACTGTCTTTTTTCTACTCGACAATGTTTCATCACGAGATCTGGATCATAGCCACAATTGCAGCCATAAATTTGCCTTATGTCCTAATCTTCGACTTAGCGCTAGCTGATTTGGAAACGAAAATAAGTTTCGGACCACACTTCATTTGAATTCAGTCAAACTTAAATTTTAACCTTTAACAGACAGGCTATCAAACGTTGCTTTTTTTTTTCCACACAATTCTTTGATTTCGGTAGTAGCTTGACGTTTAGGGGTACCTCGAACATTGCCGTAAATTCCTGATATAAACGCTGGGTTTACAATTTCAAAAGGTATTTTGGCTGAGCTATAAATGGGAAATCTGATATCCGGGGCAGGTGGTTGGGGGGAGGGGGTGAGCTTTTAAACGGTATGAAAAGAATATTTCTTTAAAAGCTGATGAAACCAACACCTGAATCTCTTTTCCTTTCTTGGGAACAAGAAACACAAGCTGAGCACAGGACGATAAATTACGCAAAGCAAAGATTCCGTCATTGTATGAATAGCTTTCTGGTAATTAAATACTGGCTGTTGAAATACACAGACCTATTAGAACGCTTTTTTGGGGGGTGGGTTGGTTGGGGGTTCTTTCAACCAAAAAATATTTTTTTGTATACATATTGTTGGGCCTATAACCGGAAACCTTATTTATTTTACAATGATAGTCTGTTTTGCCCTGTTCTTTATTCAAGAACTTGAGCCAGCTTTCAACGTCAACGTCGGAAGTGAAAAGCTGATGCTCATTAATCTGTACTAGTTTTATATTTTACTGTTAAGTATTTGCTTAATATAGGTTCCAGTCCCCTCGCCTTTATTACATATAAATAGCTGTTTTAAATTTCGACGGTTACTTTTGAAAATGTATGTAGAGTACATACGAAACGTCAAGTCATAAAATGTGCAAATTCAACATGTTTATCACTGCTGTTTGTGTCTTATTTTTGATCACTCTATTTTTTCTTGAGAACTAGTAAAATTTAGGTCGGCTCAATGATCTTATTTTGTTCGATCTTAAAATTCTGCCGGTACTCTAATGGCTCCAAATAGGGTTATAACGTACTGTGCAGTACTTCACTGTAGTGATGTATATATCTGGAAGACTGTCTAGTAAAGACCCTGAATGTTGAACTGAAGTAACGCTAGCTTTACACTGTCGTCGCGGTCTGATGTTGGTTTGTTGAAAAAAGTTTCAGCCTCAGATTGTTCTTAAATTGTTCTTATTTTTCGAGCGATTTCAGCCTCAATGTTCTTTATTAAGTTTGTTCTTATTAAAAACAAAGGTATAATGGCGAGTTTGGGTTCAACAATGATTTAAATTGATCGATTTCGCGGTAGCCATTTGTGCGTGATGACGTTTGCCAAGAAATTGTCAGTTTTAAAATGCACGAGGTTTTCGGCCTATGGCAGTTTTTCCAAGGCAAATTTCAGAACGTAAATAACTCAAGGCTGTCAAACTACGTCAACTCCCAAAGAAGAGGTGGAATTGTAAGGAGGAGGAGAAAAGTCGCTTAAAACACTTTCAAACGCTTGGCAAATTCAGGTAATGGCCTTTTGTGCGTCAGGTGCAATCTATGACCTTGTTTTCAAATTAACCGCTTATTAGGCCTTGTCTACGCATGCAGAATTGGAAAACCGGCGGAGAATGATTTTTTTGTGACATAAAAAGTCATTGTATTTTTGATATCCACTGACGTTTAAAAGACACTTAAAACTTAAGATCCTTTTACCAAACACGCGCGAAAGTTAGCTAGCATGGAAAACAAACTGAGGAAGCTTACATGGATCCATTGTCACGAATGGGTGCGGAATTAGAGAAAGCAGCGGAAATCAAAGTACTTGTTTGAGATGTCAATAACATACGATCATAAATTTATTTGATCATTTTTTTTGGGGGGGTGGGGCGGGGGGACTGAACAAGGCATCTATATTTGCTTTAATTCGTTATTATTATTCTCTTTAGCTTGTAAACGAAACCTCACCTAAATCACTTGCTTCGTTTTTGTTGTTATAGTCGTCATAAACACCTTAATACCCCGGAAGAGAATTAAACAATGGATATTGCCTCATCGCCTTTGTGGCTACGGCCCTGGTAACACTGATTCCCGTTGTGCTGCTAATATTGGGATTATGACTTCGTCATCCTGCATAGTCAACGACATTTCAATTTTTTTTCAAAATCCTTGTTTAAAAGCCCTGTGTCTGAGACAAACATTGTATTTTATGGCTCAGCATTCAATACAGGTACAGTCCTGGTGTCGACTACAGTTCCACTGCACTGGGAACAAATGTATACTGTATAAAATTAACTAAAATATGTTCAACAATAGCGAACGATACACAACAAAGTGACTTGCGACAGCTCACGGCCCCGCGGGCACGCGATTGCGCAAATTGACTGAAATGTTCTTAGAAATGCCGACATTTTTCATGATTGGCATCATACATCGGGAAAAGTGCTAAAAGACCTAAAAGCACTGAATTCTTTAAGGAAAGTCCGGTCCGTGATTATCTATTGCGTCTTCCTCAATAGCTAGCTGAACAGATGTTTCACAACTTAATCCGATATCTCTGAAGGGGTATTTTAAAAGGAAGATTTGCATATGCTTTCTTTAGTGACGAAGCGGTATTGCTAATTGCCGCGAAGTTTAGTTAACAGACCCATAGCAAGTATCAAGTTTAAGTTTTGAGATGAAAGTTCTACAGCAATTAACTAATCACGCAGTTTCGCAACCACAGTAAAGGAACAATTATTTACCGTTTGTACGTAAATTGTTAACAATGGGGTTTTCAGAAACGTAGAAGAGCCGATGGGTCTATTGTTTTATGAAGTGCTCTCGCTTGGGTTTTTAGAAATAAAAGCAAACAATGATGAAATGGCCCCACAACTGATTAAACACGTGTGGAGCTTTAACGACCTGCAGTATTATAAAACAATCAGTTCTGCAGCTAAAGTTAAACAGGACACAGATATAGAGAGCAAACTGGGTTCATCAATCAAGTGTCAATTCTCTTTGTCAAGCAAATTTCCTTCTGAGTGCCATTCGAAAGGTGAGTTTATTGAGTTTTCTGATTTCCTCTACAAAAATCTCCGTGCTTTTCCGAACTTTCGAACGATGTGACTGCTCCCTGTTGCGAATATTTATATCAAATTACTGCTAAAATCAGAAGTCAGAAAAAGCGCTGAAAATGGTCGCCAACATAGGTTTGAAGCCATTAAAAAAACTGAGAGGATAAGAATACTGCAGGTGTAACTTGGTATTTAGAATTTAAATCAGTTTCTTGATTTTTATATCAAAATGCAACAGTCACTCAGTAAGAGTAATCTCTATCCCTTTGAATATCATCTCAAATTTCACTCCAATTCATGTCATATTCACGTGTACCCCCGCCTTAAAAAGCTGATGAAACTAACATCTTTTAGTGTAAAAATCTGTTTTACGTTCTTGGGAACCAGAAACACAAGCTACGCATGCACAGGAAAATAAATTACGTAAAGCACAGAATAGCTTTGTGGTAATTAAATACTGCAAACAGACTACAAGAACGCTTATATCGTTGATGGGTTGGTTGGGGATTTTTACAACCGAAATATATTTTTTGTATACATGTTGTTGGGCCGTCTACAACCGGGGGACAGTATTTTAACCGCCTGATTTAATTCTTTATTCTCTGTTGACTGTTTTGCTGTTGAATATGTTACTTTCTTTTAAATGGCAATTATGACAAAACGGAAACGAAAAAATCACTGATTTAGCTTTCAGGTATAGTTTCCATTGAAACCTGTTATGAAACATTTTGTAGAAATTTGATCTAACTTCAGCCTTCTAGAGGTAGTATTTATACCCAATCGAACCTCTTGGTACCTTTGACGGTTTATCCGGCGAGTTTTGGTCGAGCTATGGTTCGTACAGTTTGGCGCGAGACGTAGCCGAACCAAACAACACACACATTCGGTTAACAGCCGCTGTTCGGAAAGAGAGCCCACGCTCCTCTTTTACGCCAGTGACAGAAAACGGCGAAAACGAGCCTAAGATGCCCATGGGGAGACCAAACGAGCCTGATTTGCCGCCAAACGAACCAAAAATGTACGCTTCTATATTCAATTATTTACCGTACCCAAATTCGGCGGAGTCGTATGATCGTAGCCATATAACGTCAGTGACTTAATATTGCAGAACAATACGTATAGCTTCCGATTGGCTAATGGCGAGTTTTGGCTCCACAATGATTTAAATTGATCGATTTCGCAGTAGCCATTTGTGCGTGATGACGTTTGCCAAGAAATTGCATGAGGTTTTCGGCATATGGCAGTTTTTCCAAGGCAAATTTCAGAATGTAATTAACGCAAGGCTGTCAAACTACGTCCAAACTTCCAAGAAGAGGTGGAATTGTGAGGAGGAGGAGAAAAGTTGCTTAAAACACTTTCAAACGCTTGCCAAATTTAGATAATGGGCTTTTGTGCGTCACGTGCAATCGATGACCTTGTTTTCAAACTGACCACTTATTAGGCCCTGTCTATGCCCGCAGAATTCTAAAACTGGCGGAGATTTGTTTGTGACATGAAAAATAAAAAAAATCATTGTGTCTTTGATATCCATTGACGTTCAAAAGACACTTAAAACTGGAGATCCTTTTACCAAACACGTGCAAAAATTAGCTGGCCTGCAAAACAAACTGAGGAAGCTTACATGGATCTATTGTCTTGCATAGGCGCGGAATTAAAGAAAGCATTAAAAATTAAAATACTTGTTTGAGCTGTTAATAAACGTGCGATCGTAACTTTATTTATTTTTTATTTTGTGAAGACTGAACAAGGATATTTAGATCAAATTACTGTTGAAATCAGAAGTCAGAAAAAGAGCTGAAAATAGTCGCCACTATCGGTTTGAAGCCACTGAAAAGACTAAGAGGATGTGATGACTGCAAGTGGAGTTTATTAATGGAATTTAAACCCGTTTCTTGATTGAGACTAAAATGCCAATGGGGAGACCAAACGAGCCTGATTTGCCGCCATACGAACCAACAAGGTACGATTAGGTATGCAATTTTTTGCTGTACTCAAATTCGGTGGAGTCGTATGACCATATCACGTCAGTGACTTCATATTGCAGAACAATAGGTATAGCTTTTGATAGGCTAATGGCGAGTTTGGGTTCTAAAATTATTCAAATTGATCGATTTCGCGGTAACCATTTGTGCGTGATGACGTTTGCCGAGAAATTGTTTTAAATTGCATGAGGTACATGAGGTTTTCGACATATGGCAGTTTTTCCAAGACAAATTTCAGAACGTAAATAACTTAAACTAAGTCCTAATTCCCAAGAAGAGGTGGACTTGCGAGGAGGAGGACCTTTCAAACGCTTCGCAAATTCAGGTAATGGGCTTTTGTGCTTCACATGCAATCGCTGGATGACCATGTTTTCAAACTGACCGCTTATTAGGTCCTGTCTACGCCCGTCGAATTGGAAAACCGGAGGAGATTTGTT
The DNA here is from genome assembly GCA_022496165.2 of Catalaphyllia jardinei. Taxonomy (NCBI): domain Eukaryota; kingdom Metazoa; phylum Cnidaria; class Anthozoa; order Scleractinia; family Caryophylliidae; genus Catalaphyllia; species Catalaphyllia jardinei. The sequence continues at coordinate 11,918,235 of CM042759.1, forward strand.
TGTGACACGAAAAATAAAAAAAATGTCATTGTATTTTTGATACAAACACGTGCGAAAATTAGCTAGCATGGAAAACAAACTGAGGGTGCGTTCCTTTGGGAGGATCCGGATCAGGATTTCTGATCCAAGATCGCTCAGATCATGGTGTACCAAAGGAACGGAGCTTTGGTTCGTAGGATCAGTTACCATGACCACGAAGAGGCGCGAAAAGCGTTCAAACAACCTAAACGTACGGCAAAATAGCCGCGAAGAGGTCGCTAAAACGAACGAGCAAATTTAAAATGACCAGTAATAACATCTCAAGGGATGTTACGAAACAAGCGGTTACATTTTGGAGGTTGCGTGCACGAGTACTCGGTGGAGTTATACGACAATTTTGTGGTAAAACCGAAACAAAGTTTAGCACAACCCATTCAAATAATTGTATTTCACTGGCACTTTGTCGATTTTCTGATGACTTTCAGTCAATAATAGGCAGAAACAGGTTTAAATTTTAAAAGACCACTTACCACAACACAAATGCTGTCGACCGAACTTGGAAGTGAACCTCATATATGAAGTACATATGTAATTCAAGGCCAAAACCACTGCGCACAGTGATTAATTTCGGATCCTTCACCCAAAGGAACGCGCCGGATCATTGATCTGATGATCCGTTTGCAGATCACTCAGATCAGTGATCCGATGAATCCCTCTCCAGAGTGGATTCGATAGATCACTGATCTGAAAAAGGATTTGCTCTAAAGGAACGCCACAGATCAGAAATCCTGATCCGGATCCTCCCAAAGGAACGCACCCTGAGGAAGCTTACGTGGATCTATTGTCATGCATGGGTGCGGAATTAGAGAAAGCAGCGGAACTTAAAATACTGGTTTGAGATGGCAATAACGTTACGATCATAAATTTATTTATTTATTTTTTGTTTTGGGAAAACTGAACAAGGCATTTGTAGTTGCTTTAATTCGTTATTTCTCTGTTTAGCTTGTAAACGAAACCTTCCCTAAGTTATTTCTTTCGTTTTTGTTGTTATAGTCGTCATAAACACCTAAATTATACCCCGGAAGAGTGTTCAACGATGGATGATTGCCTCATTGCCTTTGTAGCTACGGCCCTGGTAACAGGGAAATTTGAGTAATTCAACACTGATTCGCATTGTGCTGCTAATATTGGGATTATCACTTCGCGGTCATCATGCATAGTCAACGATATTTCAATTTTTTTCCAAATCTTTGTTTAAAAGCCTTGTGTCTGAGACAAACATTGTATTTTATGGCTCCGCATTCAATACAGGTACAGTCCTGGTGTCGACTGCAGTTCCACTGCACTGGGAACAAATGTATACTGTATAAAATTAACTAAATTATGTTCAACAATAGCGAACGATACCCAACAAAGTGACTTGCGACAGCTCACGGCCCCGCGGACATGCGATTGCGCAAATCGAAATCTTCTTAGAAATGCCGACATTTTTCATGATTGGCATCATACATCGGGAAAAGTGCTAAAAGACCTAAAAGTACTGAATACTTAAAGAAAAATAGGGGAATATCTATTTCGTCTTCCTCAATAGCTGAACAGATGTTTCACAACTTAATCCGATATCTCGCTATTTTACTTATCTCTGAAGGACCTGAAGGGGTATTTTAAAAGGAAGATTTGCATATGCTTTCTTTAGTGACGAAGCGGTATTGCTAATTGCCGCGAAGTTTAGTTAACAGACCCATAGCAAGTATCAAGTTTAAGTTTTGAGATGAAAGTTCTACAGCAATTAACTAATCGCGCAATTTCGCAACCACAGTAAAGGAACAATTATTTACCGTTTGTACGTAAATTGTTAACAATGGGGTTTTCAGAAACGTAGAAGAGCCGATGGGTCTATTGTTTTATGAAGTGCTCTCGCTTGGGTTTTTAGAAATAAAAGCAAACAATGATGAAATGGCCCCACAACTGATTAAACACGTGTGGAGCTTTAAAGACCTGCAGTATTATAAAACATTCAGTTCTGCAGCTAAACAGAACACGGGTGTTAGTCAGCAAACTGGGTTCATCCATTTTTTTTTCATACAAATTTCCTTCTGAGTGCCATTTGAAAGGTAAGTTAATTGAGTTTGCTGATTTCCTCCACTAAAATCTCCGGGCTTTTGCGATCCCTGCTCCCTGTTGCAGATATTTAGATCAAATTACTGATGAAATCAGAAGTCAGAAAAAGCGCTGAAAATGGTCTCCAACATCGGTTTGAAGCTATTGAAAAGACTGAGAGGATATGACGTCTCCAAGTGGAGTTTGTTATTTGAATTTAAACCCGTTTTATGATTTTTGTATCAAAATTCATTAGTCACTCAGTTTAAACAACAGGTCGACGTAATTTGTATCTCATTCCTCTAATCTTGCCAAGGTAAAAGCACCTATGAGCCCTGCCTCTTCAGTTTGTGACCATGATTAAAAACAATGTAACGGCAACCATTATCTCGGAGACGCTGATTACTAACTGGAATGTCAAGCGGCGCGTCACTGAAAACGCGATGTGCTCCAAATTATTGCAGTCCACGCGCGAGAAACGCGTGGCAAACACGTTGCACACGAGTATCAGTAAATATCTGGGGAGTTATGTTTAGCCTAGAGTGCAGTTGTTTTTCCTCTAAGTTCGCTTTTGGCTTGAAATTTCTGCTATTATCTCACGGTTTGTAGAGGGGGCAGATATGCATCGTAAACAAACTCGCTAGGTGAAGGTATTGTTATGTAGTATTCAAATGAACGTCCGATAACTTGGAATTTCGCTTAACAACACCCGATTTTCGAGACAAAAGCCATGTGGTTGGTCTTGGTAATTTTTATCATGATTTAAAGAAATCTACGTAAATTGCTCAGCGAGGGGTAAAGCAAGTCTGTGTACGTGGAATAGAATAAACTTACTATGAAACTCATATCTGGCACGTAACTAGGCTGTATCCATCTGTTTTGTGGCAGAGAGCCAAGACATTGTGAATGTTTAAAACAACTGACAGCGGTAACACGTTTTAGATAACGCCACGTGTTGAAGGCCACTCATTCCTGCATTTACAAAGCATGTTTTGCGGTTTAAATAACAACATAGCGTGATGTTAGGTGAAGGCTAAAACTCTCCAAAATTTTGCACGCAAACTGCATTGAAATTAAGCCACTGTCAAAAATTATCCGCGTTTAACACGGCTCGTTGCATGTTGAGGGCGAACATCAAAAGGCAATTTTAAGATGAATCGAAATTGTGAGGTTTTCTTAATTTAAAGGACCTGAAGGCACAATGGAGAAACAAATATTTGTGGTTTCTAAAACTCCTGCATGGGGGCGGCGAAGGTGGCACTTCCAGAGAAATTGGGTAGGGGCATTGCGCGGCTCGCTTCCCAACACCTTTGTCCCCAGTTTAAGTCCAAAATATGCAATTCTTAGCTAATTCTCACTACCCTCTATTTATGCCTTAAAAAAAGACATACTTGAAGGAAAAAACTGTCTTTGAGACCAAAAAGGCCTAAATGGATACCCTATTTGTGACATACACGGCTACAAAACTATACCCTTTGGGCCCGCACATACCTATATAGCCCACGTAAGCGAGTAACCCCCCACCCCTCGCTCCGGGTTTAAACGGAAAGACCCTAAAAATGATATGGACAATGAGAAAAGCCCTGAGGCGGTCTGCAGGTGACCGCAGTGAGTGACATCACAGTGACGTTTGATCGCCAGTCTCGTGTGACTATTATCCGCTCAAACTACTCCCGCTTGCATGCATTTCTAAACAGGATGCGCTTGACGGCGGATGATAGTTAACTGTGTCATATTTTATATTAACTTGCAGTCTACAAAACGCCCGATTTTCAACGACGTCCTGTCTTGAGTCCTGTGCAGCATGTTCGCCGTGATTTTGGCCGTGTTGGTTCTTGCTAACCTTGGAGAAGGAGTAAAGTGCCCTGGCAAATGCCATTGCACTTCTACGAACGACACGACTGACGTGATATGTTACAAGCTGTCTTCTTTTCCAACTGTGGACGAGTTACCGAAAAATACAAGATTGTTGTAAGTGTTTCTTACTCTTTAAAACTAGCAATCTTTCTAAAATCAATCTTTTCCTCCTTGTATGCAAGCAACTGAACTCTTCACATAATTAATTCCGAATATTGATGTAATTGATATGTGTATTTTTGCAGTGAACTCTGAGTCCCTCGTGGTATTTCGCAATCGCGTGCAAAGCGAAACGAATGTGGTTTCGAAAACATCTTTTGTCATTGAAAATATCTGTCTACAAACTGAGTCCTTGGCACATGTTGGCGTGTTCTCGAAAGTCAGATTCGATCGACGACGTCTTCCGGTAGAATCGCTGTGTTACATACACAATTGTCTGACCTAAAATTAACTTCACACCTCATTGCACAATTTCAAGTTCATAATTGAGAGACACTTCCTTTTTCCTTTTTCCTTTTTCTGAGAAAGTATTATGGTCTAAACTTGCTCTCCACTTTTTGAGAGAAAAACACTAATGGCTATACAAGAGACAAACTGCTTGCTAGTTAACCGTTTTCAAACTTTTATTTCTTGTTCAATTGTAACCTAACATGCCATAAGCTGATTAAGAAAGCGTATTTTGAAAAGACACGTTTTTGAAAAGGACCTCAGTTTTAAAACATCTGACTGCAGAAAATCAACAAACTAGGTTAACCAGAGATAAATGCAATAAATTAAGTTAACGAGATATTCTTGCAATAAATAAGGCTGACCAGATCGACAGCTGTTTTATGTGAATAAACTGGCTGAAGTTTGCTTAGCCAACAATATAACGGCTTAGTTCCCTTATGTGCTTTTTGTTTCGCGCACTTTCGCGGGAAACAACCATTCTGCTCGCTTTCTTCATTGTGTAATCAGCGTTTCCACGAGCTCTGTCAAGTTTTATTCTGTGTTCAAAAAATAATTATTAATCAAGAATTTTCCACTTATCATAATTTAAAATTTATAGCAGCAATAAAAGGACTTTCGAAAGCAGACGATTTCTGGAAAAACCATTTAAAGCTGAAACTGATTGCAGCGTTTGTTGGCTTTCTCTCTATCGATGTCTCTGTTTTTCTGCTTTGAAACATCAAAATAAACCCAGAAATTATAGCCCTAGTGTTTACATATGCCCTGGATTGGTGACTTAACATTGCAGTTTCGATTTTTATACCCCTAATCGTATGATTTTAAGTGGGATTTAAAAAGATAAAAAAAAAACACCTAAAGTTAATAAACAAAATTTAATAATGACAAACGATTTTGAAAGGTTTACAACACGAATGAGAGCAACTTACCCCTTTGACGTACAGAAAAGTTTAGCAAAACAAATTTTCATAACATCTGTTTGATTTGTTTTCAAATTAATTCCATTGTCTTTTCTTCAGAAAGTGCGCTCGAGTGGGTATCCAAAGAAAGACATTTTAGTTTACGAAAAACATTTTTGTTTCGTCCCCGTGGTCAAGCAAGGGCGCCCATAGCAATTGTCCTTTGCTGGTACTTCTTGTACCACCCAGGCAGAATTTTTCTTGTTAGAAATTCCAATTGAACGGAATATAAGCTTACGAAACTGCAGATTTGGAGCTGAGTTCTAAGGACGCGGAGTTATGAAGTTTATCAACACATTGTCCTAGTCGATTATAACGTTTACATTCTCTTAATTGATATGCTTGACAACTTGCCGATAACAGTTGAGGAATTATGCATTGACGAGCCACATTTTCAATTGAGCAGGAAGATAATCTTATTAGGTACCTGTTTTCTACCAGCTGCAAAATCATCTTCGGAACAAAAGAACATGAATTTTCTGCCGAGACCAACCGCAGTGTTTTGGAAGCGACCTGAAATCTACAAAAGCGGTATCCAAGCTCTGTTGCAGGTAGATTTTAAAAACGCTATATCAGTGCTGTTTTTGACAAGAAACCGCTGTGTTTGGAGCTATTCTCGGTGAAAAAAGAATGATAATACTTCCTGTTCCAGAGAAAATCAAAAATGAGATTATTGGTTGCTGGGCAATTTTGATGGAGAGGAAGGACTTTCATGTAGCAACTAAAATCGCGTGGGCTTGGCGTGGGCTTGGCGTAGGAGGCGTGCGCTGCACTCAAGCATATCAAAGCTCGATAGAAAATTTTGCAGCGCTCTTTTTGCTCTCGTGTGTTGAACAAAAATAGTGTGCTTGGATTCTACAATGCTTTGATGCTCATATCACAAGACGCCAGTTTCCGCAGCGTACATAACTAGAGGCACTACTATCTCTTGCTCCAAGTTCAGCGATCGGATCAAAAAATTTTAGCAACATATCAAACCTTTGCGTTCCTTCTAGTTCACATAAATCAAAGAAATAAAAACGCAAGCTTTATGTATTCTGTTCCTAGTATCTCCACGTTATAACCTCGAGGCTTATGATCAGATGGAGATATAAGGTCGGAAAGCGGCGTGAAGAACGATTATCCACGGGGCTTTGTATCAATCAAATAGAGGCATCGACATCACCCCCCGGAACTCTCTTAGGCAATTGAATTTCTTGTGCCCCAGCAGGCGGGAATTTGAAGCCGATGGTTGTTATCAGGGTGGGACATTTGACATTATATGGGAGGGGTTGCTTCGAGTTGTGATGCTGTGTTCAAGCTGGAAATCATCCAGTAAAATATGACATTCTTTTTAACGTTATTGAAAGGCCTTCAAAAGTTTTGTGCTTTGTTTGAACAAAGCTAATAGAGAAGAATGCTTGGAAATCCGACAAAGTTCTTTGTTGGACATATGGTTTGTTCGCTTTTGGCCTTGGCCGTGCACAGGACACAAAAGCTGTTTACTTGTTACTGAGGAACTTACAAATTAAAAAGAACCGGACGTTTTCATGCATAATGAATGAGAGCGCGAAACAAAAGATTTTGCCGGCAGTGTTGTGAACCTTCCACCATAATTACGTCAAAAAAAAAAAAACATTTAAAAGAAATAGCTTCCTTGCTCCCTTGATGCTTGCCGACAATAAAAAGTTTTCCTTGGGAAAATTAAGCCAAATTCAAATGTATATTTAAATGGTATTTACAAACAATACTTAGGACACAATTGGGGCTTTAAGGTGTTTCAGCATTAAAACATGCACCTTTTTCACATTGTGCTTTTGTTTTGTGGTCGGGCCACAGTGTCATTTTGTTTTGGGGACACATGAAGGTACCTACGAATCCAAGTTACTATGCTCTCACTCTGCGCTCCCTGGGACAGGCAAAATATTGTCGAATTAATATAATGTTCTTATCTAAAACGGTACTCTCAGAAATCTCGCATACATGTTCGTGCGCAGCAAACAGGTTCAAATAGTGATGAATATTGAGCCGCGAGCGCCTTTTCGCGAGCGCCACAAGATTCCTGCTAAAAAATCCAAAAAAGGCGAAATGCTCTAATGATCTCCAATAGGGGAATCCTTGTTTGCAATATTTGCCTCATTAGCATAGGCAATTCAGTTTCTGAAGGAGCTACAAATAAATCAGTTCTGAATATTAAAAGGTCATAGTACGATCAACTCTGCCAATGAATATGAGCCTGATGTATACGGTGATGATACACGGGTTTAAAGACTCAAAATTTAACAAAGAATGTATGAGCTCATTAGCGCTTTTGCCACCCAGAAATTTTGCAGTTTTTGAAAGACAATTTCTCCTTCAATATTACACACAAAGAGCTAAGAATTTCAGCATGTATTAAGTTTTGCTAGCTCTTTAGGTGTCTGGAGTCAATTCGTATCTAACATGTTTATTTTTGTAAGCAAAGCCGTATGCAAATGAGCAAAAATGTAAACAATGACGTCAGCATGAATCCCCCTATATAATATTTATTACAGGCAGTCTTTACATATTCAGTTATATATCAAACACGAGAGACAGTGTTTCATCGAGATATCCAAACACCGAGAAGAGAGTTGAAAATACGACGCGCAGCGGAGTATTTTTGACGAAATTCGAGGTGTTTGGATAGCCGATGAAACACTGTCTTGAGTGTTTGATATATCTTCTCAATTGAAACAAAAGCTAAAGAGTAAACGGAGAAGTAAAATCGTCAAAATCTATGCTAATTAAGACCGGGTATCCAAACCTCCTTCACGCTTGTGATTTTCTTTGTTTTAACTTGATGAATTATTAATGAGTTTGAGAAGTACTGTAACAAGGCAACTTTGTTATGGGTAACTTCATTTAGGGGAGGGTGAGGAAGGTGAGCCTACTGAGAAATCTTCTCTTTCCCAGCCCCCCAGAGGGGTTCATTGGTTACGTGTTGAATTTGGACATTTACCCATTCTGTAGAGTAGTACCCTGTATATAGAAAGTTGTTTCCAAAATAAACATGTAGACGGTACTATTCCATAATCAGAACCAAAGAAACACCTTAAGCAGTTCGATATGGTAAGGAATGAGCATCAAGAAGACTCCACTGATAGTAAAGGGCACTAGTGGCTTAGAAGCAATGATATCATCCTTCGGTCGGAAACAATTCGGAGTAGTCAATGGGTCTCCGTGGCTATGTAAGCTGAAAACGAGCACTGGAGTGAACTTTCCCGTCTACAGTGTGGAAATATCGTAGTACAACCGAAAGCCTCGCTTATTAAATTAGCATTCTCTTCTAGAGGAATTGTTTTGGTGTGATAAACTTAAGCGTTGCGTTCTCAACAGACGGGCGACGACAGGCATTTTGATCAGCATAAATGTACTGTGGAGAGCACTTAATATTGAATTTGTTCAATTCCGCAAGTCCCAAATATTCATGAAAACGATCTTGTCTTTCACCTTACTTATTATTACGCAGCGTTATAACCTTATTGCTGCGGTAAGTGGAGCTTGATATTACTGAGAAGCTCTCATTTTTTATTTCTACCACATAAGCTTGAAAAAATTATTGTTGTCTGCCATGTTGACTATAGCGACACTTGGCGTCACAGCATCTAGCAAGCTGTCTCCGTGAAACGTTGCGGGAAAAAGAGGCAGGAGAAGGAACCATGAAACTCCAGCCCCAAAACTTAGATCTACCTTTATCTGCAGCCGCTGTAACCGGACCTTTCCCGTCGCGCATTGAGCTCGCCAGCGATAAACGTACCCTGCAGTCGACGTTGGACCACCCCAAGCAAGCGGAGCCAAGCTATAATGATGATGACAATCATCATAGCTTGGGTAACATGATATCATCTTTTATTTATTTATTTATTATTTTTTTTATCGTGATGATGATGAATATGATGATATGGTGATATCATCTTGATAATTGCCTGTAATTGGCTTCACTTGAACCCTGTACATTTGATGTAGTCGTCGTTTTAATACGAAATTTTATGAGAGAAATATAATTTCATTCACATATTTATTCGACCAGCAAAATCCCGACGCTCGATCAAATAAAATTCACAGACGGAAAAGTTATTTGCGCAGAGTTTCACACACGAAAGAAAATCAAAGGCTTTCCTCTTCTCCTGCTAATTGTCGCATTTACTGAGTAAAAAGTCAATGTAACACTGCAAAAAAAATAAAAAATAAAAAAAAAATAACAGAAAAATAAAATAGTCTAAAAATTGGCTCCTGGCTCGCGGCTCGGCTCGCAGGCACGCAGATTAGTTGTTCTCTCTTTTATGAAGTTATCCGTTTGTAATCCGTTGTAATGTTTTCCGTCCTTAACCGGAACCATCCCCCTTTCATTCTTTGGTGTTTTTCTATCTTAGTTGACTTTTACTTTCCGTTTTTCTTTCAGTTTGAAGGCAATTTTGTACGTGGCCAAATTCAAAGTAGCTTGTTTGAGTCCCTTAAAACCAGTTGCCGAAATTTTCAGTCGACATTAGTTTCCCTGTTTGGACGAGTGGAGGATGATGTCAATTCTCCTATACTACGCCGGCGCTGATGACAGTCGAGAACTGTTGAATAAAGAACCCGCAACCTCCGAATTTCAAGTCCCGCGGCGCCCCAATCACTCGGCCACGCGGCCTCAACTTGTCGTGCAATGATGTTGTATTGCAAATGGAATAGCGTTGGTCTTTGTTCCTGAAACTCACAAAAAGGAGGAGACACTGACGAATTCATTTTCTTCTGTTGAGTCTTGCGGATGATTATTTGTGATTAAAGCATAACATCTTTTCCTTTTATTGCAGGCGTATAATACAGTCTTCTTTTTCAAACCTTCAAGCAGGGGAGCTAAACAAATTGAAGAAGTTATCGATATTGTATGTATTTCATCGCTTTTACATTTCTAAACCTTTTAGGCTCAGCTCAGACTGGCTATTTATTAAGAAGTAAAAAACATTTTGCGGCTTCTACTTGTGTTTCCACATTTTTTCTCGTTCTTTCAAACTTCCACTCGTTATCTAAAAATTCGATAAATACAAGGAAAATGGTTTCTTTTTAACACGAAACACGAGCCGCAGCCGAGTGTTTTTTACATTTCTCGAGTGTTTTCAAATGACTGGAGTGTTTTATCACAGTGTAATACACGGCTTAGGCTTCTTCATATGCTTTAAAATATAGATTTTACGCGCGCAAAACAATAAAACACGCTTTTTCTATGTTTTATACCCTGATAAAACATAGTTTTTTGACCAATCAGAGTGCGCGCAGGGCCCTATCTATATTTTAAAACTAATTATTGACATGAGAGCCCGGTTGAAGGAGGGGCATGAATGGTGTTACCAGAAAAGGGTCCCAAAAAACTGCATTTTGCCTGGATTGAAACCTTGACGTTTTTGGAGCCATTCGCTACCATCAGTTTTTGGAAAACGCTTTGTTATCTGTTTAGAGCGGTTTTCAACCGAGGGTTGCAAACCAATCACACAGACAACGCAGCGTCCAATCAAAATTCGAAGATAATACGCGGAGCTGGTGCGAAGGGCGGGAAAACGTGTGCAAGCAGGCAGTGAATGGTTCTGGTTTAACTTTTGATTGGTCAGAAGAGTGGCGCGAGTTTTTTTAAGCCAATCAGTGTTCCATTAGACCGGAAGCCCAGTTGCAATGACCATTGATTTGGTAGACAGTGGAGTTGTCATCGGTAGATCCCTTTTCGTTACTAGGGCTGGACCATTTCATTTTTGGGGGGAAAGGTGTGGGGGCTTGGCAAGTTTTGCAAAAACTGCTGAATAATAGGAGAGGGGATCCATGGAGGAAAAAATCGAGCAAATGCTTTGTACTATCCAGATTCTCTGTTCCATTTTTTTAAATTATTACACAAGCTATTTACCACCAAAAAAAACTATTGTGCAGCCTAAAGCTGAGGAAAAAAACTTCATGCCCCTACCCACACCCTCCTTAGTCTTTCGGCAAAAATCTGGCAATAAAACGCGTGTGGTATAATCTCGTTCTTTTGTTCGTTTTTGATCAATTTTATAGATATAGGCATTTTAAGGAACGGCGTTCAAGAGGGTTCTTAAATAATTTTCTGTATTCGACCTTCAGAACTCTGGATAACAATGCCATAACAGACGTTCAAGATGGAGCATTCGACGGCCTCGATGATCTTTTTGAAATGTGAGTATTAAAGCCTCGCAATAGTTCAACAGTAGACAACCAGTAATTCCTCTTTCGCTCAGTCTGTCGTGCGCGACGCGAAAGAAATCCGCGAGAAAGAAAGGGCGGCCAGAAATCTAAGGGGTGCTTGCTTCTCTCCCCCAGAATTTCATTTTTTTTTCGCAGTTTTCCTTTGCGCGCGCGCTACGGACTAAGCGGAAGAGGGATTACTCGTAATTACTATGTCTAGGAACTCCAAACTGAAAGATTGAACTGGCTTTTGCATAACACCATAACCCAGAAAATGTAGTTTAACGGCAAGAGATGGCCGAGCAAAGAAATTACAGGGCGGCCTTTGTTCAGGTCACTTTACACCTACAGAGCTTAAGCAGGTGCTCAGATTGATGTCATAAAAAGTATCCTGCAACTTTCAAATTTTACGAAGTGTAATTTATCGTCGAGCACAGTAAAAGACAATTTTAATCCATTTGAGATTCCGTTTGACATTTTCTCGTAAACTGTATTTCTAGAAACCTGAATCATAACAGATTGGTGAAATTTCCCGTTTTCAAGAGCACATCCTCACTGAAGAAACTGTAAGTATTAGCGTGGTACATTAATTGTAAACTTTCTACTATATAACTGCGTCGAATTTGTTGGAAGATTGCGAATTGAACTCACACCAACCACTTTCCCAAGAAACCTACATGTATTCTTACTTCCCTTTTTGGGTCACTTATTTGCGTGACTTTTGTGCGTGACTTTTGCGATATGAGTCTGCGTGACGAGCGCGTGACGTGCGCTTGATATTTCTGCTTTTATCTGTTGTGTAAACGTAATAATGCAAATTTTGAAAACGATATTGAACCTTAAAATGTCGAATAAACATTTGCTATATGGCTAGCTCCGAGAAGGGGCAAAATAGACCAAATTCTGCCCTGAGATTTGTTATCCAAGCGAGCAGGATGGCGTTACCTTGCCCGCTCGGGAACTCGCGCTGCATCCCGCGAGACAGTAGTTCAAGATGGCTGGATATTGGCCCCGTTCTTTTTTGCTTGTTTATAGACCTCGGCGCATCTCTGTCTCACTCCATAAACACACAAATAACAACGGTCAACGTGGCAGATATCCAGCCATCTTGACCTCACGCTTGGTCAATAACCCATTTATATTACACTTTTTCAGATATCTTAACAACAACAATATCAAAGAATTATCACTAATGTCCCTTAAAAATATGCCGGAGCTGCAACGGTTGTAAGTATCATCTTTTAATTTTATGACCGCATTTAAGTTTTTCTTCTTGTGGAACAAGTATTAACGACATACACGCTCATAGTTGAGCGAACCTTTAAGGAAAAGGATCAGTTTACAGAGTCAAACTTCCAGTTCCAGTTGCCCCGTGTAAAGGTTGTCCAGTCAAGGATGGGGCGAAGACAAAGCACAAAAAACATCATGGAAGAGAGAGGAGCAAAGAGAGAGTGGTGGGGGGTGGGGGGGGGGGGCGGTGGGGGAGCGTTAGGGGATGACTGGTCAACTTCACCCCATTCCCTTCTCGGCCTATAACTACAAGTTTTCTTTTTCTTCGTGCTCTCCGCTCAGAAATGATTTTTCCTATTTCCTATAATTATATTTCCTTATTTATTATGATTTATTTTGAAGGTCAGAAGGTTATCAGTGTATTGAACTACTGCCAAATGTCACCCTCACTAATAAAGTCTACCTAGGAGGTGTTTTCCCTAGTGTTATTAATCAACAAATTAAAAACATTTTATTGCAGGGAATTAGATGAGACCAGCATCACAGAAATACCTGCTTATACTTTTATCCATAACAAAAAGCTTGTTAGATTGTAAGTATTGTTCTCATGCAATCTTTCACGAATCTAAATCTGGTCTCTTTGTTTGTTTGTTTGGCTTTGTTTGTTTGTTTCAACTAAGCGTTTCTCTGTTTTATTTCTTTTGTCGGTTTTGTCTCAACTTTTCCCGTCCTTGTTAAAATGTGTCTATCACTTTAGGGCATCAACCTGAAGTTTCCATTAAAATAGATCGATTTCGACAGCAGCGTTTCTTACCTAAGTAATTCAGAGTAGCGCATCAGATTTTTCTGTTATCGGTAAAAGTTCTGTTTTTCTCCCAGCTCTTTACTCACACTGTTGACTTATTTCTTAGGAGCCTAAAGAAATCCTCTTTGACAACCATTGACGACAATGCTTTCGTCGATTCAAATCTCCAAGAACTGTAAGTGTTTAAATATTAACAGTTTACACTTGCATTATCGAAGTTCAGGATCGATAGTTTTTTTCCCACAAAATGCACGTCCTACAAACTGCATTTGTCTACGACAGTTAGAAAAGTGTGCGGTAAAGATATTCAAGCCATACATGGCCAGGCTAAGCCCTCGTTGGAATTTTTCTGAAAGTAACAACTTGATTTCATCACCTATCAGAGCTAAGACATTGATTTGTATTGAGTCACTTTTACCGCGCTTGGAGGCAGCTAGCTAGAATTTCCCGCCCTTGGTACGGCTAACATGTTTTCCCGTTGCCTTCCGTTACATGTCGTCACGCAACGCGTGCCGTCAGCATGAGAGACATTGTGTACAACTCGATGACTTCGAAAGATGCTGTTTTCACCATCGCTTTTCTTTGTTGTCTTGTCAGGTTTTTACAAGGAACAAAGATTACGTCTTTAGCACCTACAGGACTCGAACGTTTAGAGAAACTTAACCTGCAAGATGTTGAAAACTTTTGGTCCATTCCTCCCGGGCTGAGTCAAATCCGTGAGATCTACCTGAGTGAGTACAACTCGTTCCTTTGCTGCGCGTTCTACTTGAACAAATACCAGCGAAATTTCGGCAGACAGAGTAATTCTGGGACCAGTTCAATTTCTACCCATTCGACAAAAACAAGTGCAACATCCACATCAGCAAATGCAGTCACTACTGAAGCCTCTAGTACTTCAACAACAGTTTCTTACAATTCAAGCCAACACGGGAATTTCACAACGCCTGTTGCGACCACACCTTTCAACCCATGGGGTAAGAGAAAACGTCGAGACAACTCTTTTGGATTTGAGACTGCGGCACCAACAACAAATGGACAATCTGGGTCTAATTCCTCAGGGGTAACTACTACTGAATTAAGTAGCGGAGGTCAGACTTTCCCCAACTTTGAGACCGATGTAGTGACAGTCCAAAATACAATTCCCCACGAAAATACACCAGACAGCAAGGCCCCTGTGGTCACAGAACCACCCCCTGGTGACGTCATTTGCTTACCCCACAGAGATGCATACCACCCCTGTGAGGATATCATGGGTGCAAAATGGCTGACTGTTGTATCATTGATGGTAGGAAGTATTGCCTTGGTAGCGAATCTTGTAGTAGTCATTGTAATGCTGACAAGTGATCGTCGCCTGAATGTTCACCGTTTCCTGATGAGCAATTTAGCCTTTGCCGATTTCTGCCTTGGTTTGTATCTATCCATACTGGTGTGCGTTTCCCTGGACACTTCAGGCGAATATTATAACCATGTCAGGGCCTGGGAGTATGGCGCTGGATGTAAAATTGCGGGCTTCATCGCCGTGTTCTCCACGGAGCTGTCCGTGTACACCCTCACAGTCATAACAATCGAACGGTTTTTCGCCATTGTGTATGCAATGCAAGTGAACACTCGACTTTCTCTTCGTAAAGCAGTCAAAGTCATGATCGTAGGATGGCTCGTTGCCTTCTTCATAGCCACTCTCCCACTCATAGGCGTGAACAGTTACCAAAGCGTCGCCATTTGTTTGCCCTTCAATTCCGACACAAAAGGTGACTTGGCCTACGTGGGTATTGTCTTGGTACTAAATTTGGGAACTTTTCTGGTGATCGCGGGCTTGTACGCTAAAATGTTCCAAGTTGTGGTGGGATCAGGACCCGTTGAGGGGGCCCCACAGCGGAACGACGCCAAAGTTGCCAAGCGGATGGCTTTGCTAGTATTCACTGACTTTGTTTGCTGGACTCCCATCGCCTTTTTTGGCCTCTTAGCTTCTTTTGGCTTGCCACTCATCGGAGTCGAAGATTCAAAGTTCCTGCTAGTTTTTTTCTTTCCACTTAACAGTCTCTGCAATCCATTTTTGTACGCATTTTTCACCAAAGCGTTTAAACGTGAGTTCTTTGCTTTGCTGAGTCGCTTCGGGTTTTGTCACACTCGAGCGTTGCATTACAAAGGCACGCTGTCCTCGCTTATCTACTCACGATCGCGCACCAAGCGTTCTACGATAGCTGAGGATGATACGAGATCAAAGCGCATCTCACAGATATCTGCTACATCTGGCACGGAGGTAAAACCAGGCAATGGTTTTCTAAACGGTAACATTTACGAAAATAACAAATCTCAAGCTCCTTCACCTGAGTGCATTCCCATGAACGGTGTCCGTAATCCGGGCTTTGGGGATGACTCACCAGTGAGCCCTAACAACGATGACGTATTTTTCGACCCAACAGCCAAGGCAACGAAAGCGGAATTATCCCCAGTGTCTGCGCTAAGGAACTCACCTTCAGAAGACCAGACTCCTGATTGGTCAAACCAAAGCTCGCCCCAAGTTTCGCGCGCTCCCAGTGTTTGCAGTTTCCATGCAATCGAAGGGAAACTTCCTGAAAAACGAGCGAAAAAACAGTCTGTATCTTTTCGGGGCGTCCCCCAGGTCCAAGTCGAAAAGTGAAGGCAATTCAAGCTTACCGATCTTAACGACACATCATTAACCGTTGTCCAATAAGTTTGAAGACTTTGACACCGATGAGTGAGCCCACAGTGTATGGTCAGTGGAGTCACATGGAAGAGAAAGAAATGAATTTTGAACATAAACAAAAGTGAATAGTTAATATAATATATGAAGTGGTATTAAAACAGGCGTTTTACTATAATGAAGAAAAGTAGTATCTCATGGGAAAAAATAATACATGTAAAAGCATTTAGAAAATGCAATTTTGTTGATTCACGATAAGGTACAACTCACATTGAGGCTCAAGTGTATAACGATCACGTTAATTTACAATAAAAGCGCTATAGCCTCAGAGCCCTTTCTTCTTACTTGGAGGAAGAGCCCTGGTAACGAGGGACCATCTGCTAGGACAGGCGGTTAAGCTTGGGTGCACCTCGCAGTCAGCTATTGGTCACGAGGCTCGGCTCGTTAAAATAAAAAGCCTCGTTAATAAGCCACTTTCGATGTAACAATATTCTAACATGGCTTCGATGCTTTCAAGTCGGGTCAAAATTTTGTCTCTTAACTCCCAGAGAGACTTGGATGCAAAGAAAATAACATCAAATTTGAAGTTTGTCCTGAAAGCCTCGGAGCTATGTTAGAATACTGATATATGGAACATGGCCTGTTAAAGCACCTATTTAGCTTGTTTTATTAGGTTAATTTCAGTTCATAAGTTATGTATTCTTCATTTTAGTAGTGTATAACGCTCAACAAAATGTCTAGATTGACTGAACCTGTTTTAGCTCTTCTCAAATAGTCTGAGGAATACCTTCAATGTTTTTATTTATGTATATATGTCTGGATTTATGGAAACGGTGCTAAAGATTTCCACCTCTCTATCACCTTTATTTCACTAAACTTTTAGGCCGCCTCCAAGCAATGTAAATGGGCAAAAAATAGAGAAAAGACGGCAGTGGAAGGAAGATAAACGGGTAGAGGAAGAAAAAAAGGACTGACTTTCCTTTTAATTTTTATATCGTCACCTTTGGAGAGTTTCTGGCGAGAAAAAACGCCCGCTTAGGGCGCGATTTCAATTCTTCAGCACCGTTTTCATATATCCAGACATTTATTTTGACGTCATGTATGATCTATTTAACAATTAAATTATGAGCTCGAGATTTCTATTCAAACAATAGTATTTCTGTCAGAGAACTATCGGCTGATAGCCCCGCAGAAATTTGATGTTCTTAAAACAAATATTTGCCCGAGAAGCGAAGCTTCGAGGGCAAATATGCTAGTTTTAAGAACATCAAGTTTCCAAGGGGCAACTATCAGACCGGTATTTCAGACCGGTATTTCAGACTATTGTTTTTATTGTTCACCGCTAAATTTTCTTCCGCGCGCCAATTTAAAAGTCATATCGAATTATTTTCAACTTTTTTAGACAAAATAAGTCAAATGTAAAATTTTGGAAAGAAAACAGACAAAAACTCCCACAATACAATTTCAATTATTTATTTTCCATAAGCCCGCTTGTTTACTGGAAAATTTTCATGAACGACTACTATCCATCCGGGTATGTACCGCGGACGGGCACTATGGGATGAAAGTGTCTATCCGCGGATGAACACTAATGCGTCACTTGATGAGTTTAAGCCAATAAGAATCGGAGGAAATTTAGAAGTGAACTATAAGGGCTAATTGTGTCTCACCGCTGATGAACACTCTCGCGTCACGTGATCAGTTTAAACCAATAAGAATCGGAGAATTTTGGTGGTGAACTATAAGGGCTGATAGTGTCTCACCGCTGATGAACACTATCGCGTCTCTAACTCAATTTAAACCAATAAGAATCGGAGAAAATTTTGTGGCGAACTGCATATAACGGGTGATAGATGACGAGGGTGAGGCTCGAGTCAATTATCACACATGAAATCGAGAGCGAATAATCTAATTGTTTTCGTATAAAGTTAGCAAAATGATCACAAAGTGACATTTTTACTTTTCGCGACAAGGTAAGTTCTTTTTTGTTCTTTCTGTATGGTGGAAATTGTTATTTACGTCTTTGATTCTGTGCAAAACGACCTGTATTTCAAGTTTAACAATTATGCATGTAATTAGGATATCTACACATGTAATTAAAATGGTTCAGTTCATATTAATATTAAGATCACTATATGAAAGACCCCTCTGTTACCATCAAGTTTGCACCCTGCCTCGCCCGCCAGCGGACGTTTCGCTTATTTGCTCGTGCTGTTCGCAGTTACATCAATATCGAATGGTCAATGCGAGCATGCTCAGTCTACGGAGCAGTGCGTTTATTTTTGCGTACACGAGAAGTGATCAAATTTGCCTTGCGAGCAGCAAGCAGTTTAGAAAGTACATACATCTTACTAACCGACTTTGAGGGCCGTACAAACTTCATCGATAAAGAGAGTAAAAACATTATTAAAAAAAGAAATAAAATAATAATAATAATAAAAAAGTTAGGAACCGAGTTTTTCCCCATCGATTTATGGCCCATTCGCATAGTGCGCGGGCCATAAATAAATTGTAGAGGGAAAAAACGAGGATTCGTGACTTACAGTACGAACTGGGAAAACGAGGTTAGTAAGATATTTATTATTTATTACACGACTCAGGCACGCAGAGGGCCAATAACTAAACTCAACCAATCAAAATGCTCTATTGCCGTTCCAATATTCTCTAAGTATTGGACCGGGCATTGTCCCGAATGATCCCGCTTTTTTGAAAAACCTTCAAAGCTTCTTCATGCAGTCGTATAATAAATCTCTTATTAACCAAGCTTGCTAGGGACCGTACTGGGAGAATATCGCCCTCGGTCTTTTTTGTACGCGCGCTCGGTCCGTACTGTCAGGACCTCGGGCCGATATTCTCCATGTACGGCCCTCGCGCTTGGTTAATAAGGTATATATCTCTGCAGTGTGTCTGACGGTTCCGCGAACCATTTCTTAGTGGTCACGCGGAAAGCAAAAAGTCAATTTGAAATCGTTGTTAAGTCGTTAGTAGGTTAAAACAAAACTTTAAAAATTTAATCTCTAAAAGGGGTAAGAACACTTAGCGATAAATCACGAAACATTTTGGCAACAAAAACAGCTTTAAAATTTAGCGGGCCGTACAGTAGATTACAGCCCGCTAAATTGACCAATCACAGCGCGCGTACGAACTGAGAGGCATAATAAAAAGGCTGAGAAGCGAGCACTTGAGAATATTTGCGCTTGCCGGAATCTCTCTCATTGACAAAACCTGAGTAAACGTCCAAGGGGTCCCCGCGCAGATACAAACATGATTTTTGGTGAATACAGAGATTTCATCCGGCATACCAACCTCGTTCCCAGGGCCCACTCCCTGGCTTGGGGGCGGGACGGCCCTGGAAACGAGGTTGGTATACCGGATGAAATCTCAGTTGATCGCGGCAAGGCGCACAGTGCAGTCTCGGGAAAAATTTCTAGATGCGCAAGGGATCCTTGGAACTTCATCCACAAGGTCAGTTTGCGTTATTTCCAAACTTAAACTGAAAGAAAAAAGCGTTTTAAAACTAAAAGTTGATTTAATACTCAGGCTCAATTTATTGAGCTCATATCTCCCGTAAGGAGATATGAGCTCAATAAATTGACCTTGCTCCCAATATGTGTGGCTTCATAGCTCAGTTGGTAGAGCATCGCACCGGTATCGCGGAGGTCATGGGTTCGAATCCCGTTGAAGCCCTGATTTTTTTTCAGGCTTCTTCTTTCCAATTGCTTAAATTGGAAAATTTACTGCGAGGATATACTTCACTTGCATCTGCAACCGCAGTTCAAATATGAATTATTTCATATACACTTTGCATCATAAGCTTTATATGTTATTGTCTGTATTTCCAGGTTCTCGATCCAGTAAAGAAACCATTTGGTTGGCGAGAAAGTCTTCGCGACTGTTGTCAAACAAATTGACTGCAGTAATGACCCAAACCATCCGACGGTATTTACCTCAACAATATATAATATTCTTCTGGTTTCACATTTCACGGCAGAACCTTTTCTCAACAGCAAATTTCAAACTTAGCGACATTCTGCATACGGGGGAAATTTTAGTGATGACTATTACTAGTATTAAGAGAAGAGTTGTTTTGTGCCAAGTCATTTAAAAATCATTTCGAGTTTCAGATTCAACGATCGGCAAACTGGTTTCACACTGATTTACTGAAAAAGGTTCAACGCGATGAAAATTCATTTGGAGGCTTCTAGGATCAAACCAATTTCAGCCATATAGATCCGACAAAAATTATTCATAATTTCCTAATGTTTCTAAATTACTTTCTACCCGGGTGCCTTTCTTTCGCGATGACAACAAGTTCCAGAAACATTCATATAGCGCGTTTGTCTTCCCAACGTTTCCTAGTTGTGCAAAACTGGAAACATTGTTTCCAGCGTCAATTTTGCTTCCAAGATTCAAATTATGCTTACGCTACACCGTAGAGATTTTTTTTTAATTGAGCATGCAAACAGTTGTAGAACTGCTGCTGGCACAAGCAAGCGGACACTAATCTAATTTTTGGAAGTAATTGGAACGGAGGTCAAATTTTGCGAGGACTTTTAATTTAAATTGAACGGGACCATACACTTCTCGAGCTTCCAAACCTCTTAAGTTTCCGAGAACACCCTGGTTACGAGCCGAAAAGTACTCTTTTTCCATTCTTTTTTTCTTTCTAAGAAGGACGCATCCCCAGAAGGTTCATGGAAAAGTCCCGCGGGAAACCCGTTCGAAGCTTTCTCCACGGTTTGTCCGCTTAAAGCAACCGCCTCTGACTCTTCAGAAGAGAAATCACGAAAGAACCTGTCGAAACAGTAAATTCATGCACGAGCCTACTATATAACACACAGAAAGAAAAAAAATCGCTGCCCCCACTTGTCTTTTCTAGGCCAAGGCATTTTGTCCCCTGCAGACCGAAACAAAACACATTTGGGTAGAAGATACGAACATTTCTTGGGGCATCGTTAGTTTCTGGAAAGTTAATACCAACCCCTCCATCGCCAAGCAGTACGTTTCAGCTTTCATTACGTTTCTGTAGCTTTACGTGAGCGGGTCTATCCGGTGGCCTTTGAAAAAATACGGAATTTTACAGTATCAGAAGACTTAGAATTGAGTACGAGTATGACTTTTCAATTCTAGTTTGCAGGACTTCCAGGCTTTGCATGATCATATCACAGACCCATCTCATCCCATGAGCTACCCTCCCTACCTCAAACCAACATGAAGAGCCAGTACCCTGGAAACATCAGTGCTTTGAAATGCGAAAATTGTACTCGTAATCAATCTCGCACTCCTAGTCCAAGGTCCCTAATGAGACAACCGTAGACGTCGTGATTGCTTCTCATCCTTTACTCTGTTGACCAAATACACGATCACAGACGACACGAACACAGTTCTGGTATAAAATCATGTGTAAGGGCAAACTCCACACCACGCCGGGAAACTTAAAAACGTAGCTTTATTTCTACAGTTAGGCCTACCGTCCACACTAATCCGTCACGAAATCGAAGTTCTCCGAAAATGTTCTTTAGAATAATGGTTTTTCGTTTTCGTGTGGACGGAAAACATTTTTAAAACGAAGCTTTAGAGAGGAAAAAGATGGCGTCATGATAACCACGTGATTTTCCTGACCGAGTTTAATCCAAACACAAATCAAAAGTGATCGGTGATTGCCTCGTTTTCAAATTCCTCCGATGTAGTGTGGACCAAAAAAAAAACCGGGCGATTTGATTCGTCAACAGAGAGAAATCTCCGTTTTCGAATTTCCCCGGTGTTGTATGGAGGCGGCGTTATGAAAAAATCTCGACTCCTCATGTAAAATGTCTGTAAACATTGGACAGTGAATAACAACAACTACAACAACAACAAAGATTGTAAAAGCTCTTTATATGGTCTCCACAACAAAAGATAAATTTCAATTTAAAATCCAATATACAAACACTGATCAAGAGAGCACCACATATCAAACAATGACTACACACATTAAATCAATTTTAGGACTGATATTACAACTTCTTTCCTGAACTAAAATACCCAAATGAGAAAACTGTACATCATAGATGCATGCATAGAAAGTGCCCTTAAAATCTAATTCTAAGTAAAAACACCTCAAGGACAAAACCTCTACACCAACATATCCTTTTTACTGGAGAGTGCAGAAGAATTTGTAGAATCTTAAGAAAAAACAAATCTTTGAAAAGCAGAAATTTCAAATCGAACTTCACGTTCTCTGTAAACTAATCCATTCGACCCTGTTTTCTTAAGACTTTTGACAAACACTGGTCTACAGACACTGGTCTACAGCTAATAAATCGTACAAGGAACGTGAAATTGCTTACAGGTCTCAGCGCAGAAACTGCTTTATCTCAGCTTGGAAAAAAAGCGAGCTCTTATAGTTTAAAGAACGGTACAAAAGTGCGAGTACAAAGCGTTTAAGTAACATGTATCCAAATTAAAGCTGCATGAACAAGTCGGTATTATCACATCTTAATTTTCCCACCTTCCTGTCGTCTACCCCTTAAAATCAAACTCAAACTCAACAGAATCGACTAAACAAATTCCAACTATCTACTATCATTAACAACTTCTATAAACACTTCGTGTAAGTTTCACTCAATTTTCCTCTAAGGAATGTCTATCACACGACTTAATACCCGCCACCAGTGCCATAACTGCCATATTGTTGCTGCTGTTGTTGCTGCTGCTGCTGATAACCGGCGTAATAATTCTGGTAATTCTGGTATGCTGGCTGTTGGGCTGCCTGTCCATAGCCCTGCTGTTGTTGTGTATAACCGGTTTGTTGGTAGCCTGAGGCCGCCTGGTATCCTTGGTTGTAGTTATAGTACTGGTTGTAGGCGGCGCTGGCGCCATACTGCTGTTGCTGTGGAGAGTAAGATGTCTGAGCAGTGCTCTGCATCTGTTGCTGGTTGTAGTTCTGTTGGTAGCGAGGTCTCTGCTGCTGATTGGACTGCTGACGGTATGACGACTGCTGCTGGCGGTAGCCCCCACCTCCATACCCACCGCCACCATAGCCTCCACCTGATCAAGAATGAAACAAAACCAAGCATTACAAAAACGACACAAGTTCAGTGAGCTGAGTTCTTAAAGCAAGGACTCTACTTCTTGATTTAGTCGCCCTGTTCTAACGTTTTTACTTTTCAAAGGGTCATCACTTTCATGCACCTCTGCATGTACTTTCCAGTTGCTAAAACGGGTATTGTTGATACATTACATCAACAGAGTAACTTTTGAGATTGGATTAAGGGTCATCTCTTACTTCAATTGAAAGAAAAGTCATGTTTTTGGTTGCTGCTTTAAAAGGTAGTTACATGTATTTTCAGTGGATCGCTTCATTAAGAATTTGCTAACCACCAAACTACTTTGAAGCCGGGAAAGGGGAGGTGGAAATCTTACTTTTGTAACACACCATACTACAACTTCTCACTGGAAAACGTTTGAACCTTCCAACAAAGCCCTAAATACCACATTCCAAATTAGAGACCAGTATGGAAGAATTGTTTATTAGATTAAGAAACATGCCAATGACAAGGTGACAAGTACGATATTGTGTTTCATAACGGGACACTAACGATTTGATAACAAAAAAGCTGTAATAAAAATTGCCACTTTAAAGAGAACTTTAATATTCTCTTTTCCATCGCATATGAAGGCCGTTACCTCTGCCTCCACCACGATGATCCCTTCTGTCATGATACCCTCCTCCGCGTCCACCGCGATATCCACCTCCTCCACCATGATAAGAACGTCCTCCAAATCGCTGATAGGAGCCACCACCACCACCACCTCGCCTGTAGCCTCCACGGTCATCGTAACTCCGATCCCTGTTGTAGCCGCCCCCGTGACGAGGTCTGTCTTCAAATCTGGAGCGTTTGTAAGGTGGCTCGGACCCTGAGCCCGAGCGGCTTCTGTATGAGCGACCCTCTTTGATGTACGCATCGACAATGGTTTTAGCTTCGCTTTCTGGCTGGTCGGCATAGATAACTTCTTCAAAGAATTCTCCAACTTTGGGAAGGGTAAAACTCACTGAAAGAAAAATGATGAAAAAAATCAACATTAATCCAAATGTTTACTTATGGTCCATGTCAAAACATCACTATCCTACTGATAAATAAAATAAACTAAATAAAGCAAACAGCTTCATTCAAGTGTCAAATGTATTTGGCTTTGTTGTGTTAATCAATTGAAGACCCTAAATAAATATGCAGGCGCAGAGCCCTTAATTATGGATAACCATTACTTTTGGATGGTTAAAAATATTTGTTCGGTACATATAATTCACAGTCGTTTCAGACAAAGCACACAGAATTCTACAGTAGAACATAAACTATTACAAATCCCAACTGGTGGGAGGCTGACCAGTTGGTTATTTACATAACACGGTCGAGGTGTTGAACATAAGACCACTGAGAAGAAATCCGTAGATATTAGTAGGGAGGATTTGGGCCAGGGACTTCCAGATTTCAAATCTAGCACCCTCAACCACTCGACAACACCACAACCTCCTCAACTCTTCAATCGCCTCCTATAGTTTCCTTTTAAAATATTAAGAATCCGATAAATCAAAACTGTCGAAGTTGATGAATTTTGCCCAAAAGTTCATTACTTTAAGAATATTGGGATATTATTAAGATGAGAGAAACAAGTTGTGAATCACTTGACCCTTACTTTTCATGTCACTGACAGCATTCTCAGGCAGTTCAATGCCTTCTTTCTTTCTATCCTCCGTTCTCTTTTTAAGATCTTCTTGAGTAGGAATACACACAATAGCTCGTCTGTTAAATCCCTCAAAAGGTCGAATCTTTTTCTTTTGCGCAGAAAGGTACACATTGGTCTGGAAACAATACCACAAGTTAAATATAAACACAATTAGTTCGTGTTCTATAACCTACTGGGTAGAACCATTTCAACTGCAACTGTTTTAGGTCGACAGCTGACATTTCTAGATAAAGACTCTTTACAAATCATTTTTGGTTGAAATGTACCAACTCCTTGGAATAGTGCTTCCAAGAGCTACAATAACATACGGTAACATAACAACGCAAATGTCATCCTAATTTCATCAAGCAACCAAAAAAACACTAAAACTCAACCAAACAGAAATGGCTGACATGGATGGAACACGACCCAAGAGGTTACAAATGAAACCTTACAAGCAGTTTGCTACATCAACACATGACTCATACGTCATACATTATTAGAGTAAATCACTCCTTTACCTGGTCCAGAATATAATTCCTCTTCTTACTTGGTGCGAGCTCAAACAAACGGTGCAGACATTTAGCTGCCTTGTCCATCAACTTACTGTATCCACCCACATCTCTCTTCCTAGCAACACCCATGATCTGAAATCACAATCACAATTCATTATGTTCACTATTTCTGATAGTTTTAATACAAGGTGTCTTGAAGTTAAGATAAGGTAGAATTCTGTTCTTATGCAATTTAATTTTGTCTACACTGTGGCCACACTAACCAAGGCTATCCAACAAAATTCTACGTGAATTGTTCAGTGAAAAAAATATGATGTGCACAATAGATTTACTATAAAGTATCAATCTGAACAAGCTGCATACAATAGAAACAACAAATTTGGAACCATTTTATTGTTTCAAAAAGTTGAATGCTGTTGGTAAATTTGCCATTAGATAATAATTTCTTATGGGAACTTGGCAGGAGAAGTTGCACTGTAATTGCAGGGCAACATTAATCAACAATTTTCACCTGACACTAGAAATCAAGAAATTACACATAACACTGAAAAATTTAGTACATGAAATGAACCCATGATTTTTTGGAGTATTAGCACTGGTGCACTGTTTTAACCTCAGTGGAATTCAAAGTGATAACCTGCAGCATCAACGTTGCTTTACAGACTGACCTAAACCTCAGGGCCAGAAAGGGGCAAAAATAAGTTATTAAGGTGGTCATTTGTTAGAGGAACAGAACAAGAGAAGACTACAACAATAAGTTGAACCATAAGCTATCAGAAATCTTGTTCTTTTGTTCTTTTGTGTGACTGAATCTGCAGTAACATGATTACCTTCATTTTCTCCATGATAGAGTTTGTCCCAAGCACATTGTACTTCTTGTCTGGGTTTTCACTCACTTGCTTATTAACCCAAGTGGTCTTCCCTGAACCAGGCAACCCGACCATCATGATAACCTACAACACAGCAACAAGAGCACAATAATTACACAGGCAAGAAGAGCAGCACTCATGGTGACATGGGTTTCAGCAGGAGTGGAACTGGTTTTTGTGGGCAGACAAAACCTTCTGAACTGAGCTTCTTTATACCATGTACAAATTTTTTCTCTACATGGTTAAAGAGACATAGTCAGCTTTGGGACCGCACTGAACTGAGCACTTCTTACTTTGAAAAAAGTTCACCCCTTACCTGAAATCAAAGTTCATCTAGAAATCTGCTAATTTTTGCAGTGTTTTGCTTGATCCTCAACTGCTTACTGAAAAACCTGCTTATGAGTGTCGTTTTGCTCATCCTATGATATTGTTACCATATCTGGTTAAAAACAGTATTTATCACGTCTCTGTTACATGCAAATCAGCTATGAAATAGTATCTAACGCGCATATGCACCAGCTGACTCTGTCCCCTTAAAACAAGAGGGTAAAATTGTCCTCACAGGTAGTCAACATACCAAGTGCCTGACCCTGACAGAAACCTTTGATGCTGAACCAACTATTTCTCTAAACATTAACAGCAACATCCTTTACAGTTTTACCCTTCTTACAAATTAATCACAATTAAGTCAAAGTTATAATTAAAATTAACAAGAGTTCTGGTAACCTGAAATAACCAGTGGGATAGAAAATACCATATTGCCAGTTACATGTGCAGGGCTTTCATTAAGCACCAACGGCCGACGAAACTCGTCGCCTACTTCGTCCACAAAAGCCGGCTCTTTTCACTCAAAAATTAAAGTAATATAAGAGAAATGCATTTAAAACTGGTTGATACAGTCGGTTACTCTACTCAAACCAGCTACCTACTTCAAATTTTATTGAAAGCCCTGCATGTGTGTGTACAAACAAATGTTGCAGTATGCTATAGACATTTCTAACAACAGATCACTGCCAAACAAAGACTTTTATACTGTACATACTTCACATTCTTTCTTAGTTGTAGGTCCTCTTGTGCCATGTACCAAAGACCCTTCACCAATGGACTGAATGAAGGTGTAACCTTCCTTTGCCGGGAACCATGGCTCTTCCTAAACAAACATAAAAAGCCATTGCAATATTTTTATATATTATTGATTATTTTGTGACTAAATATTAATTTAAGATTGCCAGTCTTAAAGTCTTGATTTGGCTCTGGTAATAAACTGTTAGGGGCAGATTTCAAGATTTCACATTTGAGGGCTTTTGTGCAAAAAGGGAGTATATCTCTTTTTGGTTGATTGTTGTTATTTTTCATAGGATTAAGAAAAGTTTTGGTAGACTGACTTGTTTTGACATGAAAAGCATCATTCTGTGTTGTGTATTTGTGCCTCATTTTGAAAAAAAAAATCAGCTTTCCAAGCAGTATCTTTAGGAGTGAATTCTTGGAAGGTGGATTTTGATGCTACGTACACTCAACAGTTACTTCTAGTGGCTTCAACAGCAGGTTTTTTTGTAAAATAGATGTTTTGGTTTTTGAAAGAAGTAGAGAAGAGAACCAAAAAAGGAAAAAAATCGACCGACCTCATACTGAACCGGTGTCACTACAAAACAAACTCGAATTCGGGTCATTTAGCGGCTTATACATTTGTGCTAACAAAGCAGTAGTAAGAGAATAGCGTGATTATATGAATATTAAAACTTGTATCAGTTTGAACAAATGACACTGCTTGCATTTACCTAAGCTATACAAGGAGAATGAATATCTGATTTTGCAATAACAACTTAGGCTAGGTGTATTACAACTTTGGATGTCATTATGGAAAAAGCACTATTTTACCCAAGGATAGTAGGCACTAGAGAAAACCTACATGTGTTCAAGTACACTTAGAATGTGATTAGTTCCTAGACTGTTGAATTGAATCACTTTACTGGATCAATTCTATACATTCCTCACTCAAATAAACGAGGTACGAGGTTCTTGAACAATTCCCAAAATGGTTCTAGACAACAGAATATCTTACCTGAGATCCAAAGTTGACACTAAACTCAGCATTTTTGATGAGTAGGTGAGGATGCAATGCCTTGCCTTCCAGATCTTCAGTCAGTTCAAATGCCGTTTCAAGGTCTTCCCCATTTTTGCTGAATGAAATTGTCTTGGGATCGCTCTCCAAGTCCTAGAGTGATAAAGGCAAATAGTTACCGTAAAGACTTGTGTATAAGCAGCATCTTTTTGCTTAAGTTTTGGGCCATAAATCTCGAGTGTGGCTTATACACAAAACCATTCCTTTCAAAGAGAGTAACCTGGCTTGTTGTTGTCAAAATTTGAACTGAAAACCTTCAGTAAATAGAGATTTAGATATAATGAAACCTGTTGTTGATCATTGCTTTCAGAGACTCCTAAATGAGCTGTTTGTTAGAATCTTCAGGACGGTTCTAAACCCATCTCTTGCTCACCAGTAGTTCTTTCAAGAGTTTCATTTGTACTTTGTTTGAGCAGTTAAACTCTAACTGGCATGGAACCTCCATTCTTCTGCATCATCTGCGACTGATTACTTCAACAATGATTTCTCCACTATGTGCAATAAAATACCACCCTATATTCAGGGGAACTTGCGAGGCAAATGGCCGACCATTTCATCAACATTTTTTTATTAGATTAACTAGATCCTGAATAAAAATTAGTACATGTACATGTAGCAGGGTTTGTATGCCTTTTCTGGCCAAAAGTTCAAAGACTATATAAGGACTTTCCAGGACACTACTTTGAAATCTCAAGAACTTTCCTTTATACCAATTTACCTACAACCAAGCTAAATGTTTGTGTTGAAAGCTATGTTCTGGGCATAGACATGTGCATATGCAGAAAACGCTAGAAACTGAGAGCTTGAAAACAAATCCAAAACAGACATTTGCAATGCACTAGTGGTTCAATGGACATGCACGAGAGTATTAAACAAGAGAGCACTGGGAACAAAAAAACAAGTGTTTTTCAAACATTTTGTAAGCATTACGAGAATAATTTTGTACTTTGTTTACCTGAACATTGTTCTCACTGGCTTTCATTTACTTTAAAAGTTGCAAGCATTGATATTTTTTTGATCTTGTTAAATAAAAAATCAAGGACTTTCAAGGACCAACCACCAATTTAACTACTTTCAAGGGCTTGAAATCTTGACTCCTGAAACTGAAGGGTTTTCAATATGCATATGAACCCTGATGTATGGTAGTTAAGAATTCTCTACAGCTGGAAATGTAAGAGTTTGGTTACATGTTCCAACAAGTATTAAAAGACCCAGTACCGACCATTGTGTATGTCCAGAAAATATCCACACCCCCAAAAATTCAAAGAAATGTGTGAAGCTTTATTGGAATTTCCAGGGGGGTTGGGATCTTGGCAAAATCAACTTCCATGGGGGTGGTATGGATATCTTCTGGAACTACCCATTGTGCTTTCCACACATCTGTTAATGTCTTGGTTAACATGACAGTGAGGTTTCTGTAATTTCAAATGCTGCATGGTACCATGCTGCCCCTCAGGTAGATCTCCTGGAGGGAACAGGCTATTATTTTTATGTACAGGTATGGTAATGCACCAGCAATCACGGTAATACGACTGTGGATCAGATGTGTGGTAGTTAGAGCAGTCCATCAGGATCAGAGGACAATTTATACTAATATGTATATTGGATTAACCATGGTGGGTATGCAGATCAAATAACAGCTACGTATCAAGGAAATGAGAAAGAGACGGAGTAATCCATAACAAAGACTTACTAGATAGCACCCAATTACATCATCTGCACCAAACGATTGTCCATATTCAGTAAACTCTGAGTCTAGAGCTTTCTTGCCAGATGAATCAAAGCCATAGGAAACCTTGTCTTCACCTGAGAAAAAATTAAGCATCAAAAGTCACATGCAGTCATATGCAATTAAACTAACTAGGTAATAACAAGGTTATCAGACAGGTCAGAGGTTTCTAGAAAATAGCACTCCATCATACAAGTAGTGTGTTTACATGTAAGTGTGGCATAGTCAAGAGGGTTTTTGGCAGAGCTCCTGGTTACTTTATCTTGTCTTTATCTCGCCATCCCTTCCCACCCCTTTTCCACTGTTACTTCAGGGTGATAGGTGCCGTGATAACCGTATGCGGGTGTCATGGCTGGGTTGCAGGAATTCCTAGCTATGGGAATGTTTTACTGTCCAACTGATCTCAGTGGAGGTTTCTAGACATCCTGGACACCTGTCTTCCATACAGCTTGATTTAATTTTGTAGATTACCTCGTTTCAGCTTGATGCAGTTGTTAATAACTAGCCTGGAAAAAGTTTCTTTTGTCCCCAGCAGGAAAACCTGCTAGTGCAGTATTTAAATTCATCAAGTGCTACTATTAAAATAATAATTTAGTCTTCCCTTCACATCTCAACATACAGCTGTTTGCGACATATAACTCACCAAGCTGAAGACTGGCAGAATCAGTCGACCAGCCAACTCTCACAACATTCTTGGGGTCCTCAGCATCAGGCAGGTCTACAGACACAAGTGACATCACCTACCAAAAAAAAACTTTTAGTTGCTAATCTCCATATCACCTTAGAATCCATCAACACCTGCAGTGCTGTGCATGTATAATAATAACCAATCTCATATCACCTGGAAAATTTGGGAGTTCCGGTTTCTAGTTTCGTTGTCATAATGGTAATTATATTTCTCGATTACATTCTGTCAATCAATTAGTGTTATTTGTTGTATCCTTCCAGAAAATTATTATATTGCATATTCCTCGCTTCTAAACCATTCAACATAAATCTACGTCAATCCATCCAGTTATGGTTAGGATTCTTTTACACTGGAAAACTTCCAAATGACTGATTGCATGGTTCGTACAGAAGATTGAAACCTTTTTTCAAGGACCCTTTGTGGAATGTCATATTGCATGCGTAACCCATTGACGCCTGTGCTGCCCGTAACTGCCCATGTGAAAAACCTTGCTACTTCCCTGTGCCGCCCGTAACCCCCCGAAAAAATGCATGTGGGAACAATTGACTTTCCTTCCCTCCCTGAAGACTCTTTGGTTCTCTTATTATTCTATTGTTCTTGAGGACAAATAAACCAATCAGAATGGACTTTCTGAACATACATGTATTTTTAGAGGACTTCAAGGGTCCTAGAAAGACAGTTTTTTCTTCTTAAAATTGTGCGCTCGAAAAGTGCAGTGAATCATGGCGCATTGCAGGCCAAATCTTAAACTTCCAAGGTCTTGTTTTCATTCTTAACATGGAGAAATTACTGCTTTGGTTTTCCAAATAGAAAGGAAAAATACAAATCAATGTTTAGGTGTACAAAGTCCTCAAACCTTTCTGGTGAAGAAGTTTTTCATCCTACTATCGCCGTGAAACATGAAGATCGGAGCACTTTCAAGTAAGTTTGGACGACATACAGTACCGCTCAAAAGTAAGTTGACACTTGAAACTCGAACCTTGAGACTCAATCCTCGAGCCTCGATGCTTGAAACGTTCGAGGATCGAGTCTCGAGAAACAAGGCTTTCTCGAATATGCAAAAACTCGAAAGGGTTTCGAGGAAACGATTTATTTCTCAAAGGAAGAATAATAAAGCACTGCTCACATCTACAGTAAAGTACAACTGTTTCGCGTCGATCGTTATCGCGTGAACACATTCGACCGTACGATAGCGGACTAAACGTGATTTTGTTCTGAGACAACTTGTGTTAAAAACTAAATGTAGACCTGCAGGTGACAATGGAAACTTACCGGTAAATGCGGACAATCCTTTACGTCCAGGGCCGTTTGCAAAATTGCTGAAATAAAAGCTCCTTCTAGTACTGTAGACGACGAGAGCATTCGAAGCGCCATGGAGTCCAGTCGCAATCGAAGCACATCCTGTTTGTTTACTTTGCATATCAGATTGTGAACTACACTGAAGTTAAATTGATGGGTAACATGGAACGTATTTTCCATTGACTGTAGTCCTCACAGAATTAACAACAAATCGCTTTCCCACTTCGGTTTTCACCAACGCAGGCACAGTGTCGAAAAGCTGCATATTTTCATTTACTTTAGGTGAAATTTGGGTGAATGAAATATAGTTTCAGTCAAAAGAAAACGTCTTCATTTGAAAGAAACACTATTCTAAGTCACCTTCCAGGAACTCTGAAGATATTTTTTTTAACTTACTTATCCATTTCTTTTTAACAATGTAACACTTTTCATTTCGAGCGGTGGCGCCCAACTTGCATGTTTTGCAGAAAACGGAGATTTGCCTGGATTTTAGAATAAAAAACGCTGGCTTCGTTTTCGCAGTAGAAATATGCGACTTCTCAGTTTTCGCATACAATTTCTACAGTTTTAATAAATACCGTATTTATTCGCCTATAAGCCGAGACCCTAAACTTTTGGCTATCAGAACATGTTAGAAAATTATGAAGAGGAAACCCAAAACATCTAGCTATAAGCCGAGATTGCAAATTTCTTTTCCACGTGCACTGTCAAGTGAATAAACGTATCACCAAACCGTAAAACAAAAGAAGCGTCCCTCTCGGGAAACACGCATGACACTGTGAAATGAACATTCATTTACCGGTATTCATATATTCATTATAACACATTTACAAGTAATGACTGTTATTGGTCGTTTAACTGAAAATAACTACAAATCACAGGTAAGATGAATTTAATGTGATCCGATTTGACATTTCAGAAGAATATAAATAGAACCGCGTGTACGACTAAACATCACCTGAGTTCAGAATCCTGTCTCGAACAATCACACGCTCTTTCAAAGATATCCGTAAACGATCATCATGCCAAAAGCTCGTCGTTCTTCGTACAACTTGGCCTTCAAATTAAAAATTGTGGCTGAAGCAGAGGCCGTTGAGAACAACTCCGAGATCGCCAGAGAATACGGGATCAGTGAATCCATGGTTCGTCTCTGGCGAAAAGATCAAGCAAACCTCTTCAATGGCGAGCTGAAAATGTCAGCAAAACGAAAAACGATGGGCTGCTATACGCCAAAGTATCCTGAATTAGATCAAACACTTCTGGAGTGGTTTTCAGAGCAAAGAAGCCAGGGTAAGTTCGTCGTTTTAACCCAAACCCAGCTAATTTCTGTCACTATTCGATCGAGTTGCCATGTTTACCAAAGCCGTGGGAACGACCGCTTGTGATTGGTCAGTTTCCGATGTCGTCAAAACAAGTCATTGCATTGATCCAAATATAGTGTTTCTCTTTTATCTTTTACAGGAATCGCGGTTAGCGGATTAATTCTTCGGTTAAAGGCGAAGGAGTTGTGCAGCGATCCAGAGTTTAAAGCTTCCTTGGGTTGGTACCAGAATTAGAAAAAGCGCCATGCCATCAGCTTCCGAACTAAAACAACCCTGGCCCAGCGACTTCCTCAAGATTTGGAGGAGAAGACGGTACAGTTTCATCGCTTCGTGATCGCAGCTCGGCAACGCCATGGCTATCCGCTACCCAGGATTTTCAATATGGATGAAACCCCTATGCGAGAACTGACGATGATATGGCGATGGAGGATGAATTTGAAACTGACAGCGAAGGAGACGACGACTGAAAACTTCATTCGTGAAGTCAAAAAACAAAACGGCTCCTTTAGGAGCCACCACTTGAATAAAAGTTTATGACCAACAACAATGATTTTTGTACACGAACTTAACCAGTAATTTGTGTCTGTTGATAATCGCTCGGCTTATAGCCGAATAAAAACATTCAGTTGAAGCTCATGCAGCATCAGAGAAATTTTTTGGCAAAAGCATTCGGCTACAAGCCGAACCCCCTTTCTTGTAGAAATTTCACTGGTTCCCAGTTTAATTTTGTGAAAAAGTCGATCGGCTTATAGGCGAATAAATACGGTATATCATTTTTGAGTTAAGTTTTGTACAGAGAAACTAAAAAATGCCCGCAGAAAATTGCTAAACTTGAAAGATTCGTTCCCAGCACGCACCTATTATTATCCTGAAAAGAAATTTGATCGGGGCAGATTTTGATCACGTGCTAGACAACCACTTCTGAGCCATGAGTGCGTGTCACGCAATCAACAAAACACCGCTATAAATTCGCCATTTGCTTCATCTAAACACTTGATTACCCTTGAGCCTATAGCTTACCTTTTTTCCTCAAAATCGTTATCAAAAATTTAGTCGGCGAACGGCTTGCCTGGGTCCTAGAAAGGAGAGAAAGTTACTTGCCTGAAGGGGTTGTCCCGGACAAGTTTTTTTTTCAAGCCCTGAATATAGATCTGTAAACCGTGCTGTTTCGAACTTCGAAGGCCTGAAATTGAAAATTACAGCTCACAACACGTTTAAAAATAAATTTGACCAAATTTGTGTAGGCATAAAATTTATTTACCACCAGAAAACTTCCGTGATCGGTTACAGTGTATTCCGACAGATCAGACAAACATGCAGCATTTTGACCGCCAATTAGAAGGTGTTCTTTTTTTCACGCTGCAATGCAAGCGAATGTATTTTCAATAGAGAAAACTCACCAACATTTTATTTTTGCGCGAGATTCATTCATTCGATAGCATAACCGATCGCAACTTAACACCCTCGTGCCCTTATCTGTGTTTACAATCGAATCGGTCGCACGCAACTTGGTAATTATTTGTTTTCGGATTCCAAAGTGAGCAGAACGATTGCTCGCAAGACTGGTAGTCTGCATGTACACGTATATGGTTTGCGGCCCGTCTGTTTACGTAATTTCTCAAAAGATCAGTCAAGCGACAAGCTCATTAACTTTCTCGACTCGCAACTCGATACTCGAGACTCAATCCTCAATACTCGAAACTATTGAGGATCGAGGATCGAGTCTTGAGGGACTGTCAACTTACTTTTGAGCAGTACTGTATCACATATTTAAAG
This sequence comes from Catalaphyllia jardinei, assembly GCA_022496165.2. Classification (NCBI taxonomy): domain Eukaryota; kingdom Metazoa; phylum Cnidaria; class Anthozoa; order Scleractinia; family Caryophylliidae; genus Catalaphyllia; species Catalaphyllia jardinei. The sequence goes on from CM042759.1 coordinate 11,953,474, forward strand.
CAGCTTTTCGGATTTGAGAAACAAAAATGGTAATGTACATTATTACTTTGAAGTTGAATTCAACTTTTAGAATGATTGGTAAAGCCATGGGCGTTAAAATGACAGCAAAGGCCATCGGTAAAAACTCAAGCTCGCACTTTAGCATGAAGAATTAATTTGAACATGTGCTCAAGCAGCGAAAGCAGGTCTATGAATTTGGATTTTTTTTTTGTTTTTAAATAGTTTCTTCGCATCAGCTTGAATGAAAATTTATTGTTATTGAACTTCCTTTCGTATTTCTTTGATTTGGTCCAATGTATCTTTGAATTTTAGGTTATAAAAGTGAACAGCCACTTTCATGCCGGATTTCTGCATATTTAATTTACTGACCACAAGGCGGTTTGTTTATTTCTTTAATCGCTTTGTTCAAATATGTTTTCAAGTCTTATTCAGCTACCACAAAACAAATCAGGAAAGAATTAAATGGGCACTAATTTAACACAGTTGAAATACGATTGATCTCAAAATAACTGGCTTGATTTTTTTGTCTTTTTCATTTACAAATTTCATTTCGGCCGCAATGGAATTTCTTCGTGCGGCGAAGAAATGATTTGATTTCTTGTTTTCAGATTGATTTTTTGATGAGTTCTTCGCTTTTTTTCTGTTGTTTTCTCAAATGTCAGCCCAATTCTGTTGTATTTGGTTTCGTTTTGTCGTCTGAAGTCAGTAATTAAATCATTTCTGCATATTCAATTTTCTTGGCTTCGGCTTGACATTTTGTCGCATAAAGAAATATTATAATTTCTTGCTTTCTTATTAGTTTTACATATCAAGTTGAGGTCTTTTTGTTAATACTCTTGAATATTTTGTCCCTTCATTCGTTCGACTCTAAATAAATGACATCTTGAAACCTGATCTTGTGTCTGTGGTTACTGGGCATATGGTTTATTTTTGTGCTTTTGCCCACTCTGAAATACTCTAAAAAACACCAGAGAATAAGGGGTGGTTCGCAGGCAAATTCATTCAGGCGTCAATGGGTTACAGGGTTCATACCCTTTTTCAGAAACAAATTTCCAGGGCTATTCCAGGACTTTTCCAGGACTCAGATTGATTTTTCAAGGGCTCTAAAATTCACATTAACTCCTACACTCCCAAGATCTCAATGTTAATTCTCCTTACTGCCTTCTATATACTTTATACTTTTAGTTGAGTTAACAGATTTCCAGAATTTTCCAGGACCAGTGGCCTTTTTCCAGGACTTCCCAGTCCTGGAAAATGCCATAATAAAATTTCAGGACTTTCCAGGTTTTCCAGGACCTGTACGAACCCTGGGGTTAACAAATGAATCATTCTGTAACAACCAAATTAGCAGTTTTTCAATGCAGATTGCTTTCTTCGAATCACCTTTAACTTGCCTAACCCATTTATACTCTTCCAAAACCGCACTATCTAGGCATTTTGCTGCAAAACCAACGCCAACACAAAGTTTCAACTCCCTAATGCCAGCTCCATGTGGCATGCACAAGGGCATTAAAACTCATATACACAACCGCTGATCAATCTGGTGTCGGCTCGCATAGTGGCTCGTGTTTGGCTTTGCCTTTTTTACACAATTCTTTGCAGTTTTTTCTTTTTTACAAACTTAAAACAGAAGAACACTCTAATCGTCACAATTCAACTTTGCAGCGACTCTTCAGATCCCATGTTGGGGGAAAATTCAAGTCCTTATAGTGAAATTCAAGGACTTTCCAAGGATGTTTGGCAATCAAGGACTTTTCAAGGACCTACTATAAAATACAACTTTTCAAGACTGTGCGAACCCTAGATTGTGTACCTGACCTCTATCAGCTACTCAGCTACAGAGTCTTTACAAAAAGATGGCAAAATCAGGCATCTTCATTTCAGCCACCTTACCCTGCTAGCATAAGTTTCTTTCTGGCAAGTCTTTTAGCGTGTACGAAGTTGTTCGCCTCTCTTGTATTTCATGTAGTCAGCTTGTTTACTTCCCCCAGAGAAACCTCTGTCACAAGCCGCTTTCAATTCTTGCCAAGTATGCTCTTTTCAAGATACCTCCAAATTCTTAGAGGAAGATCACATCACAAACAGCTTAAAAACCAGCTTGCACATCTGTTATTTACTGATTTGCTGTGCAGAAATAAGCCTACATTTAGTCAAAAGTTTTCGTCGTTAAAGTTTCAATAAGGCAGTCCAGAAGGCTTTTAAAGCTCTTGAGAATTGTACGACTTGAGTCTTCAACTCCTTATCAGTCAAAAGCGTTTATATTCTGTTTTTCTGTTTTTCTTCCCCCGAAACAAACAGAGCAGGCAAACCAAACTGTGGCATTGCATTAGGTGAGATTTGTCACATTCTCTATGATAACCTGATTATGAACTGGTGAACATAAAAGGCTCATGGCAGATGTTTCTCTCAGCAAAATAAACAAGCTGAACAACATGAACAACCAAGTTTCACATGCCAAAGTACTTGCTAGAAAGAAGCTTCTGCTAGCAGGGTACAGCCACCTACTTTGGACAGTTGTAATCACCTTGAATAACATGCCCTGCACTATGCATTTTTGCCCTAAGAACCCAAACCATGTTTCATTTTGAACCATTATGAATTTAATATAAAGTTTGCTCGCCATCATTTTATTTGTTTTAATAGTGTCAGGCCAATTTTAATGTGTGAACGGAGTTTAAATCCTTGTTAAACATGCTCACCTTGCATTCAAAGCAAACCTTTCCTTCAGTAGCACCCCAAGTAGCTCTAGCCCCAGCAAGGAGATATGAAAACCCTTCATCCTCTAATGGCTTTCCACTCAGGCCGTCTGGGGCAACTTTCAGATGCAGGTCGCAGTTGTCTAAAACCCAAATAAAATGGAAACTTAAAAACTAAATTTTCGTAATAGCGTGCATGACTCTACAAGCCAAGCACATTTACAACTACTTAAGCATAAATTACTTTTTTCTTGTGAATCTAAGTCTGATGTGCTCCCTTAAAATCTTATTGTTACAAGTGTATCTAACACATTGTACTCGCCGTTCCTTCCACTTACATTTGTCCAAGACGACTAACGAGTCGTCTAGCTGAATCTCCTCATCCTCGGGTTCAACTCTACTGGAGGGAAAAATGAAATGTAGAAAACTCAGATGAAATCCTCAGTGCAGTCTGCATCTAGCAGACGCCACTGACTGCTCCTATCTCCTGGTGGTGACAGAAGCATAGAGAGTCATTCCAGTCATCAATTTGATTTATCATGCTGCTGCCAACAGATAATTGGCTGTTTCTTGGCAAGGAAACCCCGTTAAGACTATTTTGGGGTTTCACATTCGATTGCTGCTAGACATTACCTGGCCTCGGTGGAAATCTCTACATCATCATCAGCCTCCTTGTCCTTATCTGCATTCTCTCCTGAAAATAAATCCAAATTACATACCATTAAAAGGAACTTTGGGGGTAATGTTTCCTGGAGATTAAAAAAGTTAACTAAGTTCAGTTTACTTTTAATAAGTTAGTAACATTTTTCAATCTTTATCAGTAGTCTGATAGCTTTAATCAACACATTGAAGCAGTCAGGGTTCTCCACCAGAATGCCTAATTTATCCAAGTTTTTATCCTCAACTGTCAGCCCTCATGTATGTTAGGCTCACACAATTCCTCCAATCTTGTCTGTGCTCCATTCAAGCTCAGTGTGTTGTATCCATTATATCTCTCATGAATGGTCGCTGCATTCCTTGGCTCTTATGTTAATGTAACCATTAACTTTTTTTAACTGTTTCACCATCCAGTGCTATCTCCACATCTTCAGAATCTATCCTCAGATGTGGCTACTTGCTGTAGCACTTCTACAATGCTCAGTGCGACTTGTGTCTATATTAAGTATCTCCATTTGATTCTCTGCAATTCTCAGAAAACAGCAGTTCACACTTGCACTGCAAGGCCTGTTTCAAACAAAAGGCCACGATTGTAAGTTTTTTGTACCCATTGGGAAAGTTTGCCTTTCCCTGCTTGTAAAACAGACACGTACAGCAGAACTGGAGTGACTAACTGCTACCTTAAACACCAAGAGACTTGGCCAAGAATCCAGCATGTCAAGTGGGCAGCTCTGACCACGAAGGGCTGTCCCTAAAATTTTGAACAAAGTTGGCGCAACACAAGTGAAAACACAGAACACAAGGCAAAACATAACAAAGAAGTCTTGCTGCAGCTGGAAGTTTTGCCTCTGCTCTCCTCCAAAACTTTAATAATAATACATGTAGATTGCCAATAATACGCATTATTAAATAACAAGTAACAAAGGCTAGCCTTTGACATCTTTGAAATGAGGTGTTGGCAATATCCTCAGTGGTAGACAGGTGATGATACGAGCATGAGATTATGCCGCCAAGTGATAATATACCTTGTAATGCTGCTCAGAAAGTCTGTTATTAATGTCTCAATGAGAGACTACCACTTCATGAAAACCTTCAGAAACTGTACACAGGAAGTGTAACCTTCTCACAATAACTTTACAATACAAGTGTGGTTAACACATAATAAAACATAGGCATGCAAGGCGTGTAAGAGTTATTTTTTTGTGAACTGAAAGGTTTCGGAGATAGCAAAATTAAATCGATGACATGTAAAATGTTTTACCAAACAAACTACAGTAATCTGACACGTCTCCAAATTAATATAGACATCATTTTTATTTTCTAACAGGCAATTTGATTCGTTCTTTGATTAAACCGGCCACATTGTGATTCGTGCAACATGCGCACATGCATAACTCCCCCTCACTCACCGATCTCATAGCCCTTTCAACTCCAAGAGGAATTTTTGCTCAAAAATACTCAAATTAAGAGAGCTATTCACATTCTATACGAGTCGTAAGTTTACTTTTTTTACAAAACAACACTACTTCCCCGAAAATAGAAAGAAAGAGAAAAAACTTTCTGATACGTTGAAAGTCTGATTTAAACAAGAGGCCATAACTTGTTAGCTCTAATTGAGTTTACTCCCATGTGAAAAACAAAAGTTTTAGTTACCATTTGTAACTAAAAATAGCAATATCTCGTTTTGTTTATTTAAACATTTCATGGGAACAAGTGTTGACAATTCGTCAGCCCTAATTGAATTTACTCCCTTGTGAAAAACAAGGGTGTCAAATTACCCTTTGTAACTAAAAATAAAAATATTGCATTACATTTGCATACAAGAAGAAAACAATTGTCACTTCCACTTATTTTGTAAACATTAAAACTGTTTCAAATCTAAATAGTCTCGTCTCCTCTAAAATATGTCCTTTGAACTAGAAGCGACGATTCGTGACCTCTAATTGAATTTACTCGTTGTGAAAAACAAAAGTATCAAGTCACCCTTTGTAACCTGAAATAAAATATCTCTTCCAATATGATTTGGTTACTACTGACTCATGAACTACTTCAAAACGCAAAACTCATATCGTTCATAACTTGCCACCATTACACTGAAGCAGCCCAATGTATATTAAGTAACTGTCACAACTGTCACGGACTAAAAATCACAAACCGGCGACATACACGTCAGTCTTTATTATTCAATCACCAAAGTCCTTGAACTTAATACAATCACAGAACTCCCAAGACTTCATATACCTCACTTAAGTTATCTTAAACAAGAAATTTTATTTTTCTTCTACTACAATTCGTGCTGGCTATTAATGTGATAGAGCGAAAACCCTGATAACATTGACGAGGAAAGATTAAGTTTCATTCATAACGTATCTTCGCATCCCGGTCCAGTACTAAACAATGAACATTTATATATGTAAAATCGTCACAGAATAATTTATTTCTGTTCTGCTGAAGAACTTAATCGTAGTCTCTTCCCATTTCCCGTTGAAACTTGGCACTGAAACTGATCAATGGATGCTGAAATTAACGACTCGCCCTGGACTCTGCAGCCGAATACTTAGGTTTCACTACAACACGCAAACAATTCGAACCTGGTCACAACCTCTTCACATTCCCACAAGTGCATTCCACCCCCTTAAATACAATTGAAGGCTTCGGTGGAAAAAGGGCAAGAATTTTTTTTTTTTTTTTTTTTTTGATATAATTCTTTATTGAAACAAATTGATATTAATACAGTAAATTATTAAATTACCTACATGATTATAATGTTACAACTAATATAACTAGTGTTACTAATACTAATAATATAATACAACAAATTAACACTGATATTATTATTATTACAAAATTCAAAACAGACTAGAAATGTTTACAAAGTATAATGCAAATAATATAGTAATTACATACAGAAAGTGAATGCATATTAAAACCTTTAAAATAGTTAAGCATTTACAAGAGGCGACACTATCCATTTAGCTTCAAAGAGATCCTTTGTTTTTTTACTATGCAGACTAATATGTTTTTCCGTTTCATATTTTACAGCAATTTTCTTTTTAAATCCGTGTATATTCGGAAGAATTTGACTTCTTCTACAATCCCACAAGTACAATTTCCCAATCATAATTAGATAGTTTAGAAGCTTAACAGAAGGGGAGTTTTGTCGAATTATTCCAACTAAAATATCTTGTAACGAAAGTCTAATGTTTTCCTTTAAAAGTTGGTGCCAGAATACTTCGAAGTCACGCCAAAAATCTATCGAGAAAGGACAGAGATATAGGAAGTGATATAGCGTTTCTGGTTCAGATGAACAAAATGAACACGAATCATTCAATTTAAAGCCAATTTTGTAAAGTTTAGCATTAGTATAGAGAATGGAGTTAAGAATTTTGTATTGAAATGCCTTAACATATGTTTCAAGAGCCACACTATGCGGGATCATAAAAATTTGTTTAACTTCCTCGAGTGTGAAATGAAATTCATTTTGCAGCTTGTTTACAATAGTTGGAAAGAGAGCCTTTCTGCTTACAAGTAAAGTATAATAGTCTTTAGATTTCTTCTTAGTAACATCAAATATATTATCGTCAATTTTTAGAGAAAATTCATCTGTTGTTAATTTATGAGTACAATTTTTTAAAATGGAAGGAATGGAGTGCCGAAGACCTGCCCAAACTAAAAAATTAGTTTTAGAAATCCTGTTAGAAACTAAGGAAAAGGAATCTTTGTTATTTAAGTCAAAGAATAGATCACTGATATGAACTACACAAGAATTGCTCTTGGACTTTGCTGCCTGGATCGACCTAACTTCAAACGCTGATAACTTGCCGCTTATATCAGTTGCGTTGGAAGTTAGAGAACACATTTTGCTTCTTTAAAACGTGTTGGTGACTTACGGGTTTATCAAGGCTTTAATTATGATGCCTCTCAACCACCAGGCAGCCTACAAGGTACTTAAAAACAATGCTTAAGATATTACTGTAATTTCCGGCCGTTTACCCGCATGGCACATTACCCGCATTGGTCAATTTTTGCAATAAAGGGAAAAAGTTTTCAACAGATTACCCGCACTGGCAGATAACCCGCACCGAAAACAAAAGAAAATCATGCTTTAAAAGTCCCTGCCTTACGAAGTTGTTTCGACAAGCCATTGAATTGTTTGCGTGGCCGTGGATAGATAGCACGTGCAAAAGCCGAACATTGCAAAACAAAATTTCCATCTAGCTGCCAGTTCCATGCAAGTTCAATTTGTCCAGTTAATTATTCGATGCATTTATGTTTAGACTCGTTAGAATGCACTACAGGAGAACATGATTTGGTCGATCGATCGCTGAAGTCCGCCATTTTTTAGGTTGAGAGAAGGATGGGGCAAGTGTAAAATTTCTTTTTGGGGAGGGAGTCGAAGGTGGGGCGGTCAAATTAAAACAAATCAACTGCAATTTTGAAATAAATAACAATACTTTTAATTGACAAGCAAAGGCCTGCGACTTTTCAGATAACCTTGCAATACTATAAATATATTTCACCTCGAAACGGTCGATATTTACACTTTTTTGCTTATTAAATACTTGAATTGTTTACAGAAAAACTCGCTGTTTGTTTAAAAAACTAGCTACACACAAGTTTATGAAAATCAAACGTTCAGCTCAGAAAGGTAGTTAATAAAAGGTAATAAAAAAAATAGTGTTCAGCAATTAGTAAATTTTCACACGTATTGTTTTCAATGTTTCATTGAGAATTGCACCGCTTGTGAAAGTCTGGTCTAAAAAAATAGATATCTCAGGATATAATGACTCTACGAAATAGCTTGAAACGGGAAAATAATCACAAAATTTGGGCAGCACTAGCGAAGAATATGTCACTGATGCGCTGTACATTCTGGTATTTTAAATTTTGTCGCTGTGAATGTTTGTTTACACGCGGCGCCATGAAATGAACACGTCGGTGTCAATTCTTTTTGTGAATAGCTTTGAATCGTGCCTTTCACAGTTAAATTGTTTTAGTTTTAAGTTCATTAGGCCCGCTTTAAACGTCGCATTTTACATGCACCGAATCGAATTGAAATTATGTTAAATTATTTATATTTGCTTGAATGGGAATTTAAAACACGTTGATTGCACTTAGCAATTTTATTCGGCAAAACAATGCGACGTTTAAATAAAATCAGTCGAACGTATTCATTCGAGTCGACTAAAATTAGTATTTGATTCGGCGCTTGTAAAATGCGACGTTTAAACCAGGCCTTACCTGCGTAGGTGAGAAATGTTTCTTGCTCTAAATAAAAGAAACAAGCTGTGAAATTGACAAGATAAGAAAGTGATACGACCGGTAGCACAAACGTAGTAAAAGATTTGTTTGTTCGAATTATTTCAATTTGCATCGGCTGTCATCAAGAACGAAACAATCTGTTACCGGTAAACAATCAAAGAAAAATAAATGAGACAATACACAGTTTTTTAGGAAGAGTTTCTTTAATGGCTGTTATCATTTGTTTTTTTTTTTCTTCTTACGGTTTTAATGTGATATGATTAAAAAATTATCACATTACCCGCACCTTCCTATAACCCACACCAGCAACTGTTTGCAGAAAAATTAACACATTACCGGCGGGTAATTGGCCGGAAATTACGGTAGTCGAAAGAGCTGTAATGCATCACTTCTCTCTGCTTTGACGCTCGATCGAAACTCACGTGTTGTGTGCTTTCGTCACAATAGCCTGTATAAAAAATGTCCCCAGATTCCAGCTCTATGCGTAATTTCCTTAAATAGATATCTTGATTTTTCAAAGAGCTAAAGGAACAGAACGAAAAAAAAATTGAGCAACCTCGTATCGAACCGGTGTCTCAGCAAAACAAATTCGAATCTGGCACGTTCAGCGCCTTACCTGCTTGCGCTAACGAAACAGTAGTAAGAGAATGAAGCTATCATAGTGACTTCATCGCTTAGCGAAACAAAAGGTTTCTTTTGTTTTATTCAACGAAAGGTCCCCAGAGAATGCCCTTGGAAGAATGTGTTTTTTCGCATACGTAATATTTCGAGAAGGAAGCAAACTTCAGGAGAAAAACATGCAGAGCATTGTTTGACACACGTAAACAAAACTGCATGTGAAATTTGGAGCGTTCACTTTTGAGTAAAAATCCTAACGCCCTTTTTCCACCGAAGCCTTCAATTGTCCCTATCATAGAAGCCCCATCATGCGGCTAACACTCATTTAACTCAAAACCTTATATATGGGAAAATCTTACCCTTCATCGCATGCTCGCAGTTATATCCCAAACACTATTTTTCTTTGACTGATTATCCAATTGCTAATGACTATAAAACCCGCCCACAAAATTCTTAGCCTAACCTACAGAAAATGTCGAGGTAAACCCAATATATGAATACTTCCTCCTCTTTTACAGCAGAATAAATATGGCCGTTCTCAACTGTATCAGGATCAAATCACCTGATCAAATCTTCTCACATACCATTTACCTTTACAACAGGAAATTTGATTGGTGTTTAATGGTAGCTTCAATCTGATTGGTGTGACATACATACATCTCTCACTGATCCACCCGCCCATAACATACCCGACGTGCCGACTAAGAGGTATTTTTTTTACAAAAAAATAACTCAATAATGAGTAAGAAAATAAGCGATATTTAATCAATAGCAAGACTTGCTATTTAATATACAACTTCTGTATTTCAACAACATCCCATATCTGATACACAGATGTCACTTCTAACAAAACTGTAAATGTACCATTAAGATAATTATTATTATTATTATTATTATAATAATTATTGATATTATGCTTAATACATTTACAAAACATAAGCAACCTTTACTTTGCACTTTTCTATATTTGATGTGAGCATTTATCAACAACACAATCTGTATATGATATAAACATAATCTTGTATCAATTAATCAGTATTGGCAACAACAAGTAAAGCTACCTATTGTAAATGGAAGAAACGAACAAAAGGAAACTGGCACACCAAGCTGGGATTATCAGAAACTCAAAACTCTAATGATGCATGTTACCCAAAGGATCAAAAGATATTGAGCTAACAGTGAATCTACAATACCGCTCAAAAGTAAGTTACCACCCATCGCCTCTTGTCTCGCAAGAACCATGGAAGCGTATATTTTGGAACAAATTACAAGCAGTTAGCTTGCAAGGAAACAATAAATTTCTCGTGGAGAACTTTTTTCAGGCTCTTGTTTTGCACGTGGCTTCAAGAGAAATGAACTTAGACTTGCAAGCCAAAAGCCTAAATGTAAAAGATGAAAAATTAACACCAAATACGTTCGTGAAAACTCCCGTTTGGAGGTTACTTTAATTTTTTAATTACAGCGTTTTGACGGTGCATGAAAATAAACGACAGCTTTGAATGGAAACTTGGTTCGCAAGACCCAATACTATCATCACTAATGAAGAGACTGGATGGAAACAATTTTTATAATCTCAAATCAAGACTTTAAAAGAGCTTGCTATAATTCCAGATTATTTTTAGTCCATGGTGCAGCAAATTAGCATATGTATGCTTGTCTTTTGAACTTGCTTTGGAATCGAAACTAGTTCTTTCCGTAGATAAAATTTATTGATAACAATCTTAGAAATCGAAATATTAACCACTGAAAGGAGAAATTCGGTACATCCATCTGACAGAAACTTGGATTACATAACAAATCGAAATTGTGATGCACGCGTCCTTTGTCAACGCACGTGAAAGACGTGAAATGAAACGCAGAAGAAATTCAGTTTGAAAACTGAAAGTTTTGTTAACTTTAATTCAAGAAAGTCTGTTAAGCGATGGACGGGAAAATTACAATCTTTTGGCTACATTAGTTGTGTTGATGCTAAACTCGTGTAGCAGCTATAATCTCCCACTATTTTCAAAGCAAGAACACTTGGCTCCCGACAATTTCCTTTTTCGAGCAAAAACTTCAAATTATTATTCCCATGTTAACTCAACGTTGTCGATTAATAAATAATTCAATCAAACACAAAGTTGAATTTGTTGTCAAGCCTCGTTCACTTGGAGAAAACATGCTAGACTTTACTTGATAAATGAATATCATTCAAGTTAGTACAAAGATCTTCACTTTCTAGAGCTAAACTACGAATAAAGCGGTACCTAACAACCAATCGCATTAAATTTTCCAATATTTGAAATGAACAGATAAACACAGCTTATGTAAATAACAAATTTGATACACGACTACAAGTACTAACCTTCCGCTGTTTGCGAAGTTGAAGCCGAAGCAGCAACGACATTAGTCTCCATAGCTGTAGGTTCCTCTGCTTGCGATACACTTTCCTCCTTCTGTGTCGCGCTTTCTTCTTTCGGAGCCGTTTCAGAAGTTTCAGTGGTCTCTAAAGGTACTTCCTCAGAAGGTTTATCTCCTGATTCTGTTGGGACAGCGACCTGTTCACTGTCTTCAGGATCCTTCGCTGCTATGTTAGGCTCGTCGGCCTCTGGCACCATTTCGTCTGCTTTCGCTTCTTCTCCTTCTACAACTTCTTCTTTATTTTCCTCAGCAGCAGTTTCTTCTTTCTCTTCTGTAATCTCTGCTTGCGGTTCCGCTACGCTTTCCTCCATAGCTTCCTCGCCATTTTCTTCGCCGACTTTGGAAATCGCTTCCAGCAACCGCTCAACAAGGACGGGCTTGTTTCCCTTCGAATCAAGGCCTCGAGCTTGTAGCTCTGTTCTTAATTCAGCTACCTTGAGCTTCTTAACAGCTGCCTCGTCAAGATCACTCATGCTTCAAGCCGTTTGGAAAGAAAATTAGAGCTAAAACTGCAGACAAAACTCTCAAAGACCCTTTTCACACGTGCAGCCGTTGGAAAATGGCGTTGCCCCACGCAGCGCTACTACGCATGCGTTCTAGGGCGAAATCCCAGTGATTTTACTTCGTACAAACAGCGATGAGTTTTGCCCAATTTTTCAACCAAACATAAGCAGAAACTCTATTTGTCATATCAGAAAGTTTGGAATAAATGTTAAGAATAAACTGTCAATTTTATTACGAAAATGTTCCAGAAATGATAGAAATATGCCCGAATCTGCCCGAATTTATTATTGCTTAGAGCCTTCGGTCAGCTTGTTTCATTGGTCAGCTGTTACCCTTGGAAAAACATTCGGCCATGTTGTCCCATTTCTTTATTTTATCGTCTCGAGGAGATACCCTGATATTTCGAGATTGTATCCTTTCTTTTCACGCTTCCATTATAATTAGGAAGTGATTATACTAGAAACTAAAGCTCTCTAGACACTATTAAGTTTAAACAATTGTCTGCGACGCTTTGTCAAATACTTTGCATAAAAGTCAGTCTATGATATGCATTAGCAGCTTGGGACCCTAGCTAAGTCTTTTTCATTTTCTGTTCCTTACATGTAAGGAAAAACTTCACCTTGAAGCTCAAGCTTATGACTTAAGTTTTTTCCTAATGATTTGTTTATTGTATTACCTTGACTCATTTTCAAGATAGGGGAGATGGTGTGAAAGCGACTCCAGATATCTTTTACCGGAAAATTAAGGTGGACAAAGAAAGTAGCTCTCCCATATTTGTAAGTGTTAAGATGATAAATATTATAAACCACTGACATTTAGCTTATAATGAATTTATTTCATGTTTATGTGAACAATGTGAACTACAGGCAGTACAGAGTGAGATGGTTCATTTGCAAAGATCCCAACCTTAAAAAAAATCAAAATATGCGAGATTGCCAATGTTACCTTTTTTGACCATAAAAAGTTGTCTAAAGTAGAGATCTTCAGATTTATTCTTGAAATTTAAATATCAAAATTTTCCCCAAAATACAACGATAGGCCAAAGTGTGCCAGAAAAAATGTATTTGATGCATTTGTATTTGTTTTGTCTGGGAGATTTGTTGACTTGTACACGAGAACGGGAGATTCGGTTTGTATTCGGGAGAGTCCCGGATAATCCGGGAGAGTTGGCTTAGATGCAGTTGCCATCATCGCTTGAGAAGACTAAGTGTCGATGTCATGTGACTGTAGCCAATAATTGCCTACAGTCACATTACAGATATATGCATGGTATTACAGTAGAATCCCGATTTCTCAAACCATCCTTTTTTCGAACCTTCCAAGACACTGACACAAAGTTGTTTCCCCTCCTCAATCAAACATTGTAATTTTACTTTCGATTTCTCAAACTATCAGATATTTTGATCGAGTTTTTGTTTCCTTGGAAGTTCAAAAAATCTGGATTCCACTGTATTTCGGTGTCCCAACAGTTGGCTTTTCTATGAGCTATACTGAACTTACTACCATTTCATTCCCCAAAACACCTGGTTGAAACTTGAGCATCATGCAGACATGGATTTATGCGACTTGGAGGATCCAGACCTGAGCTAAGGGGTAGGGGAGAGGGGGTGGTTTTGTTTGCCCTGTTGGCTTTTTTTCCTTTTGTAATTTTGTTCTTTCTTTTTTTTTATTATGTAAATTCTAGGAGAAACGTAGACTCGGAAAAAAACCGAGTCCCAGATGGGACTTTTTTTTTTACCAGAAATAAGAGGGGGGGAGGGGGTGGGTGGGCCAGGTCCTCCAGACCCCTTCCCTAGATTTGCCACTGTTATTGCTTGACTGAAAATGTGTGGTTTTAGAAAATAGCCATACCCACCTGAGGAGGGTTGTTGGAAAATTCAGGGGGGGTCTTAAAGGACAATCATTGACTTGAATTTCAAGAGGGATGCAGGAGGGGTTTTTTTTTGGGGGGGGGGTGGAAAGGGGTCAAACCCCAAAACTCTCTGTGGGAGAGGTATGGATGCTTTCTGGATCAACCCAATAATAAGTTCAAACAGGGTAGCAAGCTACTATTTCAAACTACGGATCTGTTTACTATTGGAAAATTGACAATAACAACTTATTTCTATACAGATTGTTGATGGTATCAATTTTGTCTTCATCAAAAGAAATGGGCTTTATTTTGTTTGTACAACAAAGTTCAATATTTCACCAGCTTTTGCAGTTGAAGTGCTGACGAGGTACAGTTTTAATTATGATTATTTTAAATAAATTACATTTGAAGCTCTCATAATTAGCTTTTATTCTAAAGTTTTAAGTCAACTGTAACCTTAATCTTCACACCTGTATCAAACTTGTTACCTTTTGGGTGAACTATATTATCCGGAGGCAAGTTTACCTGTAACATCAAGAGCCCATTGAACATGCACTCAGCCATAACAAGTGTTTCAGGTTGTGGTTTACAGTGTCAGTATCCAGATCTTGAGCTTTTCTCCCTTCTACCTTTTCTTCTACCTTTTCTTCTACCTTTTCTTCTACCTTTTCTTCT
>CM042759.1:11968651-11983651 GCA_022496165.2 Catalaphyllia jardinei
ACTAGCACTAAAATTTACACTTCAGAGTTAATTCTCTGTTACATCATTTGTGTCCATAGTGCTACACGGCACAACATTCATATGTATCCTTACTTTCTCTTCGCCGCGATTCACCATCTAAATTGACCCCAACTTTCTCTGTCCGACCTCGTAGCTCAGTCGGCAGAGTGACGGTAGATCTATAGATATTGTGTCCATAGTTCTACGCGGCACAACATTCATATGTACCCTTACTTATTAGGCAATAGTTTGTTTTAGAAAAATGTGACTGAGCAATACATGTCTCGTACTTAAAAGTATTGACCAATACAAACCTACATATGGCTTGCAAACGTGTTTTAGATTACCAAGTTAGGGTGACTCAAACTGGATTTTACAAAGTTGACTTAAATCTAGAGCTGGCCACTTAGAGGGTTGTCTAATACTGTCATCTATTGGTAGATTCCATCAGAAAGAGAGAAAGACCATTTTAGTAAGATTTATTTATCAGAATATAGACAATTGTATTTATGATTCACTTACATTTGATTTCTACTTGAAATTCAAGTTTGAATGATTGGGGTTTAGGGTAGAAGAAACATTTAAAATTGATTTTTCCAAACATACTTTCTTTTTGCGTTTTTGGAGCGAAAATTGTGTCAGATGATCAGGAGCCTTGAAAAGTCAGTGTTTCGAAAATCTTATTGTAATGCATTAACATTAAAGGTTTTTCCTAGAGTTTCAGATCTATGTAAGGATTACTGTGGTGTTCTTAATGAGGAATCAATCAAGTGTAACTTTCCCCTTATTTATGAGCTGCTGGACGAAGTGTTGGTAAGCTGCATTTTCTTGAATATAATTAGTACAGTGGCACCCTTAAATACTGACCTAACAGGAGACTGTTTGTAGACCTGCAATCCCACCTTAGACCGCTGTCACATTTTTGTTGTTTAAGTATAATTCTACTACTTACCCATTCAAAATTTTATCTACCGGTAAATCCTTTTCAAAGACATTTCAAAAATGCCTAGAAGTGGCTGTTACTTTGTAAACAAAAGTACACTGATATAAGCTACTCAATATCTATCACAGATTATATAATAACTCAAGTTATTCTTGCATTTTGATTGGTTCTCGCCTATGATCTATTAGAGGGCAGATGCATGATTGACGTCATCATTACAAAGTTTTTCCCTCTGCCGTTTTAAAATGGCGGAAAGTTTTGAGAATTAGGATAACATTTTACGTGACTGGGCAAAAGCTAAGGTACAAAAAAGTCTTGCTGAGGAACTGAACAGGTTCGAGAAGCCAGAAACGAAAGATAAAGCTGTTTCTTTTAGAAAATGATACAGAAATAATTTTCTAGCAGCCTCAGTCGGCAGCCGAGTGAGACTAAACCATGCACAAACTTGGTCTTGGTAAGCCGAGAACCATTGCTTTATCTCAAATTTAACAAACCCAATAAACAAAATGTTTCTGAGATTAATATATTTAAAAAATTCAACTTTTCCCAGTGTCAAAACAACTGTTGACACACTGATTGATGTCAGGAAAGAAAGATCAAAACATCACTTCTTAAAATCGATGAAATAAAATACATAACCTTGTTTTCCAATTCGAATGTTCCTTTCTGTTTCAGGGCACAGCAGTGAGCTAAGTATAGCTAACAACAGCTCACGGTCAACATTATTGCTGCTAAAATGTGTCTCTGACACTATATCGAGCTGATTCGAGAATCACCAACCACGGAAGACAAAAATCTCCACTGTCAATATTACACTCCTTTCATTCAAAACTTGAATCAAATGGCCTCTAGATTGAAGTTTTCTGAGGGTATTTCTTCAACTCCTGTTATTTTCAAGGCAACGTTCAAGCTTTTCGGCCTACAGGGCTGTTCCGATGACAAAAAATTACTTGATTTTTCCCGCATTTTCTTCAAGATTTGTAGATTTCCCTTTTGAATTCTGCTTTGTTGTAAGTTAGACCTCAAGGAGTGACACTCAAGTCAGGTTTGACAGTGGTGTGATTCTTCTCGACCAGGCGCAATTCTTTGCTACGTATAGCAACCAATGAAATTTCTTCATTTTGTATAGATCATAGATCACGTGAAATGGCTTTTTTTCATGCAAAGGCTGGGCAATGGCGGGGCAAAGGTGGGGCAAAAGGCCGGCTTTTGCGTTATGTTGAAATATTTTGAAACGATAAAGGCTTTTCGTTATTATATAAAACAAATAGATTCTATGTTGCCATGCGTCTGTTTCAGCAATAGATCACAGAAGGCGTTAAAATGAGGTAAGAAAATCAGTGACACACGCGGCTACACCTTGTGTGCCACTTTTTTGTTCTTACCACATTTTGACGTCATCTGTGATCTATTACTGAACAGGTGCACGGCAACATGGAATCTGTTTATAAATAGATAGTGAGTAGCGTAGCTAATCAGAGTACATGCACAGTAAAGGATGGTAGTGGATTTATACTAAAAATCAATAGAAACACAAAACTAGGCTGCACAAGCTGATGTTGTTTTTTTGTTTTTTTATTTTGTCACATTTTTTCTAAAAGTGTTTTTAACGAGTTAAATAAACACAAGTGAAAGCTTGGGAGAACTCGAAAAAGCTGTGGAAATGCTCGCCTAATGGGAATGTGCAATCCTACAGCATTTCTTGTTCTTCCAAGTAACCTGTAGTTGTTTTTGTATAAATCTACCAGTCCTTCAATACTTCATCTAAATCCTCCTCAGACACTTCAAAAATGCAAAGAAGTTTGTTAACAAGGACACATTGCTACACTATTCTTTATCTATTATATGGGTTTCCCCCTTTGCAGGACCCCCCATAATTGTAGATGTAGAATGGATAGTGAGTAGTGTAGCCAATTAGAGAACGGTATTCATGATAGAATGCTAGTAGATTTAGAAACACTGAAACATGTTTGCTATTTCTTAATGAACAGTAATTAGATTTTGGATACTGATCTAGTGGCCTGACTAAACAGATGTCATAGAAGTCATCATGATCTTGATTGGTTGGTTTCTCTGCAGGATTTTGGTTATGTGCAGGTCACTTCAACAGAAAACCTCAAAGCATATGTTTGTAACCAGCCAGAGGTGGTGGCCACAACTGAAGAACCATTATGGGAATGTAGTGGACGAATAGTGGTACATCTGCGTACAGTGTATTTTAATTAATAGTTAATACTACAGTACAAGGCTGCTGCCTTACAGGAGCCCAGCAACCTAGCGCACCCAAGAAAATGCTTTGGGCACCTAAATTTTTTGCAGCAGCTCCCAAAACATTACCTGTTGGGTTCCTAACTTCTCGGCTTTTGCCCTTGTGGGCTCCTTGAAATATTTGTTAGGCAACAGTCTTGCAGTAGTAGTAGAAAGCTTCTTATTTAATTTATTGATACATTTTGATTTATATAATATATAATTACAGTCAACGTGCTTCACGCATGAACGCTGGGCGACGTAAGGTTCCAATATTCAGGTGAATGGTTCGTGAATGAATTTGATTGACATGCCTTCGCCACGAGATTGAAAGATAAGGATCACGTTTCAAGTAATCGAATCACTCAGTTGAAGATTTTGCGCTCAAACGATTGAAAATGGCGGAAATTCCTATAGAGATAAAGATTGAGGGCAACAGCAACGCTCTTGCCTTTGTTAAGCGAACGCAACCTTATCTACGCTTAAAGAAATAAGACGGGACATTGTTTCCGAAGTAGGAGAATTGTTGCCTCAAAATTTTAAGTTTGTTCGAACGGGAATTCCAGTGAGCGCTATCCAAGAAGAAAAACTGCATCTTCAAAAGTGCATAGGAGAGGAAGAGAGCGGCAAAGTATTTAGTTTGTCAGTTCAAGTACACAATAGCTTGGAAAAGAAGGATTCTCGGGAAATTTCCACTCAAAGTTCCAGCAAAAAGTCCGTCTCACTGAACCTGGGTTTTAATACATAAAACCACGAGCGAACGAGTGCATATTTTAACAACGCAACGCGGTGGTGACACAGCCGCTCATTTGTTCCCGCACGAAAACAACGGCACTCGGCTGAAAAATAATTTGAAAATAGTTTTCATCTGTAATAACTACAGATTTCTTAATTTCAATTTTACCACGAGTGTTTTACTACTTTTAATTTGATTTACAATTTTGCAGTTGAAGGTTCGAAGAATCATTTCATAATTGAAAAATCAAATCGGTGAATGAAATATTTTATGAATGTTTGAAGTTGTGCGTTCACGCGTGAAGCGTGTTGACTGTAAAGTAACTATATTTTAGTAGTAATAACAGTACTGTTACTATAACTCACTTGGTAGGAGTTTCACAAAAACTGCAAAGGTAATGGTAAAAAAGTGTCCAATTGACTGTAATCTTGGCTTGATAAGACCTAGCCCTGGTTCTTCGAAGGTTGAATAACTCTATTTGCTGGATAAATCGCTATCCAGTGGATAAGTGTTATCAAGGTTGTGCTCTAGAAAAATTTTCAGGGCCTCAGGGGCCTCCCCCCTCCCCCCCCCCCCCCCTTGGTTTGGTTGAAAAAAGAAGGAATGATTGAAGAAGCAAACCCCGGCTGGGTAAGTAAAATAGAAGGCCCCCCCCCCCCCTTAGCTCAAGGTCTGGATCTGCCACTGCTGATAAACATCTTGCATGCATGCACCGGACGAAGCTAATTATATAAACAAAAATTAGCGTAAAGGACGGTTTAGTTTTATTAATCATGCACTCCACTGTTGAAACTGTTGAAACACAAAAATGAAACATAAGCATCAACCACTTCAATAGAAAAAATTGATCGTCAACACATGCTTGTGCAGAAAATCGTGCAGTTTCTCATGGGCAAGGACAAAATAATTTTTTGTGCTAATTCATGTGGAACAATATTACATAACACAGACATGACAACTTTGAGCGTGAACAATCCTTGTTGTTGTCCTGCCGAATATTTTTTTAGTTTTGCAAATATCATCAAATTAGCAAGTAAAGTTATAAAATGTTAGTTACAATCAGTTGCTCGCTTTATCGCTTCGTTCAATGGACAAGAAAGCTGGTCCATGTACTATGTTAAAAAACAGCAAGAGAAACCACCAAAGTGAAACAAGACCCATGACCTAACTTAATATTTAACCTAAATGTACGTCTAATTTAGATGACACAGGTTATTAAATTGCACTGCGCTTTCAGCGCTTTTGTTTTTCGGGCTAACGGGAGCGCAAGAGCATGAGGAAGTTTCTTTTTGTTTCATTCTGTTCCATTTCAATACGTTCGCTGGTTTCATTTTGGGTTTTCACACAAGCCGAAATCTAGGCTCCCGGACAGGCGACCGCTTTTCTTTTTCAGTCGCCGAAGACCAAATGTTAGTCGCCTGAGGTGAACGGGTGCTGTTAGAGCACAGCTTTGTGTTGTGGCAAATCAGACCACATTATCTACTGGATATTGATTTATCTCAGTTGGAGGTGGGGGCTACTCCCTTATATGGGCTATTTTAGGTATTTGTGGCTCCTGAAAAGGTATGGTTTTTCAGCTGTTTTGGTCATAAATAGGGTCTGACTTTGGCACTAGAGTCTTAAATTGGGTATTTTTCTTGCCTAACACCCACCCTTTCTCACTCACATTTGCAGTAAGAAATGTACAATGTAGATGTACATGCATGTCCATGATGAATTTAATTTTTGTTTTTATGTCATTACTTTATAGTATGGGGCAGAAAAAATGTCCTTGCCAAGCACAGCTGCAAATAAACCTGTGGTGCTTCCGAAGATGGGACAGGTTAGCATGCCAAGATATTGCAAGACCATTAATCTTATAAGTATGCAAGAATTCAAAAACTAAAATACATGCCAAATTTTCTTTTCATATCCAACACATACTTCATATAAGCTTTGGAGAGGTTATACTCTATTTAGTCGCAAATCGTCACATCTGCTACAGGCATTTTACTCAGTAATATTTTTGTATCTAGAGAGGGAACAAACGTGAAGTATTTCTGGATTTACTAGAGAGACTTACAGTGTTAATTGGTACAAATGTAAGTAACTCATTAAAATGAAATTTAGTGTAAGTATTAGATTTCAGACATTTATTCTATAGTGTGCATGATCTTTTTATTTCTGTACAGTTCTACTTAGGAACATTCTTTCCTTTAAATTTACAAATTGTTTAATGTAGCAGTTGTCACTTAAATGAGTATTTCACACTTGTCCTGGCATCATAACACTGAACTATTGGCTTGAAAATAACCCTGCGTCACTTTGTCATCCGATCAGAAAAGAGTAAACCCCAAACCAATCTTGTCTAGCTTCCACTGGATTGTCTGTGATATAACTTGTGACTGGCAAGAGTGAATACTTTGGTATTGGTTTTATGACATTGTTGAAAACTGCTGTCATTGAAATCATATTAATAATGAGTTCCTTCCTTTCCTCAATTCTTGCTCAGTACTAGTCTCCTCCGCAACCGGTTTTTGTGATGTCAGACAACGCTCCCCCCAAAGAAACAGCTGCTCACAACCGAACAACATTCCTTTCTGTTCTGGCTGTGGTTTGGTTGCGGTCTGTCGAAAAGACCAATCACATAACAGCAAAGTGTGAATGATGTAAGCTTTCGCATGAAAGGGCCTGTGGTGCAAACAATGAGGGATTTCTGGCTTTTGTTTCACGCCGCACACATGCCTCCAAAAACGGGCTGTGCTTGTGGACTACGATCATGACAGATGAAAAAAAAGTTGTGAATGAAAGCCCAAGTACAAGTGCTTCATGTGCTAATCGCTGTGTTCAGCCAATGAGGGAATATATTTTTTTATGAAAATGTTCAATTGTGAGCGTCAATCAAGAGCTGAAAGCTTCCTACAGATTGAAAGCAGGAGAAAAGAGCAGCATTCAAAATTCGCTGTCAACAAATTAAATCAAGCGAAGCTACTTAATTTCTCAGTCCCTTTTTGGCGTCCCTAAACAAAGGCTGGAAACCGCATGTTTATTTGTGGCGTCTCCGATGACGGGATACAAAGATAAAAAGCATTCTCTGATTGGGTAAGTTTCAATGGGCGAATTTGGCACGAAATGGCTCTTGAAAATGAAACCAAGGCTGTGATTGGCTTATTTCTCAGCATTGCGTGACATCCCAAAAAACGGCTGCGGAGGAGACTAGCTAAACACAAGGAAAGTACTAACTAGTGACTTCGATATAGTTCCATGTAAAACATTCACTTTCCATTTAAATTTAAATATCAACAATTGCCATAATAATAATAGTTTCTTGGAGTATAATTAGTAAGCAATCAGGCTTTATTTTCATGTACACCTTATTTTTATGTTGGTTTCAAAACATCATGGTATATATTGGCTTAAGGTAGTGTTTTTTTTTTCACATGGATCCTGATGTTTTTTAATTTCACTAAACATAGACTCTTATTCAAACTTTCTCTTTTGAAGGGAAACATTTTAAGGAGTGAAATTGATGGCTGCATCCAAATGCGAAACTTTGTTGCTGGTTATCCTGAAGTAAAGATTGCCCTTAATGAAGATTTCTTTATTGGAAAATCTGATTTTGTGTCGCGAGGTAAATTGACCAGCTCTAGTTTGAAGGGAAAAAGATATATTAATCTTATGGCATTTTTAAAAGTGTGTTGATTTGTTCTTTATTTTAAAACAAGGAATATTCCTGAGAGCAAATCAATTTATTATTGGCTCTGTAGTGGGAACGTTCATAATTTTCTCAGTCATATAATCAATGAGTAATTTCAAGGAAGGTTTAATTTTACAGGACACTACTTGTGATACAGTCGAACCTCTGTAATATGGGCACCGAATGGACAGACCGAAGCGTCCATATTAGAGAGGTGTCTGTGTTGGAGATGTCACTATGATGCTGTCACTTTCAAGTCTCCACTAACAGTTTAAGGCCCGGTTAAATGGATCCAACGTTATCCAACTGTTAAACGATGTTGCACCTTGCTGGACAAGGTGGCCAAATTAATGCAACAACTCTTGGGCTCAAGAGGTCTGGGTCCAAAATCTACCCAGAATCTTTAGAAAACAAATGCATGCGTGCCATATTGGTTTGCCTAAAAAATGGCCGCGATCGATCGTCTGTGAAGAGGTGTTTAGCCGCTCTATCATTTGTCAATGACTTGTTCTTGCTCTAGTTTGTGTAACAGCTGGAAGGAATTGGTATATACTGCACACACCTGGTCCACGGAGTGTCGGTAATAAAGAGGTTAAATTTGTATGAATTTGCTCTCTAAGGGCCGAGATTTAGTGTCCATTGTCCATTTTATAGAGGTTTCTTTTTAGAGAAAAATGTATGATAATTTTGTCGTTACATAGGAAACTATCCATATTAGAGAGGTATCCATATGGAGAGGTTCAAATGTACTCGAAAGATCTCTCAAATTGCACTCTTAAACGCTCATGCACTGTTGAGAGAATTTTCAAGCATCACTCACACTGCCATCTAGTTGTAACCTGAACTAAATCCTGGAGGCAAGAAGTGCGCTCTTCTTGTTCCAAGGATTTCACGCAGCCATTTTTTACTCGAGATCTATTTATGATTACGCTCGACGGATTATGCAAGAGGGACTTCTCACAGTTTGCTCAGCAAACAATTCGTGTTTTCTTCTGCAGTTGACAGTGCAGCTGTAAGACTTGATGACTGTACATTCCACGAGTCTGTTGATGTATCAAGCTTTGAAGCAACACAAACACTTGTTGTCAGTCCACCGGAAGGAGAGGTTCTAAACTGCCTATACTTTCTTTAAATTGTAATAGTGTTGGTCCCCGCTAATTTCGAATTTCCCGTTATTTCAAACTCAAAGCGTTTTCTTCTCCCTTGGAGTTGCCCTACAGTTATTTACCATCGCCTTTTCAAATTCCCGCTATTTTTCGTTTGCTCTGAGAGTTCGTGATAGTGAGTTTAACTGTATTGTCATCTTGTTGTCTCAAAGGTCTGCTTTTCTTCTTTTTCTTTCCTCGACATTTCTTTCAAAGTTTTAATATACTAATTAAAGAACTATTGTTTTAGTTAAATCTTACAGGCAAATGTTTTCTTTTCCGTGCAGTTCGCTGTGATGAAATACCATCTTTCAGAAGCCGTGCAATCAACCCTGCCCTTCACGTTAATAGCATTTGTTGATGAAAGTGAGGGCTCGAAGTAAGTGTCCTTTTATCATTGCTTTTGTAAATACCTGAAAAAACAAAGCCTCTAGGATTGTCGACTTTGTCGGTCTTCCAGACCCCTTCAACACTGCGCTGGAGGAATTTGAAAACAAAGGTTTCACTCTGAAAACCCATCAATTTTTTCCGATCATCGTCGGAAAATCACATAGATAGATCCATCTTGCCCGCTCGGGTAGCTAATCACAGCGCACGATTTGGTTCATGTTGCCCGCTCACAGAGCTCGCCATATAATAATAGAAAATACTACGATATTTCTTTTTCCATTTTAACATGCAAAAAGAGTCCATAAAGAAGAAAAAACTATAACGATAAAAACCGACATTTTGGTGTGCTCGTGACACCAATGTCAAGGCCATGAAAAATACGCAGGTGGGAAAAACAAATTCTGCGCGTTAATGAAGGTGTAAAAATGAATTTACAAAAAGTGTGCGAGGCAGAATTATAATACATTCAAATACGTTTGCGTGAATTGAGTCGCTTTGCACGTTCAGAGTTTGTTTTAATTCTCGCACTAAGAAATGTGAAAATAACTTGTTTTTCTTGTTAGCCAAGGCCATTAGGTAGGTATGGACAAGAAGATCGATCAAAACATAAGTTTCTTTTTCTGAATTGTTAGGATTCTTGAAGTTGTGCTCAAGTTAAGGTGCAATGTTCCTTCATCGAGGTAATGTGACTAGAGGAGCTGTCTAAATACTCTTGGGACATTGACTGGAGTTTCTTTATACCCCTCTGATCAAACAATTTTCCCCACACGACCGAACACACTTTTCAGCTTCAACCAATGTATGGTGAAACAAATAGTCGTACGAACAACCAAGGATGAAAGACACTAACTTCGTTCTCAGTATCTCTCTTTTCCCTTAGAATGAGAGAGCGCCTAGAGACAAGCTTGGGCATTCTCACTTCAGTCAACCAGGCAACGAACTTGGTAGAACTCCTGATTATTGTGTGGGACTCCAGTTAGTAAAAAATTCCAGTTGTTAGCCCCCTCGTAACCCCCTGGCCATGGGCCCATAAATATGTATACCAAAAAACTATTCCCGTTACAGGATAAAAGGCCTCCTTTACTTAATGTACCTCGCCCGGCGGCCGATAATCGCCATTATGAGGAAGCTTCATAGACCCGCCTCTGTGTTTCGTGTACTTGTTTTGCTACTCTTGCATTGAGATTTTCGCTGTCAAGAATATAAAACATATTTTATTCCGCTGGACGTTGCATGGTTTCGGGTAATTTCAAATCGGATATAAGCCCACTCCCTGTTTATAATCTCATCTGAAACCTCTTATGGAGTGGTGGCTTATAAGGAAATTTTACGTACGGTATGTGGAGAGCTGATATATAAAGCCAATTATCCGGATCAATGTCTTCAACGCCGAAATATCGCACAGTGTTGTTCTCGTATTGTCTACCTCCATCCAGGGGAAGAAAATAATAATGCCAGCAACCTGTGAGAACTACTTCACAAGTGCTGGTTGGTTATCAGCGAAACAAACAATATTCATTTATGTTAAGAAAACAGGCAGTTTACTCTGTTTTTGCCGGTTTTTTTTTTGTTTCTTTCTTCAGCTGCGCCAGTAACGTTGTGGCCAAGCTGCCAGTTCCAAAGTCTACAGACAGGTTTGTTGGTTAAAATGTTGCATTACGCCTAGATTACACCAACGCCATAATGACGTAATGACATTAAGCACTTAATGACTGGCCCCAAGCGAAAGAGTGAGTTTTGTTTCCCCGAGACCCTCAATGTTTTCCGAGGCGAAGCCGAGGGAAACATTGAGATCGAGGGGAATCAAAACTCACTATTTCCCGCCAGTCATTAAGTGTTTTGTTATACCTCCCAACTCAAAACTAGAAAATAACTGCGAAGAAATCGTTTGTTTTACGCCGGCTGGCTCACAAATTTGCCGCGGTTTCAAGGAGCACGACCTGATCACGTGCGAGTCGAAAGTTCATGTCGTTGTTTCCCTAGGGAGTTAGTGAGTTTTGTTCGCCCTAGGGAGTTAGCGAGTTTTGACCCACGGCACGTGACGCGTTCTCCTCCAATCGGAAAACATATTTGAGTTGGGAGGTATAACAAAATGACATAACGACATAATCGCTTTATCTCGGTATCGTGAACATTGACATAACGACATAAGGTAGGTGAAAAATGGAGAAGGAGACTCTTCTTTTGGTCTTTAAATTTCTTCATACTTATTGTTATACAAATAACAATATTGGATAGCATCGAACTGCTTCGACAAGTGTTTCTTTATCTATCCGAGCGGAACCGTCAATATTTCTCGACAACAGCCAATTCTTGTTCTGGCAGACTGGTTTTGACAATTCTTGCGCCGCTCTGGTTGGTTCTTTGTTGTGTTATTATGTCGATGATGTCCATACTTGTTTTAACAGAAACACAAGGTCATAACAACATAGCGAAAACATCAGCTTTTTCCTCATGTCTTTATATTGCTGTTATGTCATTATGTCAGCATGTTCACACTGCAAACATAACGACATAACGTCCTTCTTATGTCGTTATGTCGCTTAGTGAGAACGAGACCTTAGAAAACTCATTCACAACCTTACATGTGAGCCTTATAGTTGTTGTTAGAAAACAGTCCTAAGAAAGCACGCGCGCTGATTGGTTAAAAATCCTGTTTGTATAACTCGATGGAGACACAGAACTAGCGCGCGCTGTTGACGTAGTGATGGCGCGAGGAAAGAGAATTTACATTTTGTTAATCAAAGTTTACAAGTTGTTTTCCTTTTTCTCGTCCTGGTGTTTTCTAAAAGAAATAGAAAACATGTACTCGGTGTTTGTATCGAGTTATACGAACACTCGTGAAAGTTTGGGAGAACTCGAAAAAGCTGTGGAACACTCGCCTGCGGCTCGTGTTCCCACAGCATTTCTCGTTCTCCCAAACTTCCACTCGTGTTTGTATAACTCGATACAAACACCGAGTACATGTTTTCTATTTCTTAATTGTTGTTGTGAAAAGCTGATCTTCTTCTTATTGCTGGTAATGCCATTATACGTTGGAAAATATTAAAAAAAACTAATGCGCATATAGACAACGGGAAATTCCAAACGACTGTTCAGTCCGCGCGATTTTTCTAAAGCGTGAAATTTAACAAAATTTACAGAAATTGTTGGAAATGGTTCGCTGAAGAAAATTTAAGTAACAATTCCCCTGCAACAATTACATTAATCGTTCTCGATTTCTTTGAGGTGATGGTCGACGAGGCCTTCGGCCTTCTGTCACACTACATCACCTCGAGCTCATAATCTAATAGACCGCGTTCGATATTTAAGAAATAGAAAACATGTACTGTGTTTGTATCGAGTTATACAAACACGAGTGGAAGTTTGGGAGAACGAGAAATGCTGTGGGAACACGAGCCGCAGGCGAGTGTTTCCACAGCTTTTTCGAGTTCTCCCAAACTTTCACGAGTGTTCGTATAACTCGATACAAACACCGAGTACATGTTTTCTATTTCTTAATTGTTGTTGTAAAAAGCTGATCTTCTTCTTATTGCTGGTAATGCCATTATACGTTGGAAAATATTAAAAAAAAACTAATGCGCATATAGACAACGGGAAATTCCAAACGACTGTTCAGTCCGCGCGATTTTTCTAAAGCGTGAAATTTAACAAAATTTACAGAAATTGTTGGAAATGGTTCGCTGAAGAAAATTTAAGTAACAATTCCCCTGCAACAATTACATTAATCGTTCTCGATTTCTTTGAGGTGATGGTCGACGAGGCCTTCGGCCTTCTGTCACACTATATCACCTCGAGCTCATAATCTAATAGACCGCGTTCGATATATCATTATTCTAACATGGCTCCGAGGCTTTCAAGACAAACTTCTATATTTGTTGGTGTTTTCTTTGTATCTAAGTCTCTTTTGGGAATAGAGGGACAAAAGAAACTTGAACTTTATTTTGATCCGAAAGCGTGGAAGTCATTCTTGAATATTGATACGTCGACCGTGGCCTTTTGTTAAATAGTTCTAAATGCTGAAAGTGAAGAATGATCATCGCAGTTAATTTTTCCAATTTAAGCAATTGGAAAAGAAGAAGCCTGAAAAAATCAGGGCTTCAACGGGATTCGAACCCGTGACCTCCGCGAATACCGGTGCGATGCTGTACCAACTGAGCTATGAAGTCACACATTGTGAGCAAGGTCAATTTATTGAGTTCATATCTCTCATGAGGAGTGGAATGATGTGAAGTATATATGAAATAATTCATATTTGAACTGCGGTTGTAGATGAAAGTGAAGAATGATCATCGAAGAAGAGAGAAGGAGTTATTTCATATATACTTCACATCAGTTCTAAAAGCTGTTAAAATGTTGTAAGCACTCGCAAAACTGTTGAAAGACTTGCCTATTGTTCGTTCCATCATTTGTTCTCGCTCTAAGAAACTTTGTGGCAGTATCCCTTGATTGATATTTTCTATCGCCTTAGATGCGTCATATTGTCGCTCACGCTTAAAGAACGATGTATACATGCATATCTGGCTTGTTTGTTGTGGCAGCATCCTTGGATTGATATATTCTTTCGCTTCAAACGTTTGATGAGATGCATTTTACCGACCGTATACGGGCCGTAAACACGCAGTTTACGATCCGTACAAACCGTACGGATCGACAAACCGTTGTGACCCCTTCGCTGAAATAACACGTGATATATATATCGAAGACCCCCTAGTGAGATGTAATTTTCCGGTCGTATACGGACCGAAAACTGCGTTTACGATCCGTACAAACGGTACGGATCCATAAACCGTTGTGACCCCTTCGATGAAATAACGCGTGATATATATTGAAGACCCCCTAATGAGATGCAATATTCCGATCGTATACGGACCGAAAACTGCGTTTACGACGGGATCCGTACAAACCGTACGAATCGACAAACCGCTGTGACCCCTTCGCTTAAATTACACGTGATTTATGTTAATGTTCCACTAATGAGGTACAATTTTCCGATTGTATTCGGACCGAAAACTGTCTTTTACGATCTGCCAAACGGTACGGATCGTAAACTTGTAGTTTCGAACCGTATCAGTTTGTGTATATTAGACCTGACTGATTTCCAAGGGGCAGTTATCAGACCATTAGTTCTAGACATTAAGACTCTATTGTCTTTATTGTTCACCACTATATTTTCCTCCGCTAGCCAAGTCAAAAATCATATCGAACTTTTTTCAACTTGTTTCCATGAAAGCCGTTCAAGTCAAATGTAAAACAATACAATTTCAATGGTTTACTTTCTATAAGCCCGCTTGTTTACAGAAAAACTTTCACGGACGAGTGCTATTCATTCGGGTATTTTCCTCGGACGGGGACAATGGAGCTGATACAACCTCGTTCACAGGGTCCTCTCTCTACCTCGGAAAGGTTCCATGGTTATGGCTGGTCACGTGTCTATGCATGCCAACCCAATCTAGATGTGACAATAAAAAAATATTGCAACTCCGAAAAAAAACAGGTGTCATATTACACCCCTCTTTTAAGCCTGTTTTTCACTAGCGACGCAAGCATAAAGCACAAGCACAAGCGCAAGCACAAAGATCAAAATTTTTCCTTTTTTTTCTTGTGCTTGCGCTTATGCTTGCGTTTGCTTGCGTTGTGTGAAAACGGAGCATTATGCTTGCGCTTGTGCTTGTGTCGCTAGTGAAAACCAGGGTTTACCATGACGGCCACCTCGCTACTACTGACGCTTTCATCTCTCCCTAGGGTGGCCGCTGTAGAGAAAGATCGCAGGTATGTCCAGAAATGCAGGTTAATGAGATGCATGCTCTTTATGATAAGCATCACAAAGTATCCTCTTTCCTAAAAAGTCGCCAAAACACAC
>CM042759.1:11988651-12003651 GCA_022496165.2 Catalaphyllia jardinei
AAACTACACCAAACATTAGAGGTGAAAACATGGCCGCTGTGTCAATGTTTTGGTACACCACTATGGCTGCAGTAGCGTCATGTGCATGCGCTCTACAGTGCTATTATTGTGGAACACAGAGAAGAAAAACTGTTTAAATTACACACCACCAATGTGTTTGCTTTCCTTTCTAGCGATTCGTACGTCATTCGGATTTAGAAGACTGAACAGGGAAAACTAAAGAAGTAAAAAGAGACAAAGAGTTTGCTTCGTGTGTGGTCTTCTGTGACGTCATGCATGTGTGACGTTATGAAGTAGTGGTTCGAGTACGCCTGGGCGCTAGGCAGTGTCTTACAAAGATCTAAAGAACCAAGAGAAGTTCATGATAATTGCTGAAGTGTTAGGCGTGAAAGTGGCGAGAAACAGAAACTTGCTAAAGTGAACACGGAATATTTAGTGTTTCGTGACCAGGAACAGGCGAGCAACTGAAACGACAATTAATCTTATACTTCATGTACCGGTTATTTTCTCGGAAAATATAGGTCATGGTGTTATCAAATTATGCCTCTAGATTATTAATTTAGTTTTTCTTTTTTTTTTGTTTCATTTCTGGTGAAACGAAACGGTGTTGTTTTCGCGCCAGGGATAAACTATTTACATTGTGGCGATAGATAGATGGACGATTGGCGATTGAACAAATAATAAACACAAACAGGGGTATGTCACTGACATGTTACACACCAAACTGAACTACAAACAAAAAGTAACTTTGACGCGACATGTGTCATAATAACATACGTGAAAAAATTACTCGATTCTGAATGGCTGGTAGCAGTGCAGTTCAAGTGTAACACCAGTGCAAAAATTCTTACACCAGTGCAAAAAGTGTAACACCAATGCAAATTACACATCGTAATTCTGAATTATGACTGGCTGAAAGACAATAGGAATTTTTTTTAAGCCAATGATATCAAGTAAAAACGATGACGAAAATTTTGTGCCGGCCGAAGAAAATTTTTCCTAATGAAAAAACATGGCTTCCAGAAAGATCTTCGGGCACTTCCTCCAGGCGACTCTTTTCATGTTTATATTATTAATAGCAATCATACGGTTTTTTGCGTTCTCTTGTGAGATTTTCAAAAAGCTGAAATTGCATTCGGCGAAGTGGCTCGTGCAACTTCAGCTTTTTGAAATACTCAGTCGTGCAAATTAATCATCCAAATTGAACTCGAAACCGCATTATTACCCATACATATATACTAACTATGCACTACTGATGCTTTTATCCATGACTGCTACAGTAACAATACAGTACTATTACGATAATATGGTTACATTGATAGACTATCCAGCGCATGCTTAACATGTGTTAACTTTGAAAAATAAGGCAGCGTTCACACTATGCCAGACAAATTTGAAGACGTAGCGTTATTTCTACGGTCTTTCGTCCACACTAATTCGAAAACCTTCTTCAAACCGTTTTCGTGTGGACGGAAAAAAAAAATACGTAGCTTTTCGAGAACGATGGCGTTGCGATAGTCGTGGTAAGTTTTTCTTGGGCGATTCTGTCCAAGGGGTAAGGTGCAATAAGGTTATCCCTATGTGAAGCACCAACCCGTGAGACGAGGCTAGACCACAACACCGGGAACTACGTGCCCTACCCTTTTCGATAAGAGTGTAGGTTCTTTGTCGTCCCCTGCTAACCATGTAACACTGGAGGTGCAGGAGACGGGACCTACTTTTTATAGTCCTTATCCGAGAAGACTTGAACGACTTACCATTTGCAGCACATTCTCCTCAGTTATTGAGACCCTGAGTGTTGGTCCGGTCGGGGATCGAACCCTCGACCTATTGCACAGCAGACTGACGCTCTACCAACTGAGCTTACCAGGCGGCCGAGTTTTCCCAAACACAAATCCAATCTGATGACGGTTGATTGGTGCGTTTTTCACAATTGGCGTAGTGTGAACGGTTCCAAAGAAATTGAACAGCATGCCTACCTCAGCTGTTTCATTGCAGAAATAAACATTTACCATTATCAGTGCCATACTTTAACCAGTCATAGACTACAAGTAGTCACTCTTTTCGCTTACTCCGCCGAGCGAGACGCGAAAGAAACCCGCAGGAAAAAAATGGCCGTGCGAGATCCTGGGGACGAGTGTCCTCTCGCGCGGCTATTTATTTTTCTCGCGGGTTTCTTTCGCGTCTCGCTCGACGAAGTAAGCAAAAAGAGAGACTACTTGTAGTCTAAACCAGTCAGTATACCAGCCCGTATTGTTTTTGTTTTTTTTCTTTTTTGAAACCATGACAAAATCGAGAAAGGCATCCATGGCTTGTGCTTCTTCCTTGTGCGACAACGGAAATGTAAGCAATTTTCTTCATAAGTCTCCGCCTATGACTGACAGGTGATGTAATAATTGTTCGTACCTTCAGGCATGTTGTGCATTTGTTATTGTTTTTTCGATGTTAGGAGATATCAAGCTGCTGTGCGTTCTTAGAGTACGAACGGGTAGGCACGGACTTCCCGCGGTATGACAATCACGATAAACTCTTTTTTACAATGGCATAGCCGCACCTGCAGAGAATTATGGTATATGTATTCATCAAAAAAAATAGTCAGTCCAAGTTTATGAATGCAACTACTACGATTCTCTGCGGGCGCATCTCAGAGGAAATTGGCCATTCTCCATTCAGCGAGAGAAAATTTTGAGTTCAAAGGAGAAGTTAAACTCGACAGCGAGACTATTGTGTCTAAATTTCCTTTATATATTGAGACGAGTTGTTACATTTCGCGTTAAAAAGGTGGTTACATTTTGCGTTTAAACAATTTTACATTACGCGTTAAAAAGTTGTTACAGTTCGAGTTATATTAGTAAAGAAGTGTTACATTTTGTGTCCATAGTTGTTACAATTCGGGCAAGCTACTCTCTTTGTTACATTTTGCGTTAGTTATTACATTTTGCGTCTTGTATGTATGTAACACAAGCCCATATACAATCCAGTTGAATGAACTCAGTGATGAGGAAATGGATTGCACGTAGTGTATTCAAGTAGAAGTAGACATGACAGCATCAAATGACCAGTTTAATGTTGAACAACTGATATGTTTGATGAGGCAGATATGTTCAATGATGCGTCTTTGAGACGCAGTGCTCTTCAATTCGCTATACATTCAGGAAATTTATTTTACGCTACATTCACCAGATTTAAATTTCAATTAGAAATTCCTATATATTTAAATCGACCAGTTCGCGTCCAAGGTCAAAATATTTATATCTTCTAGTTTTCTTTTACGCTTCGAAAACGTTTTCTTTTTTTCGTGCTTGGTTCAGTTCACTGCACGGAGTTGTGGTCGTCTCCTGCATCAAGCTCCGAGGCAATTTTGACACGAACAACCGTCGGCATGAAATACTTTCTCTTTACTGCCACCGCTGCAGTGCACAACTTGTTGCCTCCATCCGCTCGCTTTACAACATTGGCATTTAGTTTTGTACCAGGGGAAATTCATTGTAATTAAGCTAAGAGAGCGGCATGTCCCGCGGCACTTGGTAACGGCAGTGACCTTTCCGCAAACTGAAATGATTTCGTTTTCTGGTTCACACGTGACTCCCCAGTCTTCCCAATATCCTGCCCACGTCACGTGACTAAGCACCAGTATGGCGATTGTGAAAAAAATAGGATTCCTCATTGTTCTGAAAAAAGAACGAAAGAAGTCCATTGAAGTTTAATCATGTTTCACAAAGGGGGACCAGATTGTGCTATTTTAGGGTGAGTTAGTTTACGACTGCGAGTAGGGGTGAGCTGGGAGTTTGAACGCTTTCTTAACAGGGTAACGGTAACTTCGTTCTAATCATCTCGGGAAAAATTCTTCAATCGACTGGATAATGTGGACATTTCACTTAGGGCGCGTTTGTATGGGATCAATCCGGAATAAGAACAACTGGGATAATGCGAGTAAGCGTTTGTTTGGGAGCTATTCTCATTTCGGAATACCTGGATTTTCATTCCAGTGCTGCTGAAGACTATAAGTCTCGTTCAAGTCAAATGAAGTAAGAGTTATAAGTTTACTTGCACTTGTTTACGCGACTCTCGTGGTCAAGACTAAACAATTATTGGGTGATTTTTTTCGTGATATCCAGAATATTCAAGGTCGTCGTAGGGGTTATCAGCCGAAGCCTAAGGCTGCATTTCTTCTATCAGTCGCTTTTGCTATACATTTCATTTGCAAACCTAATCTATCAAGTGTTTCAATCTGTGGCATGAGCCCATCCGGAGGGTGCAGCCACCCATGTTCCTGTCACCACGGTTTGCACAGACCGATCTGTTTTTTAATTGAATTTACCGCAAATTCAGACACCCGTAGGAACTGACCAATCACAAGGACGGGCTTTAAAAATAGAGAGGGAATTAGCATATTCAAGAAATATTATCATGGCGTATTTTATTTTTATCATGTCGACATGTCCACCTGAGGCCTCCACTTTGCCTGGTGCTGCGTAATTGAATGCTGGAGCTATTGACCCTACGATCCACTTCTATTCCAACTGCGGTAGAAGTGCCCCTAGTCGCTTCATTCTACGGAATTGAATCTGGAGATTATCAGTGCTGGAATCATAGGCCACCTGGGCCGCCCAAAAATTGTCATATTTAGTCTGGGTCTGCGGCAGACCCAGACTAAATAAACCTTTCGACTTCCATAATTAAACTAAGAACCCTCAATGGAGTCTGCTCTTTATCAAGAAATCTCTTATCCAAGCTGTATGGCGTCCAGTAATTTAGCAGGACTTAGAAGATATATATTTGAAGATGACTTTAAAAAACCTAGAATTTGATTAGTAAACTAAGACAGGCGCCCTCATATTATTTTTTTAAAAAAAACCTTTAATTGGACAGTTCATCTGACCACTCTTGGCTTTCATCAACTCTTTTAGTTGCATGCACGATGCTTCCAAAAAAATAACTCAATTTTGCTCATGGGTTTCTTTAGTGAATCTTAATTCATTTCCAGTTCCAAGCCAGGTTTGAAACTTCAAGAGAAATTAAAGTTTTTAAAATTATTAAGAGAAGATCTTCTCTTTAAATTATAGAGAAACCTCACGGAAGAAGGTGTTAATTCGTTTAGAAACTTGTTTCGTCCGACATAGATTCTCAAACGGTTTCATGCAAAATCCGAGAGTTAAGCATGTCAACAGATAAAAATGATGGCCGCCATTTAGACTTCTTGTTCTGAAAAAGGAAGATTTTTTCATTCAAACAATTAAAAAAACTATGTGTGGTGTCACTATGTGTGGGGTGTTGCGTAATGTTTAAAAAACGAGCAGGAGTGTTTTATCGGGTTTAAAACCACGAGGCGCAGCCCAGTGGTTTTAGACCCGATAAAACACGTGCTGCGAGTTTTTTGAACGGCTTCAAAAACATTCCACAAAAAGCCTGTGTCTTGGGAGTCCGAACAAAGGTTCAAATTGCGAGGGGAAGATATTAGCATACAAGAAAAACAAGCTATGCCTTATCAGTATTCTTTATATAAAGAATACTAACGTGGAGCGTTTTGTTGGGATATAAAGCTCATGCACGTGACGCTTTATCGGTGTTTTGATAGGCTGTTAGGTTCATGAATCATTAATGAGACTTTGAAGTGTACCGACATAATACTGGCGCAGGGAACTGGGACGAGATTTAAATTTTAGGCAAACGATTAACTGATACCACCGCCCGAACAATCACATTGAGAGTAGTCATCTGATCAAGTTTGATACCAAGTTATAGGGCTTGAAACGTGGTTTAAAATCCATACAAACGCCTCTAATTTTGAGACAGCGTTCCCCAAAAACCATATACTCGCATATCTGTAATTACTTCCAGCATTGATTGGCTCACTGGGTTTTTTTCTTTGTCCCTTCCATAGGCTAGATCGATTGCTTTGGTTTGGTCTTAGCACTATTGGATGACAGAGCATCGTGCGTTTTTTTAGGCCATTCGCTTAGGGTAGTGGTGTACAAACGCGAATTAGTTTCGAAAGTCATGCGAAAAAACGCTTTATGAGTTAAGTGAAGGTCTACTTACATGGACCGCGTATATACGGAGCTCTTGTGTTGTGTTAAGTGTAATTGGGAGGAATGTGCGTCATATTTGCATCCATTTAAGGCCATAGTTACACCTGTTTCACGTGATTATCTTTTGACATCAAAGGTTAATGAGTTTTTCGTTATTTCTTGTGTTAGTTTCCGCCGAAGGTTTGTACAGGAAGAAAGTTCAAGATATAGAGAATCCCGCTCTAGGATGTTTTTTAATGAAGTTTCCTTTTCTTACTGTTATCTAGTTTGATGTATTCTAAGATCAACATTTGGACTCCCCTTAAAATTTTGTATAGAAATTGTAAGCAAACGGGTAATGAGAAAAGAAAAGATCATCAATTGGAGGATTCTGGATCAAACACCAAATTCTTGAAAATGACATTAACAGGAAAATATAACAGTGAAAAAAGGGAAATAATACTTTGAAAATGATATTTCTATTTATTGCAGGCTTACAGTAGCTGATAAAAGATTCCATGCCAAAAACAAATTTTACTAAAAAACGAAAAACTATCACCTTTTCAGCAGGTTTTTAATGACAGTTTTATAAATAGGTAACTTACGAAAATTCTTAAAATCATATAATTACAACGAGATCCGTGTTCATTTATAATAACGACAGATTATTTTCCGTGGGATAGACAACCGTTCGCAATAGATTTTAACCCCTTCCGTGCTTTTGTTGCCATCGTAATGAAACATTTATTGAGTTTGGAAAATTGGTACTTGAGAGTGAAATTGCCACCAAGTTAGGTAAGAAAATGTTTCAATCGGTTTTAGAAACTTAAGCCATTTTATTTTCGCTGGTCTTGGTGCAATTGTATAAGAACCAAAACCTTTGTATCATTGACTACCTTTTATTCAATAGTTTGTTAAAAATTAACCCTCGTTATTCAGGGCATGTTATCAAAAGTTTTCACATTTGATCAGAACACTTCTATGAGTCTCTAGGAGCTAAGAAAAACGGTCAAAAGTTAAATAAGATAATCAAATTTGGACCGTATTCAGTGGTTATAAAACATACAAATACCTAGATTCATAACAAAGATTTGTAATCCATTCGAAAGGAAATAAAATATGCTTTGCACGATAGCGATCAGACCGCTTGATATTTTGATATCATTTGCCGGTCAGTTCATTTAAGTGAAAACTTTAAAAGTTTCCCTTATTTCCATTGTCCTGTTAAAATTTAAGTGAAGCCTTAAGTGTCAGAGCTAAATCCTATCTAGCACCATTTTGCTTTTATTTAAAATAAAGAAAACTATTTTTTTTAATTGAAATTCGCGAACTGGATTAAGAGAACGTAATTTAATAGACTATCGAAAGACTTTTTAAGCCAAGGAAAATCGGTTACGATGGAGTTCTTCGACTGCTTCAATTTTAACGCAAACGCATACAAATTGAGATTCACTTAATTAGTGCAGAAATTTTGTGGGGTAAAATTGAAATGTTAAGCAAGATTTGGCACGTTTTGACAGTTCATTAGTTTCTTTAGACACACATTATTTTAGTTCCTTACCTCAGTTTAGACGACTTAAAGTTTTTCGTCCAATTTTTCTGCTGGCCACACTCTTTCGGTTTTATTTCGCAGCTTTTTGTCAAGTTAAATGGCGTCCCCAACTGAAGGCTGAGCTCTCTGGGAAAGCTAGCTTCTGTTGAAAAGAACAGTTTTACATTTGAATGACGCTTGTTTGAGAGGCGTCGGAAGAAGTTGATGAAAGGAACCAACGATTAAGCAAAGTTGGATTGTATGTCCGACAATGAAGCGGAAACCGGATTAATAAGATCAGTTAAGAATTACAATTTAATTTTGATGACACGACACGCTGCCCAAGGAAAGCGTGGGCCTTAAGTTTAGTAAAACCACGGAAGCGCGTGACTGCTAGGTTTTAACACGGTGTTTAAGAAGCAGGCGTAAATCGACCCAAAAAGCAGATGCTTTCGTTAAAAGGCGTCGGTGTATGTTTTCAGTTCAAGTAGAATTGCAAAAACGAATTCGCTTAATGTTAGCGTGGTGATAATACAAACGCCTTCTTATTAGACGGAGGAGGGCATTTGGAACTCAATGCTCTCGACATTAACACCGGATAAACGCTATTTTCAATAGACTTCGTCCTTTGCCATTTGGTATCTTCCCATTCTAATCAAAGTTAAATTAAAAACTCATCACCAATGACTAGTGAATTGTGACGCAGGTGAAATATGGTGAATTATTGCCCTCGTGGTCTTCTATAGTCCGGTTTCGCGCCTTACTTTTTGTTCATTGCGCAACTAGTTCAAGCCTACCTTTAACTTTGTCCATATTTAAATAATTAATAAACAAAGGACTGCTTTCAATTCACAATTTAACGGTTGGAAGCCGAGACTTTCTTTCAAAAGGTAGCTTCAGATGCATTTCCAAGACTTGAAACTAGGCCATGTCACAACTTCAGTTGATAAGACAATGCTAAGTTAGTCTTAACGAGAAATCTTTCATTCGCAAAGCAAAATGTGTAGAATTTATACGTGATGTTTTTCATCAACTGAATTCAAAACAATATGCTTAGAAAATGTTGGTTTACCTGTTGTTCAATAGACAAACAATCTAGTCAAGTTTTAATAGACTTCGAGTTAATTACTTCTTGTAAACTAAAAAATGAAATCTTCGAAGATGGCAGTTTTATTGTAAGCTGTTTGTATTTTCGTTTTTCCGGACACTTCTTTATATCAAAGACACGGCGTGGGGGCGTTTTCATGAAACAAAAGATAAGGAAGAATAAACTGAACTCGTTAAGACTACAAGTCTTCAGCTAAACTCTAGTACACCTGGCTTTCTATATCATTGTTTAAAAATTGATCAGAAACCGAAAAACGGTAACCTGAACCGAGGACGAATACACGTGAACTCAAAACTACAGTCACAGAGTCGAAGCAATTACAAATCCACCCAGGTATGCTAACCAAAAGTAACCAAATAATAGATTGTTCAATTCAAATCAATGAAATCTTAGCTAGTGGATGTGTAAAACATTTGAATTTTGCTTGAAATGAACCTTTTTAAATCGAAAAACTTCGCTTAGGGTTATCGAGTACTAAATTTCCTTATGCATCAAGTCTTTCTAAAAACCATATCAAATTGAACAACTTGGAAAAATATATATATAAGGGTTGATCGCGGTAAACGTAATTAAAATGTGGTAACATTTCTGTATAACCTGAGTTAACATAAAATATCTAACATTTTGTAGACCAGTCTATTTGGGCTTAAACTCAAGACTGTTAACAAGCACTTTGAAAACCTTGACAAAATGCGGGGAGTATTAAAATATGCTTTCATCATTATTTATGGTTGGGTTTTGATTATAAATCTAGGCCCCGATCACTAGTATTATATGGCTATTACGATTTTAGCCATTTTTCCGCGGTTTTTCTTAAATTTCTGTAAGCAGAAAGAATTTCTAGTTAATCGAAAGTTCTCCTAAACTATAAAGTATGGCAGAAGTTTCTTTGACACATCTCTGATATTCATAAGGTAGAAGTTTAAAGTTAACTTAAATCGCACAAATGGACTTGGTGAAATTTTGTTGCATGCATGGTCTCTAAGAAATAGATGTTTGACAAAGAGAGGTATAAAGGTTATTTGCCTTAGGCTGTTGTGCTAGGCTATGAGTCAACGATACTGTTTTAACACTGACTGACATACAAGCAACGGAAAGCAAATGTTTTCGGCAAGATTATGAATGGTCATATGGGGCTGAAACATAAACAAAATGGGTTCAGTATAGATTACAGGAAAACTGGCGATAACTTTAGAATTACCGCTGAAGAATAATCTAAGAGCAGACTTCTAAATAAAGAAAGTCGGAGAATCGGGTACATGATAAGAAAAATAAATATAAATGCAACCTTTTATTTACCCTCGGCTGTGTTCATAGCGCACGGTGGGGCCGAGCAAACAACTGCCACGAATAATTCAAAATGAACATAATATTGTTAAGAATCCCAACTGGCCGGAGGCAGACCAGGAATTGGCTATTTACAAGCGTGGCCGAGGACTTGAACTCGGGGCTACCGAGAAACAACACCAGGTAGTGGTCAGAGCGAGACTTGAACCTAGGATCACCGGATTCCGAATCCGACACGCTGACCGCTCGGCCACGCTGCCTCCTCCTGGACTGCCAAATTTTCAAAAAATGCCGTTTTTAACCGTAAAATCAGTGTTTTGACTGCCACGACACTAAGTGATCCTGAGTTTTGTTGAAAAAGCTATTTTTTTTAACCGAAAAGGTAGATTTCCTGAAGATTAGGGACAAAAATCTGCTATATTTAAATTTGGCGCATGCGCATAAGCTAAAATTTAGACGTGTTTTGCGGTCACCCGTTCTGAATTTTCTTTTTCTTGCCCTTTTCCTTTCCTTTTTCTCGGCCCTCTTACTTTCGCTGCCATTTGCGTCGAATATTCTTTCTAGCCCTATAAAATGGGACGTTGATCAAGTATAGGTATAGAGGGCCATTTTACCACCATTTTTCCTGCAAAACTGATAACGTCAGAATGCCATTTGTCAGAATGCCATCGATATCCAGAACCCGCCATTTAGCGGGTAGAACTATTCTTACTCTTCTAAATGCATATCAAGAATACTGCTGACATTTAAATTGATGACGTTATATGTGGTACAAAGAGCATGACTATTCAGGGCGCATATTGCTGGTTTTCAGTGTCACACCGTTCAGAATCCAGAATCTGGGAAAAGAAAGAAGGTAAATATGCAAAGCCCCTTGCTAAGACTCAGGTTATAGTAATTTTTCTTAAGCAAGATATGCGGAGAAATGTTTTACCCAAATTTATAGAGATTTTTATGGAGATGCCATGCTGGCGCCCATCCGGATGGGTTCCAACATGGCATGGCGGCCGGAAACCAACAACATCTGTCACTGAGTTTTGATACAAAAGTGATAATTTTCCCCTTGGAGAACTCAAGAACATTAAAATAATACTTTTTCTAATAGATAAACTGTTCAGATAGCCGGATTCCCCGAAATAAGTCACTTTTTAAGCCAACATGACGGCTCTGTCGGCCGTCATGTAAATGCCGCGCCACACAAAAGCTTAGAAATTCAAGCGTAGCCTATCACAAAACCAAGGACCCATTCTGAGCAAAAATGTTTATGAATTCCAGTTTTCAGCTGCT
Source organism: Catalaphyllia jardinei (assembly GCA_022496165.2). Taxonomy (NCBI): domain Eukaryota; kingdom Metazoa; phylum Cnidaria; class Anthozoa; order Scleractinia; family Caryophylliidae; genus Catalaphyllia; species Catalaphyllia jardinei. The sequence goes on from CM042759.1 coordinate 11,999,876, forward strand.
CTTGTACATCATGAAAGTAAAATCTGAGGAGGAGCAATAGTTTTCTAGTTTGAGTTTTAGTGACATCATGTGAAAACCCCCAATATACGTCGTTGGTACTCAAAGGGACGCGTTCTTGGTAGCGTTGCGCAATTGAAGCTGGCAAGTTTTAGCCGATTCATTAAAATTGTGGAAAAGAAATAAAAAGACAATAATTCGTCAAAGCATTATCGCAAATTTAATAAGCATTGTATTTTAATGTTTTAACACAAAATTTGTATATCTGTTTAGCTAAAAACGTCAGGCAGCATCTAAAGTGTCCGACTTCATTTATTTTTTTATCATTATTTTAGCTTAAAAGGCATATTTGTTTTTACAAAAAAATCGAGTTAGGCATAAAGATGAGCAGAAACATCGATAATAGAAAAAAGAAAATAAACCTTTCCTCAAAAATAGAGTTAAATTCGTTTTTAAACTTTTCCTCTCTAAATTGACAAAATAAATTAACCACTTCACTTTGGTTACCTTGATCTAAACTTGCAATAATGCCAATACTTTTCTTTTCTTTCTTTTTCTCAACCGAGAAAATAAAGACCGTTCATGGGAATGAAAACAAAAGGCGTCTAGTTGAGGAAGCACAAAGACATTTCGAAAAACATTTCTGGCACATTGATCAGGAATAGGATCCAAAAAACATGAAATTTAGGTAGATCAATAAATTACTGTCCTTTTACTAAAATTGCCGCTTTCGTTTGATCTGATGTTAAATCGATCATCCCCAAAATTTGAGTCAACATTATGCCAAACCCTAAAACAAAAATACAGAACAAAGCTCAGCTCAGAAGAATCTCAAATTAGTTTATACTTTTACCTCTGTAACTGCAGTCTTGCCCAGCTCAAGCGCCCAGAAATAAAAAAGAAGTGAAAGAAAAAGTGCTCTATGCAAAACACGAGGAAGTTCTTTTCACGCCATGTCGGATACAGATATAAATCACAATTACATGTCTGATCGGGGGAAATAATTTAACAAGATAAGATCTTTTCCATTAATTTCTCGTCGAAAGCATACTCATTCGTTGGACACATGGAACATCACGTTTAGGCAGTTTTAATATTTCTGAAACTTATTTGGAAGTTGGCAAGCGAGGTCTGCAGTAGTATTTAAAGAATACAGGCAGGCAAGTTTATAACCTAATACGATTTTCAACATCGTATCAGATAGAGTAACTACAACACCAGGTAACTACTTTATTTTTTACAAAAAAGTATTCTACGATGTAGACGTGTTTTAAGAAAAAACGTTTATTGCTAATATTTATTTTTGTTGTCAGGGCTCTAAAAAGAGAAGCAATTACTCTCAGTCTATCAAAATTTCAGTTGCATTTAGTGGTTAATTTATTTTCCTGCATAGAGTACAAATTGTTTCCTATTTAGCCATATACGTATAAGTAAAAATGTTGATTTTTCATAAGCTTCAAGCAACTATTAACGAAGCGGAAGTTTAGATGTTACGTTTAAAATGGTACTGATGCAATTTATTTCGTAAAAGAACAAAATCTCGGCATGAATTTATCTGTCTTATCTTCGCCTGAAAATGAATGTTTCCCTAGAAAAAAAAACCTCTTTCAACAAAGTGACTCAGTGCGGCTTGTTTGAAAGAAATGTTTAGTTGTAGAAACGTTTCACTGTTAAAATTCTAAGATATGGGAAAACAAAAATTTTGTTTTCTTCCATCGATTGCTAAACCACAGAGCTAGGATTGAGATAATGTCTTGATGTACTACTGAATTCTCAAAACTAGCAATAAAATAAAAGGAGAATTTATGGTTTGTAAGTACATGAACGTTAAGGATTCCACGAAGGCTTTTGTCATGTGTCTTAAGAATTTTTTTTTAATTAACGAAAAAAGTGACAATCTACAAAAGGGGATTTGATAAAATCAGCTCTCAAGATATGATCTTTGCAAGAAGAATATATTGCTCTGATCATTAGATATAGCTTATCTTTACCAAAACGAAAAATCTAGCAATGGGAAAACTCTTCTCAAGTCGAAAAATGCTAATGTCGATAAGTCAGACTGCATGACAAGTTCTTTACAGCCAATAGTCCAGTTATTGAGACATTCCATGCAAATGCCGTTTAGCATTTGCATGCAGAGTCCGTCATTAACAAGATTTTTGCAAAACTCACTCACGATCTTACGAAAAATATGCCATGACTTGACAAGTTAAGATAAAAAGTTGTGATTTAAATGTCAACTTTTCCAGACTGTCACGCTACACTTGAAAACCTGGGGAAATTCCAAAATTCGCTATCAAATCATGAAAATTCTTAACTGTTAACACAAGAATCTTACAAAATCTCTAACTTTGAAAAGATCACGAGTTGCGAAAAACTTTCTTCGGTTTATTTATAGATATGAATAAGAATGATTTCTTCGTCTTCGAAAAACCTATAGGCATCGAAAGTGCTAGCCAACAAGAGCTGAATTAGTAAAAGTAAATATATTTTAGTACGTCTTGTGCTGCGAAATGAAATGAGCCTGGATTTGCTCGCTAAACTAAAAGGTGATGTTGACAGCTTTTGTAACATACGGAAGCAAGCAACTAAATTCTCTGAGCAGCAAAACGAAACTGTTTTGTGTTGAATCACGGATTAGAAAAATACATGAAAGAAATATCAGTTGCGCTTTTACAGTTTCTTTAACAACAGCAAACAATAACAAAGTTCGACAGGTCAATTAGTATTATACATGCAGGTTAATCTTCGTATGTATGTGTTGATCAGGCAATGTTCCTTCGTCAAGCTATAAAGAGGTCTAGGCTGGCCACATCAAATGTGTCGCTTGGCACTGACTGGCCATCCAAGTAGTTTTGAAACATCACATTTATAGAAATGTTTCTGATTCATTGCCTTCTCCCATATTTTTCGGATGTTCTCAAAGTTTAATACGCTTCGTAGACGTCTTCGAGTGACTCCGATTGACATTTAACTCAACGCTCTAAGCGACGCCTGTAGACACCTTTTAAAGTGATATTGGCTCAAGCTGCAAAATGGGCTACAAACTACTCCAAAATTGATAAAAACTGCCCACGTGCTTTCAAATCTGCTTGGGCGATGTTTTGAGATGTTTGATTTGTTTATGTAATTGTCAAAACACCCACGTTAAGTTAATGTTATTTGTCTACGTGGGTCAAATGATTTCCTGGCTTCCGCGGAAACAATTCTTCGCCCAACACGCAAGCTGAACACGTAAACAGAGATTGCAAACATTTTTTGGTCTAGCCTTCTTTACTTGATTGTGTGATGCTTTTTACCTTTCTTTTTTTTCTTTCCTTTTTCTTTTTTTTTTTTTCTTTTTGTTTGGTAAATGAATGAATAAATATAATGCTGTATCGACAAGGGTTGTTCTACAAAGGCATAAAAGCGATGCGATAGTGTCGAAAGGTATTATGGATAATATAGTGGTTCCCCATTGCCTGGTTGAAGCTCGAGGTGTCTCAGTGTGATTCTTGATACTAGCTGAACCACCGTGAACCTCAGTCAAGAAGCATGAAAATATGCTAAACATGATATCTTTGGGCATTGTGGCCAATGCTTTTCCCCTTTTCGTAGCCGGCACAACGTTTGTTGATGCTTATACCTAATCGTATCATTTTGGTATGCTTCGTCGTTATATCAGAGAGTTTGGATGAGCCATAGTTCTTATTTTGGCGACAATTCGATCAAGTGAGTATAAGATCGTAGCCATATTAGGTCAGTGACTTGATATCGAAGGGTATTAGGACAGTGGACAC